>CM046730.1:16773967-17494217 GCA_025584915.1 Monochamus saltuarius | reverse complement strand
TTTCTCGACCAACATCCCATCCCAATGTGTCTAACGGGCGCAAAGAAGTATAACTTCAAAAGTCTATACATATAGTCAAACTGATTTAAATAGTAACATGTACTGGTATAGAACACAGACAATAAAGTTATGCTAGATCCATTATGTTTGCCACACTAAACTTACGTTACCTTTGTAACATTTAACTCTATGCCGTCTCAATTCAAATAATTGTATAGTGATTTATTACTACAACGTCTCATTAATATGTACTGATCAAGTTGTAAATCACTAATCTGTACATACATCTATTATGTAAGTAATACCTGTTTTTAAAGGAAAACTGCAAAATAATAATTAAATTTAAAAATGTGGATACTCTACATTGTAAGTATTGAACAGTGGCGTCACTACACCCCCGCCAGCCCCCGCAATGCGGGGAGACCCGCAAGCACAAGGAACCCTAGAGAATATTTAGAAAATTTATTTTCAATATGGGAGTGGAAAGATGACCTCGAAAAAATTCTGCGGGGGGACTAGTTACGCCACTGGTATTGGAGTATGACATTATCAGCCTAGTTAACAAATTTACACTTGTAAACTTCATAATTCAAATCTCGTCTACCCTGCTTTGTACCGTCATAGCCATCCAAAAGTACATACAAATATTTTAATAGTTACTATTATTTAACAAATATTTATTTAAGTATATTCTCATATAGGTAGAATAAATCCATACATCCAGTATAAACCGAAGGTAAAATTGTTTCAGATTATAGATGAATTGTCACGAATTTTATATGCATAACTTATTGCCGTTATAAAATAAGCATCACCTTGTTTAGAAACATGAAATTTCTGTTCCACTTTTGAAACGATCACCAAATATTACACGAAGAAAAATAACAATCAGTTTAACGTACGCATGCATTGCTTAACATAAAAAATTCAAAAACGATGAGAAAGGTCAAATATTGCAATTAAATAAGGATCAAATCTTAAGGACTTTAAAATTAGGTTTTTCCTTTGAAAATATTTGTGTAAATAAATATGTACTGAACACAAACAGCTTCTGGTTAAAGCATGCCTTGAAAACATCAAAAATGAACCTGTTAAAAAAAACAACATAAAGCTACTTATATTAAATCACCTCGAGCATTTTGGACCGTTTTATTGCTTTGTAATGTTGTAACAGCTTATTAACTTTGTTAACAAAGGATCAACAATCGGAGGAACATTACACTCCCTTCCCCCAAGATAAGAAATAATTTACGGTATAATACGACCTGAATATAAAAACTTTGTTTTATACTTCAGGGGGTCACATGTACTTTGCATACCTTTACAAGGAAACTCATAAACGTGCTACTTTTATAAGTCGACGTCGGTTCAAAAGAAACGAAAATGGTAGCAAAAATCAGAAGAAACTGAATGGTAGCAAAAATCAGAAGAAACTGAATTTAAATCAAATGATGAAAAAAGTAACAATAATGTTGATTTATATCAATACTACTTTCTTAAAAATTGGTTGTAATAGATTTAGATATTATCTAATTTGCCCCATTATCTCCACCACATTTTATTGCGTAGGTGCAATGAATATTCCTAATATTAGTAACTGTTCTTTGCAGAAAAAAGTACACATAAATCCAACGAAATGCCTACTGAGGAGAGAACACTTGATTGTCTCTACCTATCTGCTTTTCCAACCTACCAAAAATACCGCTAATATAGTTAAATAAATAAATTCGGTTTAAACAATGCGTATACAGTAATTGGATTTTCCAGAAATCATATTATCTGGAAATTCTTACTACTATGATGACAAATAGCAAGTATTAAAAGAAGTCATTAATAGTACAATTTTGTCTGCGTAAAATAATTAATAGTGAAGCGACACAGACGTAACAATGGTTATTTTGTTTTAAATAATTTTACATAGCTCCGAAGTAACTTCATTTCATTTTTGTATTTTATTACAAACCGAAACATAAATTAAAAGAAAATAAATGAGTAAGTATTAAATGTTTCAATACAAGCGACGGACAAATCATCAGTTCAAAATATAGGCATATATATAAACTTATTCTTCCTATATTACAATCGTTTTATTTTTATGTTGAAACGTAAAAGAGCTTACCAATGGCAAGCCACCAATACCTTATGAGTATATTTAATAATTTTTGTCCTAAATATTAACATTGCGAGTAAAAAATGAATAAAATCTATTACATCGACTTTCAGATTTCCAATAACGGAAAATAATCTCGAAATACAAATTAGTGCAACAAATAAAACAAACCATGCAGCAAAGTTAAATATTAAAAACTCAAAAACATTAGTACACTCTTCTTTGTTTTACCTGTTAAGGTACTTGTTATTTTAAAATTTAAACAGCCTTGGATTGCATTTTCTCATTCACCATCAACTGAAAATTAAATGCTTTTCTGAAAAACTCCTGCAAGGTTACTGACTTGTTGAAAGAATTAATATCAATTATGTAAATCAACAACTGCTTTTCATTCATAGCTACAGGCATATTTGTAGTAATTATATTTATATTATATTTATTAATATATTTACTTTTAATAGATACCTATGTAATATCAGGCGGTCCAGTAGTTATCAATATACAAATTTTTCGAATCGATACTGTATTTAGTTTTTATTTAAATACACTGATGATAATACCTATCAAATTAAAAACTGACATCTATAATAAATGCGGCAAATTTCGAAAAGATTACACCTTGCACTTACACCATCGTGTAAAATTTTAACATAAATTCAATTAGCGAAGTTCCTCGTGCCTCAGCGTCTAAAATATGCGAGGGTTGGAATGTATAGAAGATGAACCGGGTAACGGTTTTTCCATTTAATCGCTTATCAACGTAAAAGAATTTCAAATTAATCTTAAGAAGAATCGAAAGAAAACAGCGTGCTCAATACATACCAGCACAACAATTTGAGGGAAGTATAAACTGGAGACATGTTTTTAGTGCATGTTGATGTTTGAAATTAATAACATAAATATAATAAAATCATAATAAAAGTAGACAATTTGTTTTTTTATTATTTCCGTAGTGTATTCGCATATTTCTTCAAATAAATTCAAAATTTGTCATTATGCTGTACAGCCCAGATTTATTTATAGATTATTTTTGCGTTTACTAGGTATCCACAGTAAGCTACTTAACAGGTACTTAATTAATTTGTGTTTTTCAGGACAAGCTCTTACTCTGTATAATGATCTTACTGCAATAAACATTAATATTATTATTATGAACACAGTGATTATATATCTAGATCTTAATTTACACGTATATCTTAAGTTGTCTACAGACTACAGGTACAAGCTTTTGCAATAATAATGGCACTCTCTCAAAACAAGTTTTCAACTACTGCAAGTTGTGAGTAAAAATGTCATTACGAATACGTCAGCAGTTCAAAACAACTCGTTAAATTCGTTTTAAAGAGTGCCGTTATTATTGCAATTGATTGTACATTCGCCAAAAATCAATTCGAGAGCAACGTAATTCGCATGTTCGCAGTGAATCGCTCTCAAAGACGGTAAATTGACCATCCTAAAGGCAGCACACTGACACAAATCGTTCGATTCGTGGAAATTCACGCTGATGCCTACTACTAATTCGTGAATCCTTATCTTTCGATTAGCATCTCACGACACAATGCGTGAATAGTATGCCTGGAATGGTAAATTTTTGGGAATTAATAATAACACGACAAACACGCATCTTGCATTATGCACAGCACACATAGTCTGTAGTCACCTTAAGATGATATACCAGATAGAAAGGTACACAAGTTTGGGTTGATACTGAAGAATTATGATTATGATATGATTATGCACACTTTTTGTGCATCACGCTGATGAACAATTAAAACTATTTAGCTGTCAAATTTTACACTTACTTTTAAGTCCCGATGAACAACTCCCTGCTCATGCATGTAGTCTACGGCTTCTAAAACTTGCCGTATCAGATCTGATGCGTCTTTTTCTGTGTAAGATCCTTTCTCTACGATTCTATCAAATAATTCGCCACCGGTTACCCTGAAATAAAAAAATATTTCTAAAATGTGGTGTACAGATTTCAATTTTAAAAAATCAGTTGGGGTAAATAAGTAAAAAACAAAATCGTTAATATTAAATATAAGTTAACGGTTCGTGGCAAAATTGAGAATATATCCTATCTTATAATTTAATTTGGAAACAATCTTAATGTTTTCCTAGGTCTGGGTTATTCCGGTGTTAAAAGTTTGCCCCTTTACATTTGTTTAGGATAAAGTAAACAGATGAAATATGAAATACGTTATACTTGTAAATATGTTTAGGGATAGTGAATAAATATTTATGTATGATTATACTTACAATTCCATAATAAGATAAACTTTGGATTTGTCTTCGAACGTTTCTAAAAGTTGAACTATATTTGGATGTTTTAGCCTGAAAATAAATTTGCATAAAACTTCTTTTTAATTTCATTTTAAGCCCTATTTTCTTAATATATATAAAGTAGGTATATACAAATTCGAAGAATGTTAAATTTTCTATATATATTTGTTCTAAATTTACTACTAACTATAAAGACATAATCAGACATAAGATAATAAAATTATTATCTAAATAATAATTAAACTATAAATAAATAATAATCACATACAAATAACATTGACCCAGCTCAAAAACAACAATAATTATTAACATTATATTTGCCAATTCCTACTGTTGTTTTTACAACAGCATACAATATTTTTCCAAAATTAATATTTATTTAATATACAGGGTGTACCTAAAAGGTCTTTACAACGCTCGACCAGATACAGTGCGGCTCAAAATAACTCGATTTAGCTAAACTTACCTTAGTTCAAAGTTCCCCCGTTTAGGCGCTATACGACCCTGAATTTGCAATTTTGAAATCGTTTTTTGTTATAAATTTAAAACGCTTTATGCGATTTTGCTAAAATTTGGTAAGTTGACACCGTTCTATAGGACAATAAACCCCATATCAAAATTATGAGTGATATCATTCCATTGGCGTGGAACTTGGGTTTTTTAGTAATTACACCTTCGATAATTTTACGCCAATGGAAGAAACGATTTTTCAGTATAAAATTTAGATTAAGTAAATTATTTACTACAAAAAAGGTACTCTTGATAAGACTCGATTACTCTCATGGTTTATTCGAAATTTGTAATTTTAATCATTTTCAGCAATTTTGATATAAAAATTAAATTAGGAAAAAATTATTCACAATTGTTGATATTCTTGAAATAAAAATTAGACTTTTTAACAAACACGCTTATTCGGTTCCGTGCATTCCATATGGTTTTTTCACAAGTTTACTGGTACTTGCCTTTATGCAAATAATTTTACAAAAAAAACTTTCTTTTTGAGTAGAACTAAATGATTTTTTTTTAACAGGGAATGACACAAGTTGGAAAAGAATCATATCGAGAGAAAAAATATATTTATCGCATGTTCTATAATAAAGAATTTAATATTATCTATAATCAGTTGCTACATAAATTAAAACCCAGTTAGTCGTTTAATGTTTGTTCTTTTAATATTAATGAAAACCAGCTGTCTTAAAACAATACAGCACTGAACAAATGTTGGTTTAGTATAGTTTTTAACTGATAACATTTTCCATAGTTATTTATTACGACTTGGTTAATCGCTGGAACATGACGTTCGCCGTTAAATTTATGACCAAACGTCAAATATTTAAGTTTTCAAGGATATTAAATGTTCAAGAATAAAAGCATACCCATGTCCATTTTTTTCAATGATTTTTAACTGGTGCAGAAACGAGTGAAAATTGACAATTTGGCATCTACTTTGGTCATTGAACGTACATTATCTTGTGTATGCCATTATATAAATGAAATTTTCTAAAATATTTAATACATAGGTGCATATACATCCTGGAGCTGCTCTTCTTGTATGTACGAATAATAATGATACAGATTTTAAAGGCGCTGTGTTGTGTACAATCGTTTGCAATAATAATGACACTCTCTTAGAACAGTTTTTGAACTTCTGAAAGTTCTAAGTAGAAATTTCATTAAATTTATATTGGTGAGAAAAACAACTAATAACTAATGTTAAAAATTTAAAGTAGATTTCATTACGAGCGTCGGAACTTCAAAACAAATCGCAAAATTCATTTTAATGAGTGTCATTATTATTGCAAACGATTGTACATATAAGAATATAATAATACAACAAACAAAACAACAGGAAAAATGTCAATAAGCGAAATGCAATCAGGCATAACAGCATGCCAAATTTGATATTAAATATAAATTAGTCACGGCAATTTTCTCTCATATTATAAATTATAACATACATTCGACGATGTAAAAAGCGAGTTATGTTTATTAACTCTGATTGCTAAAATAAACACAGATGACTTCATAATATGCTAAACTGTTAAACACAATTAATTCACTTGAGTTTAAATTTGTTGTACAAATTAAATATAGACCTTTTATATTGATTCCAATGAGTAATTTCGTGGAATTTCTCAACCCATCTGTTAGTTATCTTAAAGCCACGGCTAACGCAGGTATTTAAAAAATATATATGCTTCCATTATGTATAAAGAATTAGTTTTTAATTGAAATAATTAGCTCAAATAAATATTTATTAATATGAATTGAAGTGTTAACTGTTAAATATGACTTATTAAGTTATTGTTAATAGAATTTTATAAAAACAAAAAATCCATATACTATTTATAATCTTTTCCAAAAAAATAAGACGCAGGTTTTTACTTAAGGAAGAATCTGTGACCCTCGAAAGTCATTCAACTCTCAAACATTTTTAGTTGGACATTATAATTATGCATCCAGTCATCTTCTGTGAACTTCTGTCTTTATATCAACACAATAATATAAACAGGAGCAACGACTTCTTATATAGGCCCAGGGCCTATTTAAGAAGTCCTTTTAATATCATTTTGAATAAAATTGTTTACACGGCAACGTCGTCATTATTAACTCTCCAAACTGCCATATAATTAAAAGCAATATTCAACGTACATGAAATAAACATTTTAAAAACGACTTCGCAATCAATTAAAGTAGAATGTGACACGTAAATATGACTACTATTAATACAGTCACGCTCACTTCGAAGTATGAACGTACTGTTATGTATTCATGTATCAATGAAAACTACATTTCAAATGTATTAATAAGACAAATTATTAATTTTCATGTCGATTTAATGTACTATTAACAATAATTATGTGCAACATATTCAATTACATTCAA
Source organism: Monochamus saltuarius (assembly GCA_025584915.1). NCBI lineage: Eukaryota > Metazoa > Arthropoda > Insecta > Coleoptera > Cerambycidae > Monochamus > Monochamus saltuarius. The sequence continues at coordinate 17,486,938 of CM046730.1, read as the reverse complement.
GTATCAATTACACAGAAAAATTGTATTGTATCTCGACATACACCTACGTATATGTATAAAAAATATAATTCGAAAAACAAAATATTCATAAAAAAAGTTGTAGATTATGCATGCATGGGCGTATCTATGATTTTATCTTGAGGGGTAAAGTTGTAAAGACTTATAACATCAACAGACTAAAGAACTAAACATAAATAAAGACTTTTGTCAAATAAAAGAAGTTAATATCCAATATCAATAATAAAATATAAATTAAAAATTTATACATTGCAGCAGTATTATAAAAATAAAAGAAAATGGAAATTAAATTAATTTTTCTATTTTTTTTTACTTGCATATCAATAATTGAAATGTCTAACTTAATATGTCTATGTATATGTAGAAGAGCAAGGATTTTTTATGAACAGAATAGGGAAAGAGAAAGTTTTTGCTGGGGACGAAAGCATATTTAAAAATATTGTATTTTTCTAGATCAGAGGTATTTTCAGCATTCATATATGCAGCAACATCGAGCAAAATTACAGAATTTAGATTTGAAAGTCACATTAGTAAACGCTAAATATTACTTATAGAAATATTACTTATTACACAATTTAATATTGTTTGCATGCGATTATCAAGTAATTCAAATTACAAATACTTCACCTCTGTTTTATTCGAAAATTATAAAGTAATGGATTTCATTTCAGTAAGCTTCTTGGGGGGGGGTAATTACCCCCCATGGATACGCCCTGTATGCATGGCTTTCCTATTTGAATTTAAAATTGTATTAAAATTTATAAATATTTATATGACCCATCGGACAATGATTAATTAATAATAACAGGTATTAGTAATTAACAATGAATGAATAATTAACTATTGCAAATCGTTGTTTTTCTGTCCATCAAATATGAAAACAATAATTAATTAAAAATATTTAATTAGGAAAATAATTTCTTGATTCTAAGATTTTTTATTAGATAAAACAAACGGATAATGTTATTACCATCTTATAGGTTTGTATATCCTGCAGGAAATTGTTGATTTGATTTTCTATTTTACTATGACGTAAAATACTATACAAATACGATCGCGTACCTACATATAATTTGTAGATGATTTACTCTAATTTACCAGCTTTTTTATTGGTCTTCATATTTTATTAGTAATCCATTCATATAACAAAATATTTAAATTATATTAAAATAAATGTTATTCAAATTTTCTCACAGCCGTTATTACTATTTATCATAACTATTATTAAGGATTGACTTTACTATACATATGTAAGAGGAATAGGAAGTAAGGGTTTTAAAAAAAAATCATTTAAGAGTATCTTTAGTTACATTTTTCAAACGCACAGTTTGTAACAAAACTAATTGAATTTGTTATATTGATACCTGCTCTTTAAATACTGAACATAATAAGAACATAACGTTTCATATAATCTCCAATCACGTTAAAACATCTGTCATTTTAAAATTGGAAATAATAATTTCGTAGGTAGGTATAGGCTTGTAACTAAAAAGAATTTCATTAATTTGAGGGAGAAGCACAGAATAGGAAAAAGCTCTATAGCCAGACAATAATGCTTTCACTTATTGATTGCAACACTATATATGACTATTGATTTCGACATTTGTATTGTACTGTCTTACTTCGATTGTCATCAAAATAAATGAATTTTTTAGCGTTCTACAGTTGCAAAGAAGTTGAGCTCTCCCACAAAAATATACCAAGAGTAACGTAATAAGTTTATATGTATAAATATATAAAATGTTTATGTAATGGTAAAACTGGAACATAATATGTAACATTAAAATTGTTCGTCGGGTCAATGGTAATTGGTACGACATTCTAAATATAAACATTCACAACAAATTAAATGGCACAAGTGAGATAGATAATATTATGTCTTTAATTGAAATTCATTGACTATTTCTTATTTTTATATGCGGGTAATTATTTAAAGATTTTTCTCCTGAAGAGAGACAAATATCTTTAACAAAAGAATTCGCTTCGGTATTCCAAAAGTAAGTATAATTACAGCATTCCTTCCGTATCTAGGAAAAGCCCACTATGGTATACCCATGATACTTGTGTTTATAGTATCATGTGGTATACCTATGTACCCTATAAGCAGTAGCAATAATTTCAAATTATCTTGTCCAAAAACACTTTTCTGACTAAAATTCTGTTTTCAGAATTTCTCAAAAAGAGGATGGCCCAGAGAAGAACTAATTGAATATATTTTTAGTTTATATTTCATTGTTACCGAAAATTTGCACCCCAACTATCTTATTTGACGTGTTGTTCCAATGACTTTCTTAGGGCTTTGACTGCGGAATTGTTATGTACATAGGCCATGTTATTGTTTGCAAGAGCAATATAGACGTCAACGACGCATGTGAGATAACTGATGATACCATTTGCTTGCAACCACTCACGTTTAATATTATCTGAGTAAAATAAAATTACCAAAACCCTGTGGAATGTTCGATTTATAATTTCTAAACATTTTAAACATTCAAAGGTTGGAATAGAATATAACGAAACAGATTCCACACGGCATACCCTTTATGAAATTTTTCTGAATTCCTTTCCGACGACTTTTTGAAACAATTAATCAATAGGTGTCTAGTTTTTAAAGAATCAATGAATTAAAAATTGAGAAGATATACAAATTTTCTCACATAAAATAAAAATAATAATTAATAATCGATCGGTTAGTGGTTCCGCGGTTTAAGGCGTCAGTACTTGAATTGAGGTGACTAGATCGCTGTGTGGTTCTACCCCCGCAGCCGGTAGATCGTGTATAAGCTATATTCGTGGAGAGATTGGCATCCTCTCTGCGGGTATGGTAGGGTGGAAGAATGCTGGCTTGGGTCAATGTGAGAGATTGATATCGGTCGACATTTGACTACCCCTCTAATTAATGAGGTCACTGAATGGTGGTTAGGGTCTACCAACGTAAGTCTTTCCTGGGCGCAAATGCGGCCTGCTTAATAATAATATGCCGCCCCCTCTCCCGCACAAGTCTTCGACTTCTGGGCTAATCCTCGTGATTAGAATGAGGGGTAGAGATATTATTATTATTAGTATAATATGAATAGTCTATTAAAAAATCAAACTTAACACAGGCAAAATATTGATATTGTATAACCATAATAATATGGTGTCATTTTATTACAAACCTTCTTAAGTAATGTTTAGTGTGAATAAATTGCCTATTAATTGATGGTATGTTGCTACAATTTCAATTAAGAAGCGTAATAAAAAAATCTTGTCTCCAAATTGTTCTACATATAAGTTATACGTATTTCTGTTCCACACAGCAGCCATGCAAACAGAAATGTAGATTAAATATGATTGATTGTCTGAATAATTCAATAAAGATTAATATTATTTAATTAATATTATGCGATTTTCCGTAATATAATTGATTTATATGTATACAGGATTACAATGCAGAGAAAGGGCTGATTTATCAAATTCAGATTAATTCCAAGATTTAATGGATTTAGATTAATGTAATCGAGTTTTGAAATTGGATTCTACTAAAAAAACTGGATTAGAAATTATATTTCGGTTTATCGAGCAAATGAGTACTACTTGCTGCGGCTGTGCCCCGATTTAAATTAATCGGTCCTTTCCCACCGATTAATAGATAATCTCGATTTATTTGTGACGCAGTCGCAATGCTCGCGAGTATTATGAGAAACAATAAACATAGAACAAATGTAGATGAAAAGTACCCGCATCAATTAAAACGAATCTAGTGACTTAAATTTGCAAAAAGTCGATAAAATATACAATATGGAACATGCTTATATACATTACTACTGTAACAAATATTGTTTAACAGAATGTATTACCACCGGAAGTAAAAAGTAAAAGAGTATGTTTCTCTGCTATTATTTTTGAAGTCATGTCCTCGAACACCATTTTTGTGTTCTAACAGTTATTCTGCCAAGGACTTTTCTCCGATACATTTTCTTATTTTTTGCTATTGTGCTAGTTTACAAGATCGATTCAAGTTATATCATGTTTGGAATACATTTAAAGTTAGTGCATGTTCTTAAACAATTCGTAGTTCATTTTCATTATATAACGGAATTAAAGCTAAAAATAAATTATTTTTCGCAAGCGAATTAACGAGATAGATGGTCCCATTTCAAATACAAATTATTTACGTCGCATCAACATTAAAAATATTTTATAAGTAAAACAGGCAATTCTTCCAGCCTGACATTTTGTTTCAAAATTTGTATGAATGTAAACACTTTTCGACATTATTCTGCAAATTTTTGGTTATTTACTGTACTTACTTAAAGTAATAATTTTGCGATTACACTAAAAAAACATTTGGCTATAAGGGTTAACATTTTTAAATTTGCTAAATCAAGACATACGACCATAAAAACTCAGACAATCCCGGACATTTTGAAAAATGAATATATAATAGAAATACTGAATAGAAAATATATTTTCTATTCAGTATTTATTAAACAGGGTGTCCAGAAACAAATGAACCATAATTAAATCGAATAATTCAACTTGGGTCAAGCTATCTTTTGCTATCTTAAAGGAGGCATTCAACAATGTTTTTTATACCTTTTGAGGAAACTTTGTTGGAAAATATTTTTATTTAAAATAGGTTTGTAATAAGTAATAACTGACAACACCAATAGAAAACTTAAATCCTTCTTTTTTAAATAAAATGTAATTTTCTCTAAATCTATCTTTTAATTACTAACCAAAAATATAGTAAACAAAATATTGTTTTGGACTTTCCAAAATAAAATTGTTTTAAAAATTAAAAAAAGATCACGGGAGCGTTTAGAACACAAATTCATATTAACCGAGATATTAACTGAATCTAAATTCGTTTATTTTCAATCAAAGCAACTGCCTTAAAAGTAATATATTCTAACGCCGCAGCTATTGATTAAATAAAGTAAATACACATTTACATTTAGTAACTTTAGAGACTTTATTTAAACTGTTGTTACAGGCCCTTGAAAAACCAGTGCACGTCCCGGAAAATGCGAACGTAACCTAGTAACCCTAAATTTAGTGCCTATGCATATTTTATGTAGAGGCCTTAGACAAACTTTTTAAATTATTGTTTAAATTTATATACAAAAATGTGCACAATAATTTTAATGCAAATATTTTTTAATCTTTTGATAAAATTTTAATGATTTAATACCTCCCTACTATTTTGCAGAAATATATTTTATAGTTAGTATTATACTTAGTTTGTAGAACATAAGCAAAGTAAAAGAATTCAATGATATTGGTAACAAAATAAACTCTAAAAGTTGTTCTAATTATAAATACATACATCAATTTTGAATCAAATTTTTGTTAATATATACATATAAAATAAATCACCGCTCTTATATTTCGTGGTATATATATGAATAATACATAATACTTCACAAAGGTTGGCTAATTCCAACAATACTCACTATAAAAAAGAGTGAACTAAGAAAAAATTTAAATGCAAACTAAAATTAGATTGCAAATTAAAAAAAGAATGCAATTCAAATCAATCTACATTAGTGCTATACTTTCTCTTAAAATTATTTCAATTAATATACTCAGTATAGTTGTAGTCAATTTGTTAAACACAATTTATTACATTTATGTATGCTACTCGACTGAGAACGTTTTGCCCGTTTTGCACAATCGACACATCATAAAGCCTACTTCAGAGAACAACGTAGTGTTGCTGGCAACATCCCACCATCAGTTTAATTTCAGTAAATAAAGATTTTATAAAGTTGATTTTGTTTTTGTTGGTTATGTTATGTACAAATGTTGCTCCTCCGGATAGTTGAAGTTGGAAATTTTGAACTTCACTGGACTTCAACAACGAATACAATTAATGTCATTGGCTCAAAGTCATGTGACTTAGTGTTGCTGGCAACACTACGTTGTTCTCTGAAGCAGCTTAATACTTTTTAATTTTGTCAATGAAAAAAAATACATGATAAATACAGTTTAAATTTTGTAAGTTCTGATTATATATACATATCGAATGCTTACCTTCGGAGAACTTTAATTTCATTTTCTAAAGAATCTTCCTTTCCTTTTAAAGCTTTTTTATCAATAATTTTTACAGCATACATCATACCAGATCGTTCTTTGCTTTCTGCTAATCGCACCACAGAAAAAGCACCACTAGAAAAATAACAAAAAGAGAGGTTATATTATTTGTAAACAGATGAGGTATTAAAGTGCAAGACTTACGTTCCTAGCAATTCTTTTAGATAATACTTGTCTTCTAAAGACGGCTGTTTGTCGATGTCTTTCCCATCTTTTTTAGTTTTCTTTTCTTTACCAAATAAAGGCATTTTCCTTACTTTTTCTTTATCCCAGTGCCCCGTAACATATATAATGCACTTATGTTAAACACCTGATGCAGGGAAAAACATTACTATTTATTTCTGTCTGTTATTCGAGTCTACTAAATGAAAAACGTTGGTTTTGGCCATATAACTTATAAAATAATTCTAAATCACTTATCACTGACGATAATGATAAAACACAAAACAGCCTACTTGTCAGCGAATCTGTAACTCTGCCGTCTGCCACTTCTGCCACACAACCTGATGAGCGATGCCACGGATATTCAACTGTCTTAGGCCAGGCGCGCACTAGAAGTTTTTCGCCGTGCGGCAAAAACGCCGCGCCGCAGTTTTGTAACATATTGATTTCAATTGTATTGCGCGCACTTACAGATATTACACCGCTGCAGCGATTTGCCGTTAAGTGCGCGCAATACAATTGAAAACAATAATATGTTACAAAACTGTGGCGCGGCGTTATGCCGCAGCGGTTTTTTGCCGCATGGCGAAAAACTCCTAGTGCGCGCTTGGCCTTACTGAGAATCGACAACTTAACAACGTTGGATATTGGATTCCAAAGTCCCTTGGGGTGTCATGAAACCATAAATTTACTCAATTAGATATAAAGTTTTCTAAACACCATGTTATTTACCACGAATTTAGGTACTTTGTTTTGATAGACTCGTCTTATGCGTGTGTTTACTGTTTATTTACTGCAATCTCACAACATATTGAATAAAAATCGAAGAAATTTGTGCTCTTTTGGCAACGATGTACAACGCAGGACCGTGTTAAAAATTTTATATATAAGCAACAGTATTTCCTCTTATATGGTATATTTCTTCTATTAAAAAATATGATATTTTGAACATATAAGAAATTTCTCAGTATTACTCATCTCTTAAATCATATTACTCTATTCTAGTTTGAATATTTTAAATATAGGTATATATTTTATATGTACTTAAAATATCTCATTCTCACAAAGCTAAGGCCATTTATCATTATTTCTAAACTACTCTACTATATATAAGTTTAAATTTATAGAGTATATAACTAGCACTTCACTTATTATCTAGGTATTCAAATTAATTTTTCTATATATTTTTTTAAACTAAATGTAATTATTTTTATTTAGAAAACGTCTTTTTAACTAAGTAAGTACAAATTATTAATTAACTTCTTATTAATTATTATTCTTATCTGGTTTTGATTTTGAATACCTAATTCTAGAAATATCTCTAAATGCAACTGAACTACTGCATTTTCAGCTTACATTAATGAATTTCTCAGTTATTTTGAATTAGGTACCTATTCTGGAACAGTTCAGGTTTGATATCGAAACCAAATGAAGCCTATTATTACTTAAGCCCGCTTTACATTAACAATTTCTTTGTCAATTAATTGATCAAGTCAATTGGCAAATGTAATACTAAAACTTGCACGTGAATTAATTCATCAATTTCTTCGACAATAAATTGTTAATGTAAAGCGGACTTTATAGGTATCTTATTAAATTAAGATCATTAAAAAGTTAAGTACGGATCTGGTAAATTTTAAAAAGAAGTTTAAATAATTCTTTCTTAACTAAACGATTTCTCTTTCGATAGACAACTAGGAAGCCAGTTTGGGTCTTGTAAATTATCAATAACTTATGAATATTAGAAAGGTTACCAGTTATCGTTTTAAATAAAATGTTTTTGTACCTGTTCCTAATATATTTGTTATCAGTTTGGCAAATAACCTAATATTATTTTCAGCAGTCATTAAAAAATGCATTGAAATTAATAGAATTGATGAATATAAATTTCCAGTTTGTTTAAAATATACCTACTGACACTTCATTTTAGTCATTATAAAAATATTATTTGTTGTAAAGGGTTGTGGTATGCAATTATTAATATAATTTATTGCATTGTGGGTTGTATATACCCTATAATTTTATGGACATTAATGGAACATTTTGCCAACATACTTTGCTTTATTTATTACATTAATAAAAAACGTGTGAAATTCAAAATTGTAATTTATTACATGCCACTTATAATATATACAGCAATGGAAATGACTATATCGTTGACTGATGGAATATTAAACATGATACCTTACTATGTATAACGATCCTAATTGTGTTAACTTCATTTTTAAAATATTATTTCTCAATATTACTAAAATTAATTTTCAAATAAAAACCAATAAAATATATTTTTTTCTAACAATGACCCTTCAGTATTAAATTATTATTAGTCTATTATTAACACAATAAGGACTGTAGTACTGCGGCAGTATCCAGTGAATATAAAATGGTATAATTTATTTCTAAATATATCTGGATCGAGCAGCAATATAATTGTCACTCTATAGGACATACTGCTACAATAAATATTAATATTTCATCATTATGTTACTTTACTATATAACCTCGGAATTAATTTACAAAAAACATAGGACGTCCTAATCTACAGTGCCACCTATCATTCTTCTTCAACCTCTAGAAAACAAGTAAAATAGTATGAATTTTAATTAAAAACTTCAATGAAAAGAGACGAAATTAAAATATTAAGGAATTCAACAAAAAATAATTTTGTAGTTTTCTTTACAGGCAAATCCTTAATGGCAGGGTAAAAAAGGCATAAAATTACAAAAATGTTGTGCTTATGAATTACTCCAACTACAGCGTATCCAATTAAGTCGGCACCATATGGGGAACTTTTTTATTATTGATTTTATGAAAAAAAAAGTTATTCTTGATAAAAAGTTATGCATGGCCTAAAACCCAAAATGAAGTAATCAGATTTCAATTTTTTGCAGTCGTATACGAGGTATGTCAAAAAATGTAAATTTTGCTCAAGAGTAAAGTACCCTTATTTTTTATAATATCAACAATCGTTATTAAGAAAAGTTGATAATAATTGAAAACTACGGTCAGATATCCAATATTATCCATCTATCATTAAAAAAACAGATTTTTACAAACTTCTCTGTATTAGCATTGACAATTTACGTCTAGAGATCGACATTAAATCTAAGATGCACTGACACACCAATGAATTTTTGATAGCAAACGTCAAAACGTAAGACTAGACGATGGTGTCGACTTAATTGGACACACTGTATATGTGTACAAATGATAGACGAGTTTATAGGATTAAGTGTGCCATAAGTCACCATATAACAATTTCAACACTAGTGAAGTAATAAAACAATCTCACCTAACTTAAATGCCTCAAGATTTAATATTGATAAACAATGCAAAAAAAACACTACCACCATTGGTAATAATAAGCTACAAAATACTATTTAATATTTATAGGTGATGATTAAGGGCCATTATTGCACTAAAAAAATATGTAAATAAATACATTACATAGATTTAATTGCCAAAATCTTAAAAAAGTTCTAACTTTAGTCGTGATTAGTAAATATTTGGTCAGAAATAGCACTTCTTATGTTACATTTAAGGAAGATCTCTAACTTATATAAAAATTAATACATAATAACTGTTAACATAAAACAAGTAATATTACAAATTAAATATGACTAAAATATCAAGAACATCTTAACAGCTATTATTTCGCTTGTCAAATTATAATTGTATATCACGATTACAATATTGATTTGCCCTAATTCTAATTTCATGATCATTTTATATACTTTTCATATAATAATCAATTAAACAGAAGTACCTGAAGCATTATTTTAAATATAAGAAAATAAAGATACATAAAGCATTTGTACAACAAATATATTAAATTTAATAAATAGTATTTTCTAAACTTACTATTACATAAAAAAGCCCCATTAAGTCCTAGTCAATTTATTGTAAAGAATAATTGGTAATTGCAATTTTAATTAAATCCAAATGAATATTTTATGACAAAATTGTGCTATCTATAGACCAAATAAAAACACTAATTAATAACATAATATTAACCATAGATAAAATGAAAATAAATAATCTATAAGTTCATTTAGATTAACAATTAACAAATTTAAACAATGTATATAAGATGGAACACATTTTTCAGCGCAGATCTGGGCTTTCGTTAAGTTGTTTCTTAATACGTAATAATATAGTAGTGTACCATTGATCTAAACGAGAAATCGAGTCATAATCCTTAACAGCATCTGTATACCCATCAACATTCTGCTCTTCAATGTGTTCTATAAGCGTTTTAACAAGTTTATACTCGCGGGAATCTTGGAAAGCTGGATACATTTGGATGTAACGCTCTAAGGCATGTTGTGCATTAAGAACATCGACACATAAGTGACACAGTGCGGCACGAAATAAATATTCCTTAGCGCTATATTTTAATAGTGAACTCTCTAAAGCTGAGGAAGCCACTTCTTGGTATATTTGTATTGCTTTTTCATAATTCTCCAGCTGCGCTGCGTACTGAGCAACTTTTAACAGGCATTTATTAGCAGACGAGTTGCTCTCTTCACCACGAAAGTAATCAGCCGCCTGTTCATAATGCTGAACAGCCCGTTCCAGATCAACAGCATCCGTTTCATACATCTCAGCAATGGTTTGATGATGCTTGGCAGCCATTGTAAACCTACCCATATCTGTATAAATTTCTATGGCTTTTAGTAAACAATTTACAGCTTCTGCAATAAAAAAAAACAATGCTTCATGATGGGAATCGCTACATTTGTTTAAAATACTGGAAATGGTTACCATTTTAGAGCTACTAAAATAATATAGTTTATTCAATCACAAAAACAAGTAAATTAAGCTCCACTTCAAAATTTTTCATTGTGAGATCTAAATTTGCATTATATATTTTTATCAAACTTTGAAATGACTCATGTCCGACCTATTTTTACTTTATCAAGTTGTAATTTAATTGTCTCATAATGAAGTTTATAAAAATAGTATAAATTTACATTTCTTATTGTAATTACTGATTAATTACCTACTTAAAACATCTGTCAAAATACAAAACTGAAAATTATGTTTTCCATAGAACTGATTAGGTTTAACTTGCGATTTCAGTAGATGGATGTAACTTACCATTAATATCAGATTTCTTATAACAATTTGCTGCGTCTACATAATTTGTAGCAGCATCATGCCTAGCTCCGCTCCTCAAATGCAAGTTTGCAGCTTCGCAGAAAGCACTTCCTGCAGACGGCCAATTTTTGGCCATTTTAAATAAATTGGCTGCTCTTTGATAACACTCCACTGCATCTTCAATTCGACTAGAACCTCTGTGAATTATACCAAACAAATGAATTGTGTGCAAAATGAGAAAACTAGGTGGGTTATTAATAATAATTAAAACCAAATATTTAGTTACACTTACCCAAATAAAGATCCGAAAAATCCTCTTGAGGAAACCTTCTTTTCTGCCTCAGCAATGAGCTGTTGGGCTTTCTGTTCATTCGTTGACATTTTTTACACAATTATTTACAAAACGTTTCACCTAACAAATTATTGACAAATTGATTACAAATGTCGGAACAGGTGGCGTTCATGTTTGACTGCCACTGTTGCCAATCTAAAATTACCAATGAAATCCACATGAAGTTAAAAATGAAACCTATACTGGCTAACTGAATTTAAAAATAAATTTATCCGGTTTCAAAATTGTTTACATTGGTGTTTTTAAATTTGAAACAAGCTATCTCTTCTGTTTCTATAATCTTTAAATTTAGTGTCATACCCGTTGCGTCGAGATACGAATCTCATTATCCAACAATTATTCTTAATTAGACTGGTTTCCAGGAAATATCATATGTCATGTTTATAAATATTAGAATAGATGCTAAACAAATGTATGAGATTGTACCTCTGTATACATATCTACATATGTGTGTGAAGTGTAGCATGCATTTTTTTTGTCATTACAGAAACCCGATACATTTGTAAACATGAAATAACATTCTGTTATATTGAAAACTGCTTTATTCTATAAAATAAAAATACAAGAATGTAAATTTGAGTAAAACCTCATTTTCCAAATTACACAAAAATTAATAGAAACTTATATTTTTAGGACTAGAAATGTTTACTGGTATATATCTCAGCTATTTTAAATTAACATATACAAATTTGTAGTTGTTTATTTTACCGTAATAAAAATTAATATAAACTTACAATTAAACTTAAAACTGGCACAAAACATTTTCACAAAAAAATTACATATTTAATGCTTTTAATGAAAAATTGTATTTGTTATATTTAAAATAACTGAGGAATGTATTATACTTAAAGTCAGTCAAAGTTTTTGTTGAATAAAAAATATTATACAGGGGATAAATCCCTTTTAGAATATTTAAAACTACTAAGTATTTCAATTGACAGTCACTTATACCTAATCTTTGGAAGCATTGAAGCTAAAACAAATTATAAAAATACATGTATGGGTATATAAATTTTTATAAAATATAACAGGTTATAGCTACATAACAAATACTGATAAGTTGCATATTGCACATCTAACAGCCAAAAACTATATAAATAACTGCTGTATCAATATCTAAAACAACCATCTGATAAATCATTCCTCCAACTTTGAGATAGTAGCACTATAATTAGAGAAATTACCATCATATCTCAAAAGACGTCTTGTGAAAATAAAGACAAAATATATATATATGGATTATACACTAATTTGTGCAGTAGAATAAAATCTACATATTCGCAAGGTACAAAAATACTTAATAAAATTAATGCATTGTGTGTGTACTTGATTTTATATACAAATTTTATTTAAAATAATATATATGGCAAGATTTTTCTAATTGTTAAGAGTATTTGATATTACTGAATTATGAGTCTTAAAACTATTTCCCTAAGTAGAACACTGACAGGTTTGGCACATTCTTTTTAGATCAGAAAATCACATTAAATTATAAAGTTTAATTATAAACATACCATTTGCTACAATAAATGAAAGTTGTAAAATTTTTACATTATATATATTTACCACAAACTAGAAAGTAACTGGATTGTCAGCTAATTTTTACAACAAATACACATTTTCATAATTTAGGCGTTTTTCTTTCTCAAAAATTTTTAATTTACCATAATATTTCATGTCATAAAATAATAAGAGCAAAAGATAAATTTCAAATATTTTAGTAAATAAAATATGTATATTATTAAAAATATATATTTCCATTAAACACCGAAAAGTTTTCTTAAATCTGTAAGAATTCAATAAAATGATTCCTTGAATGCCATTCATTTCTATTGGCATGGGGTAATTTGGGCACAACCCAAGTCTAATTTAATATATTTTTTTAAAATTTATACACATGTATAGTGTCTGTAATACAAGTACATTGTCATGTGCCCTTTATAACATAAACATATTTAATTTAAATAATGTTTATGAAAATATTTATATTATTAGTTAGAGATTAAATATGTAAAACAATTTGTCACCTTAATGCAGAACTACAGCCTATGTCCATTTTTATCAATAATAATCAGCTTTCTATTACATTCTGTTAGAATACAAAATCAATTTTAATAAAGATGAAAATAGGCTAGCTAGTTCTGCATTAAGGTGACAAATTACTCTATTGTATTCTACCCCTACACCAAAAACCAAAACCAAAAATCAAGTTCTCATAACTTATGCATTTAACGCAGAACATAAAAATTCTAACTAGTAAATCTATAGGTACCAAAACAGATAGTCATTAAAAAAATGTAAAAAATGCTGTAAAAGTTAGCATAAGTACAGGATTTGGTTAAAATTTAAATGACACAGTACTTATTGTCTTGTCTTTTAAGCAGATTAAATTAATAATACTGAGGATAATACTTCAAAGTCAATCATTTGTTATAAAACAATGCAACAAATGGAATGAGAACCAGTGAACCATACAAAGACGTTTTACTACCGCTTGACTTATCTGTAGTTAAAACAAAGGGTTTCTCTGTACCAGTCGAGATAGTTGTTGTACCACTACCTTCAATCAAATCCTCATCATCAGTGAGGCCCATCAATCTGATGTTACTATTACATAAATCGGTGAAGCAGTAGCAGTATTCAACACCATTTGCTCTCTGACAATCATCAAATTTTGTGTTATAACATTTTCGTATCACCGTGTTTCCTAAAAACATTATTTAAAGCATATGTAACAAGGTCCTATTTAAATATGTAAATGTAGATACCTCTAGATTCTCGTAAGCAACCTTGGTTGTTAGGAGGTAAACATTCTTTGGCATAATTGTCTTTTGTCAATTCAAAATCTTTACAATCTGGCTCCTCATCTCCACACACGTAACATTTAAGCGCGTCAACTTTAATCGCTGTAAACAAACAACAGGTGATAAAAATACTCATCGATATACGGTGGTTCAATACTCACCAGTAATTGATATCCCTATCATAAAATAAGTAATTAATGTTATTTTGATATACATGGTTCTTGACACAAGACTGATTCTTCTGGCTGTATTTCTGTATATTTAAAAATAACTGATATTAATCCATAGCTAAACGCTTTGTGTTTGTAGAAGAATAATTTATTACTAACGGGTGGACGATGAGCAAGTCCCCCACATCAACAAACACGACCGGCCCAACGAAATGTGACGGACAGAACGGACGACGCCGGGTCGCGATCGCGATGGCAGATAGCGGAAACGGAAGAGAACAGACGTATTAAATCTATGGAACAGAACATGTCTGTTCTGTTCAGGACCCTGTTGACTGGGCAGGACTGGATTCCTCAAATCTAACGAGCCAACAGTTATCATTTGCGGGGTCAACCGTCAAGTTTTTTTGGAGATCACGCCTACCATGTTTCATGTTACTATTTTTCAAAATTCTCTAATCCGAATACCTATATCTATTGTCTTTCTTAACAAACAAAAACTTCATTTCTAAATATATTTTTTATTATAGTTTATTATTGACAAGCATTTCTTTATTGAATCTATAATTTCTGATTTTTTTTTGCATTGTTAAATTTATATCTAAAATGTATTAATTTTTACTGCAATGCTGAAATTATTCACTTCTTTCTAACCATTATTAGAATAAGTAAAAAAATCTGTAAAATTTATAACCGATTAGTATAGGTGTGTATACCTATATAGTTATCTATTTTGCAACTTTCAGTGATCCTCTAAAATTTAGGTCAGGTAGTACCTATCTAAACTTTAATTATAAGAGAGAGGGCATTGGGATGGCACTGCTCCCTATATAAAAATACTAAAACATTGTTTAAAACTTGTTACGGCAAATAAAATATTTCGAAATAAGAAGCCTTTATCTTTTTATGTTGTGTATTTGTCAACGCTTATTTAAATAAAAATATTCAGTGCTTATTTCATTAGTTGTTTAGATTGTTTTGCCATAAAATCAGTAATTAAACCTACGACTCGTACAAATTATTGCAGTAGCCACTGTTACCGTAATAAATAGGTATTAATTTTACTAATAGCTTATTGCAAGTACTATGTAGTAAAAGAGAAGAAAATAAATATGTAATGCATAACTGTAGTTAACTGGATTTTATGAACATACATTTTTTCAACAAGCTATTAAAAAGAAATAGTGCAGAGAATGATGAATTTATTTCATATTTATTTTAGTTTTGTATATCTATTTATATACAGGTACTAAGTACCTTCACATAGTTAGAGGACGAAATTTGTCGGAATATCTGTAATAACTAAAAAAAATTAATAAATGCTAAGATACGAAATTAAATATATGCAACAACTATACCAATTCTGAGTATTACTGGTTGCATACCAATTATGTATTAAAGTTTAACAAAGAAAATAATAAGTTAGTGTTATTATTTCTTTGTATTGGTTAATAAGCATATATTCATATTTCGGAAGTGTGATATATATAATCATAAAAGTGAAAAATAAATAATGTTACATTTTATTCTATATGCAGACCTAGTGCACATTACAAGGTCAATGCTCAACTGAAGGTAAACAGAATTTGTTAAATACATACCTACCTGCCTACCTATACTGTTGATACAGAAAAATGTTGCAAGTTACAATTCTTTTTTACTACAAAATATTTTTTTCTATAATTAAAGTACCTACCTACTAAAATGTATTCCTAGTATAACTTTTGATTTTAATACATTCAGATTTTTTTTTATCATAAACAAATTGTTTACTTTGTGTTTATAAACACACCAAAAACTTAAAAAGTAGTTTCCTACAATTGTTCGGGTTTTGTAAATAAAATATTCTAAATTAATTTTTTATGAAACTGAAAAATATTTAATTGAGCAGCTACATATAGTCTATTACAATAATAGTGGCACTGTTTAAAATGAATGTGGCGACTTATTTCGAACTGCTGACGTATTCGTAATGAAATCTACTTTCATCTTTCAGTTTAGACATTTTAGTACTTAGTTGTTTCCATCACCAACATAGATCTAATGAAATTCCTATTCAAAATTTCCAGTAGTTCAAAAACTCATTTGAGGGAGTGGCATGATTGTTGCAATAGATTATACCTTATTAGCACAAATTTCTATGAAGTCCGTCTCTGTTAAATCCTCAGGTAGGTAGAGTACTTATTTACTGCGTATTGTCCACCCTGTAACTATAGATACCTGTTCTACAGGTGTATTAGACAATGAGTATCTAGGTATATACCTACGCAGGTGTAAGGTAAAATGGACATACAAATAAAGTAGGATGTTGTAGATTCAAGTTATTAAAATGTTTCGTTGCTGTTGAGTGCTGAGGAACAAAGACAAGCTTTCTTTTCTTTAATTTTTGCATATCTTGACTACAGTCGAATCTGAGACCTGTGCATCGAGATTTAAGATAATTTGGACCACAACATGCGCCTATTTCGTATTATAAACTTGTGAGTCAGGCTTTTCTCCGTATTTCAACCTTACTACGCATGTACGGAGCTTCGGGGGGTGAAGTGAGAGGAGGGACATAATGTCTGTATTCGTTGCGTTTTGTGGGTGTTCGTAAAATAATGTTGTGGTTCGATTGAATTAAAAGTTAGGTAATACGAATATGAAATATGTATATTCTAACCCATATACACCTATACTTGAACTATGTAACACTGACAATACAACATGTTTATACAATATCATCCATATGACAACGAAAATGTTTATTTACTATCATCTACTATAACATTCCATTCATAAAGTAGTATTTATTATTACTCATCCTAGCAAACTGATGTAATTGTAAGAAGCTGGATTCTCGAAAGAATTATAACGAAATTTTATTCCTATTGTAGGTAAACATGCAGAACATCCTATACCATAAAATACTGCACCCTTACAGATCTGCTCTTTAAGAAATACTAAATAAAATGTTAGTAAAAACACAACATAACAATGCATCAAGGAAACCATTTAGAACTTACTCGTAAAAGAACAAAATAACCACATATAACCCTCCCCTATTATTATTAAACATGGAAATGGGAGTACGAAAGTTACCTAAAAAACGTAAATTTGATCCCTCTGAACTAGAGGAAAACAATTTGCAAGCTGTCTGTATACCAGTGTCTGTGGTTCAGTGTACGAGTGTAATGTCAGCACCTCAAGCCACAGCAGTTGATTATTCCTGTCCTCAGCGCATTATTTCTCAAGAGGATGGAATATTTAAACAAAGTAACAATAAACAAAATATAATCGATCTCAGTGAATGGTGCGACCATAGAGTTCTGGCCAAGCAAGGTGATTGGTACTATCCTGGAGTAATACGGGAAGCCAGCGGATCAAATGTGAGTAAACATTTTATTTTTTTACCACATTGCAAGTGCGACTTTTTTATATATTTATTTTATGCTGAAGTTGTATTTAATTGTGTGTATTATTTTCAAATATCATTTCCAATTTCTATAAACAATGCTCCATACTATAAAATTAACCAAAACTCGTACTACTTACATAATTTTAGTTTTAAAAAGATAGGTACTTAAATATTTGTTGCAAGAAGATATTATATTGTACCCCTTGCTAATGCTTAGGTAAGAACCATTCATGATTTTAAGAACTAAGTAATTGTTTTCCAGTAACGTTTACCAATTATTAGTTTTTATTTTTATTGTATTATCAGTCATTAAATTTATTTATTGAATGCCTATAATGTTGTAAATAAAATATACACTTCTCTAAATTGAAAAGAGGCATATTTGGTATAATTTGCAAATAAAATTAAACTTAAGTGTTACAGCTCCATCTAAATTTCTAAATAAATTAAAGCCACCGAGTTAAGCCAAAATATTTGACTTTTGATATTTGATTTTATTGCCATAACCTCAATTTCTGCAGGTGATATCTGTACATAATAGTTTAAAGGATTGCTGACGGATTAATTGCAGCGTCCATAAGAAAGATCACAAGAAAATAAAAGATTTAAATGTGTAGGTATTCAGTTTATTTAAAAACTGGTAGAAATTAGTTCTTTGTAGATATTTGTAACAATGTAATATCCTTCTACAAAAAAATTACGCTACATGCTATATGCATATAGCATAATTAATGAAACAGGCTGATATTTAGTGTTAGTTTTTTAATCAACTTTTGAATATTGCGTACTCAAAACATGAAATACTGTTACTACATATCAAAAGTATTTACTACATATCAAAGGTATTTTATCCTTTAGATTACAGTTGCTTTGGATGGAAAAGAAGAGAAATTGATAACATACACAAATGTATTTGATAACGAATGTTACAATGTGATAGGAGACGCAAGTCCCTCGATAAACCAAATAACTTTAGCAACTAGGGTCTGTGTACGTCACAACCAAAGTATGTTCGTTGAAGGTGTAGTTTGTAGTAGACTAGAAGGTCAACCAGTACGGTTTGTGGTTGCAGTAATAGGTGAAAAATCATTAGAGGTAACAGTGAAACGAGCAGATTTAAGACTACTACGTCCTCCTTGGTGGGACGAGCTTGAAAATCTTGATACTGTTCCTGAGAATGTGATAAAACCTACTATGGATTATTTTTGTGCTAACCAGGCATCTCCAACTCAGCTTCATACGCCCGTCTCGGTTTGCACTCCTCTTTCAAATGGCCGCCATTATGATGAGTTCTGTGAGAGTGAAGATGAATTAAGACAAGACAATATAACTTTTGGAACTGAAGTGGATGCAAAACTGTCTGGAAGTAGTAAGAGGAGCAGCATGCACTCTAGGGGTAGTTCGTCAAGCAGTATTACACCCCGCTCTCAACCTGCAACACCTCGGAGCCAGGCGGCTACACCTCATAAGTATAAAAAAGGAGATGTCGTTTCAAATCCTAATGGTATTCGCAAAAAGTTTAACGGGAAACAGTGGAGGAGACTGTGCTCTAAAGATGGATGTACAAAGGAGAGCCAACGTAGAGGATATTGTTCACGGCATCTCAGTTTAAAAGGTAATAGTCTTCGTAGTGGACATTTTCCTAGGTCTAATAGTAAAGGGGATGGTGGGGAAGATACTTCTAGGGATTCCGAGACCTCTCCTAACTGCAGTGACAGGAGGATTGCAGGGAGATTTGATCAAGAAGAAACTGATGCTGCTAATATGCTAGGTATGTACAATGTCTTTTTTATTTAGATTTACCAAAGATTTATTTAAAAAAAACTGTAAGAAATCTTATTATTACCTTTTAACATAATATAAAACTTTTATCATGTATTTGAAAGTATTTCAATATTCTGTTTTAGTTTCGTTAGGCAGTTCAAGATCAGCTACTCCTGCATTTTCTCCAAATGGTCAAGGTTCTTCACCTCATGCAATGCAGTCCCCAATTACAGTAGGTCCAAGACAAAACGTTTTCATGCCCATTCCTAGCAGTCATTCCCATGGTATGCAAAAAAGAAATTCGCCTGTCCCTCCTGGATATAACCCACCTTATCATCAACAGGTTATAAGGTAAGAATTAAATTATTTAAGATTTACTGTTTTTAATAATTTTAAAGCAGTGTTTAAGAGAAAAATACTTAATTTATATTAATAGCACCTATATTTATAGAAAATATGGTGTGAAATAGTTCCCTTTAGGATCTTATAATAAGCAAATTTACTATGATACTATTACATATTACAGACCAGAAGCACGTCCAGTTCAAGGTGTAACAAGCGTAATAAGAGTTTCTCCTAATCCTAGGCAATGGGCGCCTAATGCCCCTGAACAGCAAAGTGTTATTTTGCAACATGCTTTAACAAGTCCTTCCAGCCAAACTCTAGAACCAGAAAATAATTCCTTGTCACAAGGTAGGTGTGGTTAAAGGTGGCTTTATTGATTATAAATTTTTAAAGTACAATACAATGAATTTTAAATCTTTTTAGGAACCCTTTATTGTGTTGTGCCTCCGCATGAGAAAAATGTCATGATTGTAAAAAATGAAATAGAAAATGATCAGAAGGAACCAAAATCATTTCAAAGACAGGTATGTCATTAGAATGTAGGAAATGTGTAACAAAATATACATGAACAACTAAAAAAAAAATTGTGTCTGTATTTTGCATTCAGATCTCTTTTACATAAATGTCTTCAATTTTAGGTTATACAGAGTGATCACTTGCATGCCACTCAAACCATTCGTGTCACACCAAATAACAATATAAATGGTTTAAGTAATTCACATTCCACGGGCCCAGGATATATTCAGTCAAATTCTATAAGTAGTGGCTTACCTGTCATAGTTAATCCTACGCAGTTGGTACCAGTTTTACCTGCTGCTTCCCAGTCTGTCGTTAAGCGAATTGTTCCGACTGCCACGTTGTCACAGAACCCACCACCAGTCATAGTAAAATCTGAACAAGGTAATATTATGTTTTATAAAATTAGCTATTCAAATCTTAAAATTTAGATTCTGTTACATATTGCATTATTTGCAAAATTTGAGGGTACAAAGTAAAGAATGTAAAAGAAAATTTAATCCATTAATACATATTCTTGCAGTATCTCCAAATGTGTCAACTCACAATAATGAACCGATAATCCAACATAATCCCATTCAGCTTCAATCACATCAACGAGTATCGATAGCCCCACAAATCACATCATCTCAGTCAAACCACAATCAAAGCAGACAATTAATCTCACAATTAAAAGTGCAAACTAACCCCCCTTCAACTCAGTCCGCTTTTGTCATTCCATGGCATTCGATAGTGCCTCTTTTGACTGCAAGTTCGGGGCCAAATTCTCCTCCACGTTCCCAGTTATCTCCACCATTGTCTGCACCACCTGTCAGCACAATGGTTGGTGCCTCTGTTGATCTTCAGGATGAAGAAGTTGATGGCGAAATTATGTCTGTTCCTACAGAGGAGGATGATGATGTTTTTGAAACAGAAACAAGTGATCTTAATTTAGATAGCAATAGTAATAGCAAACGCAGGAGTCAATCATTGAGTTCTCTACAAAGCAATAATAAAGAATCTAATAAGGTATGATTTATAAAAATTTATGAAATTTAATTAATTTTGTATTTTTGAAATATACTTTTTTTTACAGAATAAAGAGCGTATAAGACGACCAATGAATGCATTTATGATTTTTTCAAAGAGGCATCGAACTCTAGTACACCAGCGTCACCCAAATCAAGATAATAGGACAGTGTCTAAAATTTTAGGTGAATGGTGGTATGCTTTAGGTGCTGCTGAGAAGAAAAAGTATCACGAACTTGCATCCGAAGTGAAAGAAGCACATTTCAAAGCACACCCAGAATGGAAATGGTAAGAATTGAATATGTTTAATAATGTTTGTAAAAATATAAATTTTTTAGGTGTAATAAGGATAGGAGGAAGTCTTCTACAGGTTCAGGACGTAGTAAGCTTAGTTCAACAAGTGATAGTGGTGAAACAAATGAGCTACCAGCAAGTCCTAGGATAAATTCACCTCCTCACGCTTCAGAACCTGCTCGACAAATGGTACAAGAACAAGATGTAACAGGTGATGTTTCTGATGATGATCAAATGGTTATATGTGAGGATCCAGGCACAGAAATAGATCTTAAATGCAAAGAGAAAGTTACAGACTCCGATTCAGAGTCTCAAAGTGATTTGGATTCTTCCATAGAAAATCGAGTATTCCATCATCAACGGTTCAGTCCTGTTACTACAAATAGTTGTGTTGAAGTGACTTGTAGACCAAAACCGATCAAAGCAAGGCTGCCATCAACAGAAACTCCTAAATACAGCCCAGTGGCTACATCCAGTACTTTAAGCTTTCATTATTCTCCAGTGAACCCATCAGGAATAACAGGTTTTCAGCCTACAGGTGGTGCGTTCAAGACAATGCCTGCTTCACCAAAAGTCGTTAAGAATGAAATTAACGATAATCATGAAAGCTGGTCAGGTACTTCTATAATAACTAAAACAAATGATGTTTCCCAGTGGGTCAATTCTTCTAACATACAAACAAGCTCTATCGCCACAAAAACTAACCCTACATTAGCTATTCTAAAGCCACAGATTAAACCAAATGTTATTCAAATGAATGATGGCATAGGCCAAAACTATCAGTCTCCACCACTAACCGTCCTTATTGGTGGACAGTCAGCTATATGTTTGTCTAATGATACCGAACATTCACAACCTTTTGTTGTTGTAGCCTCGACAGCTTCTGATCTACCAGTGCAGTGCCTCTATATGCAACCATCCTTTAATATACCTGTATCAGACAACAATGGCAGGAGTATGTCGTTACAAAACCTCCAGTTGTTACCCAAACAAAATCACACTCAGTCTGTTATAGTCACTCAAGCACAGAATAAGATAATGTCTTCTCAAGCAGATTATCAGCATCAACAGAATACAGTTGTCACTACTTCCAAAAGCTATGCAAATAATTCAGGTGAGAAGTTGTTGTCTTACCTATCATCCTCCTCTATATTACTGCTTCCTTTTAGGGATATCATTGCACTCAGAAATAAAAGATATGAAAAATGAAAAAGAAATCAAATCGCCAATTGCAACTGATATGCTACCTCCTTCTTCAGGCCATATGGAGTCACAAACAGAGTTACAAAACCAAGAATTTAAATTAGCACCAACTCCTGCGCAATTAGGAAAAGCACCTCTTCAGAGAAGACAGTCTATGGGTAAGATTGTTTCCTACTTGTCTTAACTCAAGTCATAACTTTTTAATTTTAGCTATTTTTGGACCAAATAATTCTCAATTAAGCCAAGAAAATTCTCCCCTTCCAACACCTACCACACTTCCTGATGAAAATCCAAATGAATCTTTAATTTCTCCATTGACCAAAAAAAGTTTTTTTAAGAGAACTATCGTGGATGGGATGGACCGGTAAATAAAAACTATTTAAAAACACTTATATTATATTTACTATATTTTTTCATTTAGGGTACTGGAGCAGGTGAATTTCGAAAAGAAATTTTCTTCGCTGCCTCAATTCAAGCCTGAAGAAGGCCAGTCTCCAAGTGCTATTTCGGTTCCTAGTCCTGGTCTTT
Source organism: Monochamus saltuarius (assembly GCA_025584915.1). Lineage (NCBI taxonomy): Eukaryota > Metazoa > Arthropoda > Insecta > Coleoptera > Cerambycidae > Monochamus > Monochamus saltuarius. The sequence goes on along the minus strand of CM046730.1, from coordinate 17,463,199 downwards.
TTAATTATAACAAAAAGCGTCCCCCTCTTACTGCATCACAGCGTACTTCAGTAGATGAAGAGTCGGAAGCTGAAACTCCACAAAGTGTACCCAAATCAGCCTCGTCTGCTAAGCCTATCGTTATCGGCAATCAATTTTTTGGCCCTGATTTCAGTATAGATAATGTCAGAGGTAGTTTTATATTATCCTAGTGGAACTGCACTAAATAAATGTAATACTGCTTTATGTTGCAGCTGAATTAAATGATATGGAAGAGGGTACATCTCCGAGAACCCCTAGGACTCCAGGTACTTCTAGAGATGCTGAAAAAGGTCATAGAAGGATTCTGGAGCAACGCCGTCAATTAGTCATACAACTGTTCCAAGAACAATCACTGTTTCCCTCAGCCCAAGCCACATCGACGTTCCAAGCCCAACACTCCGACATTTTCCCTACTAAAGCGAGTTTACAACTGAAAATTCGCGAAGTGCGTCAAAAGATGATGGCACAAAATTCTCTCACTCCTTCTAGTACGAGTAGCCCCTTGACACCGGCTGAACCTGTCAAGGTCTCCTCAAATAGTTAGCTAGAAATGTGCAATAGTGTGTTGTCTTCCTTCTCATATGTTATTGTCAAATTGTTGACTGAGAACAGCAGTTAGGTCATAACGTAGAGTTTATATGAATTTATTTATCACTATGACACAAAGTGTGGTGTAGTTATCGTATACACACCAGTCGATACGTAGACGTCTGTATTCAATTCGTTATAGGTAAATCGTTGAGTAGTGCAATTATCATACTTAATAGGCTCGGTCTGTCAAGACTGCATTATATTATTAACTGTGAAGGATCAATATTTACCATTTTACAATTTTATTTAGAGAGAATAACAATAAATAGTAACGATAAAATATTCACAGGAATAAATTATTGTTCAATTTCACAATCTTCTCTGAATAAATTATTTCATAAATTCTTCAAGTTACCTGGTATACTACACTAACGCCAAAGGTATAATAAATATTCAATTTGATGCTGTAAAAGGTAAGTTTACCCTTTCAAACAACTATAACAACTTATACCCTAAATTGTTATAATTGTTTTATCATTTTACATACTTTATGAAAATCAAAAAAATTGTGATTTTTATTTTTTATGTTAATAATAAATATAATTATACTTGCGAGAACTTCATACTAATTTTTTAAACAAAAACATTTTGTATATTAAATTTAGTAAGTTTATGAAGTTAAAGTCAAAATTATATAATTAATATAACAAACTGAAGAATCATGCAGGTTTTCTTGAAGTAGTAATTTTTTTTAAGTGATCAGTATGTATAGTTGTATCTTGGTGAATATTACCTTTTCCATTAAGTGTAGATATTACATAGGGTTGGACAGTGAAAATCTGTATAAAATATTGGATGTATTTGTTTTAAAAATTTTATAAATGGTTGTATATTTGGTATTTTTATAACTGACTTGTAAATTGATGTTGTTATACTGGAAAAATTCTAAATTTGGGTGTATATTTATAATTTCCATATTTTTATACAGATAAAATGTCAATAAAGAAACTAGTATGCAGGTTAGGAGGCAGAAAGTTGAGTACAATCACATGTGGCCCCAAGACGGTCTTTCGAGGTTTGAAATAAGTTTTATTGTTGTTTAATAATTTATTCAAGATTTTATTACTCACTTGTTTTATTTTAGTGTATGTTATTGCCAAGTAAACGAAACATATTTGGATATGTTAATAGACCCAAAAATTTGTTATGTAAATATTCATATGGGTGCTTTTTTATTTTAGAGACTTTGCAAAGGGCGAGCCCTAGGTTACTTATTAATATATTATATATTTTAATTTGGTGCTTATTCAACTCAAATCCTGGATGTTATAATTTTATTTATAGCACAGTCAAATATTTTGTGAGATGTAACTTTTTAATTGGACTACATTCTATTTTATAGACCAATTTGGTGCAATAATTTATCAAAATTTTATATCTACTTTCTTATTTACGTAAATTTGGTTCTTATAAGTTAACTGAAAAGTTGGCTCACTGAAATGATTATTTTCCGTTTACAATTTTGTGTATAATTCTGTTGTAAAAACGAAATTTTATTGGAATAGTAAGTTTATGACAAATAATTACTGTTTTCAACAGATCTAAAATATACAATTAAATTGTTTAATTGTATATTATATCACGAGAAAAGATTTTGTGGCCTAATTTAAGACTAATTATTTAAAATTATGTGAGCCATGCTGTTTACTATTAAAAATGAAGCTTTAAGCATCTCTTATTATATGTGATTGACTGTTCTACATTTAGTTGTCCAAGATAATTACATTAAGAAAGCTAATTATTTTCCATATAGGTTTAAGATGTACATTATACCTTATATTAGTAATAAATTTATCTTAAATTATACATTATTTGCCATTATGAGTCAAATTTAAGTTATATATATATTTAAATGAAATCTACTTAATATCAAACTTTCCATATGTTTGATTGTTTACTTTTACAGTTTTATTTATATCGTGAAGGTTGTGTTTGTTAATAACTTCTAAGAGATATCTTTTTGTTGGGTTAAATCAAAGATATGTACAAATTTCAGTCATCTACTTGTCTGCTGTACACACTGCACAATACACTAGCAAAATTTATGGACAATGCCTTTCAAGTGCTTTCCATTCCATGTTGGGAGAGAACACCAGGTGAAACTATATTCATAATGCTGTCAATTTATGAATTATGTTTTTTCATGTGACATTCACATTAATTATTATTTTATTGATTTATAATAAATAATCATTACATTAAATGTATTGTTATTTGCAAAAAATTGATATTCTTGCAAATAAGAATTTATTTGTTTAAAAATACCTAAACTAAAATTAAAATATTTTTTAGAAAATTATGAATTCACTTCTGAATTTAATACCCTGCTTCCATCAAAAGCATGACATTAAGATTCACATAGTAACTTTCCCTGGTATTTTCAGTTAAGATCCCATTTATGAATGAAACAAAATTTGATGTAACAGACTAGTATGTACAGATCTTTGATTGTGTACGAGAAAGTATCTTAATGTCATCTGTTTTAACCCAGTACTCTTCAGCAGAACGTTAATTGCAATATTTCAAATGAGTAAAAGAAAAATTTACATTTACATGTTTTCTAAGTTGTACTTTTGTAAATGCCTTACCATATGAAAATATCTAATAGAATATTTTAAATCAGTGCTGTTCGACTGGCAATATTTGTTTTTAACAAGATATATAACAGTTGTACAACATTGCCCTAATAGTCATATAAAAGATATATAAGTATATATATTATTAAACATATATATGCGTATGTATATATGCACATCTGATTCTTGACATTCACTTATAAGATAGAATGCCTAATAATGGACCAAATTTAGCAATATTTATATTAAAACAAAAAATATGTTGCCAAGACGAGTTACAACATTTTAATAAAAGCAAAATGGAAAAATGGTTAATTACATTGCTGAATTTGTTTCTTTGAAAGATTTAAGGTAATGAGATCTTACAACTATGCAATAATCGGCAGAATTTGTAGCTCATAACAAGGTTCCAATACATAATTAAATCTTTAGTACCTATAGATTGTTCTGGAAATGTATTGGGTTAATGTTGAATTTAGTGACAAAGAAATATTTGAAACTTTAAATGCCTTCAACGTGGTGTTGTATTTGTTACAAGATTTAGCATTTTATAGTCAATGATCTCGTTAGTAAATTGTTCACATATAGTGTAAAAAATTGTGCACTTCACTGTTCTCTAAGCACATATTTACATTTTGATGTATATAGCTACTTATATAAGTACTATTTGTACTGTCATATTCTATTTTATTTAAAATAAAAACATTATAAAGATCACATACAGTCACAATAAATGTATCAATTAATGACATTATTATTGCTGTTTTATTTTTCCTCATCCAACCACAGTAAAAAATATATATCTACGCGCAAATTAGACCGAGGCACTGAAAAAATCGATTATGAAATAAATTGATGCAAATATATACTTAATCAAAATAACAAACAATTTTATTTTCCTGGCCTAATCTATGTAATATGAATATTTTTATAATATAGAACTACTATTATATAGCACTTCCATTTTTCATTTATTTATTTTATCTAACTACAGTTAATCTTCAAATTTATATAAATATACGGTATCTGTGACATATAGATGTTAAACTTAACAAAACTTGCTTTCTCTTAGCTGCTTATATGTATAATCTATTGCAATAATAATGACACTCCCTCAAATAAGTTTTTGGGCAAGATATATACATACTAGAAGAAATTCTGAGTAGAAATTTAATTAGGTCTATATTGGTTGAGACAATAAATTGCCATATTTATTTTAAAGAGTCATATTATTGCAATATATTGTACAAACGTCAGTTTCCCTAAATTCAAAACAAGGTATTTTACAACATGTAATTCCCCAGAATAAAACCTTTCTTTATAAATAAGGAATAACACTAAATAAGACGAAAGAGTGAATTTTTAGCATGACAGGTTTTTTGCTTGCGTGAACACGGACAATGAAACAATGGGTGAAACATTTTCTGTTTTCTTTAAATGATAAATCGGTAAATTTCACGTAAATTTAGAGCGCTGTAGCAGTTTATAGAGATAACGTACATATCAATGAATATATAAATGTGCCTACAACTTACTACAGCAATTTAGCATGATACTACTCGTTATATATGTAATTATATCGTACTATTTACTATTAAGCAATAAATTTATCTAATAGCTTCTTGTTTTCATAAGAACTACCACTACCAGGCTAGAAATAATCGAAAAGTTAAATTGAGAAATTACTCGTAAGTGACATACAACTAAATAAAATATATATTATATACAGGGTGTCCAGAAACTCTCCTGACAAACGAAGACCGGAGATTCCTCAGATAATTTTAAGACAATTTAACCCAATTCACCTAGTCCAAAAATGCTTCCTAAGGGAACTAGAGCTCTTTGAAGATGGCGCCTTGTAAATAGTTTTGTTTAAATACCTCCAGAACGCTTCTACTTAGAAAAACAAAAACTGGTATGCTTGTTTAGCCTTCAGAGATGAATCGATTCCATCAATTGCGAATTTCTAGTACCGGTCATAGGCATCCGTTTTGGGTAGGTCAACGGTTATTGTAACGCATAACTTTATGTCTTTAACTTTTAAGCATTTGTGACACTAGATTATAAAATTTTCAGGTATTCTAGTACTAAAAGGTACTCTTACTTTAAGTCATTAGGATACACCGTTTTCTAGAATACCTGAAAATTTTGTTAATAATCTAGTGTCACAAATGCTTAAAAGTTAAATACAAAGAAGTTATGCGTTAAAATAACCGTTGACCTACCCAAAACGGACGCCTATGACCGGTACTAGAAATTCGCAATTGATGGAATCAATTCATCTCTGAAGGCTAAACAAGCATACCAGTTTTTGTTTTTCTAAGTAGAAGCGTTCTGGAGGTATTTAAACAAAACTATTTACACGGCGCCATCTTCAAAGAGCTCTAGTTCCCTTAGGAAGCATTTTCGGACTAGGTGAATTGGGTTAAATTGTTTTAAAACTATCTGAGGAATCTCCGGTCTTCGTTTGTCAGGAGAGTTTCTGGACACCCTGTATAGGTATCTATAAATTCTGAATTTAAATAATAAGAAAAACGCGTCGAGTACAAGGCGCAATTTTTACAATACAATTTACAATCGTTTGCAATAATAATGGCACTCTCTTAAAACAGTTTTTGAACTTCTGGAATTCTGAATAGAAATTTCATTAAATCTCTCTTGGTAAGTGAAACAACTTAATAACATGTTAAAAATTTAAAGTAGATTTCAATATGAATACGGCAGAAGTTCAAAAGAAATCGCAAAATTCATTTTAGTGAGTGTCATTAATATTGCAAACGATTGTACCTATATTATTTTGGAAACCAGAATTTTTTTTTTTTATAATACTACATACATATATTTTTTTTTCAAATTATTGATTACAACACTCTTATTAACAAATATTTTACACAAAACAATAAAAAAAGTCGTAAATATTATAAAAATATATAATATATTTGTATAGAGACACCTTGTATTTATATAATCATCAAAACAACAAATGTATAATTTATGAGAATCCCACATCATCATGGTAAACCAGCTTTATGTATAAGTGGAATGGAAATGGCAATTAAATACCGATTGTTTTGTTAGTTAGAAACTAACCATTTACTCATTAGGCGACAATCACGAAATTAAGTGATTCTACTCCAAGGATTCATATATGTAGTCTTGTTAATAGTTCCACTAGATATCGGTACTTAAAAACAAGTTAAAGTGACGCCAAGAACTTGGTAAACCCAGTGATAGTTTTTATTTCCAGATAAACTAAAACAGTGAATAAATCGAACGATGACAGTGCTTTAAAATAGTTCACGATGATGAAAAAACAAATATTTTATATATTTACAGTTTTTACAGTATGCTCAATTGCAGACAGTAAGTTTTCCTCAATTTTGCTTATAAAATACCTAGTGGTATAAATATGTGTGCTACTTATTTATAAACCTGTTAACGACTGAAATATATAATCGAATTAAAACTGGTCTTATAGATATTTACCTAAATAAATAAATAAATATATATATATAGGCATTTCGTTTTATTACTTTATTAACTAAAACCTGACTGTACATGCAACATATTTATTCAATACAAAAGTTACAGGTACCTATATTACATTTAATATAAATGGAATTCAATTTTGAATACGCTACAATAATAAATTTATTCAACAGGAAACATATTTATTTATTTAAAAAAATTGATTTATATCTGCAAATTAAGTATATCCACATTGTTTCAATAATCATCTCCATTTTTAAATACGTAATTGTTTCTTGATTTAAAAAAAATAAAAGAATTCATTCTACAGGGATTTACAACTCGGATATGGTATATGTAAGTAGGTAGATCTTTTTAAAAGTAGATATATATGCGATTGGAATATCTACATTTTAATTATGCATTAGTCAGGACCGGCTTTAAATTAAAGGGCAGCAATTGCTGTTAACTTATCAGTACATTGTAAAAAATCAAGATATGTTAAGATATCTTTTTAATAAAATTATAAACACATTCGAAATTGTAGGTATAATATAAACATTATAAATGTTGTTTTTTTTCACTATAAAATATGTTATTGATTTTGAAAATGTAATAATATTATATTATTTAGTGACATATCATTCAACTCTGTAACTCATCCCAAGGTTTTAAATAAAATTCAGTGCACGCAGCAACAATGTTGAATAATTTTAGACAAAATCAATATATGAAATTATATCAAGCCCCACCTAATTTTAGCAGGATGTATTTCTGATCATTTTAAATTTCATCTGTAAGGATTTTTTTTTAATTACTTCAGTAGTCCAGATTTTATTTGCTAAACTAAACTTATAATCATTTTTTTTTCATTAATAATTGATATTATAGGTACACTTTTTATCCGTTACTGTCACGATCAGTTCATCAGCACCAAAAACTAGGGCGGTGATTCAATCGTATTAAATTTAACCACGCATTTGGAAGGCCTAATAGCCAGAAAATCGGAAAAAAATGTTTTACTCGACCTTTTTTAAAAAAAAAGCAAATCGACACATAACTTCCGGTAATACGGCGCTCATAGTACGTTCGATCGTTGAAGACCAACGTCGCATTGCCATTTTGGAGCTGTGAATGAATCGACGCGCGTTAACAGTCTAAAAAGGGGTTTAAATAATGATTTTCAGCATAAAATATGCATTTAGCTTTTTTTTAAACGCGTATCCATATTATTATACTCATTTTTCCCTATGTTGCCTTAAAGTTAATGACATTATGACTGAAATCACTCTGTATAGTAGTAGCGAATGAATTCAAGTCAAATTAACATAAAATCATTTAATAATTTAGTTAAAGCTTATTTCTTCCAGTTGGAGATCGTTGCGAAATGAGATCTAATGGACAAGCTGGTAAATGTGTAATATCTTGCCCTGTTGTTGAACAACAAGCTAGAGCAGGAATTGATCCAACATTATGTGGATATCATCACATAGTGGTGCCAATAGTTTGCTGTCCTAGTAAGGCTAAATGTGAAAAATAAAGAGTTGATACATTATGATGATGTCTTTTAATTTCAGTTGGCCATTTTAATGAACAAGAAACTGATCGCGTTAATAAACCTGAAATTATTCACTATGAAGAAGAAGGGGATCAATATAATCAAGCTGATCCGGACCCTCTCATATTTCCAGCTGAGGAGTCAAATGATAATTTGAGGATAAGTGAACAAAGTAAGTATATGAAATGTATTTATATAATGGAGTTGGATCAGTCAGTGATGCCGATTGCATCTAATCTAATCTATGCAGCATTTTGTCAATGTGTATAAATACTATTGAAACTGGCCAACAAAAGTAAATATTTCCATTTTAAAAGATGGACGTGAAGGTGCTGTATTGTCACTATTAATATATACGTGACACTATACATACATACAAATATATTTTATTACAGAATGTGAAGAATATGGTAAATTGTTTAGTGAAGTCGTCCAAGCTCTTCCATTAGTTACTAATATAGAACCTATAAGTCTTAATATAGAAAAATGTGATTATAATAGTGTTGCTCTAATTGTTGGTGGGGAACCAGCCTTAGCTGGGGAATTTCCATTTATGGTAAAAATATATTTTGCTAGATCTAAATAAAAACTAATATTATTTTTTTAATAATTTTAGGCTGCTATTGGTTTCCAAACTGATGATCAAAAATGGAGATGTGGAGGTACTCTCATAAGTGATAGATTTGTTCTGACTGCTGCCCACTGTACTTCTACTAGAGATGCGTAAGGATTAAATTACAAAAAATTAACTTCAGTTTTTTTAATAACACTAACAATAATTCATATTTGGAGTCATTGTTAGTCAAACATTTCGATAGTCTAGAGTAGGAATACAATTTTTTAATAATTTTGTAGAGGTGCACCAACTGTAGTCCGTCTTGGTGACCTCGATCTGTCTACAGGTCCTGATGGATCCCAGCATCAAGATTATGATATTGAAAAAATTACACTTCACCCAGATTATAGATTTCCATTAAAATATCATGATATTGCTCTGATTAAAACAAAGCAGACAGTACAATTTACGAAATTCATTAGACCAGCATGTTTATATACTGAAAAATTGATCGAACATTCTTCAGGAGTTGCCACAGGATGGGGTAAAACAGACTTTGCTGCAGAAATTAGCAACAGGCTGATGAAAGTCACACTTAATATTTATGACAACAGTGAATGTGCTAAAATTTATCACAATGTCAAAGATTTACCAAGGGGTATTGTCTCTAACATGCTATGTGCTGGAGATCTAAGAGGAGGAAAAGATACTTGTCAGGTACTAAATTTGTAAATTATAGTAAAATAGTGTAGCCCAGTTTGATTGCAAGAAAATCATAGTTTAGTATAAGTACCTATAAATTATATTTAACAAATAATTTGCTGTACAATCATAACTTATGATTAAACAAAAAATTTTCAACTATTTTACCTTTTTCTAGGGCGACTCTGGTGGACCATTACTGATCACAAAAGCAGGGAATCAATGTAAATTTTATGTGATAGGAGTTACATCATTTGGAAAGTCATGTGGGCAAATTAATACGACAGCCGTTTATACCAAAGTTTCAAGTTATGTCGATTGGATTGAGAAGACTATATGGTAGAGGGATCTATAGAATTATATAATTTTACTTTTTATACCCAACATTTTGTATTCTTTTAAAAAATACATATTTGATTTTTATCATTTTCATTTTCTTAATAGTTATATTGTGCTGTACAAATAAGAATACGATTACTTATAACAATAATTTATTTCCATATGTGTCACAGCTGCCAAAATATTAACTGGGAAAAATATTTAACTTTCTATGGTATAAAAAATATTAACACAAATTTTGAACTGTACTCAAAAAATGATTTGTAGATGTAACCAATCTTTTAAAATATCACAAAAATTGAAAACAAGGCTATTTTCACAGTATTTGAATAACCTTTAAACTTTTTTTTTCTTTATTCTTCAACAGGTTGACTTTATATATACTTCTAGATTGGTGTTACACTTATGTGGATTGCAATATTTAATTATTTAAATTATGTTTCACTAAAACTTTATGAAAATAAAAAATAATTTATTTTGAACATTAGATTTATAATAACATTTAAATGTACATACATACATATAGGGTTAATCAGAAGTAGTCCATGGTTAAAATAAATGAAAAACCGTTAGAACTGCAAAAACTAAATTTGATATACAAGGTGTACAAATGTACTGATCCAATAATAGTATCGGCAACATCAAGTTTACCAGATATTTGTGTTTTATATATTTTGCATTGTATAATTTTTCTTTTTTTTCATTATTAAACTGCCTACTGGCTTTGTAGTTTCATTTTTTATTTCAAATAAACTGCAGGAAATATGTTAAATTACAAAAAAATCTGTATTTAAACCATAAATATAAGATCTACTTAAACTAAATGTTCAAAATGATGGCAAACTCGCTATCGATATCTCTATATATTGATTTTGGCTCCTGTTATTGGTGACAGGTACGGTCGGAATCGTTCCTCGGATAATGGTGGTCTTCCGAAAAGCGGCTCGTTTGCAGCTAAGCTTTTGCGGAAGATGCCGACAGTGAAGAGTGGCGAAATGTTTGGAAGCATTGAGATGCGACCAATTATAGAAGCGGCTACGCGACGTCTCGGAACACCACCAATATCTGATGGTTCTGACCATAGTAGTCATAATACCAACAACAGAAGACGGGCTGATAGCGGGTCTGCCCCCCACAGAGCATAGCAGGAGAACAAAAAGAGCAGGTAAAAGAATCCTAGGTAAGGCTAGGAATATACACTTTAATTCTATTACTGGCAGCAACCAATTACCGAGGTCACGTTATTATATATGAATATACAGGCTGTTTAATTAAATTAGTATTTTTAGGAAAAAGACTGGTAAACTTGACATCACCAATATTATTATGGGATCGGACATGATTGATACACTCTTTATACTATATTTTGTTTCCAGAGCTTTAGCTTTTTCCAATTATTTGATCCAAGCGCCACTTCTGACAAACCCTTGCAAATATTTACAGTGTAAACAATAATTGTTCAGAATATATGTCTAAATATTTTATTAGCCTTTTATCAAAAAAACTATAGTCTTATTGGTGTATTTATATCACTCATAGCACTGGAATGAAGTGGATATTATTTTAAAGATTTAAGAGTTACACATTAATGAATATAAATCGATTTTTTACAGTTTAAAAGTACTAAGAAGAAGAATTATACAGAAAATATAGGTATAGACAAATTTAGTGATATGTTACGAATACATATTTTTGAATGTGAATGAAATGTTTCAGTCTCAATAAACAAATAAAAAATTAATTATTTCTTTTCTATAAGGTGCCAATAAATAGTAACATTGAGTAGTTCTCAAAATAAGACATCAGATGTTAAAGTTGAACAGTCGACAGCACTGTGCCAGCGTTGCTTTTCAATAATTAATAAAAATAAATGTAGATCACTCTCATCATTTACAAGCTTACAATAATTAATTTAAAAAATGACTAGAAATTATGGCCATTCATCAATATTTTCATCATGAATTGTATGCCATGTAAGTCCATCACCAATAGGTTCATGAGCAGAAGGAAAAAGCACATTTTTTAAAAATGTTCTAAAAATATATAATAAGTAAATCACAACATTCATATTTCATTCTTACCTTCCCTGTACTAAACCTAAAAATATTCTCCAATTCTTTCGTCTACCAAAATTATACGGATTCATATATATTCTGCCTATTTCTGCTAAACGACTAGTTTCTGCCTTATTTATATTAGCTTCGATGCTTGTTTCCCCTTTTCCAATCAACTGACCATGCCAAAGTGACAATACACCTAATGCTACAAAAACTCCTAAAAAAAACTATTTGTAATTAAGATATACAACAGCAGTGATAAATTAATACGTATCATTTTCTGTTGAACTCACCGGTATTGATAAGAGTCATATATATAATAGCTCTTCGCCTCCAAGGACTTATATATTCAAAACTTTGATCATCGTCTAATAACGAACTATCTAAATATTGTGCATCTGTCTAAAACAATAACTGTCAGTTCATATATTTTTGTTATAAATAGCAACTTACTACTGGTATTAATGCACCCGTTTTATTTATCTTTACAGAATGACCTTCTAATTCAGGTTCATCTAGATCAGATGGAGCCAACATTATAGCAGTATATGCTATATCAAAACCGCATATTATAACAAAAAATACTCCGAGTACCATATAGACCATATAAAGAAAAAAATATCGATGATTTCTATAACCTACGCAATTATTTAACCAAGCTACAAAAGAGTTAAGAAAAATACATATAAAATTATGATAAAATATTTTTTTTGGTAGACTAGACTATTAATTATGTTTTTAAATTTATTTAAATTCTATAATTAAGGATACGGCAGTGATGATCCATTTTGAGAATGCAACGATTGCATACAGAACAATGATGTGTTCTGGGTGGTTTTGGTGAAATACATTTTTTGCATATGCTAACTGCTTCTGTTATTAACTCACCCTGAAACATTGACAGATCATATAGAGAAATTAATCAGTTAAAGGTGATATATGATAGCTTAATTGACTGAAGTTGTAAAATATCCCGGTATTTATTACCTGGGGGGGAAATCCAGGAGGAGTAACGACTGCCATATAGTAATGAAAGCAAATATTCATTAGCAACCAATGTCCAATTAAGACTAGAACCACACATATGTAACAATTTCTATTCCACCAATAAGACAGGCCAATCCAGTAAGCAATTAGTACTACAGATGCTGTTAGTGCAACTACAGCAACAACAAACAACTGGAATAAACAATAACAAAAAAAAAAACAGTTAATAAAAAAATATTTAAATGATAAAATGTTTATTGTTAATGTAATATTAATTATATTTACAAAATCAAACATCCAGTACATAATATTGAAAAATATAATTACTCACAGGTCCAATTGCGTATGTAAAATTATCTACAAACCAAAACATTGGTTCCATACATACATCTGCAGCATAACTTTGATCCATAAAGTGATTGTATGTGAGAGAACGAAAAGTTATTCGACATTTTTTAAAAAATAATTTAATGAAGTAACTGTAAAAAAATTGCTTGTACATCTTTAGGTTTTTTTAATAGGAAATACTTACTATGTAGATTGTGGTATTCTTCGAAATGACCAGTGTATCGTAACCATTTTAATATTTTACCCTATCCTACTATTGTCATAAATAATGTTTCATTATGAAGATATTTATTCGTAAATTATACATCTGAAAAACATTTGCATTATAAAATTTACAAAATGGGAAGCATGTTTTCTCTTTCCGAAAATAAATAGGGAATGACTTATTTTACATATGACGAATTTACTTTCTCGATGTACATTTCGCTTGTTTTAAAATTGGATAATAAATATTATGAAATAACCTTAAAAAATTGGATGTAATGAATGGTTTTGACTTTTGACATTTACACATTTACAGACAGGGAGCGTTCGAGTTCTATAAGAGCAGAGCGGGCACAGAGCAGACTCTAGTTAATATTTTGTGGAGCAGACTGACGTAATAATAGGAGTGTTTGGGTATGGTGAACTACTCGAACGGTGGCGGGTAAAAAACAAAGAAACTTAACCTATAAATTATTTTGTTATATTAATTATAATGGATTTAATAAGATTGCACAGTTATACGTAACATTTGTTTCAGGATCTAATAAACTTATCGCTACTTGGTCATTCATATTTAAAATGATCCAAGTCGTTTTTGAATATTTCTTTCGTAATGTAGGTTTTTTTAGGTTATGTTTTAACTGACTCCCTATGCTCAAAGTTAAGCTCGATCTGAAAGCACCGAGAAAAGCGAGCGCGCTCGGTAGGAACGCTCTGACCCGTTTCGAACGCAATAGGAGCCACTCCGAGCTTCAAAAAAAACGCGCAGAGTGCGCCCTGAACGTTCAGAGTCAGAGCGTCAACTCGAACTACCCCCATATGACTAAATATTTAGTTACTCGTATGACTACCCCACAGTGTCATGAGTCATGAGCAGAGAAATAGAGGAGGGGAAAATGAGCGTCAAGATGCGCGAACCTAGTAATACAGGAGGCTGCCATTTTGAATTCATCTATACGAGGGGGATTGAAAATATTATTTTATCAAGTCCTGTAATCTGTGGTCATATTTATCTAAAATCAGTCGTTCGTTTCGTTACATGTTCTATATTTATAGCGGCATAGATATCAAATATATTATATTATTTTTATATATTTGAACATTTTACAAAAAAATTTAAAAATAAATTTGCAATTTAAGGACGGTCCTGTACGTATTTTGGGGCGTTGAACACGCTGGTGTAGTCCGTTTTTGTACAGGAGGCTCCGTTGGCGAGAAAAAATAATATCTCGAAAACTACACGACCTAGAAAGAACCTGGAGTCCAATCCCCAGGGTCGATATAGTACTGGTGAATTATTTCAGAAATCTTTGAACATTTCACAAAAAAATTTAAAAAATAAAAGGACGGCTCTGTACGTAAAGTTTTTCCTTGTAGCAATGGAGTGCCGGCTGCCCCTAGTAGTATTATCACACAAAAAAGAACGTTATGATTTATCTTTTATCTGCGATTGTGTAGTGTTCAGTGGTAGCAATCTAGTCAAAGAAGTGAAGTCTACAACTGCCATCTCTATTATTTTGTACCAACTAGACGTGCCGTCAAATGTCAGCAGTCAACATTACGTTAACCTATCTGGTGGGATAACAAAATCAATGGTACAATAAAAATATTGTGGAACAACACTGTAAACCAAACTAGTCGGCGATTTGTTTTGCAAATATGTATTGTGATTTTTATGATAGTTCATAAGAAATGAATTTGTTTATTATTTATTTGCCATAAATACTAGTGCTTTGTAAGATATTCTCTTGTTGTGAGGCTTAGAGAGTGACCAAAATTAAGGCGCCATGATATGCCAAGCCCATTATCCCTATGTAATAATATTTTTTTATTTATTTTTGACATATCAAATAGTTAGGAGTAACCCCACAGGTAACTGCAGTTAGTTTTATTTGTTATTTTGTACACCATATAAGACTGTTAAGTTATAGTTATAATTTATAAATTCAATTTTAGAGGAAGACAACATAACCATCGAAGTACTTAAACATGAACACCCAAATCATTTACCACTGGGAGAGAATATTACCATTATTTGCAAAACTAAATGGATGTCAAGCAAAATTATGTGGGACTTTAAGGACAAAAATATATCGGAGTATAAAGGGTATGTTTTTAATATTTAAAACAATACTTACAAGAAAACTTTTTGAAAGTAATTATGGTACAGTAGATTTAAGCATGTCTAATTCATAAACTTCTTCACCACTATTTATTAGTGCAATTAATTACATTATCTTTACATAGTTTTGTAATTATCTATACACACCAATACAATTTAAAACAGCAAGTTTTGTATTACATATAGGTAATATTACTATTAATATCCTAAGAATTATAAGATAATGAAATTGTAATTGAGAATGTTTTTTAAAAATTCCATTCAGTATAATACTATGCTTTAAATATATTTTATAGAGGAATTGTATAAATAGTAGTGCATGTAGAGTGCAATCCAAAGAAGTATGCTATAGGCATCTTCAATTCATTGAAGCATTAGTGTTTTAAAAAATACTTGATTTTTATAATTGTCATATTTTCATTCTAAAACCTGTATGACGCTACAACAAATTTTCAGCAAAATTACTTATAAAATTTTATTGGTAATTTTCGTTAGAAAAATGTGCATTTTGGTTAATTTGTGAATGCGGTTATGAATAAAATACACAGTAAAATTATTTTGTGTAATATTGAAAGGAAAAGACCTATATAACCAGTATAGCAATGGTATTAGTCCAATTTGCACACTGTCCAATTTCTCACGCAGATTCTCAAGTGCTAAATTTTTATGGACAAAATTATTTGATTTGTTTTCTATATCCAACCATAAAAATAGCGTAGAATATAATTATTCCAAAAATTTTGTACAGAATTTTGCTGGCTTTAATTTATTAAAAGTCTATCTTATGATATCAGAGAATTTTATATATGTGGTTAAAATGCTTACATCATTTTTAATAACTGTGGAACAATTTAATGCTTAAATCAAATGATAAATAATATTTTATGTAATATCAAAAAACTTTTATTTAAAGATGAATTTTATCAGACACATTTTGTGTAAACTATGGCATTTAAAGGTAAATGGTACCAATTTTAAACTTATTTGACAATTATTGTAAATTAGGTACATACTGTAATACACCACTTACATAATTCAGCACTTTAGTTAAATTATAAACTCTAAAATATAATTTACCAATTTTAAACTTATTTGACAATTATTCAAATATCATTGTAAATTAGGTACATACTGTAATACATTATTGGATGTCTGAATTTCCGGGAACAGGTCCTGAATTTGTAGAAGTTTAGAGATGTCAAGGTGGGTTGTCATACAACTTAAATAAATTGTGCCAATTCGGCTACCGAGGTGGCACAAACCGCTTTCTGTTGTTGCCATCATGCTGTTACATAAAAAAAATATATATGTTTCCAAAGGCAAATTCTGTTCAATAAGTACTAAATAATAAATGTATTTTGATGATATTGTTCTCTATACAAGTGTATTATCATTTTAACAATTTTTGGAATGATATTTCTTTCATGTAAAGTTTAACAATCCATTTGTTATCAAAACAAAATTAATCCAAATATTTATACTGTCTTTATTCTAACACGAGAATATAGTTTCATTCACCAGATATTATTTTATTAAAATGGTGCCAATACCGTGCCAAAATAGTAAAGTATACAGGGTATTTAATTGGGAAATATACATACGTTAACGGTATGGTAAATTTAACACAAAAAATATTATTGTGACCAGACCTGCATTTCCGTTTTGCTACCCCTATCCTATATAAAATTTTTGTACACAGTGGTTCAGCTTTTATGACAAGTCAAAGAAATAACTAAAATCAGTAAAGCGCCCTGTATTTTGGTAACGACAACGGTTACACCCTCTAATTAGATATATTTTTTTGAGCTGCCTAGGTGTTCTGTATTGACTGTTAACATATGCACATTTTCCAATGAAATAGATTGCATATATATTGCCTAGAAAGATATTAATGTGAAAGTTGAAACTTATATACATTTGCATATTTATTGCCTGTCCTATTATTTGATACGCAGCTGACACTATATGATCATATTGACACCACCAGAATAGTTGCAAATTCATCTGTGGAGGCTTAGTTTCAGTAATATATATTGATGAACCGTGGACTTCACTTAAATCGAAAGATAAATCAATGGTGTGAAATAACATAGGTGATTTAAAATTTGTTTTAGTTTTAAACTGGAGATGGACAGTGAAAATATAAATAAAGAATCGGGAAGCAAATATGAAGTGTCAATTTTGCACATACTGAATATAAGTTTTGATAAAGTTGGTTACTATAAATGTGTTACTGTAATGCAAATTAATGAGACGTACGCTGATTGGGATGCTCGTTCAATTTTATTAAATGTTACTTCACCTGCTCAAATAGTACAAATATCTCCTCGAATATATAAGAAGATTCATGAAAAAGTGGAATTATTTTGTGTTGTCAAAGGCTATCCTATTGAAAGTATAAAATGGCTTAAAGATAATGAACCTATCCTTGAAGGATTGGAGGAGCATACCATAAGTGCCACTCATAAAAATACAAGCTTGAAACTCGAAGTAACTAAAAAGGATAATGGAACTTATACTTGTGTAGTAAACACATCAATATCTCGAGCCAACGCATCTACTGAAATTTTAGTACTTGATAAGCCTCAGATAACGTTAGATGTTGTTAAGCCAATAGGAGTAAATAAGATATTTCTAAATTGGACTGTAAATGATGGTAATAGTCCAAATGATCTAAAATATATAATTCAATATAAATCAGGTGATGAAAAAGAATGGGTTTATTATCAAGCTAAAATAAATAGCAGTAGTCGTTCATTAGTATTAAATGTTAAAAACAACACTTTAGTATCTGGTAAAAACAGTACCACTTATAAAATTAGAATTATGGCTGAGAACTCACAAGGTTCCAGTCAGTATGCCACAAGTAACTTAGTAAAAATGTTGGATGAAGAACCAATATTTGTTCCAGAAGTAACAGCTCCTGGAGCAACAACAAATTCAATAAATATTAAGTGGACTTCTCCTCCTGATAAATTTAAAGATCACATCCATTATTACAACTTAATTTTAAGGGCTTACAATAGCTCCCAAAAATTTGAAGCTATTCAACCAGCAAACAAAGATTACCTATATATGTTTTCTGATTTAAACCCTGCAACAACATACAATATTCAGGTTGCTGCATGTAGTGATTACAGCAGAGAATGTGGGCCGTGGTCGAAAATAATAAATGGGACTACAATGGACGGAATGGCCGATCCACCATCAAATGCTTCTGTGGAATGCAGATTTGATAACATCAGTCATACCAACTTTGTTTTTGTTTCCTGGCAGCCTCCGTCACATCCTCATGGCACAATAGTGTCATATAATGTATGTATTAAAAATAATTCAGTTGTGTGGTACAGGGTGTTACAAAATGTGACATAAAACAAGATAAAATATATATTAAACTGGTTGTTCTTATAAATTTGCAACACCCCGTATGACTATATTTTAGATATCAAAAATATGAGAAGATTTTTGAATGTGTTTCAATTTAAACCAGAAAAATAATTACACAGCAATAATAACAAAAATTTATATTTTCCTGCTTAGTTAAATTGGTCATAGAATATTATATAATATAGTGAACATAGATCATTTTTTGTGTGGTACATACATATTAATAACATTGTTTTATATAGCTGAACCAGTATGACAAGGCAAAAATTAGTTGATTCCTAAATATCTTAATTTACGTAAGTTACATATTTGAAGATTTTGCTTAAATTCATTGTATAATTTTAGTATTATTGGCTTTTAAAATAAAATAACATTTATAGCTGCTGTGTTTTGGGTTTTCTTATGGGATCTAATTTACAGTGTTCAGTAATAGTATTGAATTTAAAAGTGTTTATTAATGTAATGGTCATATATTTCACAATGCCAATTTCTGATGTTAAGCTCAGAAAAGAATTTTTTACAGTCTTGCAATACTAATAATAATAATCATTGTGTTTTGCTTGATAAAATGATACCATAAGCAATATATTTTTGTTATATTCAGGTAAATTTAGAAGGTACTGCCTCATTTATTAACGAACAAGGCCTTTTGGAGTATGTTACATGGGGTCCAAAAGTAACCAGTACCAGTGAAATAACATTAAGTACACGATTTTATAACGTTTCTGCCAATACAAATTACACAGTGAGGATATCAGGTGTCAACCGTCTTAGAAAAAACGGACAGTCTGTAACTTTAAATTGTACTATGCCTCCAACAACTCCTGATAAACAAAAATTGGCACGATTCCATTGGAAAAAAATGGAAGAACAGGGTAAATGGATGTTTAAACTGTTTATGCCTAGAGTTTCTGAGAGGAATGGCCCAATTTGTTGTTATCGAATTTATCTTGTAAGAATGGAGTCTCAGCAAAAGCTTTCTGATTTACCAGTACCTGAGGAGTTGACTATAGTGTCCTATCAAGAGGCACATCGGACTCCTAAAGGTGGTGCATATGTAGCAGAAATGTTTACAAGGTAAAAATATCATTTATATTATGTCTATAAATCACTCTTATTGCGATATGGTAAGAAGCACTAATATATAATATTAAAAGAACATTTGGTTAAATAGGTATCACAATATGATAAAATATTAAATATTGAATATATTTTAAAATAGCTTTATTCTAAGCTATTCTAGCTGTTCATTTTAGTTCCACTTTCCATCCAGAAGTATTTTTGGGAGATGAACAAGTTTTTAACTCTACGAATACACAGTGTGATGAGTGCATTGGACTAAGACCTTATAATACTCCAAGAGAAGAAAAGGTTAATAAAAATGTTAGTAATTTGGCTAATAGAGTTAGAAGAAATGAAATACTTGACCCTTTACAACCGTATGATGGAAATTTGGATATCAACAGCAATTATACTGGTTTTGTGGAAATTATTGGTAAGTGTGATATTATAAGGTGGAGGATAATATTTTTTAGATATAATAAATCTGGTCATAATCGTTTTATGATTTTTAGTTCATGGTGAAGCAAAACCAGTTTTTTTGGCAGCATACAGTAATTACTTAGATATGATGAATCCTGGCCCTGAAGTTATTGCTGCACCAGCTGCTGGTGCTTTAAGTTTAATTGTACAGGTTTTGTGTGGACTAGTCGTGATAATTCTTGTTCTTCTGGGAGCATTATGTATTTTGCATCGCTATACCAAACAGGCTCATGCTCAGGCTGTGGAAATAACGTTCAGGTCATCGTTACGGTATTTATAATTTTTTCCTTCATGTCGGCTAAATTTTTGTTCATGAATGATTTATACACTCATGTTAATATGAAATCTATTTTGTCTATTTATTATTTATATCATTTTCAAAAGTATATGCTTCTTATATGTCTTGCATATAAATTTGAGTATTGGTATTCAAGAATTTGAAATTAAAATCATGTTCAGTTTCCTTTTTCATTTACATAATTTTGCCTAGTAGTATCAAATTTAACTAAACAAAAAAGAATCGTTTGTTTGCTTAAAATATTGAAGAAGACTTAAGTTTTTTTAAGAAAAATATGAATTTATATCAAAATTGTTTCATGCATTATTTATTATTTGTTTTTATGTAGAAAATAAGATGATTTTATTTTCAGTCAACCTGAACTCAGATGTTTTTTTAGGAGTTTGAGGGGTCGTCAGAGACTTGTATCCTTAAATCCTCCTGACATGAGCCCAATTAGTAAAGCTGATTTAATTTCGGCTTACATTGAACATCATCAGGATTCAGATTTTGGTTTTCAGCAAGAGTTTGAACTTTTGCCGGATCGTTTCTCAGATAGAACAACACGAGCCTCTGACACTAGGGAAAATGTTTATAAGAATAGATATCCTGATATTAAAGCCTACGATCAGACTAGAGTTAAGCTGTCTCAGGTTGATAGTATTGCTGGCTCAGATTATATAAATGCTAATTTTGTAATGGGGTATAAAGAACGGAAGAAATTTATTTGTGCTCAAGGACCGATGGATACTACAGTGAATGAATTTTGGAGAATGATTTGGGAGCAGCATCTAGAACTGATTCTGATGTTAACAAATCTTGAGGAATATAGTAAAACAAAATGTGCTAAATATTGGCCTGATAAAAGTGATGGGGATAAATGTTTTGGTGACATCACAGTTACTCATCTTCAGGAAACGAGATATTCAGATTATATCGTTAGGGATTTGAAAATCTGTAAACACACTGCTGGTAAAGAACCGGAAGAAAGGCATATTACGCAATACCATTACTTAGTATGGAAAGATTTTATGGCACCAGAACATCCTAATGGTATTATTAAATTTATTAAAAGGGTCAATGAGGCGTACTCTGCCGAGAAAGGCAGCATTTTAGTGCATTGTAGTGCTGGAGTTGGCAGAACTGGAACATTGGTTGCTTTAGACTGCCTCTTACAGCAATTAAAGGAAGAAGGACAGGTGTCTATATTTAACACAATTTGTGATTTGCGGCATCAAAGAAATTTTCTAGTACAATCATTGGTTAGTATATATTAATAATTAACAGAGATGGATTTTTAAGTGATCATTTAATGTTTTTATTTTCAGAAACAATATATTTTTATTTACCGAGCTTTAATGGAAGTTGCTCAGTATGGCGACACTGAAATAAATTCTAACGAATTAAAAGGTACTTTGGAAAAATTGAGACAGTGTGATAATGGCAAAACTAAATGTAAGTTAGAAGAAGAGTTTGAGAATATAATTAATGCCTTTGAAGATAGAAAATCATGTTCAGTGGCAAGCGGAGAAGAAAATAAGGAAAAGAATCGTTCTGACACTGTCATTCCATATGATAGGAATAGGGTTATACTAACACCATTATCGGGGAAAGAACATTCCACATACATAAATGCTTCATTCATTGAAGGCTACGATAACACTGAATCATTCATTATCACCCAAGATCCTGTTGAATGCACTATAAATGACTTTTGGAGAATGATTTCAGAGCAGGGAATCAGTGTCATTGTTATGCTATCTGAAATAGGTGAAGGAAAATGTCCGAGATATTGGCCAGAAGATGAAGCTAACTACGATCATATCCATGTTAGGTATATTCAGGCCGAAAGTTGTCCTTATTATACTAGACGTGAAATGTTTATTAAAAGTCGGGATGGTGAAGATCAACGTGTGACACATCTACAGTACCATGGTTGGCCAACAGTTGATGGAGAGGTAATAAACATATTTTCAATTATTAATAATTATATATGAAAAATAATTTGTTTTAAAGGTACCTGAAGTAACTAGAGGATTAATAGAACTTGTTGATCATTCACAATCTGCACTGATTAAAAATGGTTGTTCGCCTTCCATGGTTGTCCATTGTAATTTAGGTTCTGACAGAAGTTCCATGTTTATTGGACTTAGCATTCTTGTACAGCAGTTAAGAACGGAAAAACGAGTAGACATTTTCACTGTAACTCGTAAATTACGGTCTCAAAGGCAAGCTTTAATAAATTCATATGTAAGTATGTCAATTTTTTCAAAAATTTGTGTGGCGAGTGATATGTAAGTTTTAATTTGATTTTCCCTATAGAAGATTTTTATTTTTTAGGCTCAATATGAATTTCTTCATCGAGCTATTGTAAATTATGCAGAACTACATGGTCTTTGTGAAACTTGAATGTTAAAAGTTGGTGCCATATAACTTCTATATTTCATTCCAAAAAGCCATTGACTGGTCTCACTGATATTTAGGTATTTTTATATAAGTAATGTATATCTTAAGGGTGATGTAAATTAGGTGGAAATATTTTGTTTTCTAGTTGAACATCAAAATATTTTCTTTAAAGCCAAAGGACTCGAATATAGGTTTTGTTTATCCCAAGTGGAAACCTAATTTTCTTGAGTAGTTTAAGGAAATTCAAGCTTTGCTCAAATTTAATGTTGCCGCGTAAATAATTTCTTGATGGCAAAAAAATTAACACAATAATTTTTAAAACAAATTTGAATTCAAGTAAATATTCTCTATTTATTTCGAAATATGTATGCACATTTTAAAGGATTTATGCCAGTTTATCAGGGAGAATGTATTTGTATTACTTCTCATGATGTCAGTGTCATAATGTGCAAACTGGAATCTGCACAATATTGTAATATAATTTTTTATGAACTTGTTCCAGGTACAGTGAACTGAATCTCTTTTTTATATTTATATATGACAGTAATCAAGTTTTAGATATTTTATTAGAGAACTGTCTCATTTAACTTTACACTTTTTATTATCTGCAGTAGAGCTACAAATTTGGCAAGTTTTTCCGACTTCATATCAATTAAGATATTTATAACGAAAATTGTACGTCACTCAGTGAAGTATTTTCTATTATTATTGTGAAAAATTTTGAATGTAATATTTTTTTAAATAAAAATAGTGAAGTTAAATGTGGTAAGACATTAGATAAATACTCAAGTCAAACATGCTTAAGGATGTAGTGCTTTAATTTGCTTATTGTACTGTGTAAAAATGATTATTTTATGATCGTGAATGTCATTTGTATGTTATAGTATGTGTATATAATTTAAATAATTTGCTGTTTATATTTAGGATACAAAATTAAGACTGTATATGCAAGTGATTGCAGCTGAACATATTAATTATTATATGAATTTTTATTTCTTTATTTTATAATGCTAACATTTTTTTATATGTAATGAATTATGATTATGCATATATAATTCTTTATTTATTGATATTTATAATTTACAATTTTAATAAATAAATAAATTAATTAAAACTAAATGACTTTGGTGGCAACTAATGTTTCTTCTGAGTCTGAGCATTATTTTTTTTCTTCTGAGCATTGTTGTTATTTTTTTTCTTACAAGGAATGGCAGTACATTTCAGTTGTTTATTTGTGTATTTTCCAGCTCTGTCAATATGTTTACCAAATGTTCCTGGAGCTATCCGTTTGAGCAATCTAAAATCAACTTACATTTAAATATTTTACTTACTTAAAGCTAACATTTATGTGTTACAGTGTCTACAAAAATTATGTAAATACATACTACAATTATGAGAATGGACTGAATTATAATTTTTTGAAAAATATTACAAAAAATTGCAAAAATACACACATGTTATAACCAGTTTTTATCAACCAAGAGTACATTTTGTAGCGCCTTCTAGGGTCTACAGCAAAATTAAGTACGCATTCGTTTTTCTCATCCCAGAAAAGCCCCTAAACCAAATTTTCAAAAGAATCCTTTGTAAACTTTCTAAGAATTTCAAATTCAAAATTTGAACTGTAACGCCCTGTAACTTTTTTATTAGCCACAAATTGACCTAGGTAAGTTTGGCTTAATCGCATTATTTTGATGTAAGGAATCTACTCTTGCTCTGTGTCCCATTAATTTCGGGACACCCTGTATATACACGCATTCCTTTTTTCCAAAACATGCAAGTTAAATGAGAAAAACGTGTTTACTGTGTATGTGAAAGAATAACATTCACTCTATTTAAAAACAAGAAAACTATAAAACTTTGTAATGATTTTTGATTAGTGTAACAATGGATTTTTTGTCACAGTACTATTATTTTTTTATATGAGTGAACTGAACTTCGTGAGTTATTGTGTTTGTAGGAAAAACATAGTTCTAAAATATTTTCTTATATTTTAATAGTCTACAGACTGATAAATTACAAGAACAATAGAACAACATTTCTTAATAGCAGTGCTATTCTGCCATCTCTTTTACTAAAAATATGTTCTTTAAAATATATATTGCAAACTTATTTGTAACAATCTACAACTTAACATTATTTATACTTACTTGACAAATCTATTGTCTTGTAAATGAAAGGCTCTAGCGGTTTTGCTTAATTCGCAAGCAAATCGCTCCGCACAATCACCTCCTTCAATAGCATCCAGGGCTAATCTAGCAAAGTCTTCAATCTTCTCATTCTTCTTGCCAAACACTTTAGTTTTGGGTTTTATTCCAAATTTGGGAAGGACAAGAACAGATAATACAAACATAACTGCCATACCAATAAATCCAGATATTGCCATGAACAAAGGTTCTAAAGTTTTTGGTTTCTTGTCTTCCATCATGGCTTTGTTAATGGTTATATTATGCTGAAAATATATTTAAATTTTTTTAAATAGTTTAAGATAATTAAAAACAATAGTGCATTTATTTATTTATATCTTAAAAATTGATACAACAATTTGCACTTAAATTACCTGGTGATGATGTGAATGATATTGATATTGTGGCCTGTAGGTTGTAGGAGGTTCTTTAGGCTTATGAGGTTTATATGCGTACTCATTGGTCTGAAATGTTGAAAAATATCGATATTCTTAAGATACATTTATGATGTAGAAATATAATTACATCTTTAAATATGCTATAAATATTTTTCTTTCTATTGCGTAATGCTTACACTACTACTTGGTTGTGATGACATCTCGTCCAAAAAACTCTTAATTGGGTAATAATAATAGTAATATCCTGTAGGATCGTCATTACCAGATGATTCTTCATGATTTTCTGGAGATTCATAACTAGGTGTTTTGTGACTCTCTGAACTATCTAATTCATGAACAGCTGCATGTATGTAACTATTATCTCCAGTGTCTAACTTTAAAGTTTCGCCCTTTGCAACTGCTGCTTCGTACAGAGCTGTCAGTTCTCCTTTCGTTAGGCTAACTGGTGGTACCTACATAATTAGATATTTATCTTCAAAAAGAGTAATATTTTTCAACCACAGTACTAATGAATCCAAAAATAAAATAATATACCTCATCACCATGTTGCACTCTTCTTTCCACTATCGGTTCTGGTACCGAAATGTCTGCTTGTGGTACTGCTGTTGCAGATGCAGTTACCATAGCTGTATCTGCTCTTCTCAATGTTTGCCTGTAATTTAACTTCCTAAGGTCTCGTACAGCATTTTGCAGATATTGAGAACTTTCCAGAGAATTTGTACTAGTTATCGGTAGAAATAATAATAAAAAGAGATGCATTCTAAAAAAAATATATGTGATATGATTACCAATAGGTTTTACTACATATATGTTTACTCTATATTGTTGGTCTTATTTGATACACAAATTGTAATTTTTAGATGTCTCATATTTTATTGTTTTAATGAATTTAAACGATATTAATTTGTATCTAATACGAAGAAATTATACCTGATACTTTTTATATGTAGAGGATGCAATAGATGTATTTCAAATTAATTTTTATTTAACGATTTCTAAGCAATTACATCACTTGTTTATAATAACATGTAAAGACGTTTACATTTTATTACTTTGAACTCTGAGTTTATATTCTATTCATCAGTCTATAATGATGAACACGATAGATTAATTCTTTACCCACATTCTTTGTTTCCAATCTAAAATTATATGTACCTAGGTATATATTTTAGTTTTGCCAATACATGAACAAAATAATTTAATTTCTATTAATTCTTTGACAAAGTTATTGTGACCAAACCGCAAACATTAAATTAAATACACGTTTTACCTACTTACAATATTTATGTTAGTTTTATTACAGTTACACCTTTTGGACGCGGATAGATTACTACCACATTTCAAACATTTCCTTGGCTTTGCTAAAAAATTAAATACTATAATGATTTGTTAAACAAAAGTCGCCTTCCATCGAATTATGACGCACGATTTTAAAAAACAAATCAGTACGGAACAAACAAGATTACTAATCAACATTATAGGTACTTTTAGGACATATTATAGGCAATATTACATATGTCATACCTATAGTTGTTTTGCAAAGAGAAATTCTGTGGAACATATCTCTGTTGTAATAAATTAAAAATATATGGCTTAATCATAGGTGTCCACAGATAATATGAAACGTAATTCAAAACAATAAAAAAGAAATGAAATTTTCTGATTTTGAGCAAAAAGCCATAAACGGTGGCAAACGCCCCCTTGCCCCTCGCCTACCCCCGTGCGGGCGCCCATGGGTTAAATCCATTTTTTAAATCATGGACCATCATTGATAAATGTGTACCTGCTACATCAAGAAATGCTTACTGCAAATTTTTATGAGGGCATTGCTACCATCAATTTTAGCCTGACCTATACTTATACTCAAGTTTGCGTTTGTATGACCTTTACCGTGACATATGATTTGTTAAATAATACGAGTATATATAAATTTATATTATTTTTTTGTTAAGAATATTTAAAAATTGTAAAATGTATATTTATCTGAAGAATGCAGAATACTGATATAACACATTACCCTAGTAGCCTCTTTTAAACTAGAAAAACCAGAAAGCAGTTTAGAAATTGCTTTATATATAATTTTGACTACTGCTACTAATTATTATATTAGTTCATTTACCTAATCATTAATTATCATAGTGTTTGCAAAGAGAAATTCTGTGTGAACATATCTCGTTGTAATAAATTAAAAATATATGGCTTAATCATAGGTGTCCACACAGATAATATGACGCAAATTCAAAAAGAAAAAAAAAATTTTTGATTTTTGATATTTTTATAAAAACCAATAAACAGTGGCCCCCCCTTGCCTCGTCGCCCCCGTGCGGGCGCCCATGGGTTAAATCCATTTTTAAATCATGGACCATCATTGATAAATGTGTACCTACTACATCAAGAAATGCTTACTGCAAATTTTTATGAGGGCATTGCTACCATCAATTTTAGCCTGACCTATACTTATACTCAAGTTTGCGTTTGTATGACCTTTACCGTGACATATGATTTGTTAAATAATACGCGTATATATAAATTTATATTATTTTTTTGTTAAGAATATTTAAAAATTGTAAAATGTATATTTATCTGAAGAATGCAGAATACTCTGATATAACACATTACCCTAGTAGCCTCTTTTAAACTAGAAAAACCAGAAAGCAGTTTAGAAATTGCTTTATATATAATTTTGACTACTGCTACTAATTATTATATTAGTTCATTTACCTAATCATTAATTATCAATCTATTTTGAGACGGAAAATCATTCGAACATAAACATTTATTAAAGCTGAGTAATTTGTCTAAAGTAAATTATCATGCAAAATATATACTATTCAAAATCTTATGCTTGTCTTTTTACAAATAAACTAGCTTTTGTTTTATAAAATTGCTTCCCTTAAATTTTTTATCGATAGCTGCACTTGAGTTATCTTAAAGTTGTAATACACAATCCAATGTAATTTAATCGTACATGCTCTATTAACCTGAGACAATACGACTGCATTGTCACAATAGTTATGTATCTAGGTATATGTACATACATACCTATTCTAAGAATTGTTATATTTCCGCCTGTTCAATAATTTTTGGAAATTACTTAAGTATATTTTTAAACTGTAGTTATTTGTTGTCTAAAACATGAGTTGCAGGTATCGTAAATTATCTTAAATTGTAGCGAACACAGAAGTATAATATTTTAAATATCATTATAAATACCTATAACTTTATATCTTTTATGTTTGAAAATTATTTATAAAAAAAAGATGAGATATAGAAGGTAGGTATAAACATCTTTCTTATTCAATTTATGATATCTCTATTTTGCATGCTAGTTATGTACTTTAATTGCCAAATAATTACACTACCGTATTTAATAGAGCTTGTTGATGTAGTTTGCAAACAATTCCGTACTAAATACTTATCCTGTGTTAGAATAACTAGAATATTAATTTGAAATAATTATAGTATTTTTTCTAAAAATATGTTTTATTTTGTTTCACCCATTCACCCTATGTGTAAAACTATTTTTATATAGACCATAAATGAAAGATATAAGAAAGCAATTACTAAACATTGTAGTCTTAAGTTATTAAAGTCAAACAGCAACAATAAGGCAAGATAATATATTATAATTATTAATTGCAAAAATAATCCAATTAATAAATTTCACCCCAGTATAATGCTTATGGTAATCAATAGACAGGTAATCAATATTCAGATGTAACTTATCATTATATTATAGGCACGATTGCCCTCCCATTTGATCACTTTTGCAGTTTTATTTAGAAAAAGAATCGATGTTTGTAATTACGTTAATTATTGGTAATTAACAATGTACCTGATATACCTAAAAAAACATGGTTCCTGGATGGATGGATATTTTTTTTATCTAAAACCCGATAAAATCAAAGTTAATAATCATTTACAGCTATTAAAATTATTTTGTAGGTAATTAATATTTTTTGTGGAAAACCAGAGTACCTATAATTTCATTTACCTATGTGCTTTATTATGACACAGTGATTTTAGATAATGGCGTGTTAATAAATATACATTTACGGTTTGTTATGAAAAACATCGATATATTTTTTCACAAATCTGGTTGGCACATATAGGTTTTTAAATAAAATTATTATTAATGTAAAAATACGTGTAATGGTTAATTTAAATATCCACTTTCCTCGTAGGTAGACAGCAAATATAACTAAAATGCTTTTGAGATTTAAAAAAAACGTTTTTAATACAATTTTCAGTAATCAACTTAATTAAATAAAATATATTAACTAAAAAACTATACCTACAATAAATATTGAAATAATTTATATATGTACTTAAATGATCTTATAATTTAATCTCCTCATTGACATTTACTATATGACCTTAAAATCGTAAGAGATACAAGCTAACGGTTTTTTCCAGTATATTTGTCGATGGCGATTTGGATTACTTGATATAGCAGGTTCCTTTTTTCGTTTTTATTTGGACCACTTTTGCCTTATAACTTGTGAATTCTTAAGGACCAACAACAACGTTCTAAATGGCAAAAATTAAATACAGATTTGATCTTTCAAGATACATTTGTAGAATTTGTAGTGTATATTCAGTGTGCTTGAAATGATGTTGCGGAACTTTATCTTCAAAATTTCGTATATATTTAATAGAAATTTTACAAATTACTGCATTTTTTTTCAAAGTAGAAACTTAGTAAATATACCCTTCAGAGACTTTGTTAAAATTTTCTTATTTAATCTATAAGGACATAAAATATGCTTTTCCTAAAACTATATTGTATAAAAAAAATGCAGCCGGGTTCGAGATAAAATTAAAAATACATACATACATATTAACTGTCATGTCCACGATGTAAATCCGTTTGGCAGAATATTTAAATAAAATACACTATATGAGACATGCATTAACTAAGCTAAGACATAGCATTTGATAAAATCACGCAACTAAACTGAAGTTGTACATTAAATTGTTTTTTTACGAACCGTATTTTAAGTTTCTTCCGTTATGTACAGACAAATTATACACATTTATGCGCTTATTAAAGCGTGAATAGACATTTTACTTCGTCGCACGAGTCTTTTACATATATATATTTTCCAAGTAATACGATGGTTTAAAAAAATTGATCGATCTGTTCCAGTTTTGTCCACAGTCATAAATAGGGATATATAAGAAAGCTACCTATATTACAAATACTCATTCTATTACAGAATTGATATTACTTCGAATTGTTTTTAAATATTAAATTATAAATAAAAATTTAATTTGTGTACCATTGTTATAAATGGATAATTTAATAGACTGTAGTGGCCACTCATTGTTCATTCAAAATTTAGCCATTACATACAGTCCACTAAAATGCAATAATAAAATTTGATTCTAGGTAATTTGATTTAAAAATTTGAATTATTTATTTTATTATTTAACTCATTAATGTTTAAATAAATAAAAATATGAGATGATAAATATATATTATCATTACTGTAGCTAAACAATTAATTATACTTCAGTAAATACTACATATACAGCTAAGTAAATTAAATATTGTATACCTTCCCATATTGTCGAAATAAATTCACGCATTCATGTTCACATGCATACAATCACTTTTTAGCATGACTGCTCGCAGAAGACTAAGTGAAGAGAAGGATGTACACACGAAGAACCAGTATAAGACATAGGCAATACCTAATTAAAGAAGTTAGTCTTAAAAGAACAGAGCCTCGAGATATTTATCGGCCAACTTTTGCCATTTGTGATAAACGTAGCCAATTTTATTTATTTTTCTTAGCTTTCCTTAGTGTACTGATAACTTTTATACCATTTGTCCATTTGAAAAAATGTTGTTAATGCCACAATTCACAATTAGAAAATTGTAATTTTAAACATAAACTTGTACTTCTACAAGATGCGTAAGTAAGTACATCGAGATTCTTTTATAGAATTATTTATTAAAAATGCTAAATTAATTTTGGTAGTACATTTTCTCTATTTTATTGTAATACGCATAATATAAAATTAATGTGTTATTCGAGTTTTAAAAATTCTATAAATTAGTTTTATCAGAAAGACATTATGATAGACAAAATGTAGAGAAAATGATAAAAATATTTAAATAAGTTGATTTTTGTTAGGAAGTAAATATTTGAAGATCATATAAATTTGCACCTCAGAAAATTTATGTTGTGTTGTAAAAAACACACATAATGCCATTGTAGACCATAAATTAAAAATGCATATTTGTATTTGTCTTATTACTAGATTTTTCCCTTTAGGAAAATTTACTGCAGCCTAGTTAGTGCAGCTCAGTTAGTCTTGAGGAAAAGGCGCATAATTTAACAGAAAAATTATTGGAAAGTATCAAATCGTCAAATAGGTAAGTTATAGGAATTATAATTATTTAATGTGTTAATATTTTTGATAATTGCAATAAATTTCACATATTTTATAAAAATCAAAAAATTATTTCTCATTTATGTTAAGTACTTCAAAAAATAATAAGTATATAAGTACAAACAAATATATTCTTTTGTTTATTTATTTAGACATGTTTCAACAATTCCACTTTGTTATGTAGTTTATGTGTTGTATTTACATTTACAAATGTTGTAGATTTTCATATATCTAATTTTAATAAATCGAGTGGAAACTTGTCATTTTAGAATCGTTTTCATCTTATTTCTGTTCCTTGTTGCACATAATATGGTTTCTTCATTCTTCTTATTTATATACATAATTATTATAATGCAAAATAAACATTATTCAGTATTTATGGATCCCTAAAGAAAGATTATTGTGAACGCCACTGCATGAGTTCATCACAAACTCTCGATTTACACATACGCCGCGCGGTGGCGTTACTTGTACTTGATTTTGACAGAACCCAGTTGCTAGGCGCAGTCGCAAAGTAGCGGTTAGTGTTTTCCGTTTATGTTTTCAAATGTTTGATATAACGTATATTTATCAGAAAAAAGTTATCTAAAAGTTGAAAAGTGTGAATATTATAACCTCAGCATATGCTAATTACTTTAAGGTATGTTTTATTTCCATTGCATGCTTAATAATTAGTTTCTTGTATCTTTGTTTTATACATTTTGTATATTTTTACAAAAAGCCATGGTCGAAAAGGTTAGAGATGTGTTTGAAAGTATTTTTTTATGCTTTTTTTTGTATTTTTTACATTCAGAAAAGAAGAAACTCTATGTAAATATTAGCTAATGTTGATATTAGTGTATATGATAAAAACAGTTAAAGTTACTGTTTGTATCTAATTTGGCTTCTGTACAGTAATGATTATTTACATATATGTATTACAATTTTAGTTTCTTTACAGGTACTTGTCGCTATTTCAAGTAAAAAATGGAGAAGCGAAATCCACTTAGAGAAGTTGCAAATACAAGCAGTAATGTAAGTAGTTTGTAACATAATATTAATAGTACAATTATTACCTGTTATCCTATACTGCACTATACAATTTACAGATAATAATACAATAATACGATTCATTTTTCTACATTAATTAATTATTATTAATATCGGTATAGGTATGTGCATATGCCATGGAAGAGAATAATTCATATATGTCGTGTGTTATGTTATCGTTTGTAAATTCAAAGTGTTGCAGATCGAAAAATTAAATTTTTAGGATCTTAAATTTACTAAATGTGACAAATTTCTAAATAACTAATCACTACTACTCCAATCATTGAAATTATCACAGTAGCAACAATTGATACAGCATTTTATTGGGCACTGCAAACAAATACTGTATTTTCTTTGCATTTTATACATATGTAAGATGTTATTACAGAATAGACAAATGTAATAATCCTTTTTGATCTAGTTATATTCAATTGAACATTGAGGGTCCATTAAATGATTTTTGGTTAACATATGGAAGTTCTTCTCTATATTCAATATCGGTTAAATAGCTGTTTGTTTCCTGATACTATTAAACACAAATCACATCAAAATCTGGATGAGATTTATCTAACAGACTGTGATGTCTATATTTGAAATATGGACCTTTTGGCATAAAAAAGTAGACATATTCAGGAAGATATTGAGCGTGCATTTAAGGGTTAAAAATCTAGCATAAAGCACATTTAATTGGTGCTATTTAAAATAAATATTATTCAATGGCAGTTGATGAAAATTAAAGTTGTAATTTTTTGATAATAAAGTGTGGGACCCTTGCCACTATTTAGGGAATTATTCCTATGTTAATAAAAAATGTAGTAAGTAATTTCAAATAAAATTTGCAAAATCAAAAAGTGAAATAGGGGTAGTTTTTTCTAAGATCTCAAATGGAGTTCCACAATACTTACCTATGTGCACCCTTTCGGCAGATATAGATAAAGTATTTTTGGTTCAGAAACGAATGGTGCGATGTACGACTAAATCTTCTCGCAGAACATCATGTCTAGATCCGTTCAAAGGCAATGAAATAATGACCTTGCCGTCGCTCTATATCTATTCGCTCTTAATTTTTGTAAGGCAAAATATAGGGGATTTGAAAAAATATACGATGTGCGTACACACAATACTAGGTACAAGGATACATTATACACCGAATGTCCCAGGCTCACTGTAATGCAAAACAGCCCCAAGTACATTGGGGTGAAAATCTATAACCACGCATTGTCGGTCCATGAATGCTTCAAAGCAATAGATAGTTTTAGTGTGTTTAAAAACAAAATTAAAACATTTTTGATTGCTAAGTGTTATTATACCGTTAAACAGTTTTTGTTATAAGAAAATGTTAATGTCTTATTAATAATTAATTTTAATCGTGTTTTCCTTAATTTGACGAGCTTATAATATATATAATAAATTATTATTATTATTTCAAATTTTAATTTGGTGCTAATCTATTTTTCAAACTTCATAATGCTGCAACTTTAAGAAACATTTTTTTGTGAAGAATAAAAATAAAACCTTGTATTTATTAGTTGATTATGGGAAACAACATTTTGTAAATATAGGGTGTTTCCTAATGAATTATACATAGTAACAGGTGATTTGTGACTTCAAAATAATGTAATCTATATCTGTAGTTAAACTTACCATCTGTTATAAAGTGCATCTGCATTTTAAATCACCTCGAATCTTTAAATGCAAATATCTCGAAAAAGGCAATTCCTAGCAACATTAAGAAAGTATAGTCTTTTGATGTAAAAGTGATGGAAAAGGATGTTGCTACCAGAAAATAAATAAGATACAGTGTACTATAAAATTTCAAAGAAGACTCATAGGTGACGCCTAAAATTGTGAGGAAATTTGAATTTTTCATGTCAAAAATCGCGGGATTTACCAAATTTCGTTATACATCAATTACTTTAAAAGATTATTTTAAAAAATTGAAAATTAAATTTTAATTTGGACACCCTGTAACTTGGTTACTATCAACTCTTTATAACAGTAGGTAGTCCAGTAAATAAAAACAGAAACAATGAACACGTTTTAGTTAAGTTTCTAGTTCCATTCATAATACCTCATCATAATATTTTTTCTAATATTGAGATGCAGAGAAAATTTTTGTAGTATACATACACTTACATAAGGTTGTATCCTAACTGTATTCAATCAAACCAACACACTTAAAAAATTTTAGATCTTTTAGTTTAGCTAAGATCCAGGAATCGTAAATCTTTAAAATGGGATTATAATGTATATTTGAAAGTTTAATAAAATAATTCATGGTTATAATGTACAGTTCAGTTATTGATGTTAAAATAAGCTTCTTGTCATACATTGATTTTTTTAAATGCAAATATCTCAAAAACGGCAATTTCTAGCGACATTAAGAAAGTATACCATTTTGATGTTAAAGTGATTGAAAAGAGATGTTGCAATCGGAAAAAAGATACGTAAGTGACGCCCTGTACAATGTACAGTGCGTTTCAATAACTTTGATAACATTTTGATCAGCTGTAACTTTTCTATTTTTAAAGATATCGGAATGAAGCAAAAACCATATTGTTTAGTGGACTAGCAAGTTTTTTCTTATTTGAAAAACAAAACAAAAGACCAACGATTTTGAGAGACCTTAACCTAACTTATATTTTTTTAAATGGAACGCCCTGTATATTATTGGATATTTGGATTCTACTCAAAATTCCAAGCATATTTTAATAAGCATATCATATACTTATCTTCAACTGTTTCTGAGAAATAGTTTTACAAACATGTCAAATTATCATAAAAATCGCTCTACTTGTCTGCCATTTTCCTCAACAGAACAAAACACTAAGGCTCGATTGCTACCAGCATGGCTCAAGCAATGCTGAACTTCAGCTTTAGCTCAGTGTAAAGTGTGCCAAGAAGAAGTAGAGCAATTTTTATGATAATTTGACATGTTTGTAAAACTATTTCTTAGAAACAGTTGAAGATAGGTATAGAATATGCTTTTTAAAATATGCTTGGAATTTTGAGTAGAATCCAAATATCCAATAATATACAGGGCGTTCCATTTAAAAAAATATAAGTAAGGTTAAGATCTCTCAAAATTGATGGTCTTTTGTTTTCTTTTTTAAATAAGAAAAAAGTTGCTAGTCTACTGTGCATTATGGTTTTTGCTTCATTCCGATATCTTTAAAAACAGAAAAGTTACAGCTGATCAAAATGTTATCAAAGTTATTGAAACGCACTGTACACCAAAATTAAGAGGAAATTTGAACTTCTCATGTCAAAAAAACTTGGGATGCCAAATTTCGTTTAAATAGGTACGTTAATTGCTTCTAAGGTTATTTAAAAAAATTGAAAGTAAAATTTTGACACTGTAACTCAGTTACTACTTATCAACTTTTAGACCAAGGTAAGTTTGGCTAGATCTCATTATTTTGACGCCACAAATCATCTGTTACTCTGTGTACAATTTATTATGGAACACCCTGTAATATATGTGCAACTCTTTTTGAGATCTTGAGAGAAATGTTCATAAAATTTTCTTTGTAAGCATAGAAATGATTTCTTAAATAACGGTATAGGTCCGTCATTTCATTATTAATATATCCACTTTAATTTTCACCAACTACCACAGATATAACTCAGAGTAATTAAGAACATTATTATTTTGTAAAAACTCATTGAACTAAATTGATCAAATCTATAGAAATTTGGTTAGCAGTACTTAAAAAAAATCTTTTTTATTGAAGGCATATTAAAAAGAGACAATATTTTTTATTTAATGATTTTTATTTTTAAATTATTTACAGTAGTTTCTCAATAATTAGTGATTGTTTTATAATTCACTGAATTAAAAAACACGTGTTTCTTTCATTCATCTGAATTATTCACGTAATTAAAATAATTTCTTGCATTTCAAGTTTTTGACTTTCCATCCCGAGAATGACGATATTTTTTCAAAAAATTGTTTATGATGTGGCTCCTAAAAGGGTTAAATGACCCCTTGCAAGAATGCAGACAAAATTATATGTGTTAGTTAAATGTGCCTCGAACGGCTTTTAAAAAAAGATTGGCGGGGTAACTGAAACTCTCATTGAGTCCCTCGGTATTAATTTACGCCTTTAAGTTTTTATGTATATAAATAGATCAGTGTAGTTTTAAAATACAGTCAATAAGTTCGTTTCACCATGTTATGGGTGCAATTGGTGTCAATTTAATTATTCTGTGAAGATTTTTGTACATAAAATTAATTTCAAATTAATTTAATCGAATGCGCGATATTTTATTATATTTATTATAATTACGCGTGTTGTGTCAATTCAATGTTAAGATATATTTAGTTTGTTGTTTTGCCATATGTACGCCAAGAAAATTTCATATGATTTCAATTTTTATTGCTGACTAGAATGAATTTTGTTACTAGTGTGTTAAAGAAGTATATTCAGGTGAGACGCTTAATAATAGGCCGCATTAATAATAAATAATGTTGATACCTACTTGAGCGTCATTATTTAGATTTTCGATTTATGTTATATATCACACAAATCGCTCTATCATCGTCTAATCAACTACATAATT
Source organism: Monochamus saltuarius (assembly GCA_025584915.1). Lineage (NCBI taxonomy): Eukaryota > Metazoa > Arthropoda > Insecta > Coleoptera > Cerambycidae > Monochamus > Monochamus saltuarius. The sequence goes on along the minus strand of CM046730.1, from coordinate 17,425,480 downwards.
ATAATTTATAGTAAAAAAACATTTTGCAATTATTGCTGATTAATTTCATTTTTATACTGTTTAGGATTCGTTGGATACGCCATAAAAACTTATATTATTAGATCCTCATTTGAAGAAATAATAACTTTTAAGTAATTGAATTTAAAAAAAAAATTGTATGCATATGGAATACACCTTATATCTTTGTTTTAATTAGTTTACGTGTATATTTATAAGCCTATAGATACAGATTAACATAGATCATATTTAAAGCTAATAAGCATACTAATAATTATGTTTTATAAATAACAATAAAAATGTTATCACAACGATATGTTTACGTTGCTAAATATAGTTTTTCTTTGTGTCTAAATTTAACTGGGATGATATGATGCATCAAGTTTATCAAGCTAATCTCGAGACGGTTTTTTCGATTGTTTTTTTTTTTTTTAATTAGTTAATTGGATAATAATACATACTTAGGTATATATTTACATATAAATAAGACATTATGTTCTAATTTCTTTATAATTTTATAAATTTGATTAAATTGTATATGCGTTTTGTATAATATAACGGGTCTCGGTACATATTTTATCTGAGCAGCAGCCAGCACACATTCCTATAGATGTAATATTTATACACTGTATTAAACATTATTTTTCGAAGTTGGTGAAAGCTCCTGGATACGCCAAATGGGAAAAATGGTTATACTTTGTTTAAATAAATATATAATATTTTCAATAAACGAAGTTGGTTCCATAGTAAATGTAGTTCAGATTTCACTTTGCAAAATATAATTATTTGCAGAATGAACCGCAAGAAGCGGTGGACGATGCTTCTAAACAGCCGGACCAGGCTGCAGGGTATAGTTCATCTGATAACAAGGAAAATGGATTTGCCCGAAAAGTACAAAAATCTGATACTGATAAATCAGGTAAAATCTAAAGAGATATTTCTATTAAAAAGGGAATAATTCTACAAAAAAACATATTTTTAAAGGAACAGGGGTGTCAGTTTATTATTGTTTTATAAAAACGTCAAAATTTAGTCATTGCCTTCTTGTTAGTGGCCAAACGTTTTGTCAGTTCTTAATCATGTATACTTTTTAAGGAATACTTGATGACTAATTTATTAGTGACATTATTTGTGGGGTTGTCTACCGCCTACAGTTTGGTTTGAACGCAGACGGTAGCACAGAATATTCAACCTTATTTGTATTATGTTTAAGCTTCAGGTCAAGTTGTGTAATGATAAGGTTATTTTATATTGAATTTATATATCTTTGGATATAGGTATGTTAATGCATTTTAACACTGGAAAATAATTGATTTAATATAGATAACATTGTCCTCTTCACTGATATATTTTTTATTACGTATTTTAAAGTTACTACACGTGAGTAGACAATATTTATAGTGATGACGCCTTCGTATTACTAACCTTGGTCTCACTGACATGTTGTGCAATGACGTTTTCACATTTTGGTGCAGTCTTAACGCCCAGTACACATGTTATTAGTAATGTAATTGATAATATAATCAAACTATCTAGTTGCATATTACATTCCTTTAAAACTGTAGTTTAATATAATGTTACATACCATCCAATATATTTATTAAATATAATAATTCCATTTAGATGTAGGATGTGGCAGTAATAAGCCGAAAGAAACAAGACGTTCCGTTTTAAAATCATTTGATCCTCTATACACAGAAAGGTAAGAAATTATTCATTCTATAATGATTTAAATATAGTAGTAATTAATAATGGTATACCTAGTATGTTCATTCTCTCTTTATTATCAAACTAAATCAGTATAAACAGTAGTATAGTACAGATAAATAGTAATATTTGAAATTTTTAGCCCCGAAAAACTTCAAACTCCATCTAGTAGTAAGTCTAACCAGCCATCTCGACAACAAGTTGTTATTGAATACTTAGATGAATCTGAAAGCGCAGACACTTCTCATTTGGCTGAAGTAAGTGACGATGAGACTGCATTTGTAGATGCTTGTACTGCCACTGATGAAAGTGGGTTGCAACCTCAAAACAAAAATTTGCAATTAGAAGAATCTCTGTTAAAATTTTATACACCAGAAAAGGTACATGTTCTTCAAAAAGCCAGTGATAGTGATTCCGCATCTACCTCTGACGTAACTGAAAGTCAGTCAGTATTAACAAATATTGAAACATCTACCTCAAGCAGTGACCAGCCCCATATTCAGAAGGAAGCAGTATGTTCAACTTTGCTTGCTATAGATATAACAGAAAGTGAAATTGTTAGTGCAATTAATAAAAAATTAACCAGTGATTGTGATATCATTCCAACACGATCCAGATTTACCATAAGTGAATCTGAACTAGAAAATTATAATGCCATTAGAGAGAGATTTTCTGATGACAATATAGAAGCAGTTTTAAGCGTCAGGCAAGAAAATGCTGCAGATACTGTTGAAGATAATTCTTTAACTTCTGTTAGAGAAATAAGAAATATTTCTCCTGAGAGATCTATTGCACCTTTAGGAAATGAAATTAGAAATGATGAATCGTCTTTAGCAGAAGAACATCAACATTCGGAAAATAGAATTTTAGAAGTTACTGAAAGTACAGAAAAGGGAGCATCATCTGATGATAGTGGACAGTCAGAAATTACAGTGATTGATAAAAGATCTGTTGTGGAAATTAATTTAGGAGAAAAAGAAGAAAATAATTTTTCCCATACTCCTAAAGAAAAAACTGATTTTACCGTCCCCGAAACTGAATCACAATCATCTACGTCAAAAGAAACCGAAACTTTGGATAATTCTCATTCTGTAGAAGAAAATGCAACAGAAGACATAGATAAATATACAGGAGAAGAAATATCTGGTGAAGCTAATAAATTTCAACCAGAACCCGAACAAATCGAAGAAGAAAAAATTTGTGAAGAAAATTTAGAAGTACAATCTGAGAAAGGTGAGGCCTCTTCATCTGAATTTATACCCGAAAAGCAGGAATTTGAACTGCAATTTCCCAAAGAGAAAGAATTAGAAAAAGAATCACAACCTGAATGTGAATCCCAATTAGAAGATAAACAAACTAAAAATCAAGAATCTATTGAGGAACCCTTCAATAAAACATTCGAGAAATCTGAAAAGTGTTTAGGATCAGATTGTGGAATTGATTTTACATCTGAGCAGAATTCTCAGAGAGATATAGGATCAAGCTGTGAACCTTGCCATATCTCGGAACAGTCTCAGAAACCTTTAAAATCAGATGATGAAAAGGAATGTAAGCTAATTGAAGAGCCAGTAGAACCTCAGAAGCATTTAGATTTAATCTGTGAAGAAAAATTGGGAATCGATAAAAGAAAGTTGGAATCCACTGAGTTAGATTTAACTTGCAAAGAAGTCGAAGGAACAACTTCTGAAGTGGAGTCTGCCTCATCCCCAGAAGAACAAATATCTGAGAAGAAGACTGAAGAATTAGAAAGTAATACATCCGAAACCCAAAAATATGAAGGACTTTCTGCAAAATCTGATGATAATGCATATAGTCATCAAGATGAAGAGCATCATTTAGATTCTGGACTTGAGGATTCTGAGGATAGTGAAAAAGGAGAAAGGGAGGATCAGGAAATTTCTCCAGATATAGAAGACAGTTGTTTACCAGATGAAAAATTAAATCATCCAGATAATAATGAAATTAAAATAGTATCTGTAGATGAAAGAAAATCTAAAATTGCTGTAGATGACACTGCTCAAGATGAGCAGCCACAATTGCTAGATAACTCAAAAATAGAAGAGAAGTTAGATAAACCCGCTGAACCTGACACAGACAGAAGAGTTATAAATTTAACTGATAACCAGAAATCTAATATAAAATCATCAGCTGCCATTGATCCTATTATTAAAAGTGTAAGTTTATGCTACATATTCTGTTCCTATTTATTAAATAATATTTGGTCATGGCTAGCTTTTACATTAGTAATGTGACTTAAGTTTTGTTTTTATTTTGTAAAATTAAAAATACTATCTATTTTTAGAAAATGGCTGACCTAAGTGAAAAATTAAACGAGCAACAGCAAGAAAATTCCGATTTGAAGTTGCAACTGAATGCAATTCAGCAAGCTAAAGCTTCATTAGAGCTTGAAATTCGACAAAAGGAAGAAGTTATTATCAAGACGCAAGCAGAAGCATTGAAAAATGAACAAACATATAAACAAGAAATTAAACAACTTAGGGAAAAATTAAAAGAAAATTCTAAATTAATTGAGAAAGATGGAAGTAAAGAGTTAGAAGATCAGTTGAAGGAAGCTAAAGCCAGAGAAGCAAAGGCTGTTGCTGAACTCAACCAAAGAACAAAAGATGACCTTAATTACCAGTATGTATATTATGTTAATAATAAATAATCCATTTTAATTATTGTTAATTTACAGAAAAATTATGGAGGAATATGAGAATACAATAGCAACCCGCTTTGCAGACTATCAGAAATTGAAAGAAGAGCATGAAACAGCCACACGCCATTTAGCTAATATTGAATTGGCATTTTCTGATGTACACCAGTAAGTAACATGCATATTTTCCAAAAAAAAGTTTGTATACAAATATATTTTTCTTGTTTAGAAAATATGAAAGAACTAAAGCTTTGTTAGAAGGCTTTAAATCAAATGAAGAGGCTCTTAATGCTGCTCTTCAGGCTTCCGAAAAGACATGCAAACAACATGAGGAGAGATATGAATCCTTGAAAGCACATGCAAAAGGGCAAATAGAAAAGTAAGTAGAAAAATTATTTGTAGTGTTCTATGTTTTTTGTATTCAATTTTAATTTTTACAAGTTGAATGCCAATGTTAGGGTGGGTCAGAGCATCTTTATCATAATATTTAAAGTTTTCTTCTCTTAAGCTAGTGATTTTTCATTTTATTTATTAATTAGTTAACTTTCAATATTTATATTTTATATCTTTAAATTTACTGGAAATGAGCATGCACATGGCTATGTTGTCAAAATAAAAGTTAAAATTATTATGGAAAAAATTTGTGAAAAGTGTTATTTGACATATTTATTTTTCTTTGTGCTGTATTTTGTATCTAAAAAGTAATAATTAAAATCAATCAGATAAGCAAACATAATTTTTAAAAAAGGTAAAAAAATTACTAGCCTTACTATATCCTAAAATAAAAATGCCTAAATGATTTTTAACGTAACTAATATTTTTAAAATTTTATATGAACAGGAACATGATTACTTTAAATTTAAATAAGTGAGAAGTATAATATAAAGTAGCTGCCTTTACAAATAAAATTTGTGATGTACAATACAAATTTTATATTTGTATAAGTGAATTTTAGATATATTTTGTGATATGTAATATATTTTTATCTTTCTAGATCTAACAAGGAGATACTTATGCTAAGAGACAAGTATGAAATGGATATTAATAAGGTTAAAGCTATTATTAAACGCTTAGAAATTAAATGCAGTTCTTTAGAAGTTTCCCTGCAGCAAAAAACTGAAGAATGTGCTGCATTGTCAGCTCTCTGTGATGAGGTTACGGGAAAGAAAGTGTAATATAATTATTATTAAGCTTTTAATTTTTGTTTCGTTATTGTAGCATTTCAAAAATGTGTTTTGTTCGTTTGTTCGTTCCTTTCATATTTATTTATTTTTTTCAATAGTATTAGTGTTACATTTTTATATTTTAATACTTCTTTTAAAACTGCTAATCATATGTCCATCCTTACATAGTTATAACATAGTAAAGTTATTTATATTTTTGGTAATTGTATGTATTAGAACCGTAGATGTTAGTATTTAAGAGAAAATAAATATACTATTGAGTTATATTTTTTATTTTCTCTCAGTGACTTGTTAAAAGTTTATGTAACAGTATAAAATGTGATCAATAACTTGCTTAATATTTATTACGTGTTGAAGTACCTTATTTTCTAGCAGTTGCAATGATATTTATATAAACTTGTAATAATAATATGTAAATATAATATGCACTACTATATAATTCTTAATTTAAATAAACTATGTAACTTCCACTTTGTTATTTAAAAATCACATTTTCAGGTAAAGTCGTCTAACAACAAACCAAAAAAGTTTTAATTTTTTCCAACTAGTTCAATGTTTAATAAGTTCAAAGGAAAAAATTCGTTTAAAATTGAAATAGTTTATAATTATTCATAATGGCAATTCCTTTTATAATTTTTATAATAGAAATATATGTGATTGTTAAGAGCAAAATTTCATAAATGACAATGTGTGTATTTAAATTAAATTGATGAGTTAATGCTGTGCACCTTTTAAGTGAAGATAATTTGTTAAATACGTTGTCTGATAATGCTTTTATGTAAGTGGATACTGGATTTCCCCTATTACCTATGGCAGTGACCACAAAATATAAAAAATAATGGTAAGTCTCCCGAGAAAAGTTTAATGTAATAATACACATTTATTTACCAAAAAAAAAAAAATCATGTATCGTATACATATAATAATCAGTATTTACAATAATTGGTAAAAAGAAACCATAAATTCATCTAATGGTGCTCTTCCTATAGTCCCGTAACTAAATTAAGTAAAACTAAAAAAAAGAACAATTTTGGGCAAATATGTGAAGAGAAAAAAAAAAGAAAAAAGAGAATCGCGATTAATGATGTAGATACGATGGAGAGGGCAATGAGCAAATAGCTGGCATGCTTACAGAATATATAAGGCTGAAAAAAGAAAAAAAAATACAAGCAGGCGGAAAATCACATCCTAAGCAAGAGAAATCTGATTCTAAAAGCATTTTTTTACATTAATATCATTAAGTTTTTCCATAAATGAATTGCATTGAATGAGAAAGACGAAAAGCTGCAGTTGTGTGCTGTGGAACCCTAAAAGTAGAAAAATACCGAGTATTACGGTGGTGCGGAGCTAATAAAAAATATTGTTTAATGTAATGAGGTTCACCGGTTTCAATAAACTCTATAGTAGAATATGAAGTAAGCGGCTATTTTTCATATAACGAAGTTGCATGTGACATTGTCAAATCGAGTTTCAAGCCATCTCTTATTAACACACAAAACTAAATTGGGCAGTATAAGTTTAAACGGCTTGTTTATAATTTTAACTAATTGTTAAATTAACCACAAATAGGGAACAATTTTCATATAAAATAAATATAACTGTCACAGTGCTCGTTCTGCTATATAACATCGTTTTCGTGTCGGATGACTACTGTCGCAGTATCAGTATAGCTAGCCTGTAATATTGTCAGCAGATCTTATAAAATTGATTAGGACATTCGTCTATATCAGTCGTTTTTTGTCACCATAAGAATAGTTAAGTGGATCATTGGTATTTTTCTTTTGTCATAAAGTTAAAGGTGATTTTACTTCAAGTTTTTCCCTAATAGGGTTAATATAAACTTCGCCCTAAAATGTCAAAGCCTAACAACATATTTTCTCGTGAGATTGCGTCTTAAAATACGTGTAGGTAGGTATAATATATTGCAATAACAATGGCACTCCGTTAAAACAGTTTTTGAACTACTGGAAGTTTCGTATGTCTAAATTCTTCAATGCTCTTCAGTTGGAAACGATAGCATAACATTGTGGTGATTCATGGTTCGTGTTTTGCGTTGTGCCTATGCCATAGAAAGAGATGGTCTATGGTCAACGTAGATGTAGATTGTAGAATATAGCTGCCTGGCTGGTTGTATTCCTAGATAAAATATACTTAGAATTGTATTTGCCAGCTTGTTCGTGTCTCGCTCGCGTATACTGGTAGCTCATTCTCCATTCTGCCCTTTCTCACACCTCAATATCTTTGTGTTCAGTACAATCTATTGCAATAATAATGGCAGCCTTTAAAACGAATTTGATGATTTATTTCGAACTGCTGACGTATTCATAATAAAATCTACTTAGTTTCAACATTAGTTCTTACCACCCACGAATGAAATTTCTACTCCGATCTTCCAGCAGTTCAAAAACTGATTTGAGGGAGTGCCATTATTATGCACTATGCAGTAGATTTTACAGCGGTTCAGCCTAACGCGTACGGTCGCTCTAGTCATTTTTTTTATTTATCCCATATGTATTAAAAGCTTTATTGTAATTCATGAAAAACTAAAATTAAGTAGGTTAATCGTAAAATAAAAAAATTGTTACGTATTCATTCATAAATATGTGTATTGTATTTTTTTCAGGTTACTCATAATCCAAAGGTTAACAAGCTAAACTAGGACACAATTGACTATTTAATATATATGTAAGAATGAGAAAAAGATTCTGTTGAATTGACGATAGAAAGTTTATTGCACATGATATTGCTTTAGAAATAATTTGATATATATTAATAAATAGTAATAACAAAGGTTATATCTAGTGTACCTTTCTTACACAGATTATATAGTATTAAAATACCAATTAACTTAATGTAATAGGTATATGGCTTTTGTTAATAATATGATACAGTGTTGGTCATAAAACCTTCATGGAGGAAATTATTTTAATAAATATTTGTTTTCATATAACAGTTTTTTAATGTATACATAAAGTATATTCCTAAGAAAATGGCATCGGTAATAACAAAAATAAAATTTATTTTTAGAAGAGATTGATATTTTCTTGCATTTTGCAAAATAAGAATAGAGTGTGCGGAATAGGATTATTAGTTAGTTACTATTTATCATGCTTATAATTAATTGTAATTTTACTGTTGCCACTATAGTGTGGTTTCATATAGTGTTACAATTTAAAAAATACGTAAGTATCTACATATCTATATATTGCTTCACCACTGCTTTGAAGGAATGCATGTAGAATTAGTCATCGTTAGTAGGTATCGATTTTGTGAAATATTTTCATTTCTTTTTCTTTATATGACTTATGAAATAATAAATGTTTATTAAGCAGTCCCATAAAGTTAGATATATATTTGTATATCTATGTACAACCATTTTTGTTGGTATATTTGCGTAAATTATGAAATAATAAATGTTTATTAAGCAGTCCCATAAAGTTAGATATATGAATCAAAACTATGGATAAAATATCAAAAGATTGTATTAAAAACAACACGGACAGTGTAATTTCTGAGATATTATGAAAGTGAGTCATTAGTCAATCGATTCATAAATTCGTATTGCCGCCACTACAGTTACCTGTGTTGTACACTGTGAACTGCCACTCCTTTGCCGTGTTGGTTAGGCGATTTTTAACGGTCCAGAATAGTTCAAACTGTGAATGAAACATTTCATATAATTATCGTTATAAAGTAGTTTTAACTATTTCGTGAATTAATATACACTTATGTTTTGTGCAGAGGAAGAATAATTATTGTATGAAATATATATAACAAGTTTAGTTGGTCGAAAATAAAGTTGGCAACTGTACTAAGCATCATCGAGGAAAATTGTGAGTCATTATACTGTCGGACTGTGCGTATGGCGTGAGTTCTTTGTGCCTTCGGTGTTTGTTAGGTGTAGTTTAAGTTATATTTAATGTAAATTAAAGTGTCTTACATGCAAATACTAACTGAATCAAAATCAACTGTGATATGTTAAATTTACACAACTACCTGTATCAACGAAAACGACAGTAATATCTTTAAAATCCAGGTTAAAGATGTAAACATTGATACAACGAAAACATTTATTGTAATGTTGCTGCAGCCTGCATTTCAAACAATATTTTTTTATAAATTGGACGGTGTAATATAAGTGATAAATAAAATGGAACTTTGGAGTTGTTTATTGTATTTATGTATGTGTTTTGCATTAATACAGACTCAAGTTACTCCTACATATAATCGAGGTAAGTATCTAGTAATTCTACAGGTAAAATACAGTTACTCTACTTATGCTTGGTATTTGTACCTATGGTACCAACCTATCACGTGTTATGTTGTTGTGCCCTTAAGTATTGTTTCTAATCTGTTGCTTCCACTTGTTGCGTACCTGTGTAATATTTTTGTTTCACCATTTTTACAAGAACATAATTTCTTTTCGGTCAAGTAATGTTTATTACTCACATTCTCGGAATGATGTTTGTGAAACTAGCTTACTCATCCCTTTTAAGCAGTACTATATATTTTGTTTAATAAACTAAAGAGCTAACTAACGCCCAACTTAATACATAAATTATTACCATTAAATTCCAAGGACTTTTGCTATTTTTAAAACTGCAAGACGTGTTGTTGTAAGCATAGGTATCCTATATGAAAGTAACTGATAGAAATTTCATAAAGGTTTTACTTGAATACCAGCCAGTGGCTCTATTCTTCATTGTAGTTCTCTTGTAATTTGATGATTCATCAAAAGCATATTTTAGTACATGCCCTATGTAATTAGGTTAGTTGGGGTTCGTTCCGAGATTTAATGTCAGCTTTATACCTACATATTTTATGCTGTTCTTTGTTTGTTTACTCTCCTTATATATTTTTCAATTTTTTTATTGAAAATTTCGCTAGACGTGAGCAGCTCAAGAGTTATTAAATGTATTTACTAAAATGCGTCTAAAATATGTTAGTAGGTCTTCTAATTTGGGTGGGATATACATAGTAGTTACTTTACATAATTTATGTTTGCATGGGTAATTGACCTTTTAATTTTTTGATACATTCAATGAGAGAAATTATCATATTTAATATCATTTATGGTATTTAGTTTTAAAAAAATTGTTGTTTGATAATTTAGACAATTGCGCTGTAAACGCACCATTGTTTATAATTATAAATACCCTAGTTTATACATGCATCTAGAAGCTTATGATTATGTTGTAAGCACATTTTCATAGACATATTGCTTTTATATAGGTATGCACACATGCATTGTTTTGTTTGGATAAAAAATGTAGATATTAATACAAAATTTTATTAAATACGTCCAGAAAAAGTAAAAGTACTTAAAATTGTAGTTAGTTAGCTCACAGTTTTATGAATGACAATATCTGATTTAAAATTAATTTAGGTACTTATTCAGTTTTAGTAGGTAATAAGTATAAATTTAACAATAAGCATAAGCTTTTAATTGTAACATAAGAATAAAACATTTTGCTTTTTTCCCATAACTGTAGTAACTGTTTGTTTAATTAATTAGGCTCGGTGTGAGTCCATTTTCAACTTTTGTGTAAGTAGTCTAGATATGAAATAATTATTATTTTTTTTTTTTTGTATAAATTAGACGCAGGCGCATTTTCATCATAAACGTCAACATAAAGTTTATTCTATTTACCCTCTTCTGTTCAAAATTAAAAAATTATTATTGTGTATACAAAACAGAATTCAATTAGGTACTACGCTTATGCTATGTTCATTCTTATTACTAAAACAAGCTAACCAAACCTACTTTTAATGTTTCAACGTTCAACGAAATATTCGTTTTTTAAGGTGTACTCGGTATGTTTCCTAGTTTATCATTAAGTAAATAAGTTTTTATCAGTGAACCCTTTGTGATTGATAAATATGAACGTGCTAAAAATGAAAGTTATATTGGAAAAACCTGTTTATCACTTGTGATTTATTCTTGGAGTTGAATCATTTTTCCGTTCATGAATATGCTTGATACCGAGTATGCTGTTAATATATTTTTTATGAATTTTCATTCACTAATTTATTTACATAATTGCCTGCAACCGCGTTTTCATGGTGAACAATGTTGGAAGCCACAGACAAGTTTTTCTGGTTTCCCTGCTCATTGAATAAAGTTTTCCCAGTTTATTGTTAAATAAATTTAATTTATAATTTTATTATTGTCGCCTCGGCTTTTATAAGTATTATTTTGCAAACTAAAATATTTTTAGGAATTTCTAGTGGCAACACAGCGGCTACAAATAATTTTTTCTACATATGGAATTTAGATTTTTGCTTTTTTCTTTACTAGTGTTAGGTATGTAGAATACTGTTTTTTAAAAGAATAGATTTAATCTTAAGCTTAAACACGTCTCTTCAGACGCAATTTCCTGTTGACTGGGTAGTTAGTTTTATAAATGTTTGTATAATTTATTATGCCCCTATAAGATCTGATTTAAGTGATTTGTTGTTGCATTTCCGTAGTTATAGGGGTGTTTCTCATTTGAAAAATATATTTCTTATTATTGATTTAATGAAACATCCTTATCATAAAAGCGACAGAAATCAATAAATGATGAATACATATATACATCTACTTGTGTGTGTAATTTGAGATAGGAAACAGTAGATGATAATATATATGTCGAGTATGCACTGTAATCGACACGTAGAATTATATTGTAAGTATGCGTCATCCTATTGTGTCATCGGATATCAAAATTTATAAATATGGTTCACTTATTTACGTTAAAGGTATCAGAACAAAGGCAGGAGATGAGACATATTTCAACTAAATAGAGCCTTTTATCATAATTACACCGTTATTCTAAATGTCGTTTGTGTTACGTAGACTTCACATTTCTCCGTGGTGAGCAATTAATCCCTGGTTTTTGGGCTATGACCATGTCGACGGTTAGGTCACGCTAGAAATCTTTCCTCAGTCCTTAGTATTCAGAACCGGAGTGAGACTACTTGCCCCCCCAGGCATTGCCTTCAAAGACCTCTAGTGTCAATTAAATCAACTACATATTGTAAAAATGTGTTGATTTCAAAATTATATTCCTTGTTCTTGTGAGAATGTATAGATTTAATTCTTCATCTTCATAAATTTATGATATATTTCTATTTAAGTACTCGTATTTACATTAGTGTAAGTTCGGTTTATGAATTTTATTCAATCGTTATTAGAAAGTATATCATAAATAAATATTTTAAAACAATATTTAATGTCGCTGTTCTTAGAATGAAGATATGATTTTCCATATTCTTTTATTTGAATAAATCATAATTAATATTCCATTAATGATATCAAAAATATTTCGTTAATAGTTCGGCGATCTCTGAAATGTAACATACTGCATACTTTTCATGCAGTATATGATAACTATTTAAATCAATTATTTACATACCAAATAGTCACATTTTAGTACTATAATCAGTAGGTAGTCAACTATTTCTTTATAACATTTTATCGTAAGTGTTATAAGTACAAGGTGAATCTAAAAGTAGTACCATAAATTTAACTGCTTTTTTAGACCTCAAAATAAGACGAAAAGTCTTACGTATCCTAATGCTTGTACAGACTATGCGTGAATTCGCTATTCGTGATTCGCGATGCGTGATTTGTATGGAATTCGTGCATAGTGCAGTTTTTATGAATGGATTTTTAACGATCAGAACCCTACACAGTATTCACGAATTCCTCACAAACCACGCATCGCGAATTCACGCATAGTCTGTAACAAGCCTAAAACGTTTCATTTTCTAGATACAGGGTGTGAAAGGTTAGTTCTTGATGACGCTTTTTAATTAGAATTTCCCAAACGCTTGAAGTAAAATTAATAGAATTTGGCACAATCCCATAACTTTTTGAAAGGCTAAAAATAAATCAATACAGTTTGCCCAAGGGTGGGTTAGTGCTTCAAAAATACCTAAACTTTTTTGTGTACCTATATTTTTTTGATATTTTCATAGCAATAAGGTTTTCTATACATTATGACTGTATATTTTGAGGATAAGGCATGGTCTTAATGTATACAGGTTTTACAAAAAAATTGAAATTCTTTAGAAGGTTCTAAAACTGACCACAAATTATGTTTTTTTTATTTTTCACAATTTCCATTAATATGTAGTGTTGTTTTTAAATAGCGAAGTATCCGTACATAGGCATATTGGCTTTATATATGTATATTTTGAAAATATTTTCTATATACCTACTTTCATATTTAAAAAATTTGAACTGAAATATTTGTATACTTGCACCAATAATTTTTCTGACCTCTATCGTACCAATCTATATAGGTACATGTAGGTATAGTTAGTACCTAATTGTTTATTTGTGTTCACTGAACATGCTTAACAGAATGCTTAAATTAGCAGTAGTTTATTTGTGATTTCTTTAAGGGGTTTGATAAAACAGCGTAACAATGCGTTATTTCACATTTTCCTTTAGTTTCTGTCCCTTTTTTATCCTGTAACAATCTGAAGTGATATTGATTAATCACAGATTACTTACCCGGTTTTAGGTAATATAAAATTACTGAACCTTATTACACTTTGAGAAACTATACTTGAAAAAGAATGTTTCAATGTACCTAATTAAATTTTAACTTGAAATATAAATCGTTTTAGTAATATTTGTAATGCATATTGAACAATTTATTAAATACTAATTTATGAAGTTATTGTTGTGTTAGGTTTGATGGAATTAAAAAAGCCGTTTTAACAATTTTAATGTTTTAAATTAAATGAATCAACATGTATTAAATTTTACAAAATACGAAAATATTTACGCCATTTTAGAATACCTGTTCTTTTATACTGCACACATAGTGTCTATAGTTCAGAAATGAACATTAGATATATATTTATTCTTTTTTGTTGGATCAGTGAATAATGTTCATACTCAGTTAAATATAAACCATTTCTTTGTGTCAATCAATAAATTTTATTGTTTCAGATTGTAAAGAAAGGTTCTGTTATTATTTATTTTAATTGCATTTAACTCTTTAATTAGATTTGTAATTAATCATGAATAATATTGTCCTTAATAGTTCCTCTAATTAAATGTGATGTTTTTACGCAAATGCCATTGTTAATTATTACTGCCTCTCTGTTGTAACTTTTCACACATTTTTATTCAGTTAATCTAGTAACAATAGGTGTGGATAATGTTCAGTTAAAATAAATATTTCCAATTGAACTCACAATTCTGGGAAATTTTGTAATAAAGGACATGTTATCTTGAAACGTCAAATAAATTATTATTTTATCACATTTAATTATAACACTCCTGAAATAATACGGAAAGTAGATAAGGAGTTTATTGGCTAAATTAAGAATGAAATCTAGCAAAATTGTTTTTATTTTTTTCTCTTGATGAAGACCGTATTAGAGAAGGGTGGGGTCTTTTTAACTAAAAGCAAAATGATAAGGATCCAAAAAGCGTCTTACGTGTAGTGTTTATGGTCGGGTCGGGAATTCGTCTGTTTAGTAGGTATGCTGTTAATAAATTGTTAATGTAATTGGAAGTTAACAATTATATTGTACTTAAACGTAAGCAACTATGTCATTGATTATAATTAAGAAAAAATACTCTCGTATATAGTTTTTTTATTTTCTATATGACATAATATAATATTTAACAAAGTAAAGCATTTGGAATTGAGCAAAGAGGAGACGGTTTTTCTTCCTGGCGTTTGCATCAATGCACCAAATCAGAAAATTTTTATGACGTGGTTATCTTTTTTATTGTTTTGAATTACGTCTTAATTTTTTATTTAACCTTACTACATTCTCCCTAGCAAATCTTCTACCATAAAATAAAAAAGTTGATGATCATTATTAAATTTTAAGGCTTGTAATTATCTTTATCGTGTGGACGTCCATGAAGAAAGCTTAATATCAGAGGTAACCGCACCCGCGAGTAAACATTAAAGGTAAATCTAAAGGGAGACACCAGTATCAATAGAGTTAACTAAGATTTAATCTTTGGGTGTATTACTTACTTTCAAATTTATAGATACGTCATTTGTAATATTTACGAAGTACTTCGTTGGCGTCGGTACAAACTTGGGTTAGATAACTATTATGTTATCTCAAATGGAGACATTTATTATAGTATACTTTTTGTATAAATTTTGAACCAAATCCAGCTGAACAGTGATATATATGTATTTACTTCCTTACGCAATCACTTTAGGGAATTTGATTTATATTTTAATGTTGATGTTAACTGAGAGGCTAAGTTAAATATTTGTGTATGTATAAGACGTTAAATTCTTCAGTATATACTTAACCCAAATGGACTTTATTTTATGTTGAGCACTTTTAGCCGTTTTTATGTAGGTAAAATGGACAACTGAAATATTAAAAAAGACAAAAATATATTTTCAAAAACTTGCTCTATTTAATGCCAATTAAGTAACGTCAACCTTAGATGGTTGCTAATGGTACCAGTCTCAACTCAACATAAATATCAAGGTTAGTATTATTGATTTTACGTATAGGTACTTTAGATAAGATTACATTACCTACATTAATTTATAATAAAATCCAAATAGCTGTGTCTAAATTCTGTTTCACTTTCGTTCCTTTAACATTACATTTAGCTATTCTATTATACATTTCCTAACTGCTGCCGAGGTATACTAGATATTTTCGCCATTATATCCTGGTGGAATGATATAAATATTAAAGTAGTAAAGTAACGCTTAGAAAAATGTTTATTTCTACGTACTTACCTGTTATTAATAATAAATAACGGTAAGATCTGAAATAATTAATTATTAGACTGACGGACATTATTAGTGAGTACAACAGCCTTCGAAAATGGGCGACCTGTATAAAACTGGTTTAACTGATTCACTCATAAATGTAAAATATGCTACGTACGGAAATAGCTATGTATGTGTTTTAATGATTCAGCTCGCATGTCGACCATTCCAAGAAGACAGCGGATACAGTGCATTGGCATTTTTTAAAAAACAGCTCAAATACAGCATGTAAAGGTCTTGAAAATACTGCTTATAATATATATTTACACGTTATCTTTCTTTAAATATTATTATATTAAACAATAAGTAGTTACTAGTGAGTGTTTAAGACCAACATTTTGCATACATATATTATGTACAAGTTCAACTCATTAATATATGAAGTATAGGTATAGCTTTTTGCCTTATTTGAGCTTGAGCATATATAAAAAAATGAAAAAGATAGTAAAATATCTACGACGAATATTTTTTTAACGATTATTATAGGTATATTTATTTTAACTGACCTGCGCTTTCTTTAATGAAACGTTTTTCAATGTTTATATTTTATAAATGGGTACTGTAAATACCTTCGGAACATTTTTAATTCTACCCTCATTAAATATCTGTTCCATAAATGCCTTGAAATGTACTAGAATATTAAAATCCACCGTATTTTTCATTCAGCTTACATTATTCCTCGCTGTTGTATAAATAATATTGTTTATCCATTGGAATGCTAATAAATAGTTAATTGCTTTGATAGGCTGACATCCGAGGTTATTGGTACGCTGTTTCAATAAGTTCTTTAAACTATATTAGATTTGATAAATTTATAGGAATGTGGTATATTTATTTGATGCATATGCATTTTAAAACCGGAAGTAACAGTAAATAATTAAGATGCCTCTCGATAAGAAGGAAAAAGGTTATGTGAATAGATCCTACATAAGTCTTTTTTTCTAATTTTGAATATTTATGGAAGGCAAGTACGATTTACGACATATACTTATTAATAATTTCTAGGTTCTAGGTATATGTTTAATGAATGTTAACACAAATATATGATTGTTATAAGTATAATAAATTTTTTCATTCAAATCTGAATGATTAAAGTCGGAGACTTACCTGGAAGGGGTAACAGATTACTATTCATTAGTCGCATTCTTAATTTGGCAAACTGCACAATTCAGTGCATGCACGGAAACCTGAAAAACTTCATGTATTAGCCTCCAATGATAAAAACCAATTACTTTCTTAAATATAAAATTAAGCATAAATAGAGTTATAAAACGACAGCTTCATAAAATTTATTTTCTTTAGGTGTTAGCGACAATTCTGTAGATTCAACTTCCACAAATCAGAAAATTGCAAAGTTAACTACGGGATTCAATAGGAAACCAATATTTGTTGATTGCGAACTTTATACACCCTCCGTAAAAGAAGAACAACCAAGTGGGACACCTGTTATTACAGTAAGATACTGCTATTGAATAAAAAATCACTTTTATGTTAGTATTTACAATAGTAACGTAATATATTTTTTCAGGTAGCGGCCGAAGATAATGATCCAAAAGATGCCGGAGGCACAGTAACTTATAAAATTATAAAACGAGAAGGTGAAAGGGCCTATTTTCAAATAAATAATGTCACAGGTGAAATTTTTACATCGATGTCATTTGATCGTGATGAGCCTACTCGCCAAAAAGAACTCTATGTGACAGTACAAGCAACTGACAATGGTAGGCCTCCTCTTGCTGACATTTGTTCATTTAAAGTTACTGTGACAGATATTAATGACAATGCACCAAGCTTCGATTCATTTGTAAGAGCCATTCCCTTTCAAAATTGTAACTTTATTTGTTAATTGATATATATTTTAGGACTATAAAGCAAACGTAAATGAAGACACAAAACCAAACAGTGAAGTTATGAGAGTATTCGCTTATGACTTGGATGATGGAAAAAATTCAGAGCTAACCTATAATTTTGAAAGAAATGAATTATTCTTGAAATACTTTAGAATCGATAGCGATACAGGGGTGGTTTATCTTAATGAACTATTGGGGAAAGGAGTAAGTTGACTGTATGTTTATATTTTTCAATTTAACTTATTCATTTGTTGTAGAAAAAAGATACAAAATTTAGTAATACGGTTATTGTAAGTGATAATGGTAATGATAATAATGAAGGCCCCAAATTCTCAAAAGCAGAAGTATCAATAATTGTTGTGGGTTCTGATAAACAACCACCAAAAATTGTCAGTATAGAACCTTCAGATCCACTTCGACTACCTGAGAGTTTTATTAATTATTCTGAGAAACTCGTAACAATTGTAGCAGAGTGAGTACATAATATTAATTCGAGCTTCTTTTTATAATAATTCTTGTTCCTTAGGTCGAGCATGTCGGAAAAAGAAATTGCATTTGAATTGGTTAAGGGTAAAACTGCTCAAACAAATAAAGATCAAACGTTCTTGCTAGTTCCTGAAAATGAGGTAGCTTATATTAAATTAGGTCGACCACTAGATTATGAGATGGTAACGGAATATACATTAACTGTACGCATGAGAAACAAAAATCTTATGGATACTTCAATTAATATACATATTGAAATAGAAGATGTAAATGATGAAATACCTAATTTTTTGGAATTTCTTAGAGGTAGTGTTGTTGAAAATGATAACCCAGGAGCACAAGCTATACAGGTACTATATTCCACAATTTAGATATTTTTAATTCTGTACTAATAGCTAAAGTAGAGTAGTTTAGTCCAATAGATGTTATAACTAATAATAAATCCTTGGTATAATATTAAAACTTTAAAATTTATGTTCATGATAAGTAAAACTATGTCGAGCTGTTTTTTAAAACCATTTGTTTCAGGTGAGAGCTATCGATAAAGATGGAACTCCAGCTCATAATCAAGTAAGTTATGAACTTGTGGACAATAAAGACATATTTTCAATAGATAAAACAACTGGTGTGATTACATCAAAAGTTGTCTTTGACCGTGAGCGTATTCCACTCTATCATGTAATGGTTAAAGCCTATGACAACTCGCCGTCAGCATTAATACAAAATTCAAGTCAACCCAACATAGTCATGCAAGTATTTCAAATTAGTATTGAGGATCAAAATGATAACAAACCACAATTTACAAGACCTCTTTATCAGTTTAATGATATATCTGAAAGTGCTGATAGAGCTAGTACTGTTGGAGAAGTAACAGCCACTGATAATGACACAGCCTCTCTCATAACGTACAGTATTGTGGCAGGTAATATAGGCGATGCCTTTTCTATGGAAAATACAACAGGAAGAATTAAGGTGCATGGAAAGCTTGATTTTGAGCAGATCGAACAGTACGAGTTGAAAGTAAAAGCATTTGATGGAAAATTTGAGGACACTGCCAGAGTCATAATATCCATACTAAATGAAAATGATGAACGGCCAGTTTTTGAAAATTATACTAAAGAGGTCAGATTTGAAGAGGAGAAACTTATTGAGGGGTGTATTAAAACTATGACTGCTTATGATCCAGATATTAAAAATCGAAGTGCTAACCAACACATTGTTTATGAAGTTGACAGACAACAAAGAGATTTTTTAACAGTGAGCAATGACGGTTGTGTTAAATTAATAAAACCTCTTGATAGAGATCCACCTTATGGCACCCCCACCAGACAAGTTTTTATTTATGCTTTGGATAATGATGGGGGTACTAATTCTTTAAGAAGTTTTGCAGAAATTGAAATTGTGCTCGATGATATTAATGACAATGCTCCATATTTGAATGTTACTGAAATTGTTTGGTATGAAAATCAACCACCAGGATTAATCGGAACATTAAGTGCTAATGATATTGATAGTCCTGAAAATGGTCCTCCATTTACATTTAGACTTGCAGAGTCTAATACTCGAGAAATTACAGACAAATTTTCTATTAGTGGTGATCAATTATACGCCCGTGTAACATTTGATAGAGAGGAAAAAAAATATTATGACATATCGATCTCCATAACAGACAGTGGTACGCCTCGACAAACTGGCATAAGTACTTTAAGGGTTATAATTGGAGATGTAAATGATAACGCAGCCAAAGATGGAGAAAGTAGTATATTTGTTTATAAATATGTCAATGGACCAGATAGGGACATTGAAATTGGAAGGGTTTTTGTTGATGATCCTGATGATTGGGATTTACCTGATAAAGTTTTTGTACAACAAAATTTATTTGATGAATTTTCTTTAAGTCGAACTAACAATGGTATGATTCTAATGAAGCCTACTACTTCTGCTGGAAAATATGTTGTCAACTATGAAGTGACAGAAAGTCATGAACCAGATATTCCAACACATACAGTTAAAGCTGTTGTCACAATAACTATAAAAGAAATTATTGAAGAAGCTGTTCGAAAATCTGGATCTATTCGTATGCAAGGATCGACTATCGAAGAATTTGTTGGAGAACCAATGGGAGAGGTAAATAAAGTTAATAATATTAAACTTACATGGATATACAATCAAAATAAATTTTTAAAATTCCAGAATATGAAATTAATAAGGCAATAAATTTAAATTATTATTATTATTAAATTATTTTATTACTGCAACTTTATCTATTTTTTAGCATGGATTTAGCAAGAAGGACCTTCTCCAGCAACGTGTCTCTCAAATTTTAAATACATCTCTCGAAAATGTTGACGTGTTTACTGTAATACGATCTCCCAACAAAAACGATTTTATTGATGTTCGTTTCTCAGCACATGGCTCACCATATTATGCAGCAGAAAAAATTAATAACAAAGTCACCGAACATCAAGAAAATGTAGGTAATATCCATTTTAGCCATTATTTTAACTAAATATAATTTCTTTTAGCTTGAAAATAAATTAGATGTCCAGTTTGTTATGGTTGGCATAAGTGAATGTATAAATGAAACAGTTTGTCCAGAATTTTGTTCTTGTACAAATGTTCTGACTATATCAGAGGAACCAGCTGTTGTTTTCACAAATAGAACATCATTTGTTGGAGTTAGTGCAGTAGTTGAACCAGTATGCGATATTATTCCAAGAGAGGTGCCCAATTGTTTAAATGGTGGATTTTCTGCTGAAAATGGTACATGTAACTGTCCGGAAGGATTTCAGGGGCCTCATTGTGAACTATTAGCTATTGGTTTTGCTGGTGATGGCTGGGCAATGTATCCTACATTTGATGCTTGGAACAATACTGAAATTACAATAGCGATAATGCCTCAAACTGAAACTGGATTAATATTTTATGCCGGACCAATGACTACAAGACATGCAACACTTTCAAAAGGTAAAATTATATAAAATCCTAATTAATGAATTAATAATAGATAATATAAAACAATTTATCTAAAAAAAATTATAGATTTTATATCTTTGGAATTGAAGAACGGATTTCCTTTGCTAAGACTGAATTTTGGTAATAAAACTAAAGAAATTTATGCTAATAAAAATATTAAAAAATTAAATGATGGTGCTACTCACAAACTCAGGATTATATATACCTCATATGTAAGTTGACTAAATTGAATGGTATGTTGAAATATATTAAATAAAATAAAATTGTAGGATGTACAAATTGATATAGACGACTGTAAAAGTCAGTGTACTGTTTGGGAACAAATGGAAGAGAAAGGATTATTAAACATTAACGGACCCTTGCAGTTAGGAGGTACAAAGTTCAAATTTACTGAGGATGAATCCTTGCAAATTTGGAATCACCTTCCACCTACTTCTCATGGATTTTCTGGATGTATTAGAAATTTAACTTACAACGGATTTTACTATAATCTTGGAGCACCCTCTGATGAGTACAAATCTTACCCAGGTTGTAACTATGGTGTAATGCAAGCTGTTACCTTCGGAATTGATTCAAACTTCTTAGTTGCAATTTTGGTGTGCGTTGCCATTTTAATAAGTAAGTAATATATTTTAGCAAATGTAGACAGTTCATCAAAATTTACAGAAATGTAAAAACTTAAACGTTTTGTATTACACAAATTAATGTTATAATATGATTCTCCATTTTGTTGCAGTATTGCTGTTGGCCGTAGTTGTTCACAGACGCAAGCAAGATAACTTAAATGAAAAAGATATAGATGACACGCGTGAAAATATAATAGATTATGAAGATGAAGGTGGCGGAGAGTGTGATGCTAATTACGACTTATCGGTGTTCCGAGCGAATAATATGATTGATGAAAAACCAATTATGAGAGAAAATCCGGATGTGCCCGCAGACATAAGTAGCTTCCTGGACACGAAGAAAGATGTTTGTGATAAGGATCCTGACAATTTACCATATGATGATGTTCGCCATTACGCATACGAGGGCGATGGAAACAGCACTGGTTCTCTTTCTTCCCTGGCATCTTGCACCGATGAAGGAGACTTGAAGTTTAATTATTTGTCTAATTTTGGTCCAAGATTCCGTAAATTGGCCGATATGTATGGGGAAGATCCCAGTGACGAAGATTCTCATGATGGAGGTGAGGAATCCTGGTGCTAGATTGTTGCATTTTCATAGAAAACAATTTTTTTCTATTGTACTTAATCAATTACTGTGTGTGACCAAAGATAAATAATATTTTTGGATAGAACTGACGAGTCTTGTAAATATATATTTTTGAATTCAATTTAATGTAGACTGAGATGTAGCAAATGTTATTTGCTTTTTTTGTGACCACAGACAGTCGTAGAATGTAGGTTTCTCTATATATAGTATTTATTATTAAGGTGAAAGCGATATTTCCACCTAGTAAGCTCGTGATAAACACTGTTTTGATAATTTGAATGAAAACCAGGCCCTCAGGCACCAGCAATTTTAAAAATGAACACTTCCAAAATGGTGTCTAGATGGCAATTTCACTGTGATTTTAATATATAAGCTAGACTAAGTATCATGTTATTTATAATTATTTTTTATGTAATAATATAGAGATGCAGTTTTTTTTTATTTCAAAACAAAAGGTAAAAATCGTGTGTAATGTGATTATATATGCAAAAGTTTATTTTGAACAAATTTTCTGGAAGTGTACATTTTTTCGGACCCTGATTTTCATACAAAAATATGAATTGCTTAACAGTGACATACATTTGAGCTAAAAATGAAATGCAAGTAAGTTTCAGATGGCCTTGATACTGTGTTTGAATTAGCCTTGTCAAAAATAAAGGCGTACATAAATATATCAACTAATTTTTTATTACAAAGGATGTAAATGTAAATTATTGACATCTACAATATTATATTGAAATGTTGACTTATCATTTTTTTATTGCTATTATTCTGTGACAGGTGTTTTTTTATAATTTATTTTCTACTATTTGTTAATTTTGTTTTGAATAAAATAGGTTAAGTATTAAATATGTAATCAATATATTTTACAGTTTTCATATACAGTGAAAATAATACGTATAATCAAAATTAAATTAAGTTTAAAATAAGTAAACAGTTTGTATTGGATTTATAACATCATAATGCGTAAAACATATATTTTGTTTGATTATAAAATATAATACTTGTATTAAAGCTTATGTTGGATAATTTTATCTGACACATATGACAAAAATTAAATGCAAATTCATTTATGTTGTCGTCAAAAATGTCTTTAAGCCTGAAAATCAAAATTTGAAGAAAAAGCTATGCAGTATGCTGGGAAATGTGTGTAATTAGTTAACAGTTGAATATGTGGCTTAAGGTGTAATTTTTTTGAGATAATTTGAATTATAATATAAATATTTAAAAGCCTCAGTATTGATAGCATTAAATATCAAATTGTTACAAAACCATAATATAAAATATTTTTTATTCAAATCTGAAATGAGGTACCGCAGAACATTTTATTTCTACAATAAAATCATGTAAGAATTATGTACAAATGAATATACAAATATACCTTGTTCAACATAAGTAGCACCATGACAAATTATATTTTATAATCAACGGTACATTTCATTATATAAAATGAAAATAACGGCAATATTCATTGTGACTAATTTTTGTGACGATATAGTGCTCAAAATGACTGAACTTAAAAATGCATTTCAAAAGTCTTGATTTTTCACTCGTATCACAGCTTTAGAACTGTTAACACATGATGCAATATAGTCTTGGCACAAAGTTTATAAATAAAATCAAAAGATTGTAAAGTGCAGTCAATGAGACGTATATTTATTTTCTATTTGCGTTTTTAGAAACAACTAATCCAGTTTTAAATAAATTTAATAATATGAATCAAGTGTGCTGTATCATTATTGAAAGTATTTTGTGACGCATTTAATAAATACATAGGTTTTTCAAACTTAGGTAAGTCAGGTTAGATTATTGATAATGCCGAAACGCCAATTTTTATATAAAAGATTATGTATGTATTTTTAAAAAACAGTTAGTTTATAATTTTATACAAAGTACAGCGTTTATGCTATGCTATTATGTTAGATTATTAACATTCCTTTATATTACTTTGTGATTTTTGGCAGCCATTGATAATTTTTTTTTATATATTTTGATCTCATTTGGAGAAATTGTAGTTAAATTTTCATATATTGTTTATAATCTTCATTCCATTGTTAAGTAAAATATCGTACACTTTAAAGAATTTGAAAATTTGATTACTACAGGATTTTCAAATTCTTTGATTGGTGCAGTAAATAATCATTTTTTTATAATTATATTTTAATAAACAAGTATTACTATAATGATGTTCAAGTGAATTATGTTTTTATTTTCATATGAAACTTCCATAGCAGTAATGTTTATTTTAAAATGTGCCTTTACTAAGCAAGCTTAGTACTATAGAGTTAGAAATTTGCTCACTGCCATTTATAAAAATGTATAACCTCTATTTTATAATAAAATATACAATGCGTATACTGTTTTTTCCACCTACGATAAATTTTCAAGTTCAATGCAAATTTGTATGTGGACTAAATTGAATTTAGAATAATAAAAAAACAGTAATTTATATCTTGTATTATAATTAATAAACATTTGTATTTTGTACGAGTACATAATTAATTTGCATCCTTTTTTAATTACGTTTCCGTATTGTCAGTGAGTATAAAATAATAGACAAAAAATATTTAATAGTCACTTAAATAAGTAATAAAGTTGGTTTAATTAGTGATTTCTCCAAAAATGTAGAATTCCTGAGAATATTTTACCCAATGTAACCCAGAAAAAGAAATAGTTTTTTTCTCACAAATTATCCGTCGTATCTATAAATGTGTATAAAACATTTCAATACGGGTAATTTGTGAACAGTGGTGCTCTCAAATGGTTACTGTGAATTATGTAATTATTTTTTGCTACTAATGCAAAACTTGCTAAAGTAGATTTACTGAAATCACTACTATAATCAATGATAAAAAACTGAAAGTGCACAGTAAACACTGAAAGTGGTACAGAATTGGAATAGTTCTTAAATTTGACCTTTGAAAGGAAACCTAGAGTTATATTAATACTTAAGCAGTTTTCCACAATTTTATTATTTTCCATCATATACATATTTTTTTGCACTCGGACAAGAAGGTATTGAAAATTCAAACATATTTTACTGTTAGCAATAAGAATTAGCCCAATAATGAAGATTGATTGCAAGGATCAATCCTTGGGTTGACTTGAGAATGTCTAGTGTAGGATTCTTGGGATTGACTGAGGTACTTTACCCACAGATCATTGACTTTACCAATCTAGGAACTTTATTTCTCATATTTTATAATTTGTATTAGGTTTGTTTTTGCAGCAGTTAGAAACGGTTTGAAACTATCAGAAATGTCCGTCCAACTATTTATCGTGTTAAAATCAACGGTAACGCGTTCTCAACTTAACTGGTCGAATATTTCTGACAGTTTCAAACCGTTTCCAACTCCTGCACAAACAAACCTATTGATTATTAGAGAGAGAGACAATGATACATCCACAAAATATATACATCTGTAGCCAAATGGTGATAGATTTAATATACAGGGTGCGTCGTGTATAAGTTTCATATATTCAACGAAAATTAAAGCCGGCCCTGTGAATACCTATGCAGTATAGTCTAATACTAAAATAATGTTATCTACTCTTTCACAAAAATCTGTGCAATCAGATGATTTTGTATTTCATTATAAGTTAGATCAGTATTAACTTAAATAAATCACTGCATCCAGGACCGTCCTCGTGATAATTTCTTGATGCATAATTGAAATTTAATTTACATTAAAAAAAACGCAGAGAACTTTTTTGTATAAGTTTTATCTTACTGTATTAGAAAGGTATTTTAAGCTAATATATATCAAATCTCCTACAATTCCTATCAATATATATTTCTATATTAGCTTAAAATACCTTTCTAATACAGTAAAACATGTTACAAAAACTACGCTGGTCGGGGCTTTAGTCCGCAGAGTATTTAGTTTCACACAATATTGTTAATACCTAAAAATATGTTTTTTCTGTTACAAATATCCTCAGAAAGCTGCTGTAGTTTATTTTTTGTATATTATATACGCCGCACCCTGTATAAGACTTGTTTTGGTTCTAAATTATTTGAGTTATATCGATATTCTTTGAGATACTAATATATTTAACCAATTCACGAAAAATCGCCTTAACAAGAAAAAACTTATTTTTTAGATCGGATTTGGCTCGGTAACGCCCTATTATTTTATATGGCACTATGGTAATTGAATTATATAACACCATATGGCAAATAGTGTATATAAAATGCGAACCACAAAACACCTAATATGTGCGAACTGCGAAATATTGCGGCCTGCCTAAAAAGGTTAGAAGTTATGAATCTATGGGAGCGTTTGAGTTCTATAAGAGCAGAGCGGGCACAGAGCAGAGCAGACTGACGTAATTAGGAGTGTTTGGGTATGGTGAACTACTCGAACGGTGGCGGGTAAAAAACAAAGAAACTTAACCTATAAATTATTTTGTTATATTAATTATAATGGATTTAATAAGATTGCACAGTTAAACACGTAACAATTGTTTCAGGATCTAATAAACTTATCGCTACTTGGTCATTCATATTTAAAATGATCCAAGTCATTTTTGAATATTTCTTTCGTAATGTAGTCGTTTTTTTAGGTTATGTTTTAACTGACAAACTGACTCCCTATGCTCAAAGTTAAGCTCCATCTGAAAGCACCGAGAAAAGCGAGCGCGCTCGGTAGGAACGCTCTGACCCGTTTCGAACGCAATAGGAGCCACTCCGAACTTCAAAAAAAACGCGCAGAGTGCGCCCTGAACGTTCAGAGTGTCAACTCGAACGACCCCTATGGGTCTGCTGTTATAGCACAGTCTATTATACAGTCCGTCGTCTTCACGTCGGCTGCTTTGATGTCGAGGTCCCAGATTTTTTTAGACGACCAAAAGACGACTGAGCATTTAGCCGCGCACAGTCGCGCGCTCAAGGGGCACGATGATTTGTCAAGAAATAGATTTTTTCCCACTTCGTCGTGTACAAATGAATTTCATTGGTGTTCATTGCGCATTAAGCCACACCCTCTGGAACATTCACTCGACGAACTGTATAAACTGTGGTAGAGTAGAGGGCTTATCGCTTATATGTTTTGTTTTGTGTTATTGTGTTTTGTGCAGTTCAGTAATTTGTGATTGTGACCACTTTTATGTTTGTGACACAAACTAGCCTATATAATAATTATATTTTAGGGCATTTATTATTGCTGCTGCTCGGTTACTGGTTAAATACTTACATTTATTTTAGGTGGTTGGTATTCCTGAATTGAAGTAAAAATTGACGAAAAATTAGAACAAGTTTTAAGTCGTCAATAATTTGACGAAGGTCTTCATGAATTTATTTGACGTCCAGGTTTTAGTATTACATTTGTCAATTGACTTGACGAAGCCACTTGATCAATTAATTAATTAAGATTAAGAGTCCGTTTTATTGGCGATACAGAATTATTACATACTAAAGATTAAAAATAAATGTATTTTTTTTTTTGTAATTCATCATCAGTGATTCTTTTTAAGAGCTTACATATTACTTGGAAATTCAAGATCTTCTTCAATTAAGGTCAAAATGTGCATCTGTTTCTTTATACAGCCGGTATCTTGTAAAAAAACGATGTACGATTATACGTTATACATTGTATTATACTATTATTCTGTCTACAACCTAGTTATCCTTTCCTTTATCGGCCACCCTGTATAATCATCAATTTTTTATATATGTATTCAACGGCGTAATTATTTGCTAAATTGTGACATAAATTAAAGCATCCTGTAAATAAGTAATATTATTTATTTTTTTTATATTTATAATTTTAGGTTTGTTGTAGCAGCATTGAAAACGGTTTGGAAACTATCAGAAATGTCCGTCCAACTATTTATTGCGTCAAATTCAATGGTAACGCGTTCTCAACTTAACTGGTCGAATATTTCTGACAGTTTCCAAACCGTTTTCAACTGCTGCTAAAACAAGCCTTTTGTTACAGAATTCACGAAGAATCTGAAGTTAGGAGCACCCGCTGAAACTACCAACAGATGAAGGACATAGGATGAAGGAAAGCTGCATTTTTCATAAATGAGATATACTTTTAATTATTTTTAATATAATTACTTTCATCTTATTTCTGAGTTTTATTTTAAAAAAAGAAATGTATGTATGACGTTCTATACTAAAAGATTTTTTTGTTAAAAATCGACAAAAAATGGAGCAAAAAATTGGACAAAAAAAATGATCAAAAAACACTAAAATTTTATAAAAATTTCTGTAAAAATTTTTTGTTAAAAATCGACAAAAAACGGAGCAAAAAATTGGACAAAAATGATCAAAAACAATAAAATTTTATAAAATTTCTGTAAAAATTTTTGTTAAAAATCGACAAAAATGGAGCAAAATTGGACAAAAAAATGATCAAAAACACTAAAATTTTATAAAAATTTCTGTAAAAATTTTTTTAAAAATCGACAAAAATGGAGCAAAAATTGGACAAAAAAATGATCAAAAACACTAAAATTTTATAAATATTTCTTTAAAAATTTTTTGTTAAAAAACGACAAAAAATGGAGCAAAAAATTGTACAAAAAAAATGATCAAAAAACACTAAAATTTTATAAAAATTTCTGTAAAAATTTTTTGTTAAAAATCGACAAAAAACGGAGCAAAAAATTGGACAAAAAAAATGATGAAAAAACACTAAAACTTTATAAAAATTTCTGTAAAATTTTATTTTTAAAAATCGACAAAAAATGGAGCAAAAAATTGGACAAAAAAAATGATCAAAAAACACTAAAATTTTATAAAAATTTCTGTAAAAATTTTTGTTAAAAATCGACAAAAATGGAGAAAAAATTGGACAAAAAAAATGATCAAAAAACACTAAAATTTTATAAAAATTTCTGTAAAATTTTTTTTTAAAAATCGACAAAAATGGAGCAAAAATTGACAAAAAAGATCAAAAACACTAAAATTTTATAAAATTTCTGTAAAAATTTTTGTTAAAAATCGACAAAAATGGAGCAAAAATTGGACAAAAATGATCAAAAACACTAAAATTTTATAAAATTTCTGTAAAAATTTTTGTTAAAAATCGACAAAAATGGAGCAAAAATTGGACAAAAAAATGATCAAAAACACTAAAATTTTATAAAAATTTCTGTACAAATTTTTTTAAAAATCGACAAAAATGGAAAAAAATTGGACAAAAAAATGATCAAAAACAATAAAATTTTATAAAAATTTCTGTAAAATTTTTGTTAAAAATCGACAAAAATGGAGCAAAAATTGAACAAAAATGATCAAAAAACACTAAAATTTTATAAAAATTTCTGTAAAATTTTTTTGTTGAAAATCGACAAAAAATTTAGCAAAAAATTGGACAAAAAAAATGATCAAAAAACAGTAAAATTTTATAAAAATTTCTGTAAAATTTTTTGTTAAAAATCAACAAAAAATGGAGCAAAAAATTGAACAAAAAATGATCAAAAACACTAAAATTTTATAAAATTTCTGTAAAAATTTTTGTTAAAAATCGACAAAAATGGAGCAAAAATTGGACAAAAAATGATCAAAAACTAAAATTTTATAAAATTTCTGTAAAAATTTTTGTTAAAAATCGACAAAAATGGAGCAAAAATTGGACAAAAAAATGATCAAAAACACTAAAATTTTATAAAAATTTCTGTAAAAATTTTTTTTAAAAATCGACAAAAATGGAGCAAAAAATTGGACAAAAAAAATGATCAAAAAACACTAAAATTTTATAAAAATTTCTGTAAAAATTTTTTGTTAAAAATCGACAAAAAATGGAGCAAAAAATTGGACAAAAAAAAAACGATCAAAAATTGTGCAAAAAACCTATTTTCGTCTGTCGCACAAAAACAATTATAAAATTATACTCTATAATTCCTTTGTATGAATTTATAAACTGCCTTTTCCTGTAGCTATGTTGATGTGAGCAACAACAAAAATATACTCCTAGCCCCAGACGGTATAATATAACGCCTGGGTACTAGGAACATACATCTTCGAAAGTTGCTCCTTTGGTTCAGTTTCCTATAGAAATCCACCTGAAAAAAACAAAATTATCAATTACATTTTACTTAAGTTAAGCTGCAGATTACAAAATTGGAATAAGTATATAATATTTTACTACAGCGCTCATACATTTGCGAGCTGAGCGTGAAGTGTGAATGTGATCCCAAATTTTATAAAAATATCTGTCGACAACGATCGACCGTAACTTTCGAACGGTTGCAGATAGGGAAAATCTAAAAGACAGGTCAAATTAGCATTTCGAGGGAGCTTTCACCTGAGACAGACCGCGTCCCCCTGCGTCGAATAATAAGGAAGTTATGACGTCCCGAAAATAGGCTATAATTTTAGAAAAACCCAAATATCTCGAAAACCGTTCGTTTTAGAGCAAAACGGCTCCGGGTACCTCTTAGAAACACCGGGAGGAATGTATAGGGGGATTCATTCCCGACCTGCTGGTACCAATAGTTGCCCGAAAAATTTTCCAAAATTTCCCTTATAAAAATTTCTTTAAAAATTTCCACGCGACAGGCTAAAATATCATTATGGACGCTGCAGACGCTATTTTATAAACGATATCAGCGTCGGTTTTCTGCTCGACGGGTGCAGTTGGTAATGTTGGTATGAAAATTCTAAAACTTCGATCGACCGTAACTCTCGAACGGTTCAGAACGGAAAAACTAAACAGGCCAAATTAGCATTTCGAGTCGAGGAGCTTTCGCCTGAAACAAACAACGTCCCCTGCGTCGAATAATAAGGAAGTGAAGACATCCCGAAAATAGCCTATAATTTTGTTAAAAATCCAAGTATCTGAAAACGGTGGTGACATCTGGTTTTTCTTCATTTATAGTTTGGTTGGGATTGGAAAACCCACTGAAAACGATGAATGTATATAATCAAGTTAAAATACTAAATAATCATAATCTAGAGAAACTGACCTAGTAAATGCTGTGATAAAAATTCGAATTTGGCCTTGGATTACTTCTAAAACAAAGAACCTTCTTGCTGGGTTGAAAAATTTTGAAATAGGGACACATATCTTCTTCCTCAATCTTTACCTAAAAATGGATTTTAGAAATGAATTTAAGAGGGTTGAATTAGTTTAGGACATTTTTTTCAGATTTATTCTAGACCAAACATTTTTTGAGCTAAAAATTTTCATGAACCATCAGGAAAATTTAAAAAAATTATAAAAATCGAAAGCATCCAAAAACTAAACAAAACCATAAGGACATACATCTTTCGACCCGCTGATAATGAGACTCATTGAGAATATCCGTTTGAATACCCTTTTTAGCACACTTTTCAGTTTTTAGCACGTTTTTAGGTTAGTTTGGGTAGATTAAAAAATCACCGGTTCCGATGGTGTTCCGTAATTCAATCACAATTATCACAAACTTCAGTTACCAGAAAATACCAAAACCGTGGTTCTGGAAGCACAAACCTAGAAAAATATAGACGGCGTCGGTTCATTATATAGGTCACGTGACAGGTGCCGCATTTTCTAGGGACCTACGGTCCAGAAAATGGATATTTTATTTGCTTTATGTTGGCGGTTGTGCAAATATGATGGCTGCATTGCAATATGAAATTAACTAACTTGCTGTCATTTTAAATGTCATTAAAGAATGTGACATGAATGTGACCAATCACAGTAAACAAATGAGCTTCACGCTACAATATAACCAACGTAAATTAGCATAAAAATCAAGTTTGGACCTTTAGGGCAGCCATGAATTTACGGCCGCTTGCAATATGACACTGGTACAGTCTATATTTTGTCTAGGTTTGTGGGTAAGACCCATCAAATTACGGAATACGCATACGAGTAACTAATATTTAGTCATATGGGAATACGCCCTTCCTTAGCCTCTCGTTCCTTCCTTAACAAGTTGTTATCTCTTAAACCATTGGTAGTAAACAGCACAGAATATGTAAACAGTCTGTTAAGGTCGGTAATGGTGAATACGGCCGTAAAAATCCCAAACTTAAAACTACGATATTCATTTTTGCTTATTTATTTACAGGCCTTCATTTTATAAAAGTTCGTTTTAGTAGATATTTTGTTTTACTTTTGGTATAATGAGGTATTTATTATGTGAAAAATTTTTGGATGCTCGGTGAAGAAATTTAAATTACTCATCTGGCAACACTGAACTGAGGAAATTGTGCAAATCGAACGCAACTTAAAATTACATTTCAGTGCTGTCATGTTGTGTTAACAACGTGTTGACAACTTTACAAAGTTAAAATATGGTCTTCTGTTAAGAAAGATAATGAATTTGTAGATAAGATAAGTTTTATTTGTGTCCGTGTATGTATGTGAAATAAGTCATTAGAAATAAAACAATATGTCAGGCTTTGATGATAATCCTTTTGGGGAACCTACAATAGACAACCCCTTCGCTGTAAGTAACTTCAAAAGAAATTGGAGCAGTGCTAATCTATAATGATCTGTAGACATCACAAATATTTTTTAATTGCGAAGAGAATGTGAATTTTTTTGTGACGTAAAATGTAGTCATTGTTATGCTTCTTTGCAGGACCCTTCTGTACAGCAAGTTACTAGAAATACCAATGCCCAAATTCGAGTTGACGACTATAACCCCTTTGATAACCAATCGCAAAGTCAAAAACCGGTAAGTTCGATCATTTACTTAATTTAAATGTTGCAAGTACTTAAACTATTATTAGAATGACAGTTTCTTGTAAAGGTGCGTATAGATTTGCGAGCTGAGCCGTTTGTAGAAGCCATGTATAGTTACAAGGTGAGCGCTCATGAGCCACTCAGCTCGCAAGTCTGTAGGCGGTATATCACACCGAGCGGGTTATGAGCCGCTCCCAGAAAATATTTGATGCACAAGCCTGCATTGATCAGACAGAATGTCCCTTTGTGTACTTGCCGAAAAACCAACTCTAGCTGGATCACATCAAACTGCTCAGCTCGCAAGTGTCGATGGGGTTTTGAGGGTAATCTGAGCAGCTCGTTGTGATAAGCCCTGTCCACACAGTTCGCAAATCTATATGTGCCATTATATAGTAAAATTATTTAAATATTAATCAAAAATTGTTCTGCATTGTATACAAAGTTTATTAAAGGCGGTTCTTGTGTAGAGGTATGTTGCATATTACAATAAAAATATTTATAGAACTGTAATCTCCAGATATCATTAAGTACTGTTTCATCTTAATTGTCATTTATTTATTGAGAGGGATTAATATATTTAAAGTTATCGCAACAGTTGCAAAAATAGTAACCTGAAAATAAAAGTGTGATATTTTTTAATATTTATATTTATAATAAAAATAACCGTCTTATAGTACCTGAATTCACAAATGAATGTTTTTCTGACTATAGCAAGACTACTATTATTGGTTTTAAAAATTAATTCTTATTTTCTGCAATATGAAATCATTTTATATTTGTTTTTCACTAAACAGATGACTTATAGTCAACCCAACAGTGGGCCTGCTATAATGCAGCCAACACAGGAACCTCCGGCTTATACAAAAAGCGGACAGCAAAGTCAGAGTGTCCCAAAGCCTACTTTGAACACCGAAGAATTACAGGTAATGTTTTATTAATAACCATAGCTTTAATATAATTTTTTTATGTATAAAATTACAAATTTTGTTTGCATATAGAGAAGGCAGGAAGAATTAGAGAAAAAAGAACAAGAGTTAGCCCGTAGAGAGGAAGAAATGAGACAATCTAGTTACAATGTTAGACGAAATAACTGGCCTCCTCTACCAGAGCAGTGTTGCTTTCAGCCATGTTTCTACCAAGATATTCAAGTTGATATACCATTAGAATTTCAAAAAATCGTTCGACATTTGTATTACCTCTGGATATGTAAGTAAATTTTTATTAACCATTTCCTAAAAAATTAAAAGGGCACTTACCACTATCATTAGCATTTTTTTCCTCATAGATCATGGAATAGTTATGTTGATAAACATACTTGGAGGGATAATATTGCAGGATGCCAAAATCATAGGATTGGGGATATTATTTACTTTGTTGTTTACTCCATTTGGTTACCTGTGTTGGTTCAGGCCAGCCTATAAAGCATTCCGATCAGATTCTTCGTTTAATTTTATGGTTTTCTTTTTCATCTTTTTCTTTCAGTTCGTAATTACTACCATTCAAACTGTCGGAATACCGGGATCAGGGACAGTGTAAGTACATAATTAACTAAAATTAATTCGTCATTCAACATTCTGATAGTCATTTCTTTTAGTGGAATTATCACAGCTCTTAAAGCATTCGATAATACTGCAGCAGGTATCATTACTGGAATTTTGGCTCTCATTATCGCAATTGGTTTTGGTTGTGCAGCAGCAGCTGACTTATTTCTTATTTCTAAAGTAAGTTTTTGATAGATAGGCCATTAATAAACTTGATGATTTTAATGTAGATAGGGATTTAATTTTCCAACATATTTTTTTTTAGATTCATCGCATGTATCGTAGTACAGGTGCTAGTTTGGCCAAAGCTCAACAAGAATTTACAACCGAGTTTCTTCGTAATCAACATGTCAGAAGTGCAGCAAGCAACGTTGCAGCTGCAGCAGTGCAGTCCCAAATTAACCAGAATCAGAATAACACCAGATATTAATTAATTCTTTTGTATATTATTTATTAATTTCATTGTAACAAATTTTCAGTATTTGAAATTAAAGACTTTTTTCATTAATTACTAGTTAACGCTGTACAATTGAAGTTAAAGCAAAGGTACGCATACATTGGTTTTATATAATGTAAATCTGTCACATCGATGCTAAATATGCCTAGATTGTACATAACTTTTTAAGACATTAAGTTTGAGCTATTTCATGATGCTGTCAGTTTCATAATTATTAATTGTATCGTAAGGAATAATTGACCCCTAATTGAAGTGTGGAAATAATCAAATGTAGGAAGTACTTCAATAATCTTCTGCCATTTTTTTTTCTTTATATTGAACAGTTAATAGCTTGTACTTATTTAAATTGTGGGTCTTATGTTCATATAATGTTGCTATATTTACGTGTTATAATTATTATTACTATTAATCTTAGTCACACTGACAAAGTTATATTATTTGATCATCAGTTTGTAAAAGCCAGTTTCCACTATCTTGGAATATGTTCAAATTTAGCACACTCAATTAGTTTGTCATGTTTTTGTCACCATATGTAAGTTACACTAATTTGAAATATATGTTTACTATGATCAAATTGCTTTCTTTAATATTTAATCTGTTGCCACTACCATATGTCCAGTATCCATGTAGCAAATAGCATACAAATTTGGAATTGGGAATTTCTGTACGGGTACAATAAACTATATTTATACATACAATGTTTATTAAATAATTGGCAGTATGTGATACCATAATTACCGGCTTAATCAATACATATAACATACACTATCCCTATTCTTATTCACATTCAAATAGTAATCTTGACACTTCAAGAAAACTTTTACTATTTTCAATCTTAAAATGATAATCGAATTAATAAAAAAAAAAACAAATTATTCTTAATCAGTCGAACCGATATTTGTTTTTGGGAAAAATTATAGAAGCTTTGGTGTTATAATGAAATAATTAACAAATTTGAGGTGTTGATAAAACTACAATACGGTAAAAATAACCTTTGGCTATGAAACATGGAAACTAATTGCGCAAGAGAACATTAAAACTGAAAGGAAAAGATGTGGATGGAATAAAATTTTACAAACAAAACTGTTTAAAAATTCTTAACATAATAGCACTACAAAAATAGACTATAACATAATGTAATAATAACAACATAATTAATATAATTGTTAATAAAGTTAAACTTATAACAAAAAAGTAAAATACAAATTATAAGCACAAAATATCACCAATTAAACTTACACAAAGTAAAGATAAAATATGACGCTTTACAAAACGGCACATTTCACCATACACTCCGTATATGAACAGAGAAAGGTCGATACGTAAGGTGCAATTGGATTCTCCAGTACAAGCATTTCGGGTACATGTCATCACTACATTATCTAAATTATCTAATAATTACATTAATTAGGTAATGACATGTACATTTTTTTATTAAAAAAGTGGCAGTAAAAATACTTGCACTCGATTATTGGTACAAAAACTATTATATCAAAGTAACCTAACTATACTGCTACCATCTAAAACGTCTACCGTTAAAAAACGTTCAGTGAAAATACTCAGTATAATTAATTTACCTAAATTCAGTTTCTTAATTTTCACTACTCTATTTACAAAAGTTGTACTAAAATTTTTCAATTGTTTATGGTTTTTATTTACACTAGATATTGATGTTTTTTTTTTTATAAATAATAATATACAATATTCCTTTTATACAAAATGAATAAATTAAATGCTTATCCAATAATTTAGAAGCATGAGATGAGTTATTAAAGGCAGTGATAGTATTGAATACAATTGTACATATCTCAGGACAATAATGCAAATAAATTATGCCAATTAAATTAGATTTATTCGTATTAACATACGATTTGAACACAAAATTGCAGTCGTTGTTATGCTGCTTGAGGTTTCTTCTAACCACAAACACATTTATTTTTTCAAAAGTTCACTTTTAATGTTGTATTTTTCAGACCAAATTATCCAATGAGAAGTTTTTATCATTTTTACTAGACTTTAATTGAAAGAATTGTATAAATTTATACCAAAAATAGAAAAAACATTTTCTCGATATATACAGGGTGTCCGGAAAAGACGTGTACAACGGAAGACCACAGACTCCTGGGTTCAAAATAAACCGATTTATCCCAATTTATCTATTTCCAAAATTGCTTCGTTTCGCCGCTAGGGAGCGCCAAA
Organism: Monochamus saltuarius; assembly: GCA_025584915.1. Classification (NCBI taxonomy): domain Eukaryota; kingdom Metazoa; phylum Arthropoda; class Insecta; order Coleoptera; family Cerambycidae; genus Monochamus; species Monochamus saltuarius. The sequence goes on along the minus strand of CM046730.1, from coordinate 17,387,821 downwards.
GCCCGCGAAAAATTTTTGTTTATTCTGAATATCTCGAAAACGACTTGATCGATGTTAACCATTTTTGGGCTACGCAGTTATAAGTCTAACCGACACTTTTTGACATTATTTAAAATCTTTTGCAGTTATTAGAAATATAAGAAAAATCATGTATCATTCAAATATAATCACATTTTTTTAACCCCCTGTACAATTACTCTCAGTTTTTTTCTATTAGTAGTTGACTTTATTTAGAAACTTTTTTTACACTTTCAGAATTTTGAACAGATGAGTAGTTTAGGCAGAAAAAATATTTTTCGTATGTCAACAATATCAGCATTCGTTCTGCAACAAATAACGAAGTACCAGAAGTAGGCTCTGATATTTTAAGAATCAGTTGTGTGTCAAATCTAATCAGCTACTGAAGTTAGTCTCTCGATTTATTAATTTTGCTCAATTACTTAGTTACTTTAGATCTTACTTTATTTGTTGTTGTTATTGTTGTGGTTGTTTATGTTCCTCATTTTTCAATATTTCATCATGGATACGTATACATATTCGAACAAGTAGATATGGTTTTGGTTTATGGAGTTTGTCAAGATAACGGCCGAAAAGTGTTAGGGTCTACATGGACAGATTCCCTCATCGAACGAGTGTCAAATCATCAAACTTTTGCCAACATCGAAGGCGACTTTCGCGAATTTGGTTCTTTACACCAAATGAATACGTTCAAGGGCGTCAACGCATACCACGAAAACTATAAAGGTGAAGGAACAAATCCTAGATAAGATAGAAGAGAACCCAAAAATTAGTGCAAGACGATTGAACAAGAAATAGGGATACCAAAACCATAGTTCATGATGTTTTGAACGAGCAGTTACTACATCCGTACCACATTCAATCGGTTCATGACCGGTTTATGAACCCATTGACCCTGAAAACGCTTTAGCATTTTATACAAGAATAAAGAACCCATGATATCAATTTCAGCAAAACATTTTATTTACAGATGAAGCATATTTTTCTAGGTCAGGAATTATTAATAACCATAACAAACACGTTTATACTGGTGAAAACCACACTGTACTGAAATAAGACATTTTCAATATGAATTCAGAGTGGACGTGGAATTATAGACAACTTTATTATTGGCTCGGTTGTGTTTCCACATCGATTAAATGGGGTCAACTATTTAAATTTTTTAAAGCAAGTATTACCTAATTTATATGACGATTTACCGTTACTACTTCGTCGTAACATGTGGTTTATGCACGATGGTGCACCCCCCATTTTGCAATACCCGTTAGTCAGTATTTACATAATCTGTATCCTAACAGGCGGATTGGAAGAGAAAACGATGCTCCTATAAAATGGCCACCTCGAGCACCAGACTTACCTCCTTGCGAATATTTTTTGTAAAGTATATGCTCACGCAGTTAATAATAAAGAGGATTTTTTAGGCGAATCCAAGACGCAGTTAACAGTGTACGAGGTCATCCCGGAATCGTGGAGAGCCCTACAACTTCGTAAACGGATTACTTATTGCGCACGAGAAAACGGGTCACTGAGCATTTATTGTAAAGAGATCATAACTTTTTTTATTTGCTGTATTAATCTTATTATCTCGTATTTATTAAATAAAATATAAATGAGTTTTGGAATTTTCGTTATTTGTTGCAGAACGAATGCTGATATTGTTGACATACGAAAAATATTTTTTCTACCTAAACTACTCATCTATTCAAAATTCTGAAAGTATAAAAAAAGTTTCTAAATAAAGTCAACTACTAATAGAAAAAAACTGAGAATGATTATACAGGGGATTAAGAAAATATGTGCTTATATTTGCATGATACATGATTTTTCTTATATTTCTAATGACTGCAAAAGATTTTAAATAATGTCAAAAAGTGTAGGTTAGACTAATAACTGCGTAGCCCAAAAATGGTTAACATCGATCAAGTCGTTTTCGAGATATTCGAAATAAACAAAAATTTTTCGCGAACTTTGGCGCTCCCTAGCGGCGAAACAAAGCAATTTTGGAAATAAGTAAATTGGGCTAAATCGTCTTATTTTGAACCCAGGAGTCTGTGGTCTTCCGTTGTACACGTCTTTTCCGGACACCCTGTATAATTTTTAACTAAAGTACAAAACAGCAAAAACAATTAATATGACAGCAAATGTGATATTACTTTATAAAAATAACATAAAAGTAAAAATATATGTTACCGATACATAAATGAACATCATCTTTATTCTTCTCAAATCATAGTCTGTCCCTTCACTGACGATAATCTCAGAGCATTCTTGGACACTTTCCAAAATTAAGATAATTAAAAAGATGGACACTTTTAAGAATGAAACATTTGCTCTATTTAACATATATTAAAAATAAAGTGGCAATAGGGCCAATAATTACACAAAATAACTATCAACATGAAAATAAATAGAGAATATATTTGGTAATTACTTAAAAAATATTAAGAATTTTTGGTCTGCAGGAATAGTGTATACAACTTTAAAAGTAATAAGGATATGACCTACTACAAATTCGCTTTGTGACATCTAAACTGCCATAATAATAGTTCAAATAGTGTCAATTTTTCCAGTTATAGTCATGTGACCTACCCCATCCATCATTGACAATGTGATGAATGTCATTATGATGCTCTTTGTTCCAATCCCAATCTTTACCTTTAGGTTTGAACTTGGGCTCATGTCTGTCATTTTTTGACCACGAGTCATCTCTCCAATGCTCTCGGTAGTAAAACTTCTTCTTAAAGTGCGTGTCAGGCTTCTTTTTCTCTTCTGAATATCGTTGATATTTTAGCAAAGCAGGATTCAATCTTGTGGGACTCTTCTCGACAGGAACTGGCTCCGGACTAAAGTTAATACAGAGACTATTTAACTGAGGGGAAGTAGGCGAAGGAGTTCTAGGAGGTCCAGACTCATCTGTTTGATGCTCTAAACCAGTTGGAGACTCTAAATACGTTTTATTTGTTGGCATTTTAAAGAGTGTAGGTTTAGGATTAGGGTTTAGTTTTATGGTTTGTTTTGATGGGACAACACTGATGGAAGTGGGAGGTAAATCTCCATGTCCATGGCCTATACCTGAATCGGGCGAGGTATTGCAACTGTCATTGCCTTCTGTCGACCTGCGCCTTTTATCAAGTTCAGTTGATGCAAAGGCTACAAGTCTATCAAAACCAGAAGAGATCCTGTCCTGCCATTTTGACTCTTCACCTTCTTCTACCACATCTACATCTAAGAAAAAAGAAATGAGAGGTTCGTGTAGAATTTCATTATAAGATTCAATTTTTTCAAATAAAATTTCACAGTTCCGTAACAACTATTCTGATTTATTTATATATTACGCAGTGTATTTAAATATAGTTAATAAACATACAAAAGACTTGAACTGAAAGCTTAGGTTAAAAAAAAACATTAATAATGCACGATGCTTAAAATGAAAGGAGCAATGGAAAACTGTCATGTCAAAACTTGTATGAAAGCTGATGTTCTAAACTGTCATACCAACGCTAAATTTAACTTTGAGAAAAATGTTATTGAACGAATGTGTGCCACCACCAAAAAAGAAAAAAAGGAATTAGCTTGGCAAAATTAAGATAAAATTGCGCTAAAGCTACTTACCACCTCTTTTAATCAGCTTCTAAATCTAGTATGGTAGGGTTTTATGCATGCGCTATATTTTGCACGTGAGATTTGTGTGCATGCCTGAATGTGGTGCCTCCTATTCAACGCAAACAAACTACAGTAAATATAGGAAATTTCAACACCAAATACCATTATATCACGTAAAACTTTTTACTAACAATATCAAGTAACATTATTTATTTTTTTTACTTATCTATAGCCATATTTGCAAATTATATTAGTTTTTAGAAATATTTTGAGTTTAAAAATATATTGTTTAATATAAACAATATATTTTTTCTATAAAAAACGTGTTTTTTATATTTTTAGATATATATGGTTTTATTGTCAACAAACAAATAATTTTGTGGTTTTATTTAAGTGTTACGTATGTACCACCTGACATTTAGTAAAACCCAAAGTATAGGAAACTACACCAAAGGTAAAGTTTTTTCGTGCATAATGCAATATAGTATCAGCTACAAAAAATGGAAAAATATTACTTTCCATATCAACTGAAGTTACACTAACTTTTTATTAAATAACCAAAAAATAATTTACACTAATACAAACGTCAACAATAGTACTACAATCTAACTAATATACTCTCTCCCCCCTCCCATATTAATATAAACACATACATATATGTAAAAATATATTTTCCATTTTCATCAAATTTGTCATCTTAAAAAGTTAGATAATAAAAAATTACATATCGTGTTACCACATTCTTTTTCAATTTAGAAAATTTGATGCAGATTTATTTGAAAACAGGAAACTGGAAAATTTGGTGAAAATTAAAAATATTCACTTTCAATGAAATAAAATTCACACAACTAACAAAATATTTAACAAAATTTGTCACTAAAAATAAAATATCAGTTTAAAAAAGATGGTAAAAACCAAGCTGCAGTGTGTAAGCATAACGTATTAATGTTAATTATAAGCAAGGTTTGCGTAGTCTTTTTATGGTAAGCAAGTAGTATTTTTATAGCATTAAGATAAATATGAAGTGCAAAAATACAACCAAAAAAAAACTGAATTCATTTTATATATAAAAAATTTAATTCTAAAATTACATCTAATGAAAAACAGTCCATCACCAACTTATGTTTAAAGACACTAAAGACAGGGTGTTCTAAAAAAAGTAAAATAAGGGCACTACAGATAAATTAGAAATCGTATTCACTGAAGTTTATTTTAGACAAAATATAACAAATATCATATTAATATGATGACTTACTGGACTTATTTTTGGATCAATTTAATGCCTTTAAAAGATATACCAATTTTAAAAACACCCCTTACAGTAATATTAATATTTTAACTTGCTCAGTGAGAATATATGCCATGAATTTTTTCATATAGAAGTATGAAGATGTTTGCATTATAATTTAACCATGGTGTCACATTCCCCACTGATAAAAATACAATTAAATCGAAGACAAAATCATTAGAGGTTAGTTAATTAAGAATAAATAAGTTAAGGTTTGAATGTTTTAATACTTTAAAACATTTTTTTTTTAAATGACTTTAAATAAGAGGTTCATGACTTCTTACTCTCCGATTAATAATGATTGCGACACACGTACGTACAAAAGGAAGGAAACAAAAATACTTAGATTGAATACTGTTTCTAATTATAATTTTTGAAATATTACAAATACTATTCAGATATTTTGAAAATTTTTAAAACTAAATTGAACAAAGACCAACATGTAATGCAAATTGGACTCAAACAATTGTCTTTAAAGATCAGTACCATCTATTCACTGACATATTACATCAATAAAATTATTTAATCTATTAAAAACCATCGATAACTGTACTGTTCACCAATTTTTTACATTTTTATACAGCTTGTATTTTTATCCTACAATTCTTTTAAATATATAGCAAAAAAACTGACTGATAAGTGCATCAGAAATAATGAATTAACAACATAGAATAAGAAACAGAATCATATATATCTTTGCTTATATATTTATTAAATATATATATATACTAATTTCAAAAACACCCCTATATATATATATATATATATATATAGACAGAGTGACCGACGAGAACCTGACGTTTTTGGGACCGGTAAAAGGAGTAGAGAGCCAAACTACCAAGCTTTAATCTTGCCATTCGATGCTGTTTCAGCAGCTAGAGAACAATGGACAGTTGAACATTGTATGTTTGCGTATGACAAATTTGTGCAGAATGGCGGGTCTATTGTTATCGTGCAACGACTGTTTTGTGTGCATTTCAACCGTGAGCGTCGCGGTAGTGTTCCCAGCTGCAACACAATTCTCAGATGGGTTAATATCTACGGATAAGAGTTATCCATTGTAAAAAAAGCCACTAGATCTAACTAAGACAGCAAGATCACCAGAAAACATAGAGCGTGTGAAAACCGCGCTGACTCGTATCCCTGGGTGTTCTACACGTAAACACACCTGCAAACTAAAAATGAGCCGTGAATCTGTGCGAACAATTTTACAGAAAGACCTAATAATTTCACCCTTACAAGATGTGTTGCTAAGAAACTGGAGGGAGATTATGCGCAGCGGCAGGAGTTTGCTTTTCGAATGCAAGTGCTTTTGGAAGACAATGAGAATGCAGTCATTATCATGAGTGACAAGGTGCATTTCCATTTGGATGGGGATGTTAATAGACGACATTTGGCATCATTGGTTCTTATTTTTTCGAGGACGAGAATGGTGCAACTATTAGAGTGAATGCCAAATGTTACTGCCAGATGCTGAACACTTTCTTGCACCCCGAACTACACAGAGTGCAACTAAATTTGGAAAATGTTTTTTTCCAACAGGATGATGCCACCGTACACACCGCTCGTGTGTCCATGCCAGTGCTTCAAGGCACGTTCCCCGAATTAAATAATTTCACATTTTGGCAACACTACATGGTCCCCGAGATCACCTGACTTGAGCATTTCTGACTTTTTTTGTGGGAGATGGACACCAGTTACCTGACGTAATCTTTCAAGTGATATTCAACTTCAAATGGTATGTAATGACAAACAATTTTGTGCATTAAAATAAAATTTTCCGTAAAAAATAACTGTACTGTTATTTCAAAAACTTCAGATTCAAGTCGGTCACCCTGTATATATATATATAAAATCATTTATCTCTTGTTCTTTCATCTTTTAATTTTCTGAATTGTAAATTTTGAATCAGTTTTTGCTATTTTCTTTACAAATTTAATTTTGAAAGGCTTTATATTTTCTTTATTAGCATTCATTTTTTGAGGCAGAAGATCAATTAGTTTTTGCTTATTTTCCGACAAAGGGCTTAAACCATTCTCTCTTGCATTGTTCAATAATTTTTTAAAATTCCCTTTAATTTTTTCTACAAAATCTGAACGCGGCTTTACTATCCCACTTATGTTCCCATCAGCTTTTAGCTGTACCAAGGACATTTCAACAATTTCTCTGGGAATCATTTTCCTTCTTCTCCGTATAGCGCAGTTGTTTGTTTCTGAACCTAAAAATTTTTCATAGGGCTAAATCGATTTATACTTTCCTTCAAAGATGTCCTTGTCGATATAGTTATTGAGATAGTCACGATTGTTAGTACATTAGTAAGATAGCAAAATGAAACAAAAATAAGCAGACATAAGCTAACAACAGATTTACAAACATGCAATTCATTGCGTTTGGAAAATGCCTTACCTTCTTCATTGCACTTTCTAGGTCTCGACACCTCTTGTACTTCATCAACTAAAGGGGTAGAAGTGTTTGAATGAGGTTCTGGTGAAATGTTGTTGGTAAAATTTGACCTATGTCCTTCAGTTACGTATGGTGTGGATGTTCTTTTTATACTAGTACGAATTGGGCCGTGGATAATTGGCGATTCTCTCTTATAAAGCCCTTCACTACTCTCTGCTTTGATTGCATTGCTCTGATCCTGATAGGAAGATATATTTGGTAAAATAGTTTGCTGTAGATACGCCTGTCTTCTTTCATACATCTCAACTTCCTCCTTTATCGGTGGAGCTAAAACTCGTGCCTGTAAACTTACTGCTAAGCCTTCGGGCACAAAACTATTCCTCGATTCAGTTTCTAAAGATGCAGGCGGCTTAACGTCACTAAAATATGATTCGTGATATGGCTTTATGTCAGCTCGAGGTAATGGAGTGTACAATTCATTCGTGGAATAATTAGAGTTTACTGAAGCAGCTCTAGATTGAGTAGGATATAGAACAGTGGTCCTTGGTGAATACTGTTGTCTTGGACTCGACTGAGAAGGCGCAGTGTACTGATGTACATTGTGAGAAGTAACTTTAACATGGGAATGCATGTAGGCAAGTCCTTCTAAACCCTCTGCGGAGGAAGGTCTTGAAATTGGACTATAAACTGTTTGCCTCATGGGTTCTACATCTTTAGGTGTTTGAGGTGTTTCAGGATTAGGCACTTTTACATTAACTCTCTCTGGACGGGGAGGTAGATTAGCATTAACCACTGATCTGGAGGTCAGAGTTGCTGTACCTTGTATATCACTCATGTCAACAGCTGCATTTATTATTGATTGATTTGAAATTTCCAAAGTTCTTTCTATTTCGCCTGACATCAAATCCCCTAAAAAAAAGTATCACTCTAGATAACAAAATATTTGTGCAGTCTTTTATGTAAATGTAAAAAATTACAATACTATTAAAAAATATTAAGTAGGTACCGTTTAATTTGAAAATATGTAATATAAAATAAAATTAAAAGCTTCCTACATTACTAATCAACCTCTTATAAACAAATTACTACAAGGCAATGTAGTATGCTGTCACTCAATAATAATTCATCTTCTTCTTCTTTTCTAAGATCAGCTGCTACTTATAATTAGCTTTGTTCGCACAGTACACAAATTAGTTCCAATCGTCCGGAGCCTGCACATTCCAACTAAAACAATGGATTTTCAACCTCATGGAGGCATTATAAATAAACTGCGCGTGCGTCTGACGATTTGAAACTGTTTCCAACTGTTGTGCGAACAGGGCTAATGTCTAACTAAGGGTGGAATTCATAGTCAGCACTTCACTTAAGTGTGACTTTTCCTTTAAGGTATACTTAAATAAGATGCTGTTCAATATTTTGTTTCATATCTAAACTTAATGATAGAAACTTATTAAAGTGTGGTAGGAAACTATTAGGAAGTTGCTATCCTGCATTTTTATCTTGTAAAATGCAAAGCTAAGTGCACACTTAACCTTAAGTGTGATCTATGAATTCCACCCTAACAAGCACCATGGAGTGTTGCCAGACCTACAGATTAATCCGTAGATCTATAGATTTCTGCTACCATCTACATACTTGCAGATTTTTTATCAATCTATGGATTTTTAAAGTCTTACAACTTATGAATAATAAATATCCAGATACTTAATTTATACCAACATGTACCTATCTGAAAATCTGCTTGATGTGTATATTAAGCCATCTCTCTATAGCTGCCTCATAAAGTAAATTGATGTTTTCACAAATTAATTTAATAGAAACAAACAACCTTGTAACCACTAAAACAATAGTAAGTTTAATACATATGAAGAATTATGTAGATAAAAGCAGCTGTTACAATTTTACATTGGACCATTTATCCAATTTAACTTAAAAAATGGAATAAAGATATTTACATAACAGTAAATAGATAATTAAATGTTAATTTTGTGTTATTTTATATTTTGTTACATCTATATATTTTTTAAAAATTGTTTTTTTATAGAATTTTTTGTTTCATCTTTTATATTCCACAAATGTATTTCTGTTAGGATTAATAATAGGATATATATTATTAACTATATTTATATTTAAATCTAAATGAAGCATGTTTTCACCAATCTATGGATTTTTTTGGTTTTCTACAGATATTTTATTGGATACCTACGTATTTTATAATTCTTATTTGGGAATACTGGCACTAAGCATTATCCTTTGAACCATACAGATCTTATTTTGAGTGTAATATATATGTCGTAGTCATTGGGCGTAATTCGTCATTTCACGGAAAGCCTAGTCATTGGCTGTAATGCCGGCAAAGGCTGTAATGGAATGAATGTAAATGGTTCATCGATTACCCGTTACAGCGCTTGACGGATTTTTGTTTAGTCATTTGCTGAATATTCTTGAAATGTAATACTACCTGCCGAAAAGTGCAAAATACAAAGTAAATAAAATATTTTTATTTTGGTTAGGTTAGGTTTGGTTGGGTTCAAACGCTGTAACGTGTAATCGTTTAACCTATTACTCTGATTGACGAGAATGAAACAGGCATTCCCTGAAATGACGGCAAAATTCAGTCAATCAAAGTAATATTCGTTTCATTACAGCCTTTGCCGGCAATACAGCCAATGACTAGGCTTTCCGTGAAATGACGAGTTACACCCAATGACTACGACATATACAAAATAACACTATTTCTTTGACATAAGCCAAATTAACAATTAAGATATGGACTATACATTATTTTTTAAATATTTCATTTCATATTTTGCCAGTCCACCGAAATAATCCTCTTTGACTGAATGGTGGTAGAACACAAATTCCTTACTTACTTTACTCATCAAGAAACAAATCATTCCGCTATTATACAAAAAATTAAGTTAATGAATAAATAAATGTAAACCTTTGGTCAGTCAGTATGACTTTTTAGATTTTATTTAAAATAGTATATACCTTAACTAATATAATAAATAATATGTTCTACAAGATAGATAGTTTGTGTAAGATAAGAAACAAAAGACATACCTATTGTTCTAGTAGCGACAATCCCATCAGAAGAGTTGTACGGAATCTGCTGATGAGCCAGCTTTTCCTGCGACAAATGCCTCCTTAGTGCAAGCTTAGCTGGAGAAACCTGCGTGTAATCCGGTTGTTCTGAATTCAGTGGTTTCTGGATTTGAACCTGAGGAGACACCTTGGGTATTTCTTCTCGATAACACTCCATCATGCTGGCTAAACCTTCTTGGTGGGGAAAATGATGATTTTCCTCATTCTGTCGTACTACTGTCTCACAACGAGAAGTGTATTTGCTTGCCTGAACAACAAATTTGCGTTGTTTCTCTTCCTGTTTTGGAGTAACAAAATTATTCTGATAATTATAATTATGAGATCCGTAACTTGTACTATGATGTTGCTGAACAGTGGGTACGTTTGCAGTTTGAGAATTATTAGAGGAATAGTGTTGTAAAGTAGGAGGTTGAATATTAGGTTGAGACTGTTTCGATCTATTTTGTTGATCCTCATTCAAGACCGAGGTAATGATGCTCTTCAAACGATCTTCAAAATTTGCAATCCGCGGAGGCTCTTGATTTTTAGAAATATTACTACTAGTAGTTACATTTGGCATGTTAACTGTTGGATAACTGCTGTGTGATGTCTTCTGCCTCTTAGTTACGGGAAGCGGTGCTGGCATGTTGTTTCTGATTAAGCTACGTGTACCATTTTGAACTACCTTATTTGCATTTCCTGGCAAATGGGGCATCTTGCTAGAAATTGCGGATAGTTTACTAGCTTCAATTTTTCGTCCAGTTTCAAGAATCTTTTGTGCTAATATTTCAGGATTTTGTTCTTCAATCTTAGCTATATCCGGTACATCTGGCCAATCTTGAGACCTGGCTCTATATTCTCTGGATTTTCTAGAAACCTTTACGGGTTGCTGTTGTTGCCTTGCTGCTAACACTTGAGCTGCCTTACGTTCTTCTTTCTGTAAATTTACTATGTCACCTTCCAACTTGGATACCTCATTCTGTAACTTTTTTCTATGAGCGAGAGTAGAAGATATTTCCCTTAAAATATATTCTTGGGCAACACTAGGAGATAAATCATGGCTTGTTGCAGATCCCATATATTTCTCACACACTTCGGCTTGCCTTTGAAGAATATGATTATTTTGCTCTGCTTCTAAATTAGCAACTTGTCCCTGTAATTTGCTCGCTTTTGCTTGTAATTCTTTATGTCGACAAACTATTTCTTTAGCTTTCGCAAGCAAATCGACTGGTGAAGATGCATTGATTCCTAATTCACTCATTCTTGCTTTAAGCAGAGCAACACTATCATCGATGAGCACTTTGATTTGTTTCTCTAATTGTGCAGCACGGCTTTTAAGCTTCTTATTTCTGTCCTTTTCTTCTTCGATTTGACTCTCCACTGTGCTTTTGTATAATGGATTCTTCATTTGGTGCAGCATCTGCATATAGTGACCTTTAAACATATCTAGAAGTACTTGCAATCCATAAGGTGTTTCTGCTGGTTCTGCGGGTATATCCAACTCATTGTGAATGATCATTTCTGAACTTAAAGCAGTCAATTGTTGGTCTACACAACCAGGTGCTGGTGGTAATTTTTTTCCAATTGCTTGAGGTGATGTACTAAGCAATGTTTCGTTGTGCAACAAATCCAAGCCGTTGATTTTAATTTGTTTCTTGGGCTTAGCTTTCTTCACTCTACCTCTTCTTGGCTTTGCAGGAGCTTTCTGTATTGGTTGCTTCTCTTGCTGGATAGAAGTTTTTCCTGCTCTACTTACCTTCCTTCTTAATTTTTTTGGCTGCCTCTTGGTCTAACAAAAAATAAAGTTTTCAATTTAATTTCTTCAACATTATACAAATATATACAAGGTAACCGGAATCAACATGCATAAAATTTAGGGAAGGATTACTACCCAAAAAAATAATGTGTCCAGTTCATGTTAACATATTTTTCAAAAAGTCATTATAACAAAGTTGCGTAACCTCAGTTATATTTTATTTTGTTCTTTGGCAATTTTTTTAAAATTTGGCAGACTGGTTACTTTTATAGAGATGCAGTTTTAGACAAAATATTTCTAAAATTGCAGCGTCTTAAGGGGGAGATAGAATACATGCTGAAATCGAAATCTTTTCCAGGATTGACAGCTCTAATACCTACATTCTGCACCATATATCTATTAACAAGTGTTTCCCAATCGTGCAGTCCCGAATGTTTGTCAATATCCACCAAAGATTAGGAGTTTGTCCACCGTGGTGATCCATGAAGAACACGATGTGTAAAGACTGAATTAAGAGTTTTTAGGAATATTGAAGACAACTCTTCAAAAAGCATTAGAGGAATTGTTATTAAATAAAAATACCTAAAACCTGCGTACATGAAATTTTTTGAGAAATGTAGCTTAACTCATACTATTTTCAGGAAATTCAGGCCCTAACTACTACAGATTCTGAAATATGTTTAAATTTTTGTCACAGAGTTCACAATATTTTTGGAAAAGATCAAAGTTTTTTATCAAGTTTTATTTACGGACAAAGCTGGATTTGGTCAAGACAACGTTATAAACCTATATAATGATCACCTATGGGACGATGAAAATCCTAATATGCAGGTAGAAAATTATTTTCAGAATAAATTTTCATTGAATGTATGGGCAGGTATTGTTGCATTTTTTAGAACTTATTTAAATTTTTTAAGAATGTGCCACTTTTATTAGAAGAGGTGCCTCTTCAATTTCATAATGCAATGAGCAGTCTCCTGTACCCAGATAGCACGGATATTCAGGGAATGATCTGTAAATTTCCTTAATTGCATATATATAATCTGAATAATCCTTTAATATTTTTAGAATAAATATCTCCCATACAAATATTCTTCAAATATTCATATTATAATATTTCACAAATATTCTTATACGATATACAGGGAATATTCGAAATGATTATTCGTTATTCAGTATTCTAAGAATATTCTGTAAATAAATCTCCTGGATTAAACAACAAACATATACCTACTTTTATTGAACTATATACCTATAGTTGACGATGAGATTATGTGTAACGCTAAAACAATTGAAACTACCGTCATATATTTAACATTCGATTTCAGATTATTACTTTTTATCTCAAATTCTGTCAATAACGCAGTAGGTATACAATAATTATTTTAATTAAAAATTTTCAAATCCTACTAAAATATGTGTGGTTATCGAAAGAGAAATCATTGCCTACTTCATTATATTTCTTGGGCTTTTTGGCTTATTACTTGACAGAGTAAAATTTTAAACAATGGAAAACTGCCTCGTTTCGACAGAATTGAATAATCTCAAAGCGCGCCACGCCACGTGGGGCATAACTAGCAAATTGCAAGCGAGCTGGCTGAAATTGTGTCAAATGTCAATTATTGTGCTGAAGAAGTTTGTTTTTATTTATATAGTGGAAATATTCATCAATATGTTGTCTATAACTTAAAAATGTAAAGTATAAAAATTTTTAACATTCTTGTACCTGCATATACTTGTTTCAAAAATCAGTTTTCTAATTCTGTTTATATTTAAATGATTAAACATGCCTAAATTTCCAAGGACAAATCGCAGCACATGGTAGGTCTTGTAAAAATGAGGTGACTGGTGTTTTAAATTTACAGATCTTATTAGTGGATAAATTAAGTGTATTTTTTCCAGCAAAATTCAGATATTTTATTGTATTGGAAAAAATACTATTGGTAAGTGTTTCCAGAAAATACAAAAAATAAAATAAAGTTTAATAATTTGTAGGTTAATGTTATTTTTCTTTAATATTTCAGATATCAGCTGAAGATGAAGATTTACAATAATCTATAATATTTTGTAAAGATGGTAAACGTTAAAGAATAAATATATATCTATATGTATATATTTTGAGCATTTTTACTGTATGTTGGCAATCATATCTACATTCTGATGATATACAATTACAGAATGTCATAATTAATTTGCAGAATCTTAAGCTAGGGTTCATCTATTGCGTTTAGACAAAACGTCTAGTCACTACGTGTTACAAGTATTACTTTTCTATGATGTGTCAGAACATATTTATAAAAAATAGTTTAATATATCATAATAACATTTTAAAGTAATTAGTGGTAACTTTTTCAGGAGATATAGTAATCTAAGGTAAGTATAAGCAGATGACCTGGGTTTTATGAACTCAAATCTGGAGCTTTTGTATACAGATTGGTCCGTTTTTGTGCCTTACCATTGGCATCTAGAAAACCATAAAACATATAGGATGGCTCAAATTAGAAAAAGTTGCACCTTTTCACGACCAGTAAGATAAAACAAACATATCCAAGATATCTGCTGCTATTGCTAAAATGTTGTGAAAAAACTGAAAACTAGCAATTTCAGAAAATGTCATCTAGTGCCACCATTCCACAACAGAAAGAGTTAAGGGGCATAAGAATATACGAGAAATCCAATTTTGTCGATAGAAAATTTCTACAGCCACTAATTTCGGTTATACAATATTCATCAATTAATTTTTTAAATTGTCTGGGTTATTTTTAAATAAAATAGTACTGTTAAATATTAAATTGTTTGTAATTTTTTTCTCTCTCTATCTGTTACTACCAAGATCCAATATGACACCCAAAAGGAAAAAGCAATTGAATGTTGCAGAACCAAATCCAGTTTCTTCCAACGAAATATATTCTTATCCCTCTGTACCAAATATTAGTTCTTTCTGTTGCGAAATAATGACACTAAGTGGCATTTTCTAAAATCACTGTTTTCAATTTTTTCATAAATATTTCAACAAAGACAACATATATCTTGGATCTGTTTAGGTTGAGCCATGAAAAGGCGGAACTTTTGTCTAATTTAAAACATCCTGTATACACCCTGTTAAAAAGCTGTAGATGTTCTAAGAATATTTCTGAACTGTACCTGAATAACATAAAAATAATACAGTTAGATTAATCCAGGAATATCTAGATTTTTATGCTATTGATATCCTGTAACTATTCCAGGAATATTTTCGATTATTCTATTGATATTTATTACGATTATTCCCAGATTATCGAAAAGTGTCCCACTTGCACTTTCTAAGAATATTCTTTTTGGGATATATATATTGACAGCATCTTCTAGGAGTATTCCAATATCCAAAACGATTATTCCTGTAATATTCTGTGAATATATAATGCTATCTGGGTAACTGCACATTTCACATTGTATTTCTCTTTTTATACATAATTTTTGTTTTTGTTCTATTACTTAGGGGCAGCATTGTGTTGGGTTGCCTTGTATCATTAAATAAGTAAATAAATAAATAAAGAGAAACTTGAATAATTTAGCGTACACAGATGTACGTACAGAAATAATGAAAAAGTAAAGTTACTTTTGAGAAAGAAAGTGATGTTTCTAGAATCATCAAAGAAGCTAAACTGACTACCAAGGTTAAAGTAAATTAGTTAAATATCTATTTTCTCAAACAAGGCTGCGTTTCTGCTTTTATCTAATATGAATGAAGCATAAGGTTTGAAATTATCATCAAAGCAATAGTACAATAGTTATTATTCAATCGTTTTCAAAGTACACTTTGCTTATATGTATGTTTTTTGTATGTTCATAATATATATTCCACCACAAAAAAGTAACAATGATTTAGAACTGTTTCTAATTTTAGGAAACTTTGCAGTCTCATTTTATATCTGCTATAACTTAAACGATTTCAATATTAGTCTTCAGAAATATTATTGGGAATGGAGTGCAAAGTTAAAGAAAACTAATTTATTGGCAAGTCTACGTTTTGGCTGTATTTAAGTCTTCTTCATGATAATACAAGAAAAGGTTTTTCGTGTAAAATAAATATATAAAATGACAATTTTAGAAATATTTTGCCTAAAACTGCGTCTCTATAAATGAAACAAATGTGCCAAATTTTAAAAAATCATTCCAGTATTTAAAAGTTATAGCCAAAAAAACAAATTAAAAACTACATTTGGGGTTATGTAGCTCTACAATACTGACTTCGAAAAAAAATGTTAGGTGAACTTTGACGTATTATTTTTTCGAGTAGTATCACCCCATAAATTTTCTGTGCAGAATTTCTCATCACCTTATAGATATACGTATGTATATAAAATATGATTCAATTTTCACCTTCACACGGCTGTAAAATTGTAATGGGTAGTGCTCATTTTGATGATTACTTGTTTGTAACTAAAAACACTTTTGGTCAGGCTGTACAATCTACAACGATGGCTAATTTACACACTCCACAGGCTTCTGTGATCTTTTTTCTGAGCCACATAAATTAAGGAAACTTTTTATAATCAGATTGCTAGTAGAGGGTGCTGAACAAGGCCACGTTGCCAGATTTTTTATAAAAAATTTGCTAATATGAATTTTCGAGATAAATGGGGGTGGTAAACTAGCCATCTTGGTAGGTTGTACAGCTTCATCTGAAGGGTCTTTAGTTTTTTTTTTTTACAGGGGTATGAATGTGAAAAGTGAAACACACTGTATATATATATATATATATATATACCGGGTGTTCCCTCTAAGACTTTCTGTGCTTATATCTCAGAAACCATCATAGCCAGTGCCACAAAATTTGGTATACAGACACTAGATGGAGCACCCTGTATCAGATTCTACGCGCCAGATATAAGCATTGAAAGTCTTAGAGGGAACTCCCGGTATATAGTCGCAACAAGTATTCAGATGACTCACATCACGGCAGACGTTACACAATTGTTTCTATTGTCAACACAGTTTTCAATATATGTCGAGCTAAGAACAATAATCTTTTGCAATTTAGTGCAATATATAGTGCAAACATTTAATGTAGTATATAGTTTCATTATTCTCAGTTGCAGTTTCTTAAATATATTAATGAAAATATAATAAATTACTCATTTGTTCCTATGACGTAAGTCGTTTGAATTCTTGCCGCAACTATATATAGATATTGATAATATTTTAGTCATTGGATATATATATATCCCGCTACTATTACTGCGCCCATTAATAGGCACGGGGTCATATGATACTGTGTCCCTGACAATATTATTTTCATCCCTTAACGTTATATTTCATCAACGGTCATTTTCTAATATCTCAGCGCTTGAGAGACTTAGAAAATGGGCTGGTAATCACCCAGATTTGTTGTCTCATTTACCAAACCCACTATTATGCAATGAAGATTTTTCGCTTGACTCAGAGAGCAACTTCATTATTAAAATGTTAGAATTACAATGGCATCATCTGATACATTTGTCTATGAAGTTGAAGCTTCAACAAAGAATTGCACAAAACAAACCATGCTTTCCGATTTAGCTAGAATTTTCGATCCTCTAGGGTTTTTAGCTCCACTTCCCTTTTTTGCAAAGCATTTGATTTAAAATATATGTGTACATTAGGATCAGGCTGGGATGACACACCGCTCGAGAGTATTCTGAACCATTGATCTAAATTTAAAAATGAACTCTCCACGCTATCTTCTTTTCAACTTCTTCGTCGTTTAATTTGCAATACATTTAATTCTTGTGAAATTTACACCTTTTGCAATTCATCTGAAAAGGATTTTGCTCTCATTGTTTATATTCGAGTTAAAGAAAGTGAAGCAAAATTTAAAACCTTTTCGTTTGCATCAACCACTATAACACATTTTTTACTTTCCCAAAATTTTTAGATATCCGCCAAAGGAGCAATTTCAAGTGTTTTGGCGCCTTCGTCCTATTCTTCTCCAACCACCTAGGGGTAATTTATCCTCTACAAGAATTTCCCAAGTAAAACCATTTTCTTGCATCGGCATTGATTACAGTGATCCTTTTTCTATTACTCTCGGTAAAACCAGAGGTGCTAAAACTTGGATATGCATATTTGTCTGTTTTCCACGAAAGCGGTACATGTAGAGCTTGAGTCTGACATGTTGATGGACATTCTCAGCCGCATTGTGTCTATTTATAGCACATCGAGGTCGATGTTCACACATTTATAATGATTGTGGCACCAATTTCTTAGACGCTAAAAAAATGTCAAACGCCATGCATCATGTTGCAGAATCTGAAGAAATTCAGTGGCATTTTAATCCACCTTCTGTCTCCCATTTTGGCGGGCTGTGGGAAGCTGGCATTAAATCGTTTAAGACTTATTTGTTTTGTGTTATCGGTGAGCAAATATTAACGTACGAAAAGCTGTACACTGTATTAGCCCAAGTTGAATCTTTATTAAATTCCCGCTCCTTGCGTGCGGTAAGTTCAGATCTGAATGATTTGTCTGCCTTGACCACCAAACACTATTTAACGTTAGAACTGTTAACTGCATTACCTGACCCTGACTTGACAAATATTAAATTAAACAAACTAACGCGTTGGCAGTTGTTATAACATTTGCACTAGGATTTCTGGTCTTGCTGGCATAAGGAGTATATCCATACTCTTCATCAAAGAGGAAAATGGACACATTTCTATTGTACCTGGTACAATGGTATTAATTAAAAATGATGACTTCTTCTTTGAATATGCCATATCATCCACCTATTTTTTACAAAAAATATTATCGATTCAGATTTTTGTACATAACGTATAGCAACCAAATAAACATTGTAATTCTAAATTTAAATTTCTTTGTTTCTAGTACAAAATGTTATTTCGACTATTATGAAAACGAATTGCAGAAGGCAAAAATGGAAGAGAACATTTAATTTTCAGTACTAATTTCTTGTCTAATGCATTTCCATTTGGAAACAAAAATAAGGAATTTCCGGAAGTGGTTATGTTAAAAATATCTTCTTTAAAACACCCTATCTGCATATAAATTTTCAGATCTGTATCTTACTTAGTCTTTAAACACAATCTTAAAAAAAATCGTCATGAATGACCGTCATAATGATTTAATTCTTGGAAAAAGAGTGAAAGGAATTCAAAATTGCGTTTATTATCAAAGTATAAATTTGGTAACAGTGCTGGACGCACAAACATGTTAAGAATATCACAGAAGTATTCACTTGGGATGCAATATTGTACTAATAATGTAATAAAATATTCATTCGACGCATTAATGTTACCTATATGAATGAAATATTAATAATCTGAAAGTAGCTATAAAGCTTATTTGACCAGGTGATTTAATATACTCCACAAAATTTCACGATTTCAACGTATTTGAAGGGACACAGTAAGGTTGTTTTTTGAAAGGACGCAACATTGATAGCGAGATATATGTATATACAGGGTGTTCTACATAAGAACCGACACAGAGCAGGTCCATGTAGGGGCTCCCAAAATATTACAATTTAAGCAAAGATACCTATCTACAAAGTTGCACAGAGGGTGAGTTACAGGCCTTCAAAGTGGGGGCAAATATTTCGAAAAAAATTAATATCCGAATTACTTTAACTTGGAATAACCAAATTTAGTTCTGATGTAGGTTTATTATTGGTCTTCTTTGACTATGAGCTCAAGTAAATTGAAAAACTACAAGGTGTTCATTGAGGGTGAATCATCCTTAAAATTATACTTCAACTTATATTAAATTAAACTTTTTATTCCATTGATCGAATTTAAAAAGAATGATAAAATCTCGCGCAGAACTTAATTTAAAACAATTTTTTACTTTAGTTAAATTTTAAAAAACTTGGTTGGTGGTTTTCAAGAAAAAATGTGTAACGAATCTTAACGGAATGGTTATGTAATGCGATAGAAGACCGTTGTTGAGTCAGGTAGGAGAGGTGGTCAGTCGTGGCACAGCACTCAGAGCGGGCGGATTAGTAATATTGTTATATTGTTAATGAAGTTTGTGGTGAAAGTTGTGATAATAAATGTGTTATAATTATAAAAGTTTATTATTGATGTTCCTTAATAAATGCATTAATTAAAACAAGATTTTAATAGTGTTTATTAGAAGAAATAAAAAAGTCAGTAGGAGGCTTTGTCTTTAAAATTTGACAGTTTGTCATCATGCATAAAGCAAATTCCAAATAACTTTTGCCATTTAATCAATTTGGCAAAATAATTGGTCCAATCAAATAACGATCAATAATACCGGCCTAAACTCGCATTAAAAATGTTTAAGTTATTGGATAGGGGTTTACATCGGAATATTTATGAAAGTTGTGAACATTTGTAATTCCTCTACAGTGAAACAAGCCTTATCAGTGAAAAGAATTTTCTTGTGAAAATGAATATCTTGATGCAAGATAAGCTTACAAAATGTCCAAATCTTGAGACAATAGTTCTTGCACTTTTTGAATGTGATATGGACTTGTAGTAGATTAAGCTCTTGATAATCTAGTATTTCGAGATAAACGTTTAGTACTTATTTGCTGTGAATTTTCAACTGTCTGCAAAATATCTTCTTCATTTTGTACCCTTATTACACTAGGACATTCTCGGATATTATTGAAAAACTTTACTATTTCTCGAACCCGTCTTTCAACATTAGAAAATGTTTCTCTATGGGGAATCACTCGATTCGGAAATCTCCTACGCTCTTCTTCCACACTTCTGTGGTTTGCTTCGCAGAAACCTAGCATAAGTAACATGCCAACTTATTCCCTGAATTTCGGGGTGACTCACCCTCAATTCAAAGATATTTATTTTTTTCGAAATATTTGGCCCCACTTTGAAGGCCTATAACTCACCCTGTGTGTAACTTTGTATATAGGTATCTTTGCTTAAATTGAAATATTAATTCATATAAAGCTTTTTTAAGCTGTAATATAAATATGCACTATCTGGTAAATCTCCCACCTTCGAAATAGAAGATTCTTCCTCAGATTGACTACTTTTTTCTTTAGAGCAATAGTCTGACCAAGCCCTGCGAGTTGTAGGTCCGTAGCTACTATCTTGGTCATCAAAATCAGACTCTGAAGTAGAATCTGGCACCAACTGCTTAGAGAGATCTCTTTTAGCTTTGTCTCTTGCACTCCTAGAATTTGTATTTTCATCCTCTCCATTCTAGAATATAAAAATATATAAACAACCAGAATTTATTAATTTTAACAAGAGCTCTTACCTTTAACTGCGGTTTTTTCAACCGCTGAAAATACCTTTCTAATTTTGTACGATCAATGATGTGTAAATAATAAGAAACTGGTTTGCCTGTCCACGAGACAGATCCTCGAAGAGGAGACATCTCGGAGACGTGCATAATGGTTCCAATATCACTCAAATTTCTGTCAGTAATCCTGAAGTTTAACGGACAGAAACTTTTAGATGAAACTATTCTTGCACCATCCTTCAGATCTGCAAACCTCTCTTTTAGTTGATGATCTACTGAAGGGCCAAAAGCAAAATTATTAACAAAAACGATAGTGGCCTGATTGATCTTCTCCCTGTGTTCTTCAGTTAAAAAATCTCCTTTTAACAATTTGTACTCGCCATACTTTTTACCATACCATTGCATCCAAGTACGGAAGTTCTTGTTCATGCTCTCAGCATATCTACTCGGTACCTCTGCTCTTTCTATACCAAGACATATCTTACAAGGAGTTGCAGCTGCCATTTGCAGAACAACTTGTCCAACTCCAGATCCCAGATCAATAAAAACGTCATCTTTTGTAATCTCTATCTGGTCTATCATTTGGCAAACTAAATCATAAGAAGTTTCTCCATAGACTTCAGGAGAAAAAGGTTCATATTGATTAAGTTTTTCAGGATCAGTAACGGCAGCATTATAAGTTTGTTGCAGAATGTGACGCAACAGCCCTCTAGAAGGATATTTGTTCAACCTGTGAGCTGGAAGTGATGTACCCTTTTCCTAAATATATATTTGCTATACATAAACACCAATTATTATTTTACCACTAAGTTACTTACCAGTGCTACCACGCTGTCAATGGCTCTATTGAACCTATCACATAATGATTTCATACTCTCATAGCTTCTGGTATCGTAATCACAGAGTATGTTGTTTTCCAATGGTAGTTTTAATTCAGGTAGATCCTCACAGACCCATCTACATGAAAACATATTTATTTTCAGTATATGCTAGGTATATGGATAAAGAATTAGTAATAAATTTAAAAGATTAATCAAATATTTATATTTGATATACCTGTGTTAGTAATTCTTTATATGCTTTGTAAGTACACATGAGTTATGTGAGCGATACATACAAGGAACAAATGAGCATTAACCTTAAAAGCTAAAAATACAGATTTTTTAGTGAGCTGAAAATGTAATTCTATTTATGTGGTCTCAATGTCACTATTTATGTAAGGTATTTGACGGAACATAACAGAGGGAAATTTAACGTACTTTTAAGTAAGTTTACTACATATTTTACAAAGGGAGAATATTATAATAAAATTAATTATTCAAGATTACTTAAATCACAATTATAGGAAAATAATTTTTAAATACATGCGCTAAATAGTAGTAGTAGGTAATAAATTCAATTCAAAACCTATAAATTTGCTATAATCAATGTTTTTTGAAGCTATGAATCCATTTTATAATTTTTAAAATGATTAAATTATATTGTTTGCTACAAAAAAAAAACGTTAAGAGCAGGATATCAATAGTTTTTCGACCTTATAATGCGGAAAGAAAAACATTTTCAAAGTCTGAGTTGTAAAGACAAAATCATAAGAAATAGTAGGCCTAGGCCCCTACTGGTGTCAGATTAAAAGAAACACCATGTACTTTTAATAACCTTTAATTGATGTACACGTCACCCAAAAATTAATCTACGAAACGATTTTTGCAGAAAATTGTTTTTTTTTTTTAAATAACACCCTGTAACTCGCTACGCGTGCATCGGAGAAACAATGTTTTCAACTTTTTTCGCAAACTGCTAAAAGTAAGTTTGGGTCCTGGTGGTGATTCAGAATATGGCATACTTGAAATCTCACCAGCCGTCACTAGTTTTATCAATCGAAATTTATTTGATAAGAATAAATGCCATACATTTACATACCTACTTTTTACTATCTACCAGTTTGGGAACAGATTGAGTATACCGACAGTTAGGTAGAAAATAAAAAACGTTACCGTAACTAATGAAAATGATACGTAACGTTGCCGGTATGGCAAATATCTTTGACGACAACTTAGAATTATTCGCATCGGTACAATAAACAACGGAAATATAGACAGTATTGTTTAAAAAAGCTTTGAGTACTTATCCAAATTTTTAAACATGAATGTCGGTTACAAATTTTTAAAAAGCTCATCTGTTTTAAGGGACCTATGCAAATTTGTCAACAAATAAATATTTCTGATCAGATCAATTAGCTACTTAATTAATAACAGTTAATACTATCTGCTATTTCTATTTATAATTTCAAATATATTTCTGAATCAAAAATACGAGAGATTTTATAGCTGAATTTTGTTTGTTATAAAATAACTATATAATTTATAAATCGAACGCCTTTGACCTTTAAAGAGTATGAACTTGTTTAAAATAATTTTTTTCTATCTATTAACTTTTGTTAATTTTGTACCTGCATATTGAAACTGAAATGAAAAAATAAATAACTATACCCGAGCTTCAAGATAGTAGAAAATGACTAATTTACAGCACTTAGATGAGTAAGTGAGGTGAAGGTTGCAGGGGACAAAATCCACAGGCTTACTACTTGAGAAGGGTTTAAAGACCAAAAAATTGCCTAAAATACGTTGACCTTGAGTAAACCTAGCCGTGTTATCCACTCTACAATTGTGGAATGCAGTCTTATTAGACCCCACCCACTACCCAGTTACATCTGAGCGCACTCCACGGATATCACACTTTAACACTTATAATACACTGCGCTATACATACACACTATACACTACTGGTTACCAGCACTGTTACTCTAACAGTTATATCACACATGTACACTGTACTATTATACACTCTCACTATCATTCATCACTAGAACTTCTATCGTCTCCAAGAGTTACTACGGAGCGGATCAACAAATACATCAACTGTCGTCTAGAGATCCCACATGAGTTGTTCCGATTAAGAAACATTTTTTCTGTTATAATTAGAACTTTATTAGTTCTTCATAAAGCACTCTGCAATAACATTAATTACACTAAATATAAAAACATCGAAAGAGTTACTTACGAATTATGAGATTGTAGACAAACCAACCATTAGAAAAACTTACATATTTCCGCCTTTCTCCATGCTGATGTAGGTAATTTCTCTAATCATCAACTATGACAGGGCGGGGTACAATATCAATTACAACTACAGCACCAGGTTCCATATTCAAACCCTTTTTCAAATAGTTCGCTATCCATATCCTCATGATGGTCTCCTATTCGTCGTGATTCAAAAACAAGTAAACCGTGTTTCAAAAATGCGTACTTTCGATATGCATTATTAGGCGCCGGCCTTCTCCAGAAAGTGACTTTAATTCTGTCGAAAGTCCTTCAAGAAATGCCTGCCGTTTGCTTGGAATATTGCAATCGGGCCACACTTCAGAAGTTCATTTTTAAAATACCATCCATGAATTGTTCTACGATGCGTATTTTGTATCATCAACCTCTATCTTCTTCCCTCCGTGAGTTTCCATTATTTTCCGTTCCGCAGTTGTATGCTGTTCTATGCACGATATACACTACTCAGGGACACTCTTGTTTATGAACTACATACATATTTTGACCGCATCACTTCTTGCGCCCTAATCTCTTCATACACGTATTTTATTTATCATTCGACATTCCTTACTTGTTAAATTAGGACGTTTATGATGTTGAGAACACGTTGCAGAGTTTGAATTATTTTAAATTGTGAGAAACACAAACATACAATTATTAATACTGCTGCTGCCGCCTATTCCAGTCGTGCAGTTAGAATACTCACACCAGAATTAAAGCAACCTAATTGGCATCACGACGTCATTAGGTCTGTTCTCACAAGAGTCAGAAACTACTTTGAAACTGTCACAAATGTTCGTTCAACGTCTTCTTGAGCTACATGCACCGACAACACATTCACAACATAACTGGTCGAATATTTCTAACTGTTTGAAACCAATCCCTTACTCTTGTGAGAGCAAACCTATTATCAATAGTTTGCTGCTGCAGCAGAAGAAATAACCGGATCCAGAAAAACGAAACTTAATATGTGTAATCGGGTATGCCCTGCGAGGTATGCAGCACACAATTTTATACGAAGAATTTAAGGACGGCTCGTTTATGAGCGGCTTTATAAAATGAGTCAGTCTCTACTATTTTCAAACCCAACTATAGTTCCTTTGCTGTTAGTACAGTTAAAATAGGGGAAGGGGAGCACTTTGCGAGTAGCAATATGTTGGTACTCTCTAAGGGTTAGTGTATCGTATCATGCTCGTAAACATGAACACCACAATTACCTCTGACACCCCCCCCCATCGGATGTTGACTTCGTATTATTGATACACAAATAAAATTTCATGATTATCGCTATTAGAAATCCTTATGGTTCGACTTCATACTTGAAAATAATCAGATTAATTAAACAAAATAGCTAAATTGAAAACAATGTAAGGTGCATATCATATATTGGGCGTCTACGGTGTTAGGACTATGGGGGGGGCCAAAGAGTAAGATATATCGATTTGCAAGGACCGTGACCCTGTCTGAAAGCCAACGTAAAGCTTGACAATCAATATTTCCAGCCAAGACGAGGCTATCTGCAAATCGATGGCCGCCTATCTGGGACATTTACTAGAGAATTTTCATCACTCCGGGCCAGACAACTAGTAAACTGTTTCCTAATGTATACATCTTTCCGAGCGCAATATCTGCCCTCGTAATTATACAATTTTCCACTGTTGTCGTTAAAAACTGCCAATACGATAAAATATACATACAATGTATCCCAAAGTGATAGAACGTTATTAATATTTTCTAGTTAAAATAATAAAAAAAAAATACAGAAACAGGTCGATTAGTATATACAAATTACTACTATTCTGCATTCTGTAATATTTTCTATTTTTTTAATCATAATTTGACAGAGCTATAACATTACCCACATTTTTTTCAAATGCTTTATATTTCATAAAATAGACAAATATAGACGCGAATTCAGCGATATAAGGATTATCTACTTTTTTGTAGTAGTCATTTAGTCGCATTACTGTGTGATTATATTTATGTTTATTATTTTACCACTTCTGTATTTACCTATAAAACGTACCGACTCTTAAGCTGGCTATACACTTTGTAATCGGCCTCTCCGGTGGCTGTACAGGTCTAGCCTGCACAGGGATTTACCTGCAATTTAGTTCGCTAATTATGCGGCCTGCTCAGGCGAATAAGAATTGCGTATTTTGTAATATATAGTGTGTCCGGAATATGAGTGCCTTTATTTTGCTGTATGCTAAATTGTACCAAACAAAATATATTTGACTTAACGTCGTTCACATACACATATTCCGTCGCCTCGCTGTCAGGATTGTACATGATGTATTTGTACATAATAATTAGAAGTAGGTACACCTAAACATAGGTACACCTAAACATAGGTACTTGCTTGAGAGAAGCGTTTATCGTACAACGGCTCGTAGCCAGAGGAGCCCACATTCGCGATAAATTAACATTTCATGCAGTTGGTCATGGTTACTATAAATTGTTCCATTTTTGTTTATGTACACTTAAATATCAAAGATTGTCTAGAACGCACTAACCACAATACTACTATAACTTATATTACTTTTAGGTTAATAGCACTAACAGCAGACCTCAGGGCTTGGCCCGGACTCTTTGGGTTGTGATATTACATCTTCGAGCTCCGGGTTTTTTGATATGTCGTCCCTTCGAGTTTGTTGTCTTAGTTGAGGGAAACTGTTGAGGACTATTTAAAAATAAAGTAACTACTGTGGCAATAGACGATTTTAAATGACTAATTCAGTTTTATTATCCACTAATTAAATTTAGAATTTATTATTATTATTAAAATTATTAATTATTAAAATCAAATATTCTGCGTTACACTGTTGCCTTGACCACACAGCGACAAGTTTCGTTTTATATTGTGCAGCCAAAATTTTGACATTTCAGAGGCTTGTCTCAATTTTAACCACGGAAATATGCAGACATCTATTTTCAGGGCGGCCAAATGAAAACGAAACAGAGCCATTTTCAGGAACTGCGTCAATATTGTAGAAAAACGCTCAGACCCGTCGATTTTAGATTAAAGCGAGACATTTTTGCTGGTATTTTTGACATTAAATGGCATTGGGGGTTGAGTAATATTTATTTTTAAAGCTCTTACAAATCTCTTTACAACAGACTTTAAATTTTATAATTCCGCCCATACCGTGGCGGTATGTTGGCTTTGATTAGCCAACCTAGCCAATTCGTGTTAAGACGTATATGAAACACATGTTATATTAACTTTGCAGTGGTATCTTGGACTAAATCGGGAATATATACTGTAATAAAATAAAAAGTAATACATACTATCTAGGCCGACAATAATAGAGAGTTATCTCAAGCGGTTTAGAAATTAAAAACTGATTTTTTTGTTTCATTTTTGACACGCTGTAGCTGGACAATGGCTGTCCTAAGACCACATTTAGATAACAACAACCCTTATCTTTGGCCACAGAATAGGCCCCTGGATTTTTGATATCTACTTAAGAAATACCCTGTATAATAAATTTGTTCGTAGTACACCCGAATCAGTTTCTAACCGTCAGAAGTACCGCACTGCATCTAAAACAAACCATTTTCAACATTATGTGAGCATTATAAAAGCAATGCGCGTGCGTCTGACGGTTGGAAACCGTTTCCAAGTGTTCTACGAACAGGCCTAATAGCCGATGATAACTGTTAACTGTCGGTTATAGTGACAGTGCTAATAACCGGTAGTGTGTGCTGTCATTGAGTAATATTTATTATTCAATGGTACTGTGTATGTAAATAGAGCAGTGTATTATGTGTTAAATTGTGATATCCACAAAGTACGCATCAGGTAGGTGTAAAGTGAGTGGTGGCAGGCCATCACCGTCTAAAAGGACGGCATTTTACGGGTGAGTATAAACTTTTTAAAGTAAACTATTAAAGCGCTAGATTCATTCAACTTATTTTTGATAATTCTATCTTCTTTGAACCCTTCTCAAGTGGGACACCTATGGAATCTTGTCCCCTGCAATCCTCACCTCCCGTACTCATTTAAGTGCTATGAATGAATCACTCTATTATTTGGACCTCGGGTATCATACAAAAACTATTGGTTTCATTTCACCTCCTTTGTTAACAAGAATAACATAAAACAGTAAGTATAACCTATGCATGCTACAGACTATGCGCGAATTCGCGATGCGTGATTTGTATGAAATTCGTGCATAGTGTGTAGGGTTTTTATGAATGGATTTTTAACGAACAAGACCCTATACACTATTCACGAATTATTCCCCTCAAACCACGGATTGCGCATTACGAATCGCGAATACACGCATAGTCTGTACCAATCCTTTTATTGCTCCATTCTTTTTTAGAAGGGCACCTGGGAAGGGCACTAGTTGTAGTATAAAATATATAGAGCTATCTCTGTCAAACATGGTTCAAAAAATTGAAAATATTGCAGAATAGTGTCAATTTTTATATATTTATTGTCCTATTTCTGTGATTTTTTTTATCTCAACTAGAAAAAAACATGACATTTTTTTTATATACGAAACTGATTAGGTTTTTCTGTTTTGTAATATTAGGTAGGTATCTACATCATATTGTCACCGACTGAAAATGTGCCGAATCTTGTTGAAAGTTCGTTTAGGTATGATCCTATACAACTTTTTTTTATTATAAAAGTATTTATGTAATGCAGTTATAGACGTATAAATTAAAATTATATTTTCAACAGTACATCCGAATTATTGTCGGCAATGATCGAATATCGGCAATAATAGTACTACCTTGACCGCGTATCTCAATATACCTATAACAAATTGGACATTACTTTATTAATAAAAGAAAACTCACCTAATAGTTTCCACAATTTCGATAGCCCCATCGTGTTTGTCCTAAGCAAAAGAAAAATGTTTTACTCAAAACAACATAATTGAAATATACACTGTATAAAATTGATGGGCTTGGAAATAATGCCACTATATTAATTAAATTTGAAACAAATTAAAATGTACATAGCAAAAATAAATACCAATTTATTCATTGAATAAAAAGCATATTTTGATTGTTAGCAAAAAAACCAGTGACGTAAGAGGAATTGCTAAAACTTAACGTAAACTGTACACTGAAGAAAAAAATGTGTATGTATAAATGGATTTGAGGACCAGGCTAGAAGACTGATGGGGAATCAAATAGTGAATCCATCAAAGGTGATACGGCATACAATTACGCAGAGTGTGGACGTTAAAATTTTTTGCCAACAGTTTACCGGACCGCATACTACATAGAAACATCAAAAGATTAACGACGCAACAAGTTCTGTTTGTAGAGAAATTTTCTGTCAATACGCGTATCACTACCTACATTGACCATAGTCGAAACGCAGTTACACATCGAGGTTGTGTTACAAGTGTGTACGCGGTTAAGAACGTTCAATTAAATATATGTTTACATACAGGTATAATGGTGGTCAGTTTAAAGTCACCACTTGCAAGTTTTGTCCTTTTCTAGCACCGTGTATAACAAATGACACTAGGAAAGAATGGAGTATGTAACTGGTGAGTTTAAGCTGACTCCCACCGTACAACCTCGTAATTGCAGTTATAAACAAAAACAATTTAAAGGTGTATATAAATAAGACGAGTTGCGCGCGAGTCGCGCCTGATTTGCCCTTTTCGAACAACGAGCCTACCATGAACTCCTACGAACTTTGATTCATAGGCCATATTCAGCCGAGGTCGGAGGAAGATTCGGGTGCTGGTTTCTTAGACGATTGAGGTCTCGCTTGGATATATTCCTTCCTAAGATACCATATACCTTCCGTGTTAATATCAACCTGCTACTCGCATTTCTTCGTGTTTCGGAAAAATTTGGAGGTGGTTGCCGACCCTTTAGCCGGCTTGCAAGACGGTATGGCTTGGATATGTTCCCTCCCAAGGTAATATCTATCTTCCTTATTAATATCAACCTGGCACTCGCATTCCTTCGTCTCCGCAAAATTCGGGGCGTCTGTTAACCTCTTAGATGGCTTGCAAATTCCTTGCTTGATTATATTCCATCTAAAGAGAACATATACATACCTTCCCTGTTAATATCAACGTGACACTTTTTTGTGTCTTCTAAAAATTCGGGGACGGCTGCTTACCCCTTAGACGGCTTGCAAGGAGCTCTCGCTTGAATATGTTCTTTCTAAAGATAACATATACCTTCTCTGTTAATATCACCCTGTCACTCCTTTCCCTTCATGCCTTTTATCATGTTTTAAATACATCTAGAGGGTAGGTTTTCAACCCTTATGAAATTCCTTATAAAGTTTCTTCATATCCAGAATTCAATTTCATTTCAATTCACAATCAGCTAAGCCCCTAGTGCTCCGCCATTGCTAGGGGCACAAAACAAAATATGGCGCTGATGAATAATCCATTCGCGCAGCTTTTAGCGCATTCCAGTCATCATAATATAAAATTACATTTCAGTGTATGTACGCCTATGGATGTTCGGATGTTGTTGGAACTGGCTGTTAAGTTCTGGCAGCGAACTTCATGTGGGTTCACTGAAATATACGATATGGAATGCGTTAAGTCCCATTGCGCATCCAAATAAAGGTACCAACCCTAGGAGCAGACAAAAGGAGGCACATGAAACTCAGCAAAGACATACTTCATTGGTTATGTACGTGGGTGTGAGAGAGACAACCATCTGCACGTACGATATGAATTGTGTTCTTAATTTCCCATTATTTTGTTTGTAAACACGTCATTGGCGTACAGTGTGGTTTCTTCTTTTATCTTGTATCTCGTTAATGTTATTCCTTGTGTATTTTTGTGGGTGTTATTGTTGGAACATGTCATGTTTTATAAGGGACTGTAAAATTAACCAGCATATAGCACAAAATAATTCTTCATATCCAGAATTCAATTTCATTTCAATTCACAATCAGCTAAGCCCCTACTGCTCCGCCATTGCTAGAGGCACAAAACAAAATATGGCGCTGATCATAAATAATCCATTCGCGCAGCTTTTAGCGCATTCCAGTCATCATAATATAAATTACATTTCAGTGTGTGGGTTACATTTCCGAGTTTCCGTCAAGGTACAGCTCGAATTCGACCACTCGTATAACACTGTTAAGTCTCGCTTAACTCGTGTACGTCCAACCAATCCATTTCCGTACGTAAATACTTTACTGTGTCAGAAGCAATGAGTCATTTTTACTTTTAATATCTATTTAAAATTCCAGCTGATAAACGTTGCAGCAAAGAACGTAGCATTGGCAAATTATCAAAAACATATAGGTACAAGACAATACCTATAACATAGCAACTTTCTGGAATTTTAGCTGGAAGAAATGTTACTGCTGCAGGATTGTATGCCAATATTAAATAAGAGGGGTTTAGCTTAACCCCCCTCCCCCCAAATCGAATTAGCCCCCTCAAAAATATTCTTACACACACCACACACACACATTTCAGAACCAAATTAAAAAATAAATTTTTACAAAGCACCCGAGGTTTTAGCCTCCCAGATTAATTGACCTAACTTCGCCCATGGCTACCCCCAAAATTAAGTAATTGAAAAGAGCATATGTATAATACCAAATGGGATGTGTTTTTAAAATTCAAGCAAGTACCTAGCGTATAATTAAATTGAGAAGGCCAGGACTATTTATTTATAGTACTCCCACAAGAATAGCCCTAGAGACAGGCAACTATTTGGTAGCACAAATAAACGTATAGATGTAACAAGTATTATGGCATTTTAAAAATATTTTTATAAAAATAATTCAGATAATTTGCTGAATTATTTTTAAGCTGCAGGTACTATTCTGTTTCTTAGTCTTTTATATTTTAGTAAAAGTAAAATGATAAATACATAAATACTTTTTGAAATTGCAGAATTATTTTATTTACAAATTTTTATCACATTTCATAACTTTAAAACAAAAAAGATGCTGTAATACTGTTTTATTTGATATAACGTATATGTACACCTAACGCAGTCAGAATATTTTGGAATTTTATATAGATAAGACCTAAGACCACGAAGTAGATATTTCTGGTCTATACATCATTTCCCATAGACAAAGTGCGAGGGTATTGGTACCAATGCTATCAACAGGCAATTTACGCCAATATAACAATAACCTCTTATCAGATTTTCGTTAACCAAACAGAATTAACGAAATCAACTGCCTGGTTATCATGTAAATTCACCATTAAATAATTTTATTACAACCAACGCAACACTCTGATATCACACATAACACACTATTGCCACCTATGGAACAAAGTAATGTAAACAATAAACAACAGGTATAATTTTAAACATATTTTCTATTACAAATTGAACAGAAAACACATATGACCTAGATACAATTAAAAAATACAATTTGGTAGTTCGTTTTTATGAACAAAATATGTCATAATTTTTCCAGATATTTAAAATGATAAGTTTATGAACATTGACACTACTTCCACAAAAAATGCCTCAAAATCTGCCCACATTTTCTTATGGTTTGCTGGGCACCAAACTGCCAGTTTTCGTGATGTAGCCGACAGATTTAGCATAAGCATCAGTTGCTTGCATAAAATAGTAAAACGCTTTATTTATTTTTTAAGCAATTTAGCACCAGAAATCATTACATGGCCAAATACAGAAGAAAAAAATTAAACTGAAACGTTTTTTCGGCAAAAAAATGGGTTTCCAGGAATTATAGGTATTGTGGATGGAACCTACATCAAAATTGATAAACCTCAAGATGATTCGGACTCGTATATTAACAGAAAAGGGTACTATTCTATACAGGTAAAATAAAATATGTACTTTAGTCATATGTAGTGGCCGGTGCATTTTAAATAGGAATAATTAGAATAAATTATAATCTATAAAAACCTATTTTATATTTCAATTTTATATAAATTTCTATTTTTTAAAATAAGTTAGGTTACTGTTAGTCAAGAAGTTTTTTAAATATTTTTATTGATATACTAAAATATGAATAAGAATTTTAAATATGAGTTGTTGTAGGTTCAGATTGTATGTGATCATAGAGAAAATAAGAGATATATATGTTGGTTATCCAGGTTCTGTCCATGATGCCCGAGTCTTTAGAACATCTTTATTTGATTATTTGCAAGAGAAGTGTGTGGATAATCACATATTGGGAGATAGTGCTTATCCTTTAATGTACAATCTATTGACACCATTTCCTGACAGGGGAATGCTAAACAGAAATCAAGTGAACTATAATATGGAACACTTGTCTAACAGAATTTATATAGAACATTGTAACTGTCTGTTAAAACAAAAATGGAAACAGCTATACCATCTTAAAATTCGGGATATAAGAACAGAAGTACATTTTATCAGAGCCTGTTGTGTTCTACACAATTTAGAAATAAATGACAAATTTGTCGTTAATGAGAACATTAATATTGAGCCTGATCAAAATGATGAGAATATTTATGGAATAGAAGTTGAAGAGCTTGATAATCAAGACTCTGTACAAAAACGAAATCGAATTGTGAATATTTTACGATAAAATAATAGTTTGAAACATTACGATTAGTAAAATAATTAAGATTCTTACATGAAATTGTCAATAAAAACAACTTACAATATTTTTTATAAATTTTTTATTTGCATTTTTTATCCCTCAAACTGAAAATCAACCTTGTACAAAATGTAAGTACAGTGGAAAATAAACTATACATACAGTGTGTCCCGTTTTTCAGATTAATACCTGGAAATGTGAGAAGGCTGTGGAATTTCCTCAAGCCAATTTTTTTACAATTAATACCCTGAAGGGAGGTCATATTTTACTAACCATTTTATTGATGTTGAATGAACAAAAACCTGGCCTACTACAATTTTTAAAAAGGGTCGCTTTCCAATAACATGGTATTAGGCATTTTTTTATCAAAAAGATAATATTACCAGGCTATTCAACACCCATCAAAATACCCATATACCAATTTTGACAAATGTCTACTGAGTGATTTTTAATATGTGTCAAACTTCAAAAAATCAGAACTAAAAATTATAATAAGCAGGTCAAAGACAGCCATGAAAGTGAAAACAAACACCGATCAGACAAAGAAAGAACACATACACTACAAGTTTAACACTTTTAATTGTGGCCACAGTAAAAATAATTATGTACAAAAAATGCAGTGAATTAGGTATTAAGTATTCATACCTAATTGTTGAAAAAAGCGATGTAAACTATTTTTAAATTTAGAAAAACGATTGAAGAAATATGTTCGACTGGAAGGAGGTTTGGTGGAGAAAACCAAAATTTAATTTAAATAAACAGTTCATTCATTACATTTGTGTACGTTAATTATTTTTACTGTGGCCGTAATTAAAAGTATTAAACTTGTAGTGTCTGTCCTGTTGGTATTTGTTTTCACTTTCATAGCAGTCTTTGATCTGCTTATTACAATTTTTAGTTTTGATTTTTTAAAGTTTGGCACCTCATAAAAAAACACTCAGATATTTGTCGATCAAATTTGGCATATGGGTAATTTGGTGGGTGTTGAATAGCCTGGTAATATTATATCTTTGATAAAAAAATGCCTAATACCATTTTCTAGAAAAACGACCCTTTTAAAAAATCGTAGTAGGCCAGGTTTTTGCAACATCAATAAAATGGTTAGTAGAATATGACCTCCGTTCAGGGTACTAATTGTAAAAAAATTGGCTTGCAGATCTTTCACAGCCTTCTCACATTTCCAGAGGTGTTAACCTGAAAACCGGGACACTGTATATGAACAAAACAATATAACAAATATTGAATAACAAAAATATTTAAATAACAGTCTCATTAAAAACAAAACTATTAAACAACTTTAAACATAAAATACATTTCAATAAATACAGGATGTTCCTCATAAGAACTGATACAGGGCACGTGCATATTGCAATTTAACCAAATATATTAAAATTTAACAAGAGTAAAAAAAAGTGTTTTAAATTAAATTCGATCAATAAAAAAAAGTTTGTTATTATTTTAGTAGTAGTGTTTCAATTTACTTGAATTTATAGTCACCGAAGATCAATAATAAACCTAAATGATCTACCAAATTTGGTTATTCAAATGTTTTTGTTTCAAAATATTTAGCCCCACTTTAACGGCCTGTAACTCCGTCTGTGTGCAACTTTGTATATAGGTGTGTTAGGTTAAATTGCAATATTTTGGGACCCCCTACATGCACCTGCTCTGTGTTGGATCTTATGTGGAGCATGCTGTATTTAATAATAATCAGTCTGTTACATGTTTTAGATTTGAGTAAATTTCCTTAAACAATCGGCACACCTTTGATTTTTCAGTATGTCATTTCTTTCTGATAATACATTTCTTTTTTTTAATATGTCTAATTTCTGCTTTTGAAGTTCCACTTTTTCCTTTTCTAATATTAAACGCTTGTTATTATATTCCTTTCTATCTTGCCTCATATTTGATAAAGTAACATTTCTATTTAAATAAGGGTTTGACCTTGATTTACTTATTTTTTTTTAACAATAGAGACTTTTTGGTATGTGTTAAAGATGTGGAAACATTTGTGTTTAGTAGTTTCGAGCTTGTCGGAGCTGAAATGTTTGTTTCATCAGGTGTGTCAAATATTTCCATATTTTCAATATCAGAAGAATCGAGTTTATCATTTGTGTTACTTGATAGAAGTAACACTGGTTAAGCATTTTTTTTTCCTTTGAATATATCATCCATTTCCTTGGTAAATTCAAAATATCTTCGACCAGGCCCAGTTTTATTTTGGTCATGTATATGTTTTTTATAAGCCCTTTCCAGAACTCTCCATTTATTTTCGCATTGGCTTGCAGTAACAGAGGCACCTAATATTCTACTCAATTCCTCTGAAATTACTTCCCAGTCTTTTAAAGTTTTTAATTGCACAAGTACCTACTTTAGGCTTATTGGTTTTATATAAATCTAACATTAATTTAGTATTATTTGTTGACAAAGTCCATATTTTCTCATTTTTGTTTTGTTCATCAAACGACAGTCGGCAAAGGATTACTTTCGTTAGGTACATTAAAAATTAAGAGCTGTGTAACTTGTCTACTGTATCTTAAAAAAAATCATAGTAAATATCAGATATTCAGAAAGTAGTTGCTACTCTTAATTAATTCTTATATAAAAAAATGTTAAACAGTAAGATATCAGTTTTCTAACCACAACTTTTGTTATTTGACTTGTCAAAATCAGAAAGAATTAATTCTTCTAAATGTATGCAACCAACTACACATATTTGTCATGTGTTCTTACAAAAATATCCAAATAGTTTCAGACAAATATCAGATCTGACATGCGCCGTATGACTAGTTTGCTAACTGTACCAAACAAGTTTCTGATTCCTCGTGGAAGCAACCCTACTATGGGGAACTTAAAAAACAGCCATCTAGGAAAAGCTTAATGTACGGTGTTGGTAATACTGCCTTTTAATCTCAGCGTACAATTGAAACCAAAACGGAATATTTGTATTTGGACCATAGAAATTGTGGGGATCCACTTAGTTAAATATTATTTTGTTATATCTGTACTGCTAAATTAATAACACTCTGTATAGAATATTATATACGCATTAGTTAGAGGGGCGAGATTCGGCGGGTAGTTAGTTGGGTTTTAAGACTTCGGCAGGTTGGCTGGAAGACAGTGAATTTGTAAGTCAGTAACTTGTGTTTGTATATTGTAATTAAAGATTGAATGTCATTGTGTTCCTTTTATTATTTTCTTGTCTGTTCAATATTTTATTACAGTTTCATTATATTTTATTATAATTTTGAGGTAAAACAGTACTTGTTGATTTATTGTTGAAATTATATGTATAACTTTAGTTTGAGCCGAAGTTATGCTGTTGTAAATGGTATTGTAAGTTATTATTAATCATTTACGACTACTACTTTATTACTTGAATTAGTGGTTTGTTTGTCAGATGTTTGTAACTGCCTTGGTGATTCTATTATTATTTTCTCCCGTGACTGGACAAACATCCGATAAAACATATGATGCATGAGATATGATTTGAGATTTTTGTTCAACCCCTCAACTACTAGCTGGGTAGCCTCCCGTATAGGACCTCAGTACCTTCTGACGCAAGTCGGCTAACTAACCAAAACACTCTTCAGTTTTATATGTAGAATTATGATTATATTACCGTAAACTCAAGTACTGAAGTACTGATACATTTTTATTATTGTTATCATTATTATTACCATTGCAATAGCGACAGCGATTCTTTGAACTGTGATTAGGGTGATTATTTTCTCTGTCGTGCTCTTTTCCCCCGTGAATTCAAGGCTAAGTACGGCACTGATAGGTGATTAGGTAGACTATTACACCATTGACAGAAAACTAATAAACAAGGTGTATTTAGTAATTTGTTTTGTTTTATTTAAAACTGCTCAAATCTCCTTAATTTCGTAAATATGTAGCACATTCGAGGTAAGTTAATAAGTAATATAAATAAACCCAACGTAGGTAAATCTTCTCGATTATTGGCCAAATACTTCCTCTTTCAACAATGTTGAACAAACTCAGGAATGTTACACTACAATATGTTTCTATGAATTGGAAGTAAAATGTTTGTAACATTAGTATGAAGCTACATACCAGGTTAGTGCAACCAACTTATAAAAACAAAGTTACTGCAATATTGCCACACGCGTTTTCTCCATAGGTCGACTATTTTCAGTACCTCATTTGGCGTTCTACCGCTATTGTTATTTTCCCAAAATAGAGTCCAGTGCTGGGATTTCATTCCCCCATTTTGATATTTTGCGATATATTTTGTTTCCATTTTTCTGTTATTTGTCTTGTCCCACTTCATTATTTTCGGTTCTTTTTTTTTTTTCTTCTAGTAAAGACCTATTCAAATGTAGAAGTCGATGTGGACCAAAGTGTAATTACAACAGTTTTAGAAGAAACAAAGTACCAATGTTTAGTTTATAGTGACGTTCTCTTTCGATTATAGAATTCTATTAAATAAAATAGGCGAGAATAAAATCCTACCACAGGACTCGTTCATCAGATTTGCACTATCTATGACAGAACCACCCGTAACCTTTAAAATCATTTGACATACCTATTAAAATTTATTCATTAGAACGCAAAGAACGAAATATGTAAAAATATATTTAAATACAATGAGAAAAAAATTACATAACAATAATTCAATTGATGTACCTACCTCCCTAGTCCGCAAAGCAACAAAGAATGCCTTACTTGACAATATGAAAAGGTGGCAACCCTAGTAAATGTGTATACTTACATTCTCATTTTTTAAGTTCTAGTTAATTACAATGGAAAAATTTAAAAGAAAGAGTGAAAGGCAACTAAAATTTTCTAAGATTTACTCTTAAAGCCGCATATGCGTACCCTTGAGAAAGTATGATCCTGAGAGTATCCATATTTAAAATAAAAACAAATAGGTACTTATTTTTTTCTGATAAAACTGTAAAAGCTATCGAGGGTTTTAGTTGCTTAACAACGGTTTAATGTTATTGTTAATCTGTTAAGTGCAGATGTATAAATAAATAAATATGGACGTTATTTGTAATTAAAAATTAGGTGGGTACTCTTACGCGCTCCTAAACTGTATAAAATTTGGACAACAAAGTAGTTTTTAGTCATACAGTACAATAACTTTTCTACCTTCTACAATTAAAAACAAAGAATCCTACATAGGTATAAAGGGATGCATATTTGCAACTTTAACAAAATAAAAAATGTCCACATTCGAACACATACATACACCTGTCATTAAAACAAATGGACAACAGGTATTCTTGCCATTATGATAGTTTACATCTGCTCATGCAAGTTTATAGATACCTATACAGGGTGTAACTTTGATGGGGGGTCCGGTTTGAAGGGGGGGTACCTGTGACCCTTATAAACACATATCATAAGTTTGTTTTCCTAAATTCCGCCATAAAAACTGATTTTTTTTTACCTTTTTTCAGAATTTTCATACTCCGCCGCTGGTAAGGCCAGCGTTGGGCTAATCTAGAGACGCGGCCTTTATCGGTTGCTCCAGGCGTATACAGTAGTCCTTTGCGCTGTTGTCACATTTCATTATTGAAGTGAGAGATGGGCAAGATGAGAAATTTTACTGTTAGAAAACAAATTTCCACACCACCCGTGAGGTACTGTTTTTTGGCGCGTTACTTTTATTGAGTGGGTGTTCGCCTATAGCCCTATTATCCCACATAAATAAAAATATATTCTTTTAAATAAAATACTCTATAAATCAACAACAATTCAACTAACAGAAAATTAAGTCAGAACAGTAATAAATAAATAAAAATAAATACATAATATTTTTCTACTCACGTGATGTTTATAGGAGGTTTACAAACAATTTCTTAGATACGTGTCGATCGGGATAATCCATCCGATATCGTCTTCTTGCAACTGCACTGTTTTCTCCTGACAAAAATAGGCTCTAACCATATCAACTCTTTCTTGATTCGTATACATGTTTTTCATAATATTACACACACTTGACAATAAAAGCACACTTTTATAAGTTATACACTTACACTACACAAGGAACTGAACAAAATACCACTTTAAATTAATACGAAAATAAATTTGGTAAAACACAATACTGCACTGAACAAATTATATTTTGATTTCACTAAAACACATAAAAACTCTCAAAAATACACACCGCGTTACATCCTCCTCCTCATGCGACAATAGGGAAACTGAATCTAAGTCAAAATCAAAACAAACCTGCGGCATATCTGACTCATTGGCCAGTTGTTATTTTGCCGCTTTGACTACTGTCAATTGACGGTATATTTTATTCTAACAGGTGCGTGTTAAGGGTGCCATAACCACCACATTCACGTATGCTAACATCGCAAGTTATAGTAGTAGTTTAACTTTATATTTTTCGTATATCTGTTTATTTTTACATAAAACGACAAATAGTTTAATAAAATTGCATACATGTTCATTAACTATACATAAAATTTGATATAAATAATTCTGCACAATAGAATAGTAAACAAAAATGCAAATTTGATTTTGACCATTGCCAGGCACAATTTGTGTAAAACAAATTAACAACACAGAGTTTTAAAAGTGATAACTCAAGTTTATATGGTTCTTGGTGATAACTGGCAAGGCTTATTTTAATCGAACGAAGGTGTTGTCTGTTGGAGCCCTTCAGTATACCTATATCATATCCATCCTCCGTATTATGAGGTATTTTATAAACTAGGCCAGAGCAAAGGTTATTCAAGGGTCATTGACACACTGTTTGAAAAAAAACAAATACTTTGTATTAAAGACTATTACTTTAAAAAATATTTTAAAACTATCATATTAATAAGTAAATTTATTTATTTTTAATTATGTAGGTACATTTTATAAAACAACAAAAATTATTTTTCAACAAGCTTTGCTGACAATAAATTAATACCTAACGTATGCTTATTCATCCACCAATATTATTATTTAAGATTAATAATAATTATTAGTTAATACATTATACTTTAGACGACATACCTCTCTCTCATATCTGTATATTTTTTACATAAAACGATCTAGTCTGGTTTCATGTATTGGGTGCAGTATTTATGCGATATTTGTATTTTATAAACTAGGTCAATGTCACGGTTATTGAAGGGACGTTGATAAAACCCTTAAAAGTAGTTAGTTTTTTAAACATTTTATAAAACAGCAACAATTATTTTAAAACATTAAGTTTTACTGGCAATAATTAATAGGTAACGTATTAAAATCCACCTAACAATACTATTATTTAATAATAATAATTAGTTAATAGATCAGTAAAGAATTGTATTTTTACGTACTCTTACATTACGTACTTTTTACAACAGTCGAAAATGGTTTTAAAATCCATACTTCATCAGGATTGACAGAAAAGTATAATGGCATGAGTCGCAATGTTATAAAAAGCATATTTAAAAGATTATTCATTGCAGTTTTTCTTTTTGTATCTCCTTACTTAACATTTAGACGTCGGAACTTGTCGTATCATTGGCAGTTTATTACGATCAAACTGAGGTGTATACATGCAAAAATTAGTTTAACATAGGTATTTACATTGAATTGGTGCTCTGTTATTTCTAGTGACTCGCATCGCCTAAATCTCATCACAATAAATTGGAAGCTGTAGTTTTGCATATCCAGACTATTGTTTTCTGCATTCACATTACCTCACTAAAAATCCTCACTTTCACATTTCACGGCCTCACAATTATGTCACTATTTTTGTTATAGCTTCTGCATTTGCGTGTTCTAGTACTTTTGATGCGATCAGAAGAGATCTTGTGGCAACATTTTCTTCCAATGCACCTGTTATAACGTGTTATTAATACGTAGTACACACAAAGCTACGTATGTACTGAATTCATTATAAAATATCAGCTTCCGTCGCATCGCGCTGCGTGGAATACGACCCTGGGCCTGAAATGACCGGAATTCCGAAATCTAACTGGCAACGCCGTAGACATGGTTCTGCAGTGAAACTCGGACGCTGTGCAGGGGCGGCGTGTATAGCAATTTGGGTGCAGTTTAAAAATTAATTATAACTCGGCTATTTATTTGATTTAAAAAAAACTAATTTCAGATTAGCAATCTAGGGAACACGGACTACCCCCCCTCTAAACCGGACCACCCTTCAAAGTTACACCCTGTATTGCAATAATTTTATTCTTTCAAATAAATCATTTTTTCAATATATTGTCTGCAGTTCAATAAAAAAGAAAACAAACTTGTGTACTTTAATATATATATTAGCTGCTTGAAAGGTCAAGTAAACATAAATTTATCAAATTTAAATTATTTCTTGTGGTGATAATCACTAGCAATGTTATAATGTTACAACTATGGATATTATAATTAACAGCAAAAAGAGAAGCTCTATCTATATATTAACATCAATTAATTTTCAAAGCAGTGTTGTTACGTTTTAAGAAGAAAAAAACATACAATTTAATATGAAAAACATCGAAATAGAAATAGAATTTAGAATTTTATTAAATAAAGCGTGACTATGCACGT
This sequence comes from Monochamus saltuarius, assembly GCA_025584915.1. Taxonomy (NCBI): domain Eukaryota; kingdom Metazoa; phylum Arthropoda; class Insecta; order Coleoptera; family Cerambycidae; genus Monochamus; species Monochamus saltuarius. The sequence continues at coordinate 17,345,342 of CM046730.1, read as the reverse complement.
GCTACTATTCTTAATTAGCTTGTTTTGGATGAAAGTAGATAAACCTAAAATTTAGTTGCAATTTTTAGTGTTATATCTAGAATAAATACTGCTGCTGGAAATATAGGTATATAACACCGTTCAAGAAGCTTTATATATTTTTAGAAACGATTTTTCGAATAAAATAGCGTGAACGGGCTATTTTTAAGTAATCTCACCAAGTCAAAAATAATTATATACCAAAACCTTACCACCAGTGTTGTAAACAAATCAAAATTGTCGTGCCTATGTAAGAACAGCTATCTGGATATTTTTCCAGAGAATTTGAATGACTAACGGCTAACAAGAATCCTCAATCAAATTTCAACAGGACAAAAATAAATTTAAAAGTACCGTTTACGGACTTAATATAGTTCAACGACAAAGCACTGTAGTGATAAAATAATTGATTACCCATTTCCAACAAAGCAAGTACGCTTTCGTAATGAATATTAGAAGAAATTTAGGAAAATAAGGTAAATTATTTGTTAACTTACGTTTCCACGACCAGAGGTTAACGGCCAGGTATATAATACAGGCTCAGCCCCCGCGGGAGAATGTAATTTCAACTCCATGTTTTTCATAAGGTGATGTTGATGTTAGCTAAATGAACAATGATCACTAAAACTATGCACCATTTGAACTATTATAATTATTAGAAACACCTCAAACACATTTTTACGGGAGTTTATAGATCTCACATAGCAAAACACGCCATCGTTGAGCATACACCTTGCGCGCGCAAGATTAACGCAGTGCTACCATCCTGACATTACTTAATGCTCGGCAAGTTTCGACAAACTTCAGACAGTGCATTTTCCCATTTTCTAGCTCTACTATTTGTTGTTAGAATATCAATACTTTTTTCCACACGTAGGCCTCCTTGCATTTCCTACAATACTAGGTACTATGCAATCATCATGCACTTTGTTCTTGTAACTCATAATAATTGTTAAAGATTTACTATGATAATATGCCAAATTGTGCAGGTAATTAATAAATTACTTCATTAATACAGATACGAATATTATTTTGGCACTACTGCAAGTTCAATGAACGCGTATAACATTTTTTTTATTTTACCAACTGAAATACTTTTTATAAGAGCAATTATCAAGAAATTTATCTCTACTTTAAAGAGTTCCAATGATCCATTCCTATTACAGAACATACTTTATTTCCTATAGGTGCATATATAATTACTATCAACAGCATGTTATGTATATGTACCTACATGCACTTAATCAAATGTAACCAGCCACTAGCTCGGGTAGGTTTCGCTATTTTTCTTAATCTATTCTAACAGAATCCCATAAATTAAAAGTGCAATCATCTAACAAAATATTAATTAAAAAAGAATTTAGCCAGTTTCACAACAGTGATCAAATATTTTCTTTATATGATACATATGTACTTAAATGACCGCGTGCGTCAATTTGTCTGCCATTTAATGCTTGCCTTTTATTGATTAGTACTAGAATTGTATAAATAAATATACAATGGTACTAGTAGGTAGGTATATCAGAAATGTCAAATACTTCACACACACGCAAGTTGTAACTGATGCAACTAATCGTAAATATTTAATGGTATGGACAAATTCGAATATGGATAATAATAAACACGATTTGTCTTTGCCATTTAAGTGGTTGTCATTTTATCAGTGGCGGTTCGTGCTAGCTGCAAGAGGTGAGCCCCAATCCGTTTTCAAATAATAAATTTCACGTCGCCTCTGACGTAATATAAGGAATATTACGCACATACATTGATCACTTTTTATTATGGAGGTATTTTCCAATAGCTCTACTCTATAACCATAAGTTAAAAATTTAAATGACATCAAAATTTAGAATTTTATTTACAATAGACATAATATAAAATATATAAATGATTCTGCAGGAAACAACTACTCCGCGAACTATTACCCCGACCAACATTTAATTACACCTGCAGTATCTGTGTGAACAGCGAGCTCCGAAATCTGACTTCAGATTCGTGATCAGCACCCTCGAAGATTGGGGGTAGTTTTTTTTTAAGATTAGAGATTTTTAAGCTGTTGTAAATAATTGCCAACATTTTTTTTAGACATTCTGAACTTTGAGATTATCAAAAAGGACGTTCGGTTCGCTAAATTTCTCCGATTTATGTTCCTTTTACATGTTGAGCTAAACTGAGTGGCTTAGATAATCTTATCTCACTTCATACTCACCTCACAAGTAAAAGGAAAGTACTTTACATTTCAGTGGGTTTGTCCTACAAACATTACAAACGCCATTTTTAAAGTGATTTGACAGCAAGGTGACAGCACCTTGGATTGCTCAAAAATGTAACCTAAAAAATTCGTTGTCCTAGTAATAACTATAATAAAATACTACGTAATGAATATATTTGTTATAATAATCTCGGTACTTTTATCTGTGATATGCATATTATTAGCTTTACTTCAACATTATTACTTTATTAACAAATTGTACAAGAGGTCCTCCATAAAATATGAGGTTCCCGTATTTGAGGACCTAATTCCTTCGGATAGATACGTTAACGATTTAAATTATCCTGTCCAAACTGTCGAAGGCAATGACGACATGGTTTTAAACGATTTAAATTCTGTCCTTTCACAACCAAAGAAAACTGACAAAATAAATATCATAAAAACTGACAAAGCTACAGGTACTGATTCTGAAGTATACAATACTTTACAAGCTGCTATTGCATTTAAATTATCTGGCAAAAGTCATAAAGCTATGAAATTATTTGAACATGCGGCCGCTATAGCGCCGGAGAATGCAGATGTTTTGAATTGGTATGGAGAATTCTTAGAACAACATCAGGATGTTGTTACAGCTGATGAATTATATTTTAAGGTGTACAGTAAACAACAGTACTTTATAGGAGTTATGACAGTTTGTTTTAGGCTTTGTCATATTCGCCCGATCATAAAGCTGCTCTTGTGAATCGCCAACGTACAGCACCAGTTGTTGAAGGCTTAGATTATAAACTATTTACAACTATAGATGCTAGAAAGGAGTTTTTGAAACATAGAATGAAACTTGATACCTTCGATACTGTTAAAAAACAGGCATATTATCTGCACATATATCATACAGTAGGTATTGAGGGCAATACAATGACTGTGGAACAGTTACGATATTTGTTAGAAACAGGACAAGTTGTAACTGGAAAAAGTATAGTTGAACACAATGAAGTGTTAGGTTTAGAAAAGGCTATGCAGTACATTAAATTACTGGTGAGGAGTGATTACATAGGCATTCAGGAAATTTTAGGAATTCATAGAAGAGTTATGGGACATGTTGATCCTATATCTTCTGGTGTATTTCGTGACGAAAAAGTAAGACAATATTTGAATATAAAAATAATATTAAACAATAATATAATAAATACTTTTAGGTTTTTGTAGGCAGTCATATGCCGCCCCCCCATGATCAGGTTCCATCACTAATGGAAAGCTATGTGGAGTGGCTCAACTCTGAAGAAGCTCAAAGTATGCATCCAGTACGCTATGCTGCTCTAGCACATTACAAGCTAGTTGATATTCATCCATTTATTGATGGAAATGGACGTACAAGTAGACTTATAATGAATTTAATTTTGCTCAAGGCTGGATATCCTCCCATTATGGTACTGAAAGAACAAAGGTAGGTAGTAGTATAAAATTAAAAGAATTCAGTTTGCTTTAGACTGCTAATAAACATTGTTTTAGGGAGAAATATTATGATGCTTTAAAAACAGCTAACATGGGAGATGTTCGACCATTTGTAAGATTTATAGCACAGTGCATGTTACAGATTTTAGATATGTATACATATGGGACGCGTTTTTTATCAATTGAAGGAATTATCGAGGAAGATAAACAAATAATTAATTATAGCTGAAATTTATTTTAATTAATGATAGAATGTCAGCTGATAGCTGATGTCTTTTATGTGTTAATTTTAACTGTGATCTAATATAATCACCAACCAAATTATTGCTGATATCTCTAGATAGGTTTTTACACAAATTGTAAAATTTTAAGAAACTAATGTGTATTAAGTTTTTGTTAAACTTATTGCTAATTTCTTCATAAATTATATTTAGCAGAAATATCCTGAATTCAGAAAAGAAAGAAAATCACAGTTTATTAATAATATTTTTTTTGGAGACTGTATTACATAGATATTTAAATTTGTTTAAAATAACTTATTTATTTTTATTTATTACAGAGTATATGTCCGTTAAGTAAACTCCTATTTTCGTTTAAATGTGGTTTTATTTAAACCTGATTTATTGAGCTTTTATATAAAACATACCAATAGAATGTACAATCTATTGCAATAATAATGACACTACCTCAAAACAGTTTCTGAACTACTGTAAGTTCTGAGTGGAAATTTTATTAGATCTCTATAATAGTAAGTGGACAACTAAGAACTAATGTTGAAAATTGGAATTAGATTTCAGTATGAATACATCGGCAGTTTAAAAGAAAAATTTGTTTTAATTAATGCCTTTAGTATTGCAATATATTACACATAAAAGTATAGAGAAATAACGATTACTTAACTAATAATTTTATGTTTATCGAAGTAGTATTCACGTTAATATTTTGTTATATTTGGCAAAAGAGGAACGCAGTAGCAAGCAATAATTAGGAAAGCTACAAAAGAGGAAATAACAAAAGATAAAATGTTAAAATGGGATTTAAAAAGTTAATCATTGATGAGAAAATTTGGGACTGAAATGAAGAACTAGAGAAGTACATCAAAGATCAAAATGAACCAAATCAAATGTCACCAAAAAAAACTGATCGGTGAAACATATCGGATGATCATTGTCATAATATTTTAAAAATAAAACGTAATTATTCGGATAATGAAAAACAAAAGAAAATTAAAGGAGATAGAAGTAGCTAAAGTCTATATTAATGATTATATGAGTAAAAAAGAGAGGGACATTCAAAGAAAACTAAGAATGAAAGCCAAAGAGGTAAGGATGGAAGGAACGGTAGCAAAAGTAGGATATCAAAAACTCGTAATAGATACTGAGGTTTGGATGTGGAATAAATGATACAAGCAGGATAAAAAAAAGGAAGTAAAAAACTAGATATACCACATAACATAGAAAGATCGCTGGCAATGGACACTGTTATGAGAAAAGGACAACGTAAATAGAACCAGGAACAGAAAGTAAAAAATACAGAACCAAGCTAGAAGGAAGAAGAGGAAGAAAACAGGAAAATATGGAAAGCAAAACTTCTTGAAGCAAGAAAGAGGAATGAGAATGGGAACATGGAATGTAAGAGGGTTAAACGAGGAAGGACTATTAAAAATTATAGAAAGCACATAAAGTGGGATTGCAGATAAATCAAGAGAAAAGTAAGCTTTTGAGAATAGGAGAACAAAAAAAAGATACCAATTTCAAATTGAGCATGGCGAAATGGAGTTTGAAGTTTGAAGAATATGTGTATTTGGGGGCGCTAATAACAGCTAACTGTGATGAGGAGCAGCAGTCAACCACTTAATGAAATCAAAAAATTTGTCCAGAGGAGTAATATTTAGAATGTATAAAACAATTTTGAGACCGACAGCGCTGTATGGCAGTGAAACCTGGGTGCTCAATAAAAAGTCAAGAGAAAAGCTTTTAAAGTGGGAAAGGAAGATCTTAAGAAGAATTCTAAGGGGCAAGAAGACAGAGGAAGTAAGGAGAAATATTGAGGAAATATATGCAATGTACCAGACACCAACAATAGACAAAGTTGTAAAAGCCAGAACAGTGCAGTGGTTATGGCATCTAGAACGTATGGAAGATGAAAGGACAGTTAAAAAAATTGTAGGGAGTAAACCAAACTACAAGAAAAAAAGAGGGAGACCGATGAAGCGATGGAGAGAGGCAGTGGCAATAGATCTAAGGGAGAAAAATGTAAGGGATTGGAAAAGAAATGCGTAGAACAGAATGGAGTGGAGATATATATTTATTCAGGTCATTGTGCATACATAAATTGCATTAAATACATTATTTAGTGTTATTTATGTTCAATAAAATACTTTAGCCATTAATATTTGACAATTCATAGTTTTGACATTCACCGATGTTAGTTTCTTCTGTGTAAGTCTGGCTCAAGACGTTTTACACTTTTTGGAGGCGTTTTTTGTTAAATTTGAAAATTTTTGAATGTTTATAATTATTTTTTTCAATTTAAACAGTTTTAGCGGTGTTGACTACCAAAAAATCAAAATTAAATCGATTTCCTGAAAAATGGCACACCCTGTATGAGAATTGATGTTATTATCAGATTCTACGCGCCATCTAGTGTCTGTATACCAAATTTCATAGCACTGGATGTGAGGGTTTCTGAGATATAAGCAGTGAAAGTCATAGAGGGAACACCCGGTATATAAACAAGGGAATAACATTTATTATTAAATAAAGAAGCTGTAACTTGCAACAGATCTCTTCTAATTGCAATTAGGGATTTGATTTTTGAAAACGGGAGATCCGACTCCAGAGAAAAAATTCACCTGCCAAATTTCTCTTGAAAACTAAAATATCAGTTTTTGAACGTTGAAGAATGCAATCCTCCTACAAGAATGTAATTTATTATGCCGTATGTTGAGATTATATTTGCAATTGACCAATCAGCAGGCAGAATTTACTTCAATATTCATTATTGGCGACCCTGGATGTTTATAGTCATTTGATTTGAATTTGAATTATATTTTGTAAATGTAACCATATAGTAGGAAGTGAATGTAATTTAATTGAGACTTGAAATTTTGAGAATTCCATGAAAGCATAAGAATTATCGACGCAAAATAATGAGAAGATGCAAAAATAATACAGGAAAAATATTATGGACTGAAAATACAAAACTACAGAATTGAAATAAAAATTTTAAAATGTAGGAAGGAAGAAAAATAGAATTGAAGGAGGAAATAGAATTAAAGAATACTGAAGTTTCTGTTAAACATAGAAAATCAGATTTTATAACGGAATAGATTTTATGTGGTTATACTTGTCTTGGTAGATATATCTTTATTTATTTTTGGAAACCAATACCTAATTCTATTTATTTATTATTGTTAGCATATATGTAGTTTTGTTGTTATATTTTTTTTCAATTAATAAGGCTGTCCTAATAATGTAAGGAGCCTGATTATATTATTCCTGTTTAAAGAAAAATCAATAAATTTATATTTGTATGTTGAAATATGACAATTCCATTTTTAGTGTTGACTGCATAGCAACCTCTTTCTTATATTATATAGGTAATCAATTTCATTGAGTTATTCAAGTGAATTTACTTCATTTTTAAAATTGGCAAGTCCGATTGTCTTCTACAACTCCATATATGGAGAAAATATTCCACAAAAAATTTCAAAAACCACATTATCTGTGTGGCGAGGGAAAATTACGTCATTTTCTCTAATGAATTAAATTTCCGGTTTTCAAAAATCAAGCCCGTTATTTATGAACTAACTTGGATTAATTGCTTACTTTAGACAAATATGTTTAAAATAATACAGATCCTCCCATCTCTTGTCAACTTTTTAAATTCAAGGTTGACTAATTATAATTTTATAAACACTGGACTTGACTGATAGAATACCTCAATCCAATCAACGCTGGTTGTGACCAATAGTAAAATAAAATTCTACTTTATCTACCATTGAAGTTGTTCTGTTTTAGGCGATTTAAACTGATCTGGTCCTATATTAAAATGCATTTGTTATTTAGATTATTTTGAAAAAATATTGCTATAATCTTAGAACAAGAGATTGCAATACAGTCTCTGTAGTCCTTCAAAATATCTTTCAAAGCTGTTTTCTATATTTCCTTGATTACACAATGCCACACGCAGAACAGAACCCACTCGAACGAGTTAGTTCATCATGGTATGGGGTATGGTATGGTTATGGTTTTATCATCTCTTTCTATTTAACTTGAGTGCATTTGTGAAGTGTCCCTATTGATAATTTGACAAATTTGATCAAAGAAATAGTGGTCTTTCAAACATGTCAAATTTTCACAAAGTGGAAGTTAATAAAACTGTATGGGAAGTTCCTGAGAGATATCAGGCCCTTTCGGCAGTCGGTTCAGGAGCGTATGGTCAAGTATGGTAAATATGACAAAACACCTACCTTTACATTTGTAATTAGTTAAATATAGATCTTTTAAACAGAGCTAACAATAAGACGCGTAAACATAGACATAAAAAATATGGGCATTTTTCCCAGTTGTCAACAAAATTTTTTACTTGTGAATCGTTTGACGGCTATTATAGGTTAGAATTTTAAAATGTAGATCTTCACTCAATTGAAACTAATATTAAAATCGTTGCACTGTTTTACGTATTTAGCAGCTATACGTTAAAGACTAATATTTATTAGTTTATCATAAATAGGTATTTACATATTTAATAATGTTATATTTATAATCTGTTGCAATTTCAACCTAATATAATGTATACATAGAAATTACAATTTAAAAATTTGTTTTTTTCGAAAACTATGACTCAACCGTTTAAACTAATTTTAGATTTGTGTTCAGCATCGTTGAAAATAAGGGGGTAGGATTTTTTTTATTAAGATTGGAAAGGTTTCCCCTAATTTAAATAATTACCTTTTATTTTTATCAAATCATTAATTTGATATGTTTATTTAATAGTTCTGCACTAGATATAATCACAAACAGAAAGGTAGCGATAAAAAAACTAGCCCGTCCTTTTCAATCAGCAGTTCATGCCAAGAGAACCTATAGGGAATTAAAACTGCTAAAACATATGAGGCATGAAAATGTTATAGGACTTTTAGATGTGTTTTATCCAAAACACGATAACAGCCAGGTTTGAGTTCATTTCAATGCTATTTGTTCCTATTCATGTATTACATTTTTCAGATATATCTAGTCACTCATCTAATGGGAGCTGATCTAAATAATATAATACGAACACAAAAATTAACTGATGATCATGTGCAATTCTTAGTTTACCAAATACTACGTGGTCTAAAATACATACATTCTGCTGGAATTATACACAGAGTAAGTATGTTTTTCATGTCCATTATGTTTAACTTGGGATCCCATTTTTTTTAAACAAACTTATGGATAAATCCTACATAATTTTAGGATTTGAAACCTTCGAATATAGCTGTAAATGAAGACTGTGAATTAAAAATCTTAGATTTTGGTCTAGCCAGACCAACAGAAACAGAAATGACTGGTTATGTAGCAACAAGGTGGTATCGAGCCCCAGAAATCATGTTAAACTGGATGCACTACAATCAAACTGTAGATATATGGTCTGTAGGCTGTATTATGGCAGAATTATTAACTGGACGAACGTTATTCCCAGGAACAGATCGTATCCTTTATTATTTTAAAATGCACTACACATACATTTTTTTAGAATTTTCCTATATAAATTTTAGATATTCATCAGCTCAATTTAATTATGGAGATATTGGGCACACCAAATGATGAATTTATGCAAAAAATTACCTCGGAGAGTGTGAGTATCTGAATTAAGATTTAGTGTTTCTGAATCACATAATTGTTATCCTTTAGGCAAGAAGTTACATAAAATCACTGCCTATGTTGCCAAAAAAAGACTTACATCAATATTTTCTGGGCGCAAACCCGTTAGCAATAGACTTATTAGGCCTTATGTTAGAGCTAGATAGTGAGAAACGAATTACTGCTGAACAAGCCTTAGCCCATGCTTATTTAGCTGCTTATGCTGATCCTAATGATGAACCTACATCGGCACCATATGATCAAAGTATTGAAGATATGAATTTACCAGTAGAAAAATGGAGAGGTAAGTCACATATTTTTTCTATTTTTGTAGATATGGTCTTATATTTGAGCATGTTACATGTACAATATACTTCACTGATTTAAGAAAGCGGATATGAGTAAAATTGCACTTTTGTAAACTTGTATATATTTAGAAATATTCTTAATAAAATAATGTGTCCTGCAATTTAAATAAAATATCACAAAATATATCCATAAAATAGAGAAAATTTAATTCTATCCTTAGTTGCCAATAAGAATATTCAGCATCAAAATTTTCAAGACTGACATTCTCCAATGTGCAAAATTAAAATTAGAGAATACTTCGATTTTTCCAAAAATAAAATGTATAATCTATTTGCCAGTAATGTTGCAATATTTTAGAAATATGAATATTCTTTAAAATCTGAATAATTATATTCATAGAATATTTCTTTAAAACACAAAATTACATAAGTAACACCAGATTTTTTTAATGATTTATCATATTTTTTATGAGAAGTTTCTGTACAGTTAAAATTTATAGTCACCATCATTCAAATAGATATAATTTTAAAATTTTAATTTATTATGAGCCCTCCAAGTCTTACAATTTTTTTCCTTTCAGAACTTGTTCTTCAAGAGGTGAATTCATTTGTATATATTGCACCACAGAACGAAGAAAACTAAAGTGTTCTAGTGTGTGTGTGTGCGTGTGCTGAAGTTAGACTTATATACACACGTGTATGTATATTAGTATTTTTTATATAGCTATTTAATTTAATTTGATGCAGTGCATTATTAATTTAGTTTAGTTTATATTCTTTAAAGGCCTTGAACTTTTACATTTAAGTTTTTATATACACGTGTATATATATACCGTATATTTTCTTTAGAGTTGCTATATTGTACAGACATATATTTCAGAAAGTATATACAATGATTTTGTAAGAAAGTTGTGATTAATTTGATCTTAACACTGATTTGTAAAAAATAAATAATAAAATTAATTATACTTATTATATACATTGAATTTATGTATGATACAAATTTATAATATAAAAAATTTACATGAGTATATTTATTTTTAATTTATAAAACATTTAGTTCCATGTTCCAGTGATGTATTCTACTCCTAAACTAATTAACTAACTTGATAAAATAATTTAACTTAATTAAAATACTGTTCATAGTGAAATGGATTTTGTTAAATAATAAGAACTAATCACAAGTCTAGGTAGTATCACTGTTACTTTTTACATTTTGCTACATCGTGTAGTTTCTTCCATAGATCATACTGTTCTGTACTTTTCACCATGTGGATACTAATCTCCTTCTGTATGTTACATGGGGTGAAAGATATTCTTTTATTAAGAAATTCAGGAGCGTGTATTCTCTTAATCTTTAAACCATTTGCAACAATTCCTGTCACAAATACATCTTCTAACTTAAAATATGTGTGATTCAGAGCTGACACATATAACTCTTTAGAAATTTGAGCTGGTAGTAAATAAGCAGGGCCCGTTGTAAAATCGGGAAAAACTGAAGGTTTGTATTGTTGGGGCGATATATAATACTTTGATTTTTTATTTCTAATAGGTTTCCACTTTTTTGCTAATCGTCCGTATATTGCTCGTTGTTCAGGCTTGTGTTTTGCGATGAATGCGAGAAGCCTAGAAACATTGATGAACATATCATCATCAGTTTTAAGTACAAATGAAGCTTTTGGGCAATAGTTGTCCACCCACTCCAGCATCGATATCGTTTTAAGAGTAAGATTGTCATAGGTATCGATAAATTTTCCTCTAATAATATCACCATATAACTCTTGTTCCTTATCTGTTCTACTGTTAAGAGTCTGATTTGATGTGGCGCCCAACATGAATGCTATAGCTATGTCTTTGCGTATGGCAAAATGTCCCCAAGTTTCTCTCACTGCTAACCGTGCACTTTCGTGGCTAGGAGCAGAAGTAACAGCGATTAGTAATTTTATGTCTTTTCCCAAATCAGGGCAAATCTGAGAGTTAACGTCCATGTGTCCAGCTTCGTAGATAATCTCAGCCGCTACACCTCTTGTCAGATCTGGTCCTTGACTTGTGCTATTAGTACTGTTAGTTTGATGAGATGGAGCTGGCTGAATGGATGATTCGTATGTCTTACTGGGATGTGGATCAGCTGCAAGGTTATTTTTCTCTTCCTGGCTGGTATTAGCTTGTAACACCCTAACGTTGTAATTACGCAAGGGAGACGCCGTCGTGTGGAGTTGGTTGGTATTCAGGTAAGACAGACAAAGGAAGAGTGGAATCATTGCTAAGGCAAAAATGGCCAAGTGCAGGCAACGCACTTGGGCAAGCCATGGGCCACCCATGCCTAAAAAATAAACATTACTTTTAAAATAGTTATTTATATATAGGGTGTATTTATATATATACAGGGTGTCCCCATTGCGTCGACGGATATCTGGAAAAAAAATACTGATCCAAAGACTCAAAATTTGGCAACAGGGCAATACCTTGCGGCAAACACAACTAAATCTAGACCTCTCCGGTTATACCAGAAGTCGACACCAATATCGTTATTTTAAATAGGACACCCTGTACATTATTGTATGGAAAATTGTAGGGTGGTTTTGTATAACATTCCCTATAGCTAAGAGTTATAGATTTTGTGATATATGCATGCTATACTCTATTTTTAAACTAAGAGGAGTAAATGAAAATGAGATATACACAGGGAAAAGTAACTAGAAAATATAACAATCATTTTGGTAGTAAATTTAAAAAAAAATGCACTAAAAACAATACAATTCTTTGTTAAGATACGAAAAGAACTATTTTATTTGCTTCTGGATTAACAAGAAAGTAGAATAAACATAAAATAAATATACGGAGTGGCAACGTTAATCTTAGACTAATATAACCGACATTTTAAAGTTAGTAGTTGACAGTGTTGGTATTGGCAATAAACATGAATTTGTGTAAGGGCTATGTAAACTTGGCGGCAATTAACCAATAACAAGGTAGTACTTAAGCGCGAGAAATTTGAATTACTCCTCTTAAACACATTTGACATGATATTTTAATACAATATTTTTTTTTAATAAAATTTAATATAATATTTTACTAACAATTCTTTATATTATATTTTTGCCTAAAAAAATTGCTTGTACATATTTATTCACAGAAATTTGTTGAAAAATGTGTCATACAGACTAGTTTAAAAACAGAGCATAGAAGGTGTTTCCAACTTTTTCTTGGAAATATATATCAAGTTGATTTTTGGTTATTCTATTCATAAAGAACTTGAACGATTATGTTACGTTATATCCGTAAATTTAAAAATATACCAAGCGTTTTATTCTTGTCATTACATTTTGATAACTTCAAACAGCTATAACTTTTTGTGTCAAATGGAACACTATTTTTTATATTTGGCATGGTATCAAATTTTCCAAGGTCATTCAACTATACAATTTTTAGATGGACTTTAGATAAACATAATTCTTATGTGACATTTGAAGTAAGTACTGCTACAAAAACTATAACGTTTAATTGTATGTAATTTTTTTTTCGGAAGATATTGACGACGTTTTAAAATCTAAATAGTCACCGCCCGTTTCGCTATTCAAAACAAATAAAAGGGGGAGTGACTACCAGATGTTATTCTAATTTATAAAACGTCTTCCTATAGCCATCCTTGTCTATCGCACGGATTTCTATACTTTACTTTGTCGCTCTCATGTAACGGCAAATGGACCATCACCGTTTTCCAACCGTGTAATATATATTGAATCTAGAACAACAAAACGAGTTGTTACTCATTTTGAGTTAGACAGACTGTAGAAATATGTTAAACTTTTTAATGAAACTGTAAATAGATCTCAAAGATGCATATTTTATGTAACAATATACACAAGAAATACATATTGTATCTATAAGACTTATGAACGGCTTGAGCGCCCTTAAAGAAATTTCTCAGTGGAAGCCAAAATGGAAAACGTGCATATGTATGTGTATATATTATATACTTTTATAAAAGATGTAAAATCTCAGAGGGGGAGGGGCACTGCTCCTACTGGCCCCTCTGCGGGCGCCCAAGATCAACAGTGTTGGATATATACGAGTGTATAAGGATGTAACGTGCTTTATAGTTAAAAATAGAAAGAAAGTCATGTATAAGTACTGGATGTGTTAACTATTATTATTTCAATATTTTTGAAATTTACATGTGTTGAACCAACTAAATTATCATTTAGTCATTTGTCATCAGTTTGGGAAAATATATTACCAGTTAAAAATTGAATGTAACAATATATCTAAGAAGATTGCTCTTGGGCTACTACGGACTTTCGAATTATGGAATTAAGTTAATACAGAGAAAGGTATACTGAAACACTAACAGCATTTAATTTTGTTTTAATGTGCATGTAAAAAGTCGATATCAAATTCGGATATTTTAAATAAAGCCACTCTGAACTATGGCGTTGGTTTAAAAAGGAAATTAAATTCTGTTTATGCTATACAGATCCTATATTGTTTTAATATTGAAGCAGACAATAAATCAATATCTGTATATCGAGACAAATTAAGAATAGATTTTTTTTGAAAAATTACATAGCTGGGAAGCGTAAAATGCCAAAAAGGTCAGTTTAAAAGGTATTACAGGGTTTCCAGATCCTGATAGATACTCCGTCGAAAAGCATTTATAATTTTTGCCCTCCAAATCCTAAACAATCAGTTACTTGAAACGACTCACTCTTGTCATAGTGAGAAAAATGATATTCATTAAAACACGGAGTGTCTAAAATTTGGATTTGAAATTGGCTGCACTCATGGCCCGAGTTGCTTCCTGCTCTTAATTTAGAAAGACAGTCCTTACAGAGCGTCTGTGTCCTTCCGTCCTTTAGCTGTTCACTAGGTCAATTGTTAAATAAAATTTGTGCACAAGGACAAAATCGGTTACTCTGAACATCTACATTGTAATTATATCGAGGACAAGCGAAGGAAAATTGTAAGATTAATTAACTTACACGTCGCGAACGTGTTAAACAACAAAAACAGCTAAATGAGAATGCCGGATGTAGTTTCCTGTAGAGATAGGTAGGTAAATTATTATAGGTGTTTGACGTACTCTCAATACTCAATTCTAACCTTAACAGTTTCCGCCTATTACCTTTTTAAAAACATATCTTAGAATTCAATTTAAAGCACTATTTAGGATTTTCCAAATGTATTCTAAGCAAAAGGCGTATCCAAGGACGAGGCGGACGGGTTTTAATGAGGGTAATTACCCCCCAGACCCAGAGTCATTCCGTCAAATGACAACAATATAAGTACAATGAAATTTGTCATTATTTCTTAACAAAATGAGAAGACTGGATTTTGTTATTGAATGTCAGTTTTTGTTTATAAGAATTTTTGTATTAATTTTTCTATGGAGATATTATCTACAACTGTTATTTTTTCTTAGTTTACATTTTACAAAATTTTATCACCCTCCTCCCTTTCCAAACCAAAATGCTAAAAGCGCCCCTAAATACAGAATGTAGAAATTAAAATATCTACTCATGTCAATATTCCAGCTTATCCTTTCATCACATGTTATATGAATTGGACAAAATCAAAATATACGTGTGTATGTTGATGAATTTGTTACTTCATCTGGCTTCTCACATATTTAGGAAACTATTTAGGACTATACCGTGAATTTTGGGACATGGTGTACTTACATATTCGAACATAGACTACCACAATTATAATTTCACGTGAAAATGTTTATTTGCTACAATTATTCAAATCATTCAATTTGAATGAGAAATGTATACTGAGATTCTAAATATAATTTATTCTGTTTAATGCAGCAGCCCTACTCTATAATTCCCGTAGGGATATTTTAGCAGCATTTGTTTTCTATTTTTAGAATCATAATTAGCTTAAAATTAATAATATAACTGAAGTGAAGTTTTATTTAGTTCTCTCAAATGCTTTGAAATTAAGAAGTCGAATTTGGCAAGGTATTTAGGCTGATGAAACTTCTGATCGAGTGCGTGTAGGGAGGCGAACTTTATTCCTTTCCAATTCTAATTTACACTTCAATATCTAGTAGGTGTCCATCATTTTGCATTTGATGACAATTCATGGTTCCTTGATATAAAATCGCTAAACAGTTATTAGAAGTAGACTTTGAAAATTGAAAACATTTAATATTTTGCGCCATAATAGTTTTACTGCTCATCCATCTTCTTGAAAAAACCCGAACTAAATTGGATAATAAATACCATTTTTCCAGGCCGGTTTGTATTTGAAATGGGTCCCACTTTATTTATAAGATAGAATATATATTACTTTTAAAAACGTAGTTAAATTTATCTAATAATAATAAATACTGCGCACAGTGCCACGCTAAAAAATTTTCAAATTGCTGTTATGTATTCCAACTATTTTCCTTATTAACATATATTGATAATAATCATACTACATTTCTAAATAGTTATTAAATTGTGTTCCCAAAACGCGATACAAACTGAACATTTAGTTTTTTTATGTATATCTACGGATAAAAACAATGGTTCTAACCTTAAGAGCTTTAAGCAATAGTAAAGCAAATAAAATCCTGTTTTATAAAGAACTACACAGAATTATCCACAGCTGTACATACTTCCTAAATAATTATATGTATATTTATTATAAACTATTAAATACATTTGCATAGATCAATGACAAGTTTAATAGCGTGGATGGACCATGAAAATATTTTAAAATGAATGATATCACAGATGACACAAACGATTCCGGTTTCTTCACAAGCTTATTTTTTCGCCTATAGCTGTGTAAATTCGTTTATAATTTCTATAAATATCTGCGTAAACTATACAGGAGAAAATACAACTAAATATTTCCCATGACTTATGGTATAGAAGCCTCTCAATAAATAGGGAACTGAAAAATATATATATAAACAAATGTTATCTACATAATATGTATACGAAAACGTGGTATACATTTTACCAGGTTGCGTTGCCATTTTATATTTAAGTCCTGACCTTACTTGCAAGTTTTTGATTTTTATCATTCAGTTATTTCCCGGACTCACTCTATAACCAACACACGAACTTTTGACTTGTAAACTATTAAACTTGGTGAATTGCAATAACAACGCTATTTTATCACTTTTGCACACTATTATGTTTAGGTAGAACAATAAATTCTGAACGTGTAACTGACCACTAGAATGGCTAATTGGGAAGCAGAAATGCCTTGTGTTTCAGCCATATAAATAAACAACAAAACATTGCATTTGTTCTTTAATCTTTAAAGAATTGGGTGTGTTTAATTGTTTTCAAATACTTATACGTTAGATAAAAAAAGTCGTTATTCGAAAATGAGTGCTTCGTCAGTCAAGACAAATTTCAAAGAAACTTAGTCATTAAAAATAAAACTACTGATTGTTATATCTTAATATGTACGTGAATAAACCATGAAAATTTTTACACAACCGTATAAAGCAAATAAGCGTTTTTCAAATTGTTATAGACTAGTTTCGAGGCAATTTAAAAACAATCAATAATATATTATTTTCATAAAACACTCAAAATCCACGTTTGTATGAGAGCAGAGTAAGCACTATAATGAAAACAAAAACGTTTCGATTTCAAATCAAACTTTTGATACCTTTTAATTTAGTCAATTTGCACACACCACTATATGCCGTATCATATTATTCCTTTCAATTGGCACTATAACAGACAATACCCGTTCTGGTTAATTTTTACAAACGGGCTGTTTATGGGAAACACGCCACTGCTAGTCTGTCGCTCATGCTTACATTAGGAAGCGCGGAGACTGACTGATTAGTAGAATTAGAGGTGAACGTTTATCTTAACAATTGTTAATGCAAGTAATCTCAATAACTTAATCGATACTTACCAAATTAAGTAGACAAAAATAAAGAACTTCTGTAGAGCAACAACCTTTCGAGCGGCATGTCGTTTCAACCTGCAAAATCAAATGCAAGAGAAATATTTTATGATTCAAATTATAATTTATGTCTTTAAATTATTAATCAAACTGGATATAGCAGAAAGCCAACCAATACTTTTTACTTTAACGTTTAATATTTCAAAAAGGACCAGTGTTTGAATATCCAGGTAATTATTATTGTCCGATTCGGATCAAATAGATCACTCTCATTACAGAGTTAAAACTCACTATAAGCCCATCAATCAAATATTTTAAGCTTTACTAATTTATTACTAAATGGAATTTATGGCACTCGATTGTATCCGTAGGAGCATCCAAAATCTAGAAACATCGGTTTTATCAGAGCTTTAAAAAGCAGTAAATATCCGTGGAATCCCTGGATACATTTGTTAAAGCTGCCACAGACTAGCATATATGTGTGTCATACATGGCTTCATGTTTGCGCGTTGATGTTCGCCGGTGTGTGGCAAAAAGTCACGCGCATTTACAACATGCACGTGCATACATACAGTGCCTTCATAAATGATTACAAGCCACGTGACCAGGACTGTGATTCTCGAAGAACAACTCGTATGTAAATAGATTTCTTGTCTCTCTCAATTGCCGTCGTGAGGAAAAGGATATTCGCATATGAATTGCTCTGCGATTGATTTGAAAATGTCGACCCTGATCACGTGGCTTGTAATCATTTATGAAGGCACTGTATATGTCGGTGTGTTGGCTATAAAACGCTTCATTCGCATACTTTTGCAGTTCAATGTCTCGCGTTGTCATTTTCTTTACTTCATTATCATATAGTTTTATTTATATATACAGGGTGTCTCATAATTAGCTGCCAACCCTGAACAGGCCGATTCTATGATCAAAACTAAGTAAAAAAGTTCATATGAACATGGGTCCGGAAATGCTTCCTAAGGGCACAGGGACCCATTGAAGAGGGAGGAATGGAAATCATTTTTTTGCAATATCTCTCAATCGCGTTGTGATAAATGAATGAAATTTGGTATACACAGCTAAATTTTGATGAGCAATTTGATGGACTAATCCATTTATTTCCACAAGGTCCATTGGGGTGGGTACGGGGGGCCCTTGGTATTTTACGTTTGTATCTTTTTTGCAGCTTAGTGTATCCATCTGACTATCGAAACAATCGATTCTCCTACCTGTTTTGTTTGAAAAATGTATACTTTGCTGAAGTCGGAAGGAGTAACCATTTTTGAAATAATCCTATTTGAAATGCTCAGTGCACCGAGTTAAAAACTGTTTTGGTTTTAGGTAAAGTGCCTTATCTGCTGAAAATATAGCAAAATGTTACTTGAAAAAGTTGTTCAGAATGGCCTGCTTTGATAAAATCTTTGTACCTACTTTGTTGAAAAATGGTTTCATCAAACCTCAGTAATTCCAAGCTTCTACTTGTTTTGTTGTTGGTTTTAATCGTCAAGTTCGGAATTATGACTTTTAGAACAAGTTAGAAATAAACTAGAGGGCAACTTACTCGTTTAACCCCAATGCGCTGCTATTTATTTATTATTATTATATTTATGTGACAGATTAACCTTAAGAAATAAAAAAAAAATAGATATTGTTTGAGTAGTGCAATTTTAGATTTTCCAATTTTACCAAGTTAAGAGTATGCAAGAGAGGCCAAACGCTTTCGGTGCCCCTACGTCCCTGGTGTCTTGGGCGGCCGTCCAACCGCGCCCTACTCTAACGCCGCTACTGTTTCTAATACCTAGGTATATCAAATATCCAATTAATGTGTCAATTTTCTCTAGTGAAATCACAAGTTCATATTTTGTAGTAATGTACAAATCAAGCTCGTACAATACCTCTGATGAAATTAACCTTGGAAATCTATACAGCTATGACAATTATATTCCTTGATTAATTTTTTTGAAATAAATATCATGCATATAAGCAAAAATGTACTCTAAGTGAACTCGTATATCGCCAAACTGTTTATAATTATGCTGTTCTGCTAGACTAAAAGTGTGACTTTCCTAACTAATTGATAAAATATGGATATCACTCTTTTTGTTATATAATCCTAATGGAGACTTCATAGGGTAAAAACGTGATAGAAATCATGGTAACTTGAATATTTAAATAAACAAAGACCAGTAAAGTATCAAACGGCACAATTTATTTCTGCATACAGAAGTATACAAATGATCCTCATCATAAGGCAATGCTAATTCTAATGATGTATTGGATAATCTGCGTCATGACTAATAAAAAAAGGAAGTAGTCCAGACAACAACGGATATATATGCTGTAAATGGATCAAAGAAGAATATTTCTTGAATAAATACACTAAGATAGGTAACTGGAGCGCCTTACAACTCAGAAGACTTATTAAATCAGTTCATTTCGTATGGAAATGTCCGGCCAAAATATTTCTACTAATTATCAGAACTGTGCCACCATATGTATAGCCACATCTTCAAACTTCCACTATTTTGCAATACATATTTATATTTATTGGATGTGTCTATTATATTTTCGATTTCATAAGGAATTGCATTATTAAAAAAGTTTCTGTAACAGACTTACAAAAACAAAAGGTTGTTTATTTTTCAATGCAACAATTTATTGCCGTTACCATACTGAAAATTAGTTCATGGTTGATAGATACTTTACGAAATTATATGGATTTGTAAATCTATTCTTATTATCATTGTAAGTGTAAACTCAAAAAATAACGAACTGTTACTTTCAGAAATGAAACCCTCTAGTTTGATGTATCTTGTCTTACAGTGATAATGTATACAGGTTTGAAAAATACGTTTCCTCTGATGTATAATAGAAAGAATGAAGTAAACTCTTGTGTTAAGGCTAGCGTTTCAAGGACAAATAATCGTATCTAAAAATGCACAAAAAAATACACCAAGGAGGTGGAGATTCTTATTAGCATAGTACTAAAATATAATGCTGAAATTGAATCATTTTCTTTAATTTTTGAAGGGAAAATGTGGTAGAAAACATGAAAAACCATAAATTTGTACCTTATCACTGTGTTCTATACACCGTGAAAAATACTTACTTAATACTGCATTTAAAATTTTTTTTAAGCGCGTATTCGTATTATACTAATTTTTCTCTATCATCTTTTAAAATTAATAACACATGACTATATCACCCTGTATATCACTTAAAATCAAGCACGGATTAGATTCGGAGAAGCCTAAAGCATATCCTGATTTAAATCTCATTTAGATTATGCTGTTACATGTTACATTCATTACATACAAAAAATACTAAAAATAGTGGTACTTTAAATATATTAATAAGTATAACTAATAAAATTTAAAAAATGATAGAATCACAAATATGTGTATAATATAAATAAATTTTAACTATAGCTCTATTATTATATATACAGGGGTATTTTGACGGTGAGGCATTAAAATAAACCATTTTACAAAATATTGCCTTAATAAAATTATTTTAATAACTGATATTATTGGAGTTATTGGAAATCCCTGTAATACTACGGATCAATATTTAGTACGACTTTATTTAAATACTGCTAACCCTTATTTTGCTCACAAAAAATAGTTATTGGTCAACAATTTGTCGGACGGGATTCCCTTATACTTTTGTTTATTTCTCTCAATTTTGACAATTTAATGGTGAATCAGAAAAGAAGTATAAATCAATATTTTGAGAAAATGAGAATACGCTTCCTTATCCTCATTTAACTTTTCCTCAAATATGCAACTGAAACTAATTAAAAAAGCGAAACACATTTTATTTTTATTTTAGGTTAGAATGATATCACAACGGGTATGATAGATTACGGCCGAACGACCCGATCTATCAAATAAGGGATTGTTCGGTGTTACCTTAATCTTGCTTAAATATGGGCAAGCACTATCTTTATCACTGCATCCTTAATGAAACAGCACATATACGCATGCTTAGATGTCAACAGAAAGGAAACTTAAATACTGCTTAACCATGATACTATAAACACTGCTTAACCGTATAAGACGTCCAATAACTCTCATTATTGCAAATTTTGAAGCCGCCTCTGTAATAAAACGCTAACTGAACTTAACGACTGTTTCATGAATGTTGGCCGATACGTCATTTATAATAGGTTTGTTTTTGCAACAGTTGGAAATGGAAACAGTTTGAAACTATCAGAAATGTCCGTCCAACTATTTATTGCGTTAAATTCAATCATAACACGTTCTCAATTTAACTGGTCGAATATTTCTGACAGTTTCAAACCGTTTCCAACTGCTGCAAAAACAAACCTAATGACATGTGACACGACGGCTCGTAGTCGTTGCATATCTCGTTCCTACGGGTAACCTTACTAACCTTAACCTTCCATTCCAAATGAACCAACGTATTATACGTGTTACAAATAAATCGTGTTATAGTTAAAATTTTGATGTTTTGTAGTGTGTGCGTTGTATCATTTTCTGTTAAATGTAATTTGCTGACACAGTGACACAGTGATATCGCCAAGTGTATTGATAATAATGACCTGTGGATATGTTATTTGTGTACGGAGAGTGTGATCAAAATCGGTGGGCACTGCTGGACGAAAGACAGAAATTTCCGGGATACAGATAAACTACGAAACTCAAATATACCTAATTTTGAACATGTATCACGAATGTACAGGACCGGCTTACATAATTTGTAAATGCGAAAATAGCATATCACTTGTTCTACAAATAAGTAGGCGTATACTAAATTGGCTATACCCCACTCAAAATCACCCTGTATATTGTATAAACGTTTTATATTGAATTCTAAAGAAAAAACTTATGATTATGCAGCATATTTCTCATTTCATTAATCTACATTTACAAAACTATTTTGTACTTGTTTATCATATGTGCTCAAAACTACCAATTTTAAGATACTTATTACTGGAATCAAACTATTTTCTTTTATATAACACGTGCTATATTATTTCTGTATATTATATACAAGATTAGATAACAATAGGATTAACGGTTCCGAGTAAAACAAAACAATTGAGTGTCAAGCTTTAGTGTCACTGTGTACACAGAGTTTGCAACTTGTAATCAATAGTAAGCAAAATATACAGCAGAGTATAACTATTTGTGGCAATATTTTACTTAAATTTGCAATTATATAATATATAAAGATGTTCTGCTAGCATATGAATTGGACACAATAGGACCGCAAAAATAAAAAAATACACATTAAGAAATGTTTAAACAAATATTGTATTACCATCAATATTATGCTACATTTTGACTACCTGCATAACAGATAATAAAAGCTAATTGAGATCATTAAATGGCTTACCTAATCATTAGATAATTGCCAAATAATTCATTTAAAATTGAAGCCACACAATTACCTATAGGTACTATCGTTTGCAATAATAATGACACTCACTAAAATGAATTTTGCGTTTTCCTTTGAACTTCTGACGTATTCATATTGAAAGCTATATTAAATTTTTAACATTAGTTATTAGTTGTTTCACTCACCAAGAGATTTAATGAAATTTCTATTTAGAACTTCCAGAAGTTCAAAACCTATTTTAAGAGAGTGTCATTATTATTGCAAACGATAGTACCTATATAGCAGTAACGGCTTGTTAGAGGAAGCAAGAGAGACTAAGCCTCCTCTGCGGTGTTTGTAGCATTGCCAAAAAAATGTCTAATTTATTTTGATTTTATATTACATAAGTACCTACGTATATCATATTTTTATATTTATTTTGTTATAAATTTATTTTCACATGCAATTAATTATTAATTGAGATCTCAAGTGAGCAAATAAATACACGTAATTTTTGAATGTGCTTGAAATTTCGCGCTCTCCGAAGCGTAGCCCATGCCGACGGAGCTGCTGGCAGCTAAGCGCGGTAAGCCTCCAGCGTACTCATAGCTGCTTTCCAATTGGCAAGTGAAGCGCTCCTGGAGTACTACTGAAGTACTTCAATTTTATTTTTCGCGTTCCAATACTTCCAATAATAGAGAACATTTTACTCTTGAAGTGGTCTTTATCGTTTTCCCCTGCCCCCTTGTGCTCTACCAATTTTTGTGGAGTTTTATGCTCCATTTCAAACATTGAGGTAATATTGTAATATATTTTTATTAATTATTAGATCATTTGCAATTCTTTACAATGCATATCTTTGTTATGGTAAGTATGTATCCTTTATTTAGATTTTGCTTCCTATTCAGTTTTATTTTAGGAAATGCTTTCGACACCTTCCAATTGCATAATTCAGGAGCAGTTAAAAAGCAGTATGTATCTAACAATGCGCGATTTTGAACGACAGCGATAGCGTCATTACATCCGCAAATAAATCTTAGCACAGGCAACTAGCTGCCATCAACTATCTCTTTTTAACATGTATGTTTTTTAATATAGCCATCCTTTTTCTACCACCGCGCGATTGCCCGTCGTGAAGCCTCGGCACTCTCGGCAGTAATCGGAAATAGAGCAATTCAAACAAAACAAAAACATGACCATTTGTTATTTGTCTTGTCATTTGCATCTATGAGGCTCAAAATGACAATAACGTCAACAGCTCTAGTTGCATGGACATTATAGATTATAATAAATTATACTGCTGGCAATGTTGGTTATTTACTAATGATAATTTATTAGTTTGGGGTCGTAGGGTGGGTTTTAATAATTTGTAAAATATAACGCGAGGTCTCGAAAGACATGAAAATTTCAGGAACATATTTCATCACGTATTAAATTTGAAATGCTGGGTAAACATAACATTGTAAATGCTTTAGATTCTGCTCACGAAATAGAAATACTTGCAAAATTATAATAAGGAGGTCCGTGAAAATAAAGATATTTTACATAGATTAATCGATGTAGTAATATTTTTGCCGTCATAAGAAATTTCTTCTCGCGGTCATGATAAAAAGCGGATTCTTCTAGGGCTAATAGGGCTACCGGCAAACAACCCACTTATAAAAATTTAACGCGCCCATGGCACTACCTTAAGAGTGGTGAGGAAATGTGCCAGTGTGATTATACAACGATAGTTTGAGGTTTTCACTTCAAGCTTCCTTTACTGAAAACATCACGAGCCGCCACTGCTATATAGCTGAATTTGTCACGTACGAAAAGCAACAACTTATTATTAATCTTTTGCTTCTGTTAATGGTTAACTCCAAGAAAAACTAAAAAAGCTCGGACTGTTATATGTTATAGTGAAGAAACTAACACTATGGTGAATACAATGACACCAAACTGAAATAACTTTTAATATTAATTTTTTATACAGGTGAATTTAATTTAAATATACATACTAGGTTACACAATAACCTTGATTATAATTTCTAAAAAATTCTTTTTGTCAAAACAGACATTGAAAAACCCGCCAAACATAGATAACATTAATTTATTTACAGTAAGTACTGATAAGATAAAATATGTAAATATACAGATTAGTAACTCACCTGCAGGTTTCTGTTTTATTACATTTTGCTCAAAGGTTATAATAAAATAGCCATGCCATCAGCTACTTTTCATGACACACGTCACTGGACTACATACATATATTGGATTTACCAACTGATAAAAAAGTTATTTTAGTTTCTTCCTTTAGCTATGAATATAATTCCTATTGCTTAAATTATCATGAGACAAAATTCCTAACAGTTATAAAATACATTTTCTGGTATTCAGTTAATGTTGAGGCGCTAAAGTTTTAATTTGTTGCTTTGTACATTAAACTATGTCTATTGGAAGTACTTTAACATTAGAAACTGCAAAATATATTTCTAAAAGTCATTTTACAGTACAAAAGTTTTCGTTCAATTCGGAAGTTTCTTGTCTTAAGCATGCGTAGTGCACGCAAAATCTGACAAAATTGCAATCAGCTGATTGTTATTGTTTTCAAGTTCAAGAACCTTTTCAGTTCGAACAAAAAATTCAACAATTTTCCTGAACAAGTCTTGTAAATTTGGTAATGTCAAGCAATACAGAAAGTTAATATTTTCCGTATTTAGAGTTTTTTTAATGGAAATTATGAAAAGCCAAGTGGAAAGTTTAAAAAGGTCAATATGAATGGATTATCACAATAATTTTTGTACCTACGTTTTGTATTTTGTGACACAATGGTACGCAATGGTCCTATGGTAGTTATGGTACCCTCGCTTTCAAATGTTGGCTGCATTGCACTAAATTCAAGAAAATTGAGCTTTACGACTGTAAAATGAATTTTTACTATCCGTGCTAAGATACAAAGATAATAGTTATTTTCCTTTTATAAATTTTTAGCTTAGCTCAGTTTTCTTAGATAATCTTAGCTGGCCTAACTTAATAAAAGGAACAGTAGGTACAAAAAATACACCATAAAATTATTATAAATAATTAAATTTTCTTTTCATATTCGGGCCTTATTCATACTCAAATTTTGTTAGTACAACTAGGTACTTACCTACAAAATAGATTCTAGGGCAAAGTTAATTTAAGCGGCTTAGATATTTTCAGTCGTGTCATATATTTAAAAAAAAAGTGGATAAGAATTTTGAACATACTCGAAATATTTTCGGATATGACATCACTAATGCCTCGCAAAAATAATTCAAAATAATTTCGCGCTGGAAAACGCCTTTATTATTGATTGCGTTGAGCAGACTGATTGCTCACTGATCATTATTGGCATAATTTTGGTAATTTTAAGCGATCACACAGTTTTGTGAGGCCATTTTATGTAAATGGAAATAATTTTTATGAACTCTGTCAATGATGTCTCAATATTAATCAACACGATACTGCGCATGATAACTGATCGCTCACTGATCGCTACTGCGTGCTGAACGCGATTATCACATCACATAAAAGGAACACAAGTGGTCTACTGCAAATTTGAATGGACACTGGGGACATTTAGTATTTAGTCAATTAGTTTAGACTTTAGATCCTTTCTGTAGGCACTGTTGGCAGTATTTATACACTACCAGACTACCACTCAACAAATATTTATGTGTATTCTGCTTCTGCTTATTATTTTATGTAAATTGTTTGACAGATTTAATTAATAATAGGTATGTTATGTTTCATTATAAAATGAGTGGGATATACTCGATCCCAATATACTATTGTTTAGCAAATACGTTGGTGAATTTTGTTTCATTCTACTTATCTATTTTGTGATCTTTGCGATTTCAGAGCGTGTGATACATGCGTAACAAAAAACATATATTGCAACACGAATTCACTAATTCACTATAAATCTTGTTAATGTAATATAGTTATTAATTAATAAATATATAATTTTTAGTTTCTAAATGTGGTTGAAATTGCGGAAATCATGACACACTACTGGTGGATGCATTGGTTTTGGATTACACTATGGTTATCCAGTAAGTTTAAATTCCTATGTATCTATAATTATTCCACATAAACCTAATATTAATTGAAAGTTAGTCTGTACAAGTACAAGTGCCTATACCTATTCTATATTTAGTAAGTACGTTTTATACAAAACTTGTAATCATTGCATTTGCATATACTAGTTAAAATATTCGCCTCCACATTTAAATCTAAGAACTGTTATTCCTCAGTAATATACATAATAAAGAATATTTTATTTTTTGAGCTCTTTTACAGTTATTGTTTTTGAAAAAAATTGCAATTTAATTTTCAATCATATATAATACATGCTTATAAGCAATTAAAGATGACCTTAAATCACTTATTAATGTTACTAAACAAGTTTTCCTTGTTTTTAATGATACATCGATGTTTGCTTTTTTGTAAACAAATTATAATTTATGGATTTTTAAATAAACAACTAGGCACCTACATGAAATCCAATTTAATTATTCCACAGAAATAAGGTAATTTAGGTTTGAAACATTCAATAAGTAATATTTTATCATATGTTTACTTTGTTCTACTTTGATGATTATTATTTCAGTAACATGTGAGGAAACACCAACTACTTCAGTATATTCCATTTCAACGCATTCTGCTATGAATATGAGCAGTGACTCGTATCGTTCAGATGAAGCAAGTTCAAATGTTGGAAGTCCACCCAGCACTGTCTACCCAGTGTACATGAAAAATACTACAGCACAAAACAATATCACTCTAAATAAGTTCACCAAACCTTCCTCTAAGAAAGTTAGCTTTCATTTTCCATCCCTGACTGTAAGAAATACTACAAAAGAGTATAAAGAAACTGTGATAAACCAAATAAATGCAACAGATATGAATAATGTTACTGATAATCAAATGCTGAATACAAGCTTTAACGCAATAAACTATACCAATAATTTAACTTATCTTGGAGAAGAGGTTAATAATAATCAGAGCTCGAGTCGAAACACCGAGAGGATAAACGTCGAGAATGATGATACTTCAGAAAGAAGTCTCTCTGCAGCTGGAATAACCGGCATCACTCTAGGTTGTGTAGTTATTGTAGGAATAATATCTGGTATTAGTTTTTTTTTATATCGAACTAGAGGATTTAATCGACCTCAAGTACTTAATGATCGTTGTAGCAATCCTGATTCTAGTGGATACATCGATGATGCTTCAGTAAGAGTAAGCGTTGATTATTTTTTTATTTGCACTTTTCCATTTTTAAATATATTTTTAAGAATTAGCATGGTGTATATTTTTTTGGCTTTTTCTAGTACTGTGTATTTTAGGTTTTTTAAATGTTTATATGTGTGATTCACACAGAACATGTAACTCTCCTCATTTTATTATGAATTATGTTTCTGTTTCAGGACAATTCTGAGGAGATGTACAGTCTAGACAATGATTCATTTTTAAATAGTCTCGAAGCCATGACCATTCAAAATTACTGGACAGATACTGTTAAACATACAAAACTTTAATTTTAAACTACCCAGTGTTTTAATTTTTGTACATATAAGGACTTATTTTAAGTATTTTAGAATCTGTGATGCATATCAATAGTAGCTCGGAATTATATACTAGTGCATTTAATATAAATATCACATCATTATTGCAATATTTATACTAAATGTGTCAGTAATACCTCCAATTTTAATATATTTTTCTAAATATTGTACAGCATTATATGGTGTTTTATTTTGTAGATTTAATTTTTTTGTATTATTTCAAGAGTACAAAAAATGTTAAGGTTTGTTAAAGTTATTGAAAATTGTAAATATTTTGATTTATATATACATCTTTGTTGTTCTATCTTTCCTGAGTGTTAAGACAAACTATAGAGTATTAGTATAAATTGTGTTTAGATAGATAGGGAGAGTTTGTGTATGGTGATTCAGGTTTTAATGCACAAGTTTTGAAGGTCAGTAGAACTTCAAAAAAATAATGAGTATAAGCCATATTTGGTATATAATGAAATTAGTTAAGGTGTCATAAAATGTTTTAGTATTGGGCACTTTCAACAACCAGTGGCAGAGGTATGGGCACTTAGTACCACTAACTTTGAAACAAAAGTTGTACCCCCCAAATAATAATATTAAAATTGAGAACACTTCTAAATGGAGAATTTAATTTCAAACAAGAAGTGTATTCTAATCTATTTTTGAAACTATTGTAGTTACAATAGCAACTTTGACTTTTTGCGTTTAATTTAGTATCAACTGTCAACTATATTATTTAATGTTTTACTTACAACTCTGTTGTTAGCTTCTTCATTCCCCTTTGGTTATTGGCATCAGGCAATAATAAAAAAAGTCAAGTTTGCTATGGTAACTACAACAGATATGAAAATAGATCAAAATACACTTTATCTTTCAAATTAAATTATCCGTTTAGAAATGTCTTGAATTTTAATATTATATAGGGGTGGTACAACTTTTGTTTTAAATTAATGGTACTAAGGGTGGAATTCATAGTCAGCACTTCACTTAAGTGTGACTTTTCATTTAAGGTATACTTAAATAAGATGCCCTTCAATATTTTCTTTCATATCTAAACTTAATGGAAACATAAAAGTATGCTATGAAACTATTAGTAGGTGGTTAACCCTGCATTTCTATTTTGTAAATTGCAAAGCGAAGTACACACTTAACCTTAAGTGTGATCTATGAATTCAACCCTAAGTGCACATACTGCCACTGGTTGTTGAAAGTACCTGATGCTAACAAATTGTGTCAAAGACACCTTAACTAGTTTCATTATATACCAAATATGCATTAAATATATCCACTACTTTGACCCAAAATAAAAAAAATACATAACAAACTGGCATTATTTTTTGAAGTTCTGCTGACCCTCGAAGTTTGTGCATTAAAACCTGAATCAACCTATACACACTTTGTTTATTTACACAAAATTGTGCAATAATAAACATAAAATATATAATTTTTTCTAATAAATGATGGCAATTGTTTCATCAAAAAGATGTTCTATATCATTTATGCTACTTTCTACCATTAAAATCACTTATAGAATAGAAATTATTTATTGTGTAAAGATTACAAAAGAGAAAATAATTACACAAAATTACTTATATAATGCACTTCAACATTCTTGCATCTGTGTAGATAACTGAAAATTTTGATACAATTTTTTATCCAGTCCTTCCAACAAATTTCATTCGGAAAAAATATTTTAAAATTATTTCAGTCTAGATAAATGAGAATATGTATTTAATTTAACGGCTTCGTCAGTTTCCAGAATTTTGAAACCACCCGCCTCAGCTCCCTAGCCCGCTCCTGATTTTTATTGATTCTTATAAAATTCATGTAACGTTTCTCATTGGATAGCGCGAAATGTGCGTTGTGTGTTGCATATAATCGAAGCATCAATTTAAGAATAACGCTTGTTCAACTCGGTTTTAGTTTACCAAAAAGAGCGGTAGCTGAAACGCTGAAATATAGGGTTCAACAATACAATTTCCTTAACCAAGCCCTAATGAAATGAGGACGCCTGTAATGTGAATTTACATATAGAAATATACTACACTATACCGATTTATATAGATGAAACTGTGAGTAGTAAACTTAGACACTACAAATTAACATTGTTTAAATAGATAGGTATATGAATATGTTTGCATAATAACGCGTCTTAAATTATATTAAGATTCTATTTTTATTAAAAAAAAAACAGCAGTTTTCAGGTAAATACTTCATTAAAGCTCTTTATCTAACCAGTGGTTTGTATTTCTCGCAGAAAATCGATTACAGTTTCCTAAAAACGAATGTATATTTTTAAACCAAGTGATGCAATACGATGAATTTAAGCCTATTTAAGAATTAATTCCAAAAAGCATAAATATGTACACATCGTAAATCTAATACAATTTGGAAATAAGAATGTTTGATGAGGTTAAGTAATTAGATACAATTTTTGCAGAAATAGGCCTCTGTGAAAACAGTTGAGTGAAAAAATTAAGTCGGTTGAGACGAACGTCTGTGAACGTCAAGAGACATTGCTGTGCTAGTGGAAGCATTTTATAAATATAAGAAGTCCTTTAATATGTTTTCCCTATGGTACGCAGCTTTAACATACAGAGAGTACAAGTAAGTGCTGTTAATATCCATTACATATCTATAAAAAAAATATTGTATTACTATCTACCGGTATTTTGCCGGTAGATAGTAATAATATCGTATGTTTCTGGCCATAATCCAAATGCTATTTTCGCCCATATTGACAATTTATTTAGGAATTAACCTCATGCTCAAAATTTTGTGATTGCGTGTATTATCGGAACCTATTTATTTTATTAAGGCCGATTACATTGAGTAAATTTGCCCCCGAGCTATGTAAATATTAGATTTTTTTAACAAATACGTTTTAAATATACTACACAATATTTAAACTTTTTTAAATGCTATGAAAATACATTTCCGGTACTTTGCTCTATTTTTTGCCAAATAATACGTAACTAATTAGCAGCTAATAAAAAGTAAGGTTATGTGGTCCTTTCCAAATACCTAATTTTGCCTCTGGCATATAATTTACATATTTGAGTAAAACTAGTCGAAAAAAACAAATATTTTATGTGGCAAATTTTAAATTACTACATGCACGTTGTAGAGATAGATAAGAACATTATTGTCGAATTGTCGACATCTATTGTATAGGTACTTATGTATCCAATGCAACACGATTTAGCGTAGCCGAGTATTACATGTTGCATATTCTTTAGAAGTGTAATTTTAAAATTGTAAGTAATCAGTACCTACTAATTTCATTAAATCGATTTAATACAGTGTTTCAAAAACACATATATAGAGCTGATAAAACATTGAAAAATAATAAATGGGTTTGGACCACGGGGATGGACTTAACCATAGAATTATTATAGGACTTAACCAAGCCTAACCTAAAACTAAATTTGATATAATTTTCATCCAATCGAAACATAGCGCATATATGAGTATATAATCGTACTTTGTTCGACTTTAAAATCCAAAAAAAAGTGGAAAAAAACCTGGCAATACATTTACAAAATTTGATAGCACATGAATCGAAAGGCACTATATTACCATTAACACTTATTAGGTTCTTTCCAAATAGCAGTTATTTCCGGTAATCGGACTATTTAGCATGCGCAGTAGCAAAATGTCTTTTCCACATGAAATAATTGCTTGTTTAGAATTACCATATATATATTACTGCAACTGGTTGAACGGTAATTATTAGTAATATTTTGATTTTCAAGTGAAATTGACTTCTTACTTCTTTAGCACATTTTTATTTGCACACATATGCTATTCACGTACAATTTTTTGTTAATGAAATACATATTTCAACATCACTTACACTCATATTTTTACCTCGCGCTCTAAACTCTTCATACATGTCATCATCCAATATTCCTCACTTCGATCAAATCACTAATAAAATTAGTTACATTCATAATTAAATTAACGAAAAGATATACTCAACATTTTGCCCGCCCGAACGATATACCCGCCCATGATAGCGCTGGAAATGAAACAGTTGGATCCGACAATTCGTCGCAGCCAATCAAAAGCAGCAGCGCATGCGTAGCAGAAGCTGTGTAATCGGGTATGCTCTCAGAGATATGCGGCACACGATTTTGTAGGAAAAATATACGGGCTGCATGTATATTTATAACATTAGTCACTCTCTACAATTTTGGCCGCTGACTATAGCTTGAACTTTATACTAAAGTATAGTCTTGGTTGATATCTATAAAATGAACATAAATACATGTGTTCGATTCCGCCGCTCTGCTTTATTCTCTACTCAACTCACCACTCGACGCGCCACTTAGTAGCCGTATTAGATCTTTCAGTAGTTCAAAAACTCATTTGAAAAAATAAAGAATCCCATTACTATTGCAATAGGTACATACTATCAGAATATATTTTTTTTTGCGTATATTTTCTGTGGTACTACGAATAAAAGGTCCATGGTAAGAAGATAAGGCACATACGCATAAATACCAGTACAATATGAATTTCTGTCATTTTAGTAGAAATAGAACACTAATCATTAAACAGAAGACGAAGCTACAAAATACGCAGTCAGGATAATTCAGATTACAGATTAGTAGGTCATTTGCTGAAATTCTAAGTATCATCATCAACTACATTTTGAGCGACTTACAATGAATTCCAAGGAATGGAATCGAGAAAAAACTGAAAATTTAAAGTGTATCTTCTAAATTACGCCGTGGAGCAGATTTTAGCTTAATATTAATAAGGTCCTTAAGTCGAGCCAGGGGGGAAATCGTCGATTTCACTATTTCAAATCGAGAGATTTAAAGAAAATTCAGTATCTCTTCCTACGGCGGAGAGTTGCCTTAATCAAATCTATTTAAATACTAAATAATGTGTTAATTATGTAATAATTATATTTTTTATAATAATCGATAAATTGTAAGTCAACCCATTGTTATATTTAACGATAATATCAAGAAATGCGTAATAAAACTATTCAAACATTAATTTTCTCCATAATAATATAATTATTGACAAAAATTTCGAAATAAAGATTTTTCAGTGCGCGTAGCAACGTTAGTTTGGTTTCTAGGCTGTTCCACATACAATTAATTATTTTACCATAAAATTTTTAAGATTTGGAAAAACAACAAATTTAAACCTGATTAGATTCATTAATTTTGACCTGTTCGTACCTATTAAAAATCTGAAATACCATTTTATGTATTAAATTGTAGCTTTTATTGCTTCTTTATTAGGAAACTATACAATATAGTAAAAATAATTATCAATAATAACAATAAAATATGTTCAAGGGACTTACAAATTGAAACGGATTGTTTTTCTGGCAAAAGAAAAAGATGGATTGGGAAATCAGTAACAATATTTTAATGTAATGACTGATAATTATTATTACTGTATTGTAGTTTTCTGATGAAGCAATAAAGGCTAGAAATGAGGAGTTTTCTTTTTCTTGCCTGTGTGATGCTTTCGAGAAATTTATTCTCATCAGGACTTCTACAATAATATAAATTGGTAAAATAATTAAAAGGTATAAAAAAATTATTTGTGATTGTGAACTTAGGTACGAAATGCGGGGCCGATACAAAAAATTGGCCAAATTGAATAACAACTAATTAAACACAGTATAAAATCTTCAAAATCGACATGTCGACATTATCACATAAGTATATTGCTTTTCCTTACAACAAATGGTAAACATCTTTATACCAAAAATTGTGAATATTCAAAAATCTCATCGTGTAGTAGGAACTAACACATTTCGAAATTTGTTAGACATTGAAAAGGTCCCACTTAAAATTGTAGAATCGCGAGCGATAAGATTGTGAAAAAATATGTTATAATTTGAAAAATGATCTATGTAGGGTAATGAGTAATATTTAAAATTTTCCTGAATGTTACGATTGGTAAATGTAGTGACAAGTTACTTTCTGTGAAATAAAAATCTAATATTTCATTTCTTTAAATTAATTCATTTATTTAAATTCTCCGTACGCAGAGGTTTGGCCCGTCGAAATGTCCTTGTTTTTCATTGCCAATTGCCAGATTGATTTTGTGCTTCTGCTGATGGTGAAATTGATAATGTAAGAACCTCCCTGATGAACCTAGTTTTGTATACCAGGATGTTATGACCGTATTATCGGCCCTTCGTATCAAATAATATCCTGGTCACAGCATAAATGCTGTGTCCTGGTCACGGTGTACTTACACCGTGGTCCTGGTATACAAAATCGGGTTCATTAGGGAGGTTCTTACACTATCAGTCTCACTATCAATAAAAACACAAAATCAATCTGTTATTGACAATGAAAAATAAGGTTATTTCGACGAGCCATACCTCTCTACTTAATGAGAATTGAAATAAATTAAAACATTTGTTCATTGATAGTGGTTAGTTACCCTAAAAGAAATTAAGCTTTTATTTCAAAGAACGGAACTTGTCACTATACATACCAATCGCAACATTCAGGACAATTTTAAATATTGCTTGAGCTAAAAAATAGTGTTCTTCTTTGTTCCCAAAACTATATTTCCCAATATTTTTTAAATTTCGGTTTAATATATATACCTATATATATTTCTCTTTAAAAGGATGTATATCTAAGAATATATAAATTGTTATACTACTGATTTGTGCATCGAAGCCAAACGGATCAACGGTTTTGAGATGCCAGCTTAGGTTATTTACCTCTTGCATATTAGCTTCCCATGACATAGTCCATGTGTTCCTGTAACTTAAGAACAACTTTGGTTTTCTCAATTGTTTTGGTGTAGACGGTGGGCTTTTTT
Source organism: Monochamus saltuarius (assembly GCA_025584915.1). Taxonomy (NCBI): domain Eukaryota; kingdom Metazoa; phylum Arthropoda; class Insecta; order Coleoptera; family Cerambycidae; genus Monochamus; species Monochamus saltuarius. The sequence continues at coordinate 17,309,917 of CM046730.1, read as the reverse complement.
GTATATCCCGAACCAGCGCATCACGTGTTGTTCTAAAATAAATTCTATAAACCCAGAGCCACGGTCAAACTTTAAATATAACTTCTCTCTTCTTATAATCCTTTTCCGTAGCAACAACACATTTCTAAAACAAAAGAAAAACAACGAGACAAATAAATGTTCGACATGCCTTCTTCGCTTACGCTTTGCTGATGTTTGTCATTTAAGATTATACCTGTAAAGTAGTGTAAAGCCAAAGTAAATAGCTGCTTTATCCCTTACTTTTATGTCAATGCTACATGATAGTACTAAATCAGATCAATAATTAATATGGATGGTTTTGCAATGCAACCGCAAAATTCAACGCGAATAAAGCGAAAATTTTGAAAAATTAAAATCTGCATTTTATAACACATGTTTAAAAAACAAATTTCGACTACCTACTCAAATGTTTGGTCCCTATACATCGCTATACTTTCCTACATAGGTACTTGGGTTGTAATACGTGATAAGTTACACATAATTCGAACAGGTACTTTCAATTAACAACTTAAATTATCTAACATTAGGAATAAATTTTAAAGTTTGGAACAGTATTAGCTCGATTATCACGATTAGATATAGTGAATACTATGTAAACAACGCTTTATCATTATTAAAATGGTGCTATGCCTTTTGATAGAAAATATGTATATATACTACTTTCTATGTAAACTTTTCTCGCAACATTTCATATTTTAAGATACCAGCACCAATTATTCAACAATTGAAAGTTATTCGTGTTATTGATTTGAATATATCAGTATCAACCATTACAATACACGCTAAAGAGTTCATCAAACAATTCCATAACTTTGTGTTCTGGTTTTTCTCACTTTGATACTATTTCTGTAGTCCCGGGCACTCCTTCCTAAACTCCCTCAGCAAGTACGAAATAGATGTTGAAAATAGCTGTTTAGTTAAATCTATATTTAACTTTTTCGAGATATGTCTTAAATACTGATAAATGAAAATTCACTGTTTTATTTTTTCCTAAAAAACATATCAGTCTAGGAGCTTGAGTTCCAGCTAAGAATAAACTCGAAATTGCTGACACCTGCTATTTGTAACTATATGTATAGTTTGCTGATGTTGCTTTGTTTTCGAAATATTGTATTATCGTACTAACTTGAATATAATAATTACAAATAACAATTATTGTTCATCTTAATTGGAAAAATAATTAATTATTAAAATATTTCTACGAAAAACGCCTAATTTACGCATTCCATGATTTTTTTTATTAAAAATGCAAACATTCCTCTCTGATATATGTAAATGTTTTCCTCAATCAAAATTTTTTTGAACAAATTCCAACATAGAACAATAAAAATAACATTTTTTGGCAAACTTGAGTTCATAAACAATACGTCATATTTCTAGCGATGAATTTTCCTAATTTTTTTCACTTATAGTGTTTCAAATTCTTGGATTGGTTCGAACGTAACACTAAAAATATTGTACCGCACAACATTTTAGTGCGCAACAATGAGCGCATTGGCATTAACTAACTCTGACTAATGACAATAATGATGACTTATATAACAGCCTTCTTTATCTCTTCATATCCAGTTTTTTATATTTATTTTACAATTCTATTTTTACTTTAATGTAATATATTCCATTGAAACTATTGAGTACCTTTGTATTTGTTTAGTAATTCTTTCATGTGAGTTTTTTTTTCACGTTCAAGTTTTAATTTCTCATTTATCAAATTAGTACTATTATTTATTTGCCATGCATGTATTTTCATTTATTTTTTTTTTGTTTTTTTTTTAAGAGATGTTATTTGGGAAAATATATTACCAAAGAAGCAAGCTCCGTCAGCTCCCGCGAAAGAAACAGCTGTGGTATGTCCTTTGCCCTCTAAAAAAATCGAGCCCTCAAAAATACCAATTGTGGAACCACCTAAACCGCCAAGAACACCATCCCCACAACCTTCCAGTACCTCCACTCCAGAATATCCCTTATCCCCTCAAGCCACTTCAACCCCTATCAAACGAAGCACAGAGAACGCAAAATCTCTGGAACCGCCAGTCAAGCCTCCTAGATCTCCATCCCCACATCCGATCAAAGCCGAAGCACTTGACGATATTGAGTACGAGGACGAAGATGAAGACGATGAGGAAGAAGGGAGCGAAGTTGAAGAAGATGATGAAAATTCTGTGATATCTTCGTCCCCTAGAAGGGCTCAGTTAGCAAACACTGTTAATGAGTTCATCAACCAAGAAATAAATCAACCCAATTCTTTACGCCTGAACCAGACAAGGTAGAGCGGTTTTTTGTTGACTTTTTGTTTTTGCTATTGGTCATACCTAGACTTTTTAATAATTTAATAAAATGTAGGTAGGTACCTACTTAACATGTTGTGACCAACCGTTCTAGTAATGTTTCTTTCGTTACTGTTCTTGTGTTTTTTCACTAATATGTATTGTTTGTTACTGTTAGATAATTTATTGGAGAGTTTTAATAAAATGTTTTGAAAACTTTGTAGATCTTTATTTTTCCATCCAGAGCCGTAGCCAGTCAACTTTTTCGAGGAAATGAGGGGGTGCTAAATGAAATCTTAGTGGGACCCTAAAACAAAGTGAAATAATTTTTTTTGTTTTTTCGAAATCTAAGTTTTAGAGCGTCCAGAGTCTAACCCCTTGGAATTGGGCCTAAAATTTGGTTTTTTGCAAATTTCCTACCCATTAAGTTTATTTTAATACAATTTCGTATGTAGGTAAATAGTCTGACTGATTAATATGATATGACATTAAGTCCCACAGAGGACAATATTTTACAAAAATCTCAAGTTTATATAACTGATTTTTAAAAATAATATAGCAGTAATGGATAGCACCAATTGACATCTGTCATTCAATTTGTTTTAATTATTGTTTTCTATTTCATGAATTTTTGAGCCTGCCAATAGTAATATATATACCTACAATTTAGTTACGTTTTTAGTAAATAAACCCATAAATGAAAAAAGCAGTGTCTATTTTTTTGTGCAGAGTGAAACTGTATTTAGGGTCCGTTGAGAAAAAAAATGAAAATAGAAAATGTGCAATGCGCATACGCATAATTAACATACTCTGTCACTTGTGTAAATATACTTATTAGTTATGTTCAGATAGACTACAATCATACACATACTATATTCTATTAGAATAACAAATATAATATGTTCGGTTTTGGTAAAAACTGAATGAATTATCCTTACATATTTACTCACCTTGGCATATCAAAATAACCGACAGGTACAGATAGATACTTTTACTTTACTTTAAAATTGGCCCAGTAGTTCAAAAGATCACAATTTTGGGTTCAATTTCAAGGGGCTCTGGGATCTTATACCTATCCAATTTTTTCTTACTATTTTTGGATGACCCAGATACACAACAACAGGCAACAGGCTATAAAACACAATATGATAAAACTATAAAATATTTAAGAGAACTATTACAATATTTAATTTATCTATTTTACACTATTTCTTAATTTATTTCCACATTTAACATTTTTTATTTGCTAATAAATGTGATTATTTTTTTTTCGAATGTGACGTGATCTGATTTTTTATATTCCAAATGTTTAAATTTTTTCTCTAGAAGCTCCACCTGACCTCCCTGGCTACGACCCTGTTTCCATCGATCATAAATCACTTTCCCGGTGGCTTTAAATCTCTTACAAGCCTTTCTTTTAAGAAAGAGCTTTGTTATATAAGTATATAAGTGTAAATAAAATTATATCATCTCAGCTACAACACAACACACACTATGGTCAAGGTCAAAAATTGGAGCACCTAACAATTATAAATTAGCACTGTCAGAAGTTGAATAAAAATAGACTGGAAGAATGCCAAACTGGTCAGTTTTTTTCATGGAACACAGTTGCATTAATTTTACAAAATCTTATATTAATTGGACAGTTAAAATTATTTTGCCTTCACATTATGTCGTATGGAAAAATAAGGATGATAAAATGATACAATAATACCTATCTACTAAAATTGCATAAATATTTTTGGAACATGCTGTACATTTTAAATGAAATGTGAATATATACATATGGCAATTTTTGTATATTATACGGTAGACTCGTACCTAACTCCCCAAAAAAAAAAACAAATTAGCATCTACACAAATCTGAATGTTTTATTTACCAAAAAAATTTAAATTCAAGCTAATAACTGAATACTAATAACGAATGACATGGTACTGGGTTATGTCACTGAAACAGAGGAAAATTGGATTACAACATTTAAGTTTGCGTTGATTTCATTCACATATCGTTAGAAAAATTAAGCAATTTCCATTTGTTTAAAAATACGAATTTACTAAATTACGTAAGGTTACAATGTTTTTGCCAATTATTCTATTTACTTCAATGACCGATAAAAGTTGATTTTGCCAAAAAATTGCCATTCATTTTGTCCCTAGCTTTGCAATAAATCACATGACCGTCACATTCATTATAGGTAATAGCCTTGTAATAGGTATACGGGCCACATTATATTCTGTAAACTTTGGTCATTCATGGCCTATCCGACCCCCCCTTGCCATTAGATGCATGCCTGGTTAGTGGTTACAAATAGGTAATACGGAAAATGAAATTGTACGTACAGCGGAACATATCAGTGTTATTTGCTATATTTCGATCTGACACTGCCTAATCTAGGATAATATCAGCTAACAACAATATAAGTACCTAGGTATTTCTTAATTGGATCGTTCCTTAAAATCTTATCTTTAATTTAAATTTTCGGTGCAAAAGTTACAAACAGGCAAAGTATTAATAACCAAGTTATGTAACTCGACGAAAGTGAACGCATTAAATCTCTCATTATCCTCTGGATAAAAAGGTATTTTTCTAATAATTGGTTTAATACTCGTGATCCTGACTCATTTACTATCAGTGGCAGCTCGTGACTTTTTATACAAATGAGGCAAGCAGGCTGGGACTTTTCCAAATACGAACTACAGAATTAACATTTTTTGAAAACATCATTATTTATAGGTACATTAGAAAATATACAAATACAGGATTACTTATTATATTTCCTTTCTGTTTTACGAGCATCGTTCTATGCCGTTTTGTCGATTTACTTATACTTATCAATGTTAATTTGCAGTTTGAAAAAAATACAATGATAATTTTATTATGAAATATTAATAAATCGCGTTGTTATTTATTGAATAATATCGTTAGCATATTCCTCATGTTTTCCTATACTTGAGGCTCTGGGCATTGCCATTTCACATTACACATATGAAACTTGAAAACGCACAATTACAGTGTGCTGAAATTTTAAATGTAATATATTAGAAGCGGAATATATATATCAGACTGCCTCTATTGCACTCTCACAGTGGTCTCCAGCCTCCAACACCAATGGAATCTATGGTTTCGATATATTTCTTATTCTTACCTATATGTTTATTGGTATGAGGTGTGAGATGTGTTCTTATTTATCTTATTGTGGTTATGAACGTATTGAAGAAGCCTATACAATACAAGTTATTGCATATTAGTTATTACCGTTATTACGATACACAAATTCAAAAGTGCCTCACCGTCATTGTTTACAAATCGCGCGCCGCCTTTAATGCTGTTGTTGGTGTAACATTTGTGTGTTTACAGTAATTTTCAGATATACAGCCAATATATTCTAATGTTACTATAATAAATTGATTAGATGATTAAAGTAGTTAGTGATTCTTATTTGTTACTTCCCAGCCAGCACAGCAACAATATCAGACTGTATCAAACTCTCCTCTAGATTTCCCGAATTTTTTAATTCTTCAACACCCCCGCCATCCCCTTACACCCCGGAATATTTTCGTTTCCGTAATATATGTTGCTTCTAATGCTTATTACTATTTTTTGGCAAAATATCAGATTGTATCAAACTCTCCTCTAGATTTCCCGAATTTTTTTATTTTTCAACACGTTCACAATGCCATAATCCCCTTTCACCCTGTAATATATTTTTATATAAGTAATATAATTTTTTTGTATTTTACTATGTTTACGATAAACGACTGCAAAATAATGAAATACCTACGGTCTTCATATTTTTTTAGTTGCTGCTGATAACGTGTCTGGTCCACTGTAATATTCCGTTTCTCGTTTCTGATTCTGATTCTGTCTTCAGCCACATGCGATGTCGCACAAAAGTACTGTTCATGTTGCGTAGGACATACAACCACCAAATGTCCTCCCTGGTGCACCTTAAAAGTACATCTCGGTGAAGTATTGTTGTGACCTTTGTGAGATCACTTTAAATGTTCCTGGTAATGTACTTAAGGGATGTCCGTCAAATATCGTTACTAATGTAATGCCAACATTCCATTATGAAGTACTTATTTATGTACTTGTCGTACATTTAAAAGCTATACATTACATTCTGTTGATACATATCGGTAATTAATTTAAGGGATATGTTTCTAATATTACTATTTATGGTAATTATTTACATTAGCGCAAACCTCCCCGATCAAAATTACTCGAGAGGTTTCCGCTAATGTAAATTCATAACCGATATGTATCAACATAATACAGTGCTTTTATAATTAATTACACTACTTTTGTACATTAACATTCTACTTGGATTTGGAAGTATTAAGGATATTATCATTTCTAATGTTTATGTAACTGATTTATGGGATGATTTTTGTTAATGGTAAAATAAGCAGAAATAAAAGTTAAATAAATAAAAAAAAACATTTTATTAACAGAAAACTAAGTGTTAATAATTTAACACATAATTTAAAAAAAATCATTTTAAGTTAGAATAAGAAGGTGAAAACAAAACTTAGGAATATAGGGGTGATATAATGTCTTTGGAGTCGCACTTAATATACAAGATTCAAAATCACTTAAAATTTGATAAAAACTGTTTTCTTAAAAAATTAGGAATTGAAGAGGTGATCGGTAATGGATTAATTTGATTCAGTTCAAGAGGGACTGTTGTTTTTCTGATCGAAAAGGGTGATGGAGATTTCATCGTTTTTAATACCTGCTGCCGCAGTATCTTCTCTGCGTCTTGCCGAAAGGTTTTTATCGGTTTATAAATATTTACCGCTTATTGTTTATCACTGAAAAAATAAATATTATTTCACAAAACTTCTCACCAAAGACAAACACAAACATAAAACTATAAAATAAAAACCGTTTTTAAATCTTGGATGTCTTTGATTGAATAAAGCAAAGACGCCAGGCACAAAATATAAACTAGAACTAATAGACAATAGACTGTGCTAGAACGCCAGAAAATAACAAAGTTAAGATTATGTTACGTTATGCGTCGTGTGTGCGGAAAAATTCGAAACATTAAAGGTGCTTACATGTATATGTAACATGAATAAGACACGTTTAGTTAAAGTTACAAAAATATATACATGTTATATATAATCTATGCTATTCATAAGACCTCAAATTTCCACATTTTGATCTTCCATAGATATCACACAAGTATGTAGCAAAAAAGTCACTATGGTACATTCTACATCTAGACACTTGAGCGGTTTATGGCACCTTACAAATGAATGTTTCTTTGTCACCTAAAAGAAACATCACAAAAGTGCCCAGTTAACGTTACATGCTGGCTGGGTTATTACTTTCAAATTTTTACTAAGGCACTACCACTGTTTGCTACATTCTCGATTTAGAGAGAGCTGCTTTTTTAAGTCGAGTAATTATAATTTTTTAATTAAATTTGATCCACTATAAGTGTTCTACCAAGGCATATATTTACCGTTATTGTCTCTTGGAGGGACCAATACCAAACATTCCAATGGGTGTCTGTCTACCTGTTTGTTAAACCGGCTTCAGGCTTCAGGTAGTCCTTCCTTTCTTTTCACTTTTCAGTTGAAGTCGTATCACTACACATTTTAAATTTTCATGCTACGGAATTGTTGGACCTAACTCAATGCCCTAACCCTAAAAAAACAATGTGAATGTAAGATATTTATATCTGAAATTATAATTAGATTATTTGTGCCTGCGTTTAGGCAACTAGACATATAGCATAAAGTGAACTATTGCTATTGAGGCTAAGAATTAAAATAACATACTGTACAATAATTATTTAGAACTACTCAATTCAGTGTCTCCTTCTACTTGGCAATTTCATTGAAAAAATTGCCACTAAGGTTATTCGTGCCTAAACAATTTTATATCCCTTACTAAAAGTTAAAATTAATTAAACAAAAAAGTTACGTTGTAAACACGAACATTTTATTAAGGGTACTAAAATATAAGATTTATTAAATTCGAAAAATTGTACATATATTTTAAAATTAATTCCTGGCATTTTCAGGGCACAAACGAATCGATTTTAATTGCGGAAAAGTCCTTGTTAAAGAAATATGTTATTCCCTTTTCCGAGTTTAATAGATTAGAAAATATTGTTCTGGTACGGGTATTTATGAGTTTTAGTCCGGTTGACGTAACATTTATATAATTGTCTTTGAAATCAATGATAGTTTATTGTCATTTAATTTTTCTAATATAATATGACATTGATAATACCTAGCTTTTTATAAAAATTCAAGGTGAAATAATAATCGATATTGTCGACGACGCTCGAGTTAGTTTAATATTTATAATTTTTAGTTGCAGCTTTGTATTTATGTAATTAATACAATCTGAAATAGAGATTAAAATCGAGAGATTTATGAAATATTTTTCCTCTAATCAATGTTTAACAGCACTAGATTAAACGGCAATAAATATCATTATTCATCTAACTTTTAATATAAAATTCAAGCAACAATTTTGCATATCGACATTTTCATCACCATAAATACCTACTATCAAGTTTTCTGAAAAGTGAGTATTCTTATTTTTTAAATTACGAATTTTAAGTTCACATGTTTATGTTAGCTTTTCCTCATTAATATAGGTGTCCTCATTAATGTAGGTATTTAAAAATGCTTTGATAATGAAATTCAACATATATGTATACAAAAAACCCTTTTTTCGATTTTATGAATACCTTTGTAAATTCTGAAATTTCATTATTCTGTATGTGCTTTTAAAAAGCAAACCTTATCACTGGACATTTCTTGTCTATCTTTTTGTACAATTTATTCGTTGAAATGGTCTGTTGTTGACAATGGAAGCGGAGTTAATTCGTTTCTCTTTTCTTGTATATACATGTCTTCATAAATGATTATAAGCCACGTGACCAGGACTGTGATTCTCGAAGAGCAAATCTTCTTGAAATTTTGGACGTCCCCATAATTTACCGTTCTGAACAACTTTTTCAAGTAACATTTTGCTGTATTTTTAGTAGAAAAGGCACTTTACCTGAAACGATAACAGTTTTCAATCGGTGCACTGAATATTTCAAATAGGATTATTTCGAAAACTGTTACTCCTAACGACTTCAACAGGGTATACCTTTTTCAGATACAACAAGTAGGAGAATCGGTTGTTTGTATAGTCAGATGGATACACTAAGCTGCAAAAAGGTTCTGCCATTTAAAAGAAATGTGATGCGCCATAAGTTTTTTTTTAATACTTCGACAAGTTTCAAACTTTCAGATATTTCAAAATAAAATTCTAGCATTGAATGCCCTGTATTTTTGAAACCAGCATCATTTGGATAAGGCATATTTGGCTCAATCGACTTTTTTTGGTCACCAGTATCTCCAGCTCCGAGATTTCCCAATCTTTCACAGACACCGTGTGTATTATGAATTTACGTATTTTGGTGTCACCTGATCAAATATAAACATACCTCCCGGTTTACGCAATTGTAAAGTCAGTGGAGAAGCTGTTAGTTTATATGAAATAAAAAATAATAATACATTAAAACTATGTAAATTTCGTTTCAGAACTATGGGAAATACGCTAATCCCGTAAACGACAAGTTGCGAAGGTACCTATAGCTCCTACATATCTAAATATAATTATCTCAATTAGGTAATAATAAAAAAATCATTATATATCAATAGACAATCAATTTTTTAAGTGGCTATTTTGTTTAATTTATCACTACAATAGGTACACGATTTTGGTGTGATTTAGAAAATTTACGAATTTTCCATACAGTTAAATATATAATAGTTCGAAAATAGTAGGTATATAACATCAGTTGGTATGCTGCAGAAAGACGGCCTGTATAGTTATTAATTTTAAAGCTGTACTTGCAATTTCCATCACACAGTTGCATATCGCCAGTTCAAATTTATATATAAGAATGGCACACCTCTAGAATGTATCTAGGCTAACGCTGAAATATTTTTAGATTTGGCTAAATCTTATAAATACTTTTTGAAACCTTAACATTGACCCGTATCCTGTACTTTAACAACTAATTAATTAAACGAAAAAATAAGCGATACGTAAGAAATAAAAAGTGTTAACATTACACACTAGGATTATTGAGAAAAAATGGTTTTTGTACGATTTTTCGATTAAATGATATGCACAAGCTTTACAAATCCCATTTGGCGTGGAACCAAATTCACATATAATAGTAAATCAGACTTGGACAGCAGCAATATTGCATAATGAAATTCATCGATAGTTTTTGTTAAATAACTAAATTATTTTCAAAAACTAAATGTAAATAATTTAATAAATTTTGTCCGTGTTATTTCTAACACTTTCTGCAGTATTGCATATTTTGTGACAGCAACAAGTGATTCATACGTTTGAAATTATGCAATGAAAAACATGGAGAACAAAAACAAAGTCAGCTAACAATTAGTTTTCAAGGTTAGTTACATGGAAAGCCTAAATTAAACAAACCGCAGTATAATAGTATTTTACGATTCAAGTTTATTTGAGTGAAGAAAAAAAATATGTCAAAGCATACTTACGTTTCAATTGATCAAAAACGGTAATTGTAATTATGAAAAACAATAGTCGTGCTGATTGATTACTGTTACGTACAAGGATATTGTGAAGTACCTGGGTACTAAAAATCCAAAATAAATAAAAAATGCATATAGCATCTATATTAGTTTCACAAACGATTCGGTATAGCTTCCTATGGCAGTATTGAAAATAATGTGGTTCAAGTAAAAAAAATAAAAGAGGAAGAACCATTTAGTATAATCTCCATACGGAGGAGGCAGTTAATTGACACTTAAGACGACTTATTCAGCGGAACAACTCGTGTGTAAGCATTTATATTACTTTCTTATATACAGTGCTTTCGAAAAGTAACGAATAAATTTATTATTTTTGAAATTGAGTTTTCGAAAAAATCCCCTGGCACGTCGATTTTGTTTAAAAACAGGCACTTTTTGATATACGACCCACATTTGTGACGTCATCGTTGTTCGAGATCGACAATTTTTTTAATCGATCGTGTGGCTACATACACATAATGAAAAATTATGGTGTTTCACAATAATGAAAATGATAATAATTATGTAAAAAATCGACTAAATGTTCAAATTGTGCACCGTTGGCTGCCTGACAGTAGCCAAGACGATTAATAAATTCTTTTTGGACATTATCAATAACTTCAGGAGGTATACTATGTATCTCGTGAAGAATTCTTGCTTTTAAATCTTCTAAATTAACCGGTCTAGTAACGTATACTTTGCTTTTTAAGTACCCCCACAAGAAAGAATCTAGGGGTGTCAAATCAGGCGATCGGCCCCCTTCTCGGGTGATACATTTCGGTGAAAATTAAATTTTAAAATCTTCAAGCATAATTTTCTCGAAGTTTTTGTTATGTAACACCATAATTTTTCACGATGTGTATGTAGAATGACACGCTCTTTCAATTGGCATGGTCAACATGGGGAGTTGCCATTTAAAAAAATTGTCGATGACGTCATATCTTGAACAACGATGACGTCACAAATATGGGTCGTATGTCAAAAAGTGCCTGTTTTAAAAACAAAATCGACGTGCCAGGGGATTTTTTCGAAAAGTTCTCAATTTCAAATATAATGAATTTATTCGTTACTTTTCGAAAGCACTGTATAAATCGCATCATTCCTATGAGTTTTATGCCGCCCATTGTTATAGTCTATGGTTTATGAATATATATATATACAAAACATATAATTAAATCCAACAAGTAAAAAAACTATATTATTTTTGGTAATATTTTTTGTTATAATTACAGAAATAGAATGTACCGATGGATTCAAAGGAATTACAGGTGTGTACATTACGTGCCATATTCACACGTATCATCAAAGATAAGCTGTAAATGTAATATGAGAATAAGCATCTTATCTACACAAATATAAATTCACAATTGATAGGCGAACAATAAAATTTATCTACCACAGAGATATATGTAGGCACCTAGGTAATGGTATATTTGATTTCAATTTATTTAATATTCTCATTCACCTTGTTTAAATATCTATTATACCTATTATTTATCTGGTATAGATTTTCGTAACTAGATACTGAATGCCTATTTTAAATAACTAATACCTATGCACTAAAAACATAAATTATAACATTTTTCCGTTGTCCAAACATACAGTGATTATTTTGGTTTTAATAAAAGGATGTGGGGAAAAATTATTATAATAAACTGATAAACAATAAATATCTGCCGCTCGTGCACGTACACACAATATAACAAATAGGGACTAGGGAGGTATATTAAAATTGTATAGTTAAGTTGGTCCCCAAATAAAAAAGAACGTTCTCTCGGTGTATAAAATAGAAAGCACATAAATAATTAAATAGTAAAAGAAGGGGAGGCACAAAAATAATTATTTTCCCAAATACAAATAAAATCTAGTCCGGTATTTTCAATTTTGAGCGATAGGTCGGCTATAATACGTACAGCTCTACTATTGGCTTGTTAGACAGACGTCACACAGGGTAGTGGGGTTTTAACCAAGAGCTCTTCTACACAGCGGTGAGACTTTTCAAACTCACAGTTGGTTCATACTTTGTGCATTGTGTACCGGTGAATTCAACGAACGTTAAGGTAGAATATTTCCATATTACCCACGCATTCCTAAGCTTTCAGTTAGTGTTTTCAGCGATAAGTTATGCAATTTATGCTTTTAATACTATTATAGTTACAGCTTTCTAAATTTATGAGCTTTTATTGCAGTTTTTAATTCCAATTTCTTTCAAAATTAATTTTTAAATATTTCTTAAACTAATTTATATAGTTTTTTCTCAAAGCCACACTAAGGTTCTTCTATTATAAATGTTATATAATATCGTAGTGATTGAACTTATTTATTTATTTTTAATAACTGGAAATTGAACAACGAATTGTCCTAGAAAATATAATTTTTTGAAGATCGAATCTGACATTACGTAACTTCGCCGGCAGTTGTAAACTGCGCTCACCGGCTTTTACCAAACAGGAAAGCTTCATCAAATCACATCAATTATGTATTTAATACAATCTGACGTTTTATTGGAGATAGACGAATTCAATTCAACATTTTTAAGGTGAAATGTTTGTCATCGTGGAATTTTACTGATTATTACTAATTTCACAGCTAACCACAAACAGTAATTTTACCGAGAAAAATGATTTAATCCTGAAGTTTTAAAACAAATATTTTTACATCTGCGGTGACGGGAAGGTAGTATAAAACGCTTACGTATATTTTATAGCAAATATCAACGTTTCATATAATACAAATAGTAAATCTGTTTTTTATAAATACTAGTAGATAGGTAGGTGCGTATGAAAGGATAATATGTATATAATAAAAATAAATATTGCTTAATTTTATAATACTAAATACCCGTGCACCATTACTTTTGTTTTTTTTTTAATAATAGGTTTACTTAATTTAAATAGAAAATTCGGATTATTTTTGTAAAAACCGAATAAAACTAATTCTAATGTCACAATACTTAGTATTTGTATAGATGGTGTGAATAGATTTTTCTCACATGATCACTAATAAGGTTGACTATTTAACGTGGAACGATAAAGAAAATATCTACCTATAGGTAGGTATGTTATCATTGATTTTAATAAAATAATGTAGTGAACAATCAATATTAAAATAAAATATAATCAACACAAAATTGGAAATTTTATTGAACATATTTGCAAAAGGTACCCGTTTTGTGTCTTTTTTAGTTTGAGAACTGGTATGTTAATTTATCCGCTAAGAATTAGAAACTGAACGATATTAATGTCAATCATAATAAAATGTCAATGGAAATTTGATAATAAATGCGGTAATTTTGTATTTGAAGGTTATTACAATATTAGGAATCTATCAGAATACAACAAAACATAAAATGTAGGTATCTCTCTATATTTGTACTATTTATTACAAGGATCATAATACATATTTGTGTTAGCGTTAAAATTGTTAATCCAAATGTAGTTTGTTATTCATTCTACGTGCAACCAGTTACATATAATCGACGTCAGCGAAAATGGTGTTTTTTAGGTACTGAAATCTCGAAAAATAAAACACGTAGGTATAGCAAAAGTGATATCAAAAATAAAATTATTGATGTTTTGTTTATACACTTACTATTTAAACTCTCCTCAAATAATATAACAACTTTTAAAATGCATTTGTATGACACACATTATTTCGCTATTCTTTCTAACCCCATATTTTAGCAATTATTTTCACATACTTATAAACAAAAGTGAACAATCTTATATGAGAACAATGTAAGTTTATGTTATAACAATGTTTACATTTATAGTTGAATTTAAAAAAAAAACACGTATTTTGAAAGATTTCAGTACCTAAAAGTTTGTTGGATAAATCGCTTTCTGACGTTATATTATATTGATTTTACTTTGGTACCTTTGAATATTGGCAGGTGGCATGAGATAACATTCTTGTTATTTACTAAACTCTATATTATTCAGTTCTTAAATGTCGAAAATTACCGACTTGTATTTGTAAAAAACACCATTTCAGGAATACGGCGCCCTTAAAGTTTCTTGATAATTATAATTTTACCGACTGCTATCTGTCACTTTTTATGCATATGAGTACGATGTATTAAGATTACTGGGCACATTTACTCAAAGTACAAAATATTTCACAAATTACTATATATATAAAGCTCTTCATTACTAGATATACATTAAATGCAATGTTGACATTCTTTGGACCAGTTTGAAAAATGTAAAATTTTTAATTTGGGCAGCTAATTTTACAAATAGATATATGTAACAAGAGATAAAAACATTTGTTACTAAATTGACAGCCTCTGATACACAAACTTAAGGTAATCTGTGACCCGTTTTATTTTCAAAAGTACTCAACATCAAATTTTTCGCTCTATACATGTACATTTACATTGTTTATTTCATTTTGTGATTCAAACTTACTACTTCTATCAAGTTTTTCGCATCCATTTTAAAACACCCTGTGTATATAAAAATAATTTTCTTCAGACGTGAATCATGTCACGTACTGTGTGACTCAACAGATTAATTTTATTTAATACTTTGACTATTATTCACCATCTATTATACCTATTTCATTTACCTGCTGTACCTAGTCGTTCTTTTACTTGCTTCAATTCATATCGATTTGACCAGCAAAATCCTTTCTACCAAATTACTTTGGTAAAGCTTCGGCATACTGGCACATAATTATTTTTTTTAGATAAAATGCGCAGAAAGGTGGTAGTTTCACATGCAAAATAAATTAACTCCTAAATTGTTCAAAATTATTATATACAGAGTGTCCGGAAAATATGCGCACAAACGGGAGCCTAATCTACTGATAAAAATAGTCGTATAAGCTTATGTAACATTTTTCGAATTCTCAATGATAACGAAGTTATGGCCTGTCAAAAATTTTTTTTTTCATTTTTATTTCTGACAACTTTTTTTGTAGAAAACCGATTTTCTTCAAATTAGGTACAGTTGTTATACGCATAAAGGTGGACCGTATACAAGAAACAGAATTCAAAATAAAAACCACAACACCTTTAAACCTCCAATCCATGTAAGAAATATGGTCAACTGTTTGTATTTATTATTGCTGAGAACTACGTGATCTCATGAAAACTTGGCATTTGGCAATTTTGAATGGCATTTTTCTTGAAAACGGTTACTTTTATTGAATTGAAACAAGACTACTTTTTGTAGGATGTTTAATGGAATTTTATTTTAGCATATCAAAATTAGAAAATAATTATAAATATAAAAAATTTGACCAGATTTCTTACATGGATTGCAGGTTTAAAGGTGTGGTTTTTATTTTGAATTCATTTCATGTTTACGGTCCACTTTAATGCGTATAACAACTGTACCGAATTTGAAGAAAATCGGTTTACTACAAAAAAAGTTGTCAGAAAAAAAAATTTGACAGGCCATAACTTCGTTATTATTGAGAATTCGAAAGTGTTACATAAGCTTATACGACTATTTTTATGAGTAGATTAGGCTCACGGAGTTTGTGCGCATATTTTCCGGACACCCTGTATATTACAAATCATGCTAGTTATTTGATAGTTATAATTTAATGTTTAATGGTAAGGTGCAAGGTGCTCTAAATCAAAATTCAAAGCAATGTAGTAAACTCCTTTCATGATTCAATTAAATTGAACATTTATTTATTTATTTTCATTTCGGACAGTGACGTAACTGAAAACATAATGAAATGTAACTCTCCTAGCATTTTATAAAATGTACGGTAGTACCCATACATTTAAATTCTTCCTCTTTAGGGCAAAGTTAATATCGTATGATAATTTGTGTAGCGCATTGAAGACGGTCTATACCTCTATTCATATCTATTAGCAGCTGAAAACAACTAACTGTATTTATTTAATTCTTTAATATCTAATTTTGCAAATTTATTTTTAGAGGTGATGAAATTTTAGACGATTTCCAAAGTTCTTTGGCGTAGTCATTCAGACCTACCTATGTACAGACAATATATTATCAGGGCACTTACCTATTCTAAGTTTGATATTTTGGACAATGTCATTTAAAAATCACGATACCTACCTTCTATATATGAACAAGAATTCAGTGCTTGTGTTTCTGTAAACAGTTAAGGAAATGTGGTGTGACTCATTGAAAATATCATTGACTGGTTATACAGCTATTACTTAAAAGTTGTTCAAGCAAAAACTGCATTTTAGCACTTTCCGATATTAAATACACCTAGGCCTAGTTATTTAGTAATCATAATAATAATAATAAGGTGTGAGAACGTTTGTTCGTGGTGTTTTTTCGTAACTAGCTGGATGGGCAGCGGATCAGGATAAAATAAATCATCGTGTCCCTAATTAGTCCAATTCGCATATAGAAGGGTAGGGGATAACACGCGAGGGTTAAACAGTAGTTGGGGTGGTCAAGTCGAAAGTCCGTACAATCGACAGAAATACGCATTTCGATTGGTAGTTGCATGGATATAATGCGATGATATCGATCTGTGTAAAACTGCGCCCTGTAGTTGAAAGTTGCCGAACCGAGCTTCAGGAGAAAGTCAGTGTGTGTCGCGTTAGTCAGAACTGGGTTGTGGAGCGTCGTCGGTTGCACGTAGGTCTGAAGACGGCTAAAAAGAACGCCTGCAGAAAAGGGCGTCGTCTAAAACCCATGCCGAAAAGCTTTTCCATCCACTTAGTTATAGTGTTAAAGTGTTTTTTCATTTAGCTAGATACTAGATTGAAAACATGGGAGGTTGCGCATCTAAGGAAAATACTAAAAAACCAAAACAGGACGATAGCGGGTTTGTACTATTCGTATCCTGTATCCTGTTGATGTCTTTATGCATGGGTCAATAGCACGATGGGGTGCGCCTGGAATCTGTGGAAGCTTCTTTATGTATTGTGTTACCTGTCTCTTCGCTGTCATGTCAATTAAGTACGCATTTCAAACTTGTTTTGCATATTAAACTTTCAGTTTCATTTGTCCGATCCTACACCGCCCCTAAACTCTCATAAATAAATTTTTATGTTTTCAGTTTTTGCTGCACACTGATACTGCATTTCATGTTTATAGTATATCGATATTTATACATCTATCAATATTAGGTACATTTCAAACACATAAACAAACAAATATTGCATTGGAGCAATTAAATTATTTAAGTTGTTTATTCCATATTTGTGAAAGTTAGTAGGTAGGTACCTAATTAA
The DNA here is from genome assembly GCA_025584915.1 of Monochamus saltuarius. Taxonomy (NCBI): domain Eukaryota; kingdom Metazoa; phylum Arthropoda; class Insecta; order Coleoptera; family Cerambycidae; genus Monochamus; species Monochamus saltuarius. Next base: position 17,291,869 of record CM046730.1, on the reverse strand, counting down.
AAATGTGTTTTAGAAGTCCAATGGGACATAGGTATAAGTACCTACCTAAGGATAATGAATATTCTTCTATATAATGACAATGTAAATAAAAATTATAGAACCTCTTTGTTATTATTAATGAAATTTTCTTTTAGGGTTTTATACTTAAATCACTGTAATTGTACTATTTATTAGAAAAATATCAGTTACGTGCCTATATGAAAACCTACCTACCCAAAAAGTTTAATACAAACGTTTTATCTGCACCTTTGCCGAATTGCGCCAAATTTTACAATTAAATGTTCATATGATATGTGTATGTATATTTCCTGTATTATTTGTAAAAAGGCACCATTAAAAAATCGTAAGCATTTAATTATTTTTATAACATTTGCCATAGATATTTACAATATTTTAAGTTATATTCGTTGTTGAAACGATGTATTAAAGCGTAGCATAAATTTTAAATGAAATGGAACTGATATAATGAAGCTTTCTTTCATTAAAAATTCCCTGTGCAAATATTGACCGTTTTCCTTTGTGATTATAATCGTAGAAATTAATTTCGCGAAATTGAAGCCTGAGTACTTTCGTTAAAATTTCAATTACATAATATTTTTTATGAAAAATATCTTGAATTTATATAACGATTTAACATTTGAAAAAAAAAATGAATAAAACGCCACTTTGAAAGTAACTGCAAAAACAACTAAATTTCCTCTCGTGCACGAACATTCAAGCCATATACAAACACGCCAATTTTAAAATTAATATTCGGGTTTATAAAACGATATATTTGATTACCAAAAAGAAAAATGTAAACCCGCAGACGATGTTAATATCCGCTAATCAAACGTATATATCCTTATAAGACTTAATAATCAGTGATAAATTCGTTAAAATTTATCCCTACAATGTACTGTATTTCTCTTTTTTAAAGATAATGAGATAATACGAGAAAAACCTCTTGTTAATTGAATTATTTACGTGCGCGTATTATCAGTATTTTTATCAATATTTATTATTGTGTATGATTTGGTATTAATACCAATAAATTGATTTTTTATGTTATGTATGTTAAGACTATAATTAACTTTGAAACTAGAAAATTAAATTAATGCCGAGATTAAAACTTGCCTGCATTTCTAACAATTTCTTGCGTTTTATATATAATCTTTTATGGTAGTTTTCTATTATTTTTAAACTGTTAATTAGATGATAATTTAGAAATAATTATTAAAAAAACGTAAAAAAATAATAATTATGTCCTTTAATGTAGCCTTTAAGATAAGTACGTAAGTTGCTAATAGGATTGCATTTCTTCATACATGTTTGCATGTTTTGTGTTGTGTAAAATGGTACATTGGGAAACATATTTAAGGGTTTAACTTCTTTGGAAAACCATATTTTATAATAATTATATTGTTAAGGTGATACCTTTCTCATACTCAATAGTCTAAAATCTTAATTTCCAATGCGTTTTTCGATTAATTAAAGCTATACTGACTCTATTATTCAAGCTTTTTTAGTTTGCTTCTTCGAGGTAAAAGTATGTCGTCAGTTTTATGTTCTTAATTATTCTAGTAGACTTGTTTTACTCAAAATGATTTTTTTCGATTACAGAAAATCCACTATGGTTGACGCCGCAGTTTTGGAGAAACTTGAAACTGGTTTCAAAAAGTTGGAAGCTTCCGATTCCAAATCCTTATTGAAGAAATATCTTAGTAGGGAGGTTTTCGATGCTTTAAAAACCAAGAAAACACCCACTTTTGGTTCCACACTCCTTGATGTAATCCAGTCTGGTTAGTTTATTATTTCCATTCTTGATTACAAAATAACTTCATTTATTGTTACTATGAAAGTATATTGTTTCTTTGGAGCAAGCAAACATACTATAACTAATATTAATCTAATAGGACTGGAGAATCATGATTCTGGAGTTGGTATCTACGCCCCTGACGCTGAAGCATACACTGTTTTCGCTGATCTCTTCGATCCCATCATAGAAGATTACCATGGTGGTTTCAAGAAGACTGACAAGCATCCCCCTAAGAACTGGGGAGACGTAAGCGTTTTTGGCAATCTTGATCCCGCTGGCGAATTTGTCGTGTCCACTCGTGTTCGTTGTGGCCGTTCTTTAGAGGGATACCCATTCAACCCATGCTTAACTGAGGAACAGTACAAAGAAATGGAACAAAAAGTTTCTAGCACTCTCTCTGGACTTGAGGGTGTGTATTTCAGAAAAATTCCTCCATTCTCATTTTATATGATGAATTATGATTATTACTCCTTTTTCACCTTCTTAATAAAATAATTGTTTTTCCAGGTGAACTCAAGGGAACTTTCTATCCACTCACTGGCATGAGCAAGGACGTCCAACAAAAACTCATCGATGATCATTTCTTATTCAAGGAAGGTGATCGTTTCTTGCAGGCTGCCAACGCTTGCCGCTTCTGGCCCTCTGGCCGTGGCATTTTCCATAACGATGCTAAAACATTTTTGGTTTGGTGCAACGAGGAGGATCATCTCCGTATCATCTCTATGCAGATGGGCGGTGATCTTGGAGCTGTCTTCAGACGTCTCGTAACTGCTGTTAACGATATTGAGAAGCGCTTGCCATTCTCTCACCACGATAGACTCGGTTTCCTTACTTTCTGCCCCACAAATCTGGGTACAACTGTTCGTGCCTCTGTGCATATTAAGGTGCCAAAACTAGCTGCCAATAAGGCTAAGCTGGAAGAAGTTGCCAGTAAGTACAACCTTCAAGTACGTGGAACCCGTGGTGAGCACACTGAAGCTGAAGGAGGCATCTATGACATTTCCAACAAGAGACGTATGGGTCTTACCGAGTTCGACGCTGTCAAAGAGATGTACGATGGCATTGCAGAGCTCATCAAAATTGAAAAGGAATTGTAAACCCCATACATTCTTATCATTCGTGATTTATTACTTTATAAGCAATGATATACTATAATTTTTGTTTTAAGTATCTCGTTTGCCAAAGGTATCATCAGAGATTGCTTTCAATGCTAAAACTATAATTTATAAGACGTTATGAAGTCTGAACCTAAGTTTAGTGTAATCAGCTTTCTAGTCGACATTATTTTTAAAACTAACACTTCATTTACAAATAATGTCAAACATTGGATTTACCCTAATTTATAATTTACGTTTAATGTATTTCTAAAATAAGTATTATTTTAAACCTCACCAATGCAGATTTACTACAGACATTTAATAAAAGACGTCCAATGTAGCAAAATTCTTTATTTTACCTTTCCCCATTTAAAAAAAAACCAAGGAAATTTTTCCTATTTTAACCATTATCTGTGTAATACGTTAAGGAATGTATAATATAATGTTAACATTTGACATAAAATTTTGGCAGGTGTAGGTATACACAATATATGGTAATCTTTTTTCTAGTTCATGACTATCACCTACGTTTTTACTAATTGTTAATAGTGAATATGTGTAATCGGAAGGGAAAAATAATACATTTTCTTGTTTGCAAACTATTAAGTATATGAAAAAATGAGAAGAGTGAAAAAAGTCTAAAGTAAATGTAGTATTAAAAGCTATTGTTTGAATTAATTAATTAACGTAGAAAAAAGCCTTGAGAGAAATAAAAACAAAGGGTACCAATTTCTTTCATTCAAAGACAATGAACTAGAAAAAAGAAGACTACCATGAAATATCAATTAAATACTTATCGTGTATCAATATTTAAATTTCTAAGTTTAACCATTTTCCTGAAAAATAAAAGCTAATTTTTTTTTTGTTTTGGCCATTTTGAAACAGATTTTGTCTAGATACTAAAAAATGAAGCACTGCTAAAACTGGCAAATCTGTCAAATTGTGCAATAATTTGTATAAAAAAATGAAGGAATTTAAAAATTCATCTGTGATGCAACATGCATGCCAAATCTAGTAATTAAAGTAGTGTGGTCAAAACCTTGCGGTGGGTAAACTCGGCCTATCTTAAAAGCCAAGAACTTAAGAAATCGTCTTTGTATTCGTTCAAGCATATTAATGTAACTATCATAATGAGGATACCACACCAGAACATCATATTTCACGTTAGAACGGACAAGTGAGATATATTATGTCTTAAGTGCATCAGTATTAGTGAAGGAACCACAGTTACGTATAATGAAACCCAACATTCTCAAAGCAAAAGCACATGTTAAGGTAAAATGTGCTCATTGAAAGTAAATTTATGGTCAGTGTACCCCTAAATCTTTAACAGAATTGAACAGTGTTAAAATAATAATTAAAATGCAGCGGATTCAATTTCCTGGTATATTTAAATTTATTTAATAGCAAATCATGCCCAACTCTATCAAATGCCTTTGTAAAATCTGTGTAGATAATGTCTACTTGGCCTTGGTTGTTAAGTATTAGATATTATTTGTGATATTTCAGTAAGATTTGATACAGTAGACTGTTTTTTAAAGGTTTACGGAATTACTTCATATATATACAGGGTGTTTCAGGAGATGTACATACTTCAGTATGTTATTCTACGTTCAATATTAAGCAAAATATTTCCTATGAACTTGGGTCTAGAAATGCTTCGTTTAGGATATACAGGATGTCAAGTTTAAAAAAAATAATTACATTTTTTTAATAACGCAACTACTACGATGATGGATGGTTCCATTGAACTTTTATTAATCTCAATCTTTTTCGTAAGTCCCTTTAACTTATCCTTTTACATTTTAATGATTATTATACGTTTTTGTAGTTTCCTGATGAAGAAGCAATAAAGGCTTCGAAAGCTTGAATAGAAATAAGGAGTTTTCTTTTTTCTTGCCTCTTGACTGCTATACCTGGTTAATTAATTTTACAAGTCTACATATATATATTGGGAATGCAGTCAAAAGTTTGCCAAGGCTCAAATAAAGAATTGATTCACTTTATTGAGCTATACAAGATCCTCATTTTTCCCGAAGAGTCACTGTTCATCTAAATGAGCATTATCCTGGTCGCAGGGTTAGTCGAGGTGGGCTACACATTTGGCCACTTCAAAGGACTTCAGTTTTGTTAAATTTTAATGCAAATCGTTTAATGTAAATATGTGACAATTTTGGAGTGACCTACACATGACGTATTAATAATTTAAAAATAATTTTAAATTAACAATCACATGTAAGTTTTATAGTTTTAAATGTTAATTTCAAGATATATAAGTAATTTCTATATGATTATTTATACATTTCCGAAAGCTTCACAACAAGACAGGACATGTTCACATGAATTTTTTTTACTAGAAATAACCTAAAGAACATGCTCCACTAGCACTGGGAGACCTTCATGAAACAGCAGATATATATATAATTCTTGTTAGATTAATAAAATAGATTTAGGTTTTTTTGTTGCTGAAACCAAAAAGCATTTGTAACAGCACACATGTGATTCTTACTACATATTCAAAGAGCAAACTAAAAAGTTAGTACTGGCTCTAATGTTGGTACTACTTATTAAATTTTTTAAATATATTTTCTTGTGTATAGGATTTTCAATTAGGTATAAAATTTGGTTTTCTGGCAAGAAAAGTTGCATCTATTTTATTTCAACTATATAGTGCATGTATACATACCTTATTGAAAACGGTAACAAATAGAATAACATTTTTTTGTAGTGTCCAGAGGTTCCTGCGACACAGTATTTAACAATATATACAGAAACGGAGTTCTGTATCCATCTTTATGGTGATTATGTAAATCAGTGAATGTGGCTGTATAAGAGTGAATTTTTCTCGAGAAGAAATGCACTACAGTTATAACTAGACCATAACAATACCAATGTATTTCGTTCATGTGGATCATGTGACAGCATAAGTGCGTTTATATTTTACATCTCACTTAAATTTATGGTGTGTTTTTACCAGCATATTCCATTTATTTTAGTTGCACTACCTTTAATCATATAATAAAGTTATGAGTTTCATGAAAAGAGAGTGATCTGGCAGAGGATACGTGTTACATTTATTAAAACAATTTAGGTAGAAAGGTATAAAATAAGTATGCCTTATAAGATTTTCTAGTTTCAATTTCACGTTAACTACAATGGTAAACGGTTAAATAAGCACTGTATAAAAAAATATAGTGGAAATTAAACAACTATTAAATATTTTTCTTTTTATTAATTATTAAAGATTCACTACAAACTCTATTAAAAACAATGCCATATTATTTTACATTTATTATACCCCAGGTTCTCGCTACAAATTTTGTAAATGCTACAGAAACCGATATTCATGGATTTTATTTAATCAAACAAATAATATCATTTAAGATTCAAAACTTTAACGATTTATAGCGAAAGTATCACAAAAAAAATTTCAAAAATTTTATTGAAAAACGAAGATATTTTCCACACAGTTTAACTAATCCGTGGCACAGCAACACTTATTCTTATGTTTTGATTTTCTAAGATTAGACTGTGCACCGTTAAAAAAAATATAAGTATAGTTCGTATTTGATTTATTTAAAAAAAATCATTAATCTACATGAAATTTTTTATAAAATGAAGTGAAAACATTAAAAAATATTATAAATATAGTTCAATAGATAATTATAATTCAGTCTTTTCGGATTTAGAGTTACCTTTCCTGTCGTAACCTTTCAATTCATTTGTGGCATGCTTAGCAATGTACTTTATAAAATCATCAACTTCTCGCCCTCCCTATAAAATACAAGAATGTCAGCAAATATTGCTCCAAAATACTTTATAATTCTTACCTCATAACGAACTGGTGTATCCTTTGCATCCTTAGGTGCCCAGTATAGAGTAGGGAACCCACGTACTTCAAATGAAGCGGGTACATCATTTGCTGTGGCATCCATCTTTACAATAACTACATCTTCATCTTTTAACTGTAAAGAATATAATTAAAATGATAGATATTCGAAGAAAGAAAGTTATTTTACAGAAAATATACTTTTAAATTACATTATTTAATTCAACATTTTTTTATTTTGATCTTACTTTTTCCGCTAGTTCATCATAGGCTGGTGCTAATTTTTTACAGTGACCGCACCAAGGTGCATAAAATTCAATGAGTGTATCCTTTTCATTGTTCACAACCAATTCATCAAAGTTCTTTGCAACAGCAATTTTAACAGGTTCATTTTGACTTTCTGGAATAGGTTCAGATTTGAGATAAGGCTCTAAGTTACCTTCGATGACATCGTTAACAAAGACTTCCAAGGCCTCAACTCTGCAAATAAAAGAATGTGTAACATGCAAATTTATAGGAAATACTGGATATTATGCGTCTATAAAATTATATGATTCACTTACGAGAACTCATCCTTCATGATGAATTTCTGGTTTTTAGCATCTCTTGCAACAACTACTGGTTTGTCGCCTTTGACGTACTCTAAACCATACTCGTTCAGTTCATGCTGGAAGTCATCTTTTGCACTGATTGCAAAAGTAACTTTTCCTTTGAAGCCTTTAGCAACCTGAAATTATAAGGAAGTAATTATGTGCCTAGGAAAAATTGAATATTACCTTCAAAATTCTGTTGCGCCAGTAGTTGGTGCCTTTAGAGTTCTTAACATAGTCCACGGCATAATAAGCAACAACCAAAGGAGTTTTAAAGTCTTCTTTATTGTCTGATTTACGATGTCCCACAAGTCCATTGCTGGAGAAATAGGTATTCATTATAAAATACTGAGCTAAATGTATAAATATACTTACAAATTTTCAGTAATGAAATCATTTAGATCTGCAGTGTTCGGTTTTCCATCATATTTAATAGTACTGTCCTCAAATTTGTTTTGTAAATGAGCAGCACGGAAAAGTACAACACCATCCCTGTAAATATTCATTACACATATATGCTTGCCATCAAATTATCGCGAGTAAATATATACTACAGTTATATTCTTTAATATATTTGACAATGACTGCGACATAAATTCAATATAATACAAATGAGTCTATCCAAATAAAATGTTATTGAAACGGCACAATAAAAATTGTTAGTTTCATCAGAATACACATTGCATAGGTACTTGCACAATTATATTGTTTTTAATTAAGTAACTGAGTAAATATATACCACAAAGTTGGTTACTGTCAATATTATGCTTTTTTCTTTCACTTACTTGATTCCTTGCTTGTCCAAAAGCTCCTTGAAAGTGGTATGAGCAAAACGAACTTTTTCCCTCAATTTATCAGCCAATTTCATAAATGCAGCTTTCAATTCTGATTCCTTCTCAAAGAAACCAACAATGGCAGTTTCTTTTTCCGCGGTTAAGAATTTTTCAAGACACTCAATTGTTTTCAACTCTTTAGAGCTTGGACCTACTTGTGCTTTCATATATTTGACAATGCCTGTGACATAAATTCAATATAATACGAATGAGTCTATTCAAAATTTTATATATTGTATGTATTTTTAGCCTATTGATTCTTATAATATATTTATTTTTTTATGATTAAAGTTTCTTATGAAACTTATTCTGTTTTGATAATTATTTACAACAGCGGAAACCTCTCTAACCTTAATTAAAACATTTCTACTCCCTTATTTTTGAGGATGCTGAGCATGAATCTAAAATTAGTTTCGTTTGGTCCAGTCTAGTTTTCGAAAAGAAAAAAATTTTCAAAATTATAACTGTGTACATTAAATTATGTTGTGCAGTTGCACTATCTTCATTTCATGTCGCAGTGTTGTCAAAATAAATTGGTGTTATATTGCAACTTCAACCTAATGTAACGTAAACATAGAGGTTACAATTTTGAAATATATTTTTTTGAAAACTAGACTCGACCGAACAAAACTAATGTCAGATTCGTGTTCAACACCCTCGAAAATAGGGAGGTAGAAACTTTTTAATTAAAATTAGAGAGGTTTGCGCTGTTGTAAATAATTACCTGTTTTAATTAACTAAATGTTTATTAAAGTATAGGTCCTTCATTATACAAACTAACCTCCTGCTTCTCTTGGGCCATTATAGTCTTGAGAAAATTCACCATTTCTGAAAATTTTTAGTGTGGGATACCCACTAACGCTGTTCTTGTTACAAGTTTCCTTACCGGCTTCAGTACAATCTACCTTAACCAAAGCCACCGGGGGGTCATTTCTGATTAAATCCTCTGCAGCTTTAGCATATTCAGGTTTCAATCTTTTGCAGTGTCCACACCTAAAGAACAAATTATGGAAGCAAATAAGTTCAAGGTTATCATATTTACCAGTTTAATAGAATAAAACTTGAAGTTCTGTAATCTACATAGGTGTATATATATACATATATTTACCATGGTGCATAAAACATGACAAGGGCTGTCTCATGTTCAGCGATTCTAGAGTCAAAATCACCGTCTCCAAATTCTAATACATCTTCTTCCTTCGCTATGCATGAGTGGCACAAAACGCAAATTAATAGTAATTTAAAAAAGTACATATTTCCTTTAATATAAACACTTCTTGCCGGCTTAACTTCTGTTTTCAATTTAGTCTTTAGTCACCTGCCACGAACAATTCTTTCTGGATTGTGTTAAATTTACGTGGCTTTTAAATTGCGCATGTCATAGCGTTGTCGATATTGTATTGGGCACCAGTATAAAATGTAAGGTTTTGATTGGACCACAGAATAAATCTGTGATTGGACATAGTTTTCATATATGTTTCTGGGTAATAAGTACAAGAGGGTACAAGACAAATTTTAAATTTAGAAAACAACAAACAAAGAACTTCTTATTAATTAACGCACTATATTAAAATACTCGTAAACATGATATCTAATTTTATTTATATTGCCTACGTAATTAAAAACGTCTATATCTTCTTATTGGTATAACTATAGGTATAGTGTACTAAAAATATTGATATCTATTAAACATCAGGCATACTGATTTGATAAAAAAAAATGTATTTTAGTTTTAAAAACACGCAAACGTAAGTTGAAACCAAGCTGCAACTCAAACCATATGATACAAGGATGCGTTCACAAAACCGACTGTTGCATGCTAGTCATGCCACATATTCTCGCGGACACTATATATACATTTTTTAAACTTTTTTTTAATTATTTTTAGGTAAATTAGATTTATAAATACAGGATTATATGAAATTTATTTAAGTAAGAATTTTTAACTGAGTATTTTCCCGAACTTTCAAATTAATTAATTTTTGATTTCTATTTTATGCGTATATCGCCCAATGCCGTTGTAATACCTACTGTTTTTACTTGTACTTATCAATGTTAATTTGGAGTTTGAAAAAATACGTGTAATTTTATTATGAATTTTATTTTTAAATCGTATAATATCCATTTTTCCAATGTTGAAAATTATGTACTTTCTTCTCTATTTTCATTCTTGAATCTAAAAATACAAAAAAATATATAGAGGTGTTTCTCCAAAATATTTAATAATTAGGTCGATATCGAATAATTTGACAATATATGTAACATTCCAAGGATTATTACTACTCAGGCAAACAACAACATCCTTGGGATATCCTCTTGTAGTCCCTGTAATAACAATTTTGGATTATCCTGCAAGATATTTTTGAGTTATTCTAATTACAAATAACAAATATATAAGATATTATTATCCCATATATATTAATAAAATTTTGGAATTGGTATAACATATAATCATGCATTCATAATAATACCTTATTCTATCATGTAGAATGTTGTGATTGACTTTTTATAAATTTATTTATTGTTATTGTTTTGTGATATAATAATTTTTTTTACCAGTCTTGAGTGTTTTATATATGAGTATAATACAAATTTTCGTTATAATTTTCGGAAGAAATATGTTGTGTAAAACGGTTCTTACGTGCAATATTCTTTACTTTTATTTTATTGACACAATTAACAAAAAAAAAAACAATCCGAGAAGAGTTCTGTATCACAAATCTAGAAAATTGTAACCTCTATATGTATGCATTACATTTAAGTTGAAGTTGGAATATAACTCCTAATTATTTTGACAAAAGTGTGACGTAATAAAATGAAGAAGACAGAAGTGTTATACTGCAATTTCAACCTAATGTAATGTATACATAGAGGTTACAATTTTGAATTTTTTTTTCGAAAACTACATGCAACCGGCGAAATCTGACTGTTAGATTTTTTTATTCTAATATATTTTTTTTATTGATCTTCCTATATCTTCCAAAACATTTTTTATTATTACTTATCGTGGGAAATTCTTAGCGAATTTTTTAATTGCTTTGTGGGAAATTTTGATCCCAAGGGTTGGCTACACTGGCCGTTTCGATGTTGGCACAATAAAAGAGAACCTTCCTGTATATTCTGTGATATTGGTCGCGTTCAGCAGAACGTAGCGCTACCGGAGCGATCATCAATTTTCTACCGAACGCCTGTTTTGTTAAATGATCAGTTCGGAGCGCTCCTGTAGCGGTCGCCATTTTTTCGAGCGAAATAAAATTACGCTACGCTACAGATCAATGATACACCAACCACTATTTTGTGTCATCAGTCATCAACTGTCATTTCACACGCCCTTCCAGTATTTCATGGCTCTGTCTACTATTAGACCTAGATCTATACCATCTTCTTCTGCAATTAAAATTGCTTCGGGAATACGAACAATATCCATTTTAATTATTAAATCAAAATTGCGATTTTATTTTTTAAGGTTATCCATAAAACACAAACAAAACAAGACTATCATCTGTCAAATGGGTAAATGCGCAAAAAGCACGTTCAGCAGAACTCCAAGCGATGTATCAGTTTTAAAGATCGCTACCTGATCAAGTTTGTTCTGCTGAACGCGACTATTGATATTGTAATAGTAACCATAGACATAGAATAGTATTCTGTGCCATAGATTACTTTACTATTCTTCCATATATTCTGTGATTCTTCCTGTAATCTGTCACCCGTTTTAGTGATTGGTCTGTGGTTTCTCCATTCAACCAAAGAATATTAACGTATACGTTACGTTCGTTCGTTCGTATACAATACATTAATATTCTTTGATTCATGGATTCAACTGCATTCAATTTATCTAGGCACAAGGCACAGCTTAAAGCTGTGCACAAGGCATTCATTTTTCGGCCAATGATCTGTGGCTTTCATCTATGACTATTCTATTGACTATATGCTATGAAGTATTCCACGCCGAGATAACATACATATTTTGTGTAACATACTTAGATTCTTAGTTTACAGTTTTAATTGGTTCTACGAAGCTCTTGAATTGTCTTGAACTGGTAAATATGAAATTTAGGAAAAATATAAGCCTGTTAACGACATGTAGCAAAAGATATTTAAGTAAAATAAGTCGCAAATATCCTATTGATCCAAAATATGCAGAAGAGCTACCAGGTAATTCTATTTCATATAAAAATTAAAGGTGATTATTTACATTAGCGGAAACCTCCAATCTTAATTAAAAAATTTTAACCCTATTTTCGAGGATGCTAAAATTAGTTTTATCAACTCGTCGTTTTTGAAAAAAAAATTCAAAATTGTAATCTCTGTATACATTACATTAAGTTGAAGTTGCAGTGTAATAGGTTCTTTCCAAATAGCAGTAATTTTAAGTAATCGGACTATTTGCCATGCATATAGTAGCAAAATTATAAATTATAGTAGTCCGCTTTTTCAACTTCACTTAAAAATGAAAATATTACTATTACCATTCAACCAGTTGTAGTAATATATATTTATATATATATGGTAATTCTAAACAAGCAATTATTTCATGTTGAAACGACATTTTGCTAATGTGCATGTTAAATAGTCCAATTACTGGAAATTACTGCTATTTGGAAAGAATCTAATGCCTTTGCCATCTTCATTTCATGACGTTACACTTGTCGAAATAAATAAAGATTAGAATTTAGAATTTTTTTTAAGATAACGAGCGGACCAAACTAATTTTAGATTCGTGTTCAGCACACTCGAAAATACGAGTAGAAATTGTTTCAGAAGTTTCCGTTAATATAAATAATTACCAAATTAATCTTACATTGAGTTTATTTACAGTTTTTCAGTACACTGTTAGTAAAAAGGAATATAGAAGAATTTTCGCTTGGGGAAATCTAGAAACAGGTGCTTTAGGGGTACCGTATGTCGAAAATAATAAAAATAAAGATGTTATAAGATGTTTGAGTTTTCCAAGACGTATTACATTTGGTGAAAAATTTGAAGTATATATATGTATATTTTCTTCAATAATATCTACATATTCTTCAATGTCTTCTTCATAGGTTGTTTCCGCTGCTTGTGGATTGGGATTCACTATTTATGGTGTAAACAGTGACACAAATGTTAAAGTATATGGAACAGGGATCAACACTGATTCACAAATAGGTTACCATGAAGTAAGACAACATAAACCTTTGGGAATAATTTTTCGTCTCCAACCAATTCCTTTACCATTTTTAAAGCCTGAAAATAAAATTCTGAAATTGGCCGCAGGCAGAGCTCACAGTGTCATTTTAACAGATGAAGGTATTTTAACTCTGGGAAACAATTCTTATGGGCAGTGTGGAAGAAAGATTATACCAGATGAAGATTACGTTATGAGTAATTACATTCATCATATTCCAAATTTAGAAGGAAAGAATATTATCGACATAGAATGTGGTCAAGATCACAGGTATGGTTTAAATTAATGATCAACTAATTAGATATTTAATCAATATCAGCATTAATGTTATGTATGCTATGCCTACATATAGGAATATTAATAGGCAATAATAGTTATATTCAATATTTTCACTTTTAGTTTAGCTTTGACAGAAGACGGTAGTGTATATTCATGTGGGTGGGGTGCAGATGGTCAAACGGGATTGAATCACTTTAATAATGTAGAAAAGTTTATGAAAGTTAGAGGAGACATCGAATCTGAGAGAATTGTAAAATTAGCTTGTAAAGCTGACTTTACACTTGCTTTAAACGGTAATGATAAATACAGTAATTGATATATTTTAAAACACTATTTGTTTCTAGATAAGGGAAATGTTTTCGGTTGGGGCAACACTGAATATAATCAAATTACGTTACCAAATGGTGATCAACAGTTATCCGTGCCTACCTACATAGATATGTTAAAAGATATTGGTAAAATTACAAGCATTGCAAGTGGTGGAACATTCTGTCTTGTTGTGAATGGTAAGTCTAGTAGAATTATTGCTAGTAGTTATTGTGTATTAAAAATTTAAATATTTTATGCAATAGTAATATAGTTTTACTACAGTTAAATGAATTGAGTAAAATAATGCTAGAGTACCCATTTACATAGAGCATTTTTTAAGAACAAGGAAATGTCTTCTCCTGGGGATATGGTTTATTAGGTGTTGGACCTAATGTACAACAATCAAAAGTACCCCTAAAAATTCCCGAAACATTATTTGGCCGTAATGACTTCCAGCCCAATAATGTAGTACAAAAAGTTGCTTGTGGTTTAAATTATGCTGCAGCAGTAACAAACTTGGGAGATCTATTTACTTGGGGTAGGAATAGGCATGGCTGTCTTGGATTAGGAGGGGATAAAGATCAGTATTTTCCACTTAAGGTAAAAGTTTTAAGTGGTTCGATAACAATTTGATGAGATTTTTTTCAGGTTTCTTTAGGGGGCCACGTCACCGAAATTGTCTGTGGTGTTGATCACTCAATAGGAATATGTAAACCATTTATATAAAATACATTTTTTTAGAACAAGGTTTTTTAATCATAATTAAATTAAACTCCTCATAGTAATATACCAAACAATATATTTAGAATTAACATTATTTACATTTAAAAATATGTTTTTACCACCGACAAAGGGTAGGTACCAAGATGAGACAAAAATCACATCTATTCAATGTTGCTGGTGTTATGGAAACAATAACAGAAAAATATATACAGGTATAAATACCTCAAATTATTTACACAATTTTAAAAATATTTCTATATTCCTATTTTTCCAACAAACAGAAAGGAGAATATGACGATACAAAATTTGCAAAGATTATAAATCATATTAACAATTTAAATAATTACATAAAAACGATAAACTACAAACTAAAATATAGACAATGTATTTTTTACATTTATAAACTTATTCCACAACAAACTGCATTACTGTCAATATTTACTTTACATTAATCTTTATACAAAATGTCAACTAAAAGGAAGTACACAAACTAATATTTGATACCTTTCATTCAAAAGAAAACATATAAGTGCTGGCAAATTAATTTACGTTATAAAATAAATTGTGAAGTCAGAGTTAGAATATAATTTATATGAAAATCCCACATCTAAGTTTTATTAGATTATAGGGTACATTTGATAAATTAAACAATACTTGAATAAGCTCAAAGGTTACGCAAGCTACATCGTTTCCATATTTAACAGCAACCAATGCTTTATAATACAATAAAATAAATAGGAATAGAAACGATATGAAACAATACAATACATTCACAATTTTAATACCCATTCCCAAAACAAACCAAAATTATATTCTAATCCTGATGATGTAGTTAGATACTAACTGTTGCTAATGTTCTTCAATTACATTAAAAAAACTAAAAACTGCAAATGTCATACAATTAAAAGCTAGAACTTTTTAAAAATCTTGTTAGTTTCAAAACAAGACTGATTCTATCAACATACTCCAATAAAATAAATGGAATCCTTAAAGCTATACATGTACCACAAAATAGAAGATCCTTTTTCGCTTTGAGACAAAATACAAACTATAAAATTTTTGTAGAAAAATTACTTAGTGTGGCTGTATGATTGTAACTATAAAGAAAAATGTGAAGATGAATAAAATTCATACCACACATTATTAATACGTACCTGTATAAAAGTTTATATTAAATTTCTTTGTCAAATGTGGGAAATAAAGGTTCGCTCTTAATAATAAGCGGTGTATTGACAGAGGAATTTGAATCTGTTGTAGTTGGAACAGTATCCTGTCCATCAATAGAATCGTCGAAAAGCTCATTGAAGTCTATCAAATTATTTCCGCATGTTGCTAATTCTGTGCCAGATACCATAGGATCCGCTGAAATAGATTTGTTAAAAGTTTTTTAAATAAGAGAATTGGTACAAATATTAATAACTTAATTATAATACAACTGACCTGTTGGGGAATTTAGATCATTTCTATTTTGGTTAACGGAGAGCCCATAAGTTGGTTGATCGTCATTGAAAAGCTGGAAGAAAAAATCATTTGTTAAAAATGTTGTATACAGAGTACGGGTACAGGGTTATTCATTATATTTAGGCCACCCTTTATTATCGTTATTATTAGAGATACAAAAGTTTCTAATAAGTCGTAGGGCTGTAACTGAACCCCTTTAATAAGTTAACGAAAGCACAGTGGCATGCAGAAGTTGAGGGGTACAAGAAGCAATAATATATTTTTTAATGGAATGCCCTGTGTATTGTTGTTTTTGTTTCTGATTTCAAAAATATGACATTCCTATCTTCAACTGTTTTTGAATTATTGAAAATTGTATTTAAGCTATTTTGATCAAAGATTTTTTACTAGATGTTTGGTATCGGAGAGCATACATATGACTTCATTGATAGGAATTGTAGATTTGATATACAGGGTGTCACAAAATAGAAGGCCATACCATTAACCACATATTCTTTGGACAAAAATAATGCGACTTTCTTTATGCCACACTTGAAATTTTGCACGTACTTTTATCTTATTGCGGCATAGTTATCATGTAATTTTGGTGAAAAAAATTGAAGGGCGAATGGAGGTAACTGAGAGATACAGTACCCTTTATCCCCTCCAATTATTTATAAGTACGCCTATGCAGCTTTTTCTTAATATATCAAACGTAAAATTTTTTTCTGATCATTTTACCTTTTTTGTAATTTTTTGTTTAAATGCCTCGTTTTGGAGAAAAACGGCAATTTGTAATGCCCATAAATCTATCATTCACTACCATTTTCAAGTGAAACTGAAATTTTGTGGATATACCTGTTATTACAATTCCTTGGCAACTTAGCAAATCGTAATACTTACTGAATGAATATTTGCTAATTAAAATAAAAAGAGAATATCTTTCAAAATATAATAAAGGGTGACCTAAATATTAATAACGGAGTCAAAATAAATAAATATTATAATACACATGATTTTTAAATTGTTTTAACATAACAGTAAAAATGTTATAAAATGTAACTTACTCCAAGGAGTGCATTAGCATCCAAACTGTTGCAACCATGGAGTATGTCTTTCAATTGGTCAATCTCATTTTGAGTATGTTCCAAGTGTAAATCTAAATCTTCCCTGTAACATTCATTAGTACCAAGTGTACTAACGTCATCGTTAAATATTAGATAATACATACAAATACTGCTCCTATAAGATTGAAAACCTATTTTAGATTATGTTCCTATAAATGAAATATTGTTGAATTGTACTTATGTTTTGAAATCCTGAATTTCCAGGTGAACTAAAGGTGGATCCAAGGTAATATTTTCATTTTGGAGCACTTGGCCAAATTATCATAAAATAGCTGTTTAAGGTGAATTAAACATCTGATTTACAGAAAGTAACCAGTACAATGTGATAGCAGTGTAGTATGTATTAAAGATATCTTACTATAATATTAACTCACCCTTAAACGGTAGCTGAAATTTTTTTTAGTTAACTCTATACTTACCCAGAATTGATTTTGTAGTCTCTTGTAGCAACCGTCATGTCTGTATTGTTGCCTGTGTTATCTGCCAAAATTGCAGATGTATTACCTGTGGTATTGTTATTACTCTTTTTAGAGTTTTTTCCATTTAAAATATTGGTGTAACTTCCATTTACCAAGTTTGATAAAAGTGTGTCTCTAGCCGTTGGATTTAGAAAAACTTTTTCATTCGATTGGCTTGTTTCGGACTGAAAATTGGTTAAGTTCTCTTCAGATAATTCGTTGTCAGATATAAGTTCCTCAGGATTTATTTGAGTAATTTCCTGTCAAAATTAAAATTTAAAATTACATGTAAAACTTAATTCATATACTTACTACAAACTCAGGTTTATCCCAAAAATTTTCTGAAATTGTTTCACCACTTTCTTCTGCTGGTGAAGATACAGACCCAGATTGAAATTTGCCATCACTAGGTTGTGGTGATATAGACACGTTAGCTACAGGGCTTGCTACCTGGAAACAGCAAGTTAATAATGTACAATAGCACTGAAAACCAACCAGTTGTACTCACAACTGGTTGGTCTTCAATTTCTTGTTGTAGTAATTCTTCAGGAGAGATTTCAATTTCATTGTCTAATTCATGGATGGTGGGGCCCCCATCTAAATCGGATCTTACAGGTTTTTTTGATTTTGGTTTTTTAGCAGGGCTCTCATGTAACATTAAAGGCATTCGCCTTTTAACTCCAACACCCATTCTAGACGCAGTTGAAGGCTGCACTAAGGTGACCAAAAATTGTATCAACTAAAAATGTTTAAAAATTTTACTTCATATTTTCACATCACATTTTTACAGAAACATTGATGAAAAGAATAATTATTTTCTTTATTTTATAGCTTTGTTTTACCTTATTGACAATCTGTTGTTGTTTAATGTGTTTTTGCCTTAACATCGCAAGTTCTCTCCATAAAACAGCATTTTCCTGTTTCATAGCAGAGAGTTGTGAATCAACACTAGACTGCCGAGTCTTCAGTTGTTTCACATCTGTTATCACCTTAGTAATATCATCATGCTTTAAAACATTCTGTATATTGTTTTCGGAAGTTTTTGACGCCGTGACCTAGAAATGATTATTAAATAACTTCAAAATGAATTTTAATTTACTAAACCTTTCTTTTGATGTTTACTAGGAGTTCAGGTTGCTCCTTTTGAAAGTAAGGATGATAGAACTGATTTTCATCTTTATCTGCATCCATTGTACCATTCTCAACAGTCGACATTTTATGAAAACCATCTGTAATAAATAGAATACTTATGATATTTTTTTAGTTAGTTTTATGCATTACAGTGTTTGTTACTTTTCGACTAAATATTTCTAAAACTCAACCATTTGGTTGGCTTTTAGTTGATTTAGTCCTTGGCAAAAATATAGGGATTTAGAAATACCTACTAGAATAAATAAAATAATAAACTGTTGTTATAAATAATTGCAAATCATTAAAAAAATCACAACCAACGTCGGTTGTGAAACATTTTAAATTTAAAATTCTCTGTTAATCCTTTGTTTACCTAAGTCTAAAACGCTCGGACAGAGCGATTTTGTTTTTTAAAAGTACACCATTTCTAGTAATGTAAACTTTTTGATCCTCTCTCCCTAACGGTGCTGTCCAGAGACCAGGCGGTCAATAAATCTGGGTAAGTAGGCAACTATATTTCAGGCAAAAATTCATACCATTGCAAGTCGGTAAAAATCTTTTCCGATATCCAATTGAATCCTACCGTTGCAATTCAAGAACGGTATGGAATTGTTAGGAAAAAGCAACAGAGTAACTGGTTTAGATACATGGTCATGCATGTATCTAGGGGAACGAGGCGACGGACTCGTTAGCAAAGCAAAGTGCCTTCTCCAGTTATATTGGTCCAGAACCCACTCTTGGTATAGCTTCGGTTACTACCAAAGCAGCCATCTCAACCTGGGCGGAGGAAAAAATGTGCGAGTACTGGTGGGATTGGCCACGATTAGTTTATTTGAAGGCTTTTATAAGGGATCCGTTGGCAAAGAGAGTAAAAAACTTGATAGAGTTAAATAGGCTAGACCCACTCTAGTTGGCTTATATACTGGGCACTGCCAGTTAAAGGATCACATGCACAAGTTGGGCTTAGCTGAAGAGACCGATTGCCAACTGTGTTTGGAGAGTGAGAAATCGGCAAAACATATACTATGCCACTGTCTAGCAGGAGAACAGACATTATGACAACTTGTGTAAATTATACAAGTCAGAGTTTTTTTTACATCACATTTTGTAAATTTGTATAGAATTTATACTAAACTGAATGATAGAATTGAAACTTTATAATAAACATTTTGAATTTAAAATGTACTATGGTATGCAGTGATGTCTGTCTTGTAAAGAGAATTGCAAGAGCTTTCAAAATAAATATTACTCAAGCCCCAATGCCATTTAAATATTTGGGGTGGAGTCAAAAATACCAACAAAGAATGTCTCCCTCTAATCTAAAATCGACGGGTTTGAGCGTTTTTCTACAATCTTGGCGCAGTTCCTGAAAATGGCTCTGTTTTGTTTTCATGTGCAACCATTTCTACAGTAGTTGCCACTTTTCTTCCATAACAGAAATATCTATAATATTATATTGAATAACTTCAATAAAACAACAAAATTCAATAAAAATCAAATTAGAATGAAAATTTTATTTTGTATTATTGAATTACTTAGGTAAATACAACACGATATTACACATTTCCCAATTATTGTGAAATTTTAGACAAGAGTCGTAAGATGTGACGTGTTAAGTAACTAGGTCATTCTACTTTTTACAATTTTGAAATAAACTACAGTTAAAAATATAATTTTTTGTTAATAATATAAAGATTACTATGTTAATATGTTTTTTAGTATTATCAAATATTAATAAATCTCTCAAGTATGTTACTTACCATACTTTTGAGTAATACTATCAGAATTTACATAAACTGAAAAATGCAACTGTAACAAACCTGTTATTAACTGTATAAAAACTGCCAATAAAAAACATGCAAAAATAGAATGATATTTTAGAAGAGTATCTTGTATTTAATAAAATCACTCCTAAGGAATAAATTCGTTTTGATTAAGTTAGGTGAGGTTTAATTACTTACACATATTTAATTGTCGCACGAAACTACTCATATTGTTATGTTTGTAGTAGAGAGGTAACAATTCATACCAAAACTGTGCTTGATTTTGAATAATAAAACTGTTTCCAGCCTAAAACCAAAAATTCAGTGTGAGTATAATCATCGACCACAACAATTTGTTGATATGTACAATATACAATTGAGATTATTATGTAATGCCAGTTTAAAATACCAGAATTTAAAATACTTTGGTGGAAAATTCTTACCGGACTCCAACAAATCAAATGATCTGTAGCTGGATCATTTACCATTTTCCATAATTTTCCTAAAAAGGCTGGAATATTTGCGGTGTTTTCACCTAATGGCTGCATGTTGATAGGCATTCGAAATAGTTTTTTTCACAACTGGACAAATAAATTCAGAATTAAGTGTCCTAAATTTCACATTTTACAATGTTTCGCAAATTATATTCGTTTTATGTCTAAATCAAAACACCACCATCTTGATTTTATCTACGTGTTTTAAGTTATAACAGCTATGAACATAGCGCTGATAGCAGTTTTAAATATTTCAAACAGGTGGAGCCACATTGAAAATCTAAATAGGTTATTTACATTCCAAACCCAAACACCTCAATCCATAAAAATCATAAAATATATAGAACAAAGGTGTACCGAAAATAGTCAACCCATGGAGAAAACACGAGTCTGGTACACTGAAATTTACGATATGGAATGCGTTTAGTCGCATTGCGCATCCAAATAAAGGTACCAAACCTAGGAGCAGACAAAAGGAGGCACATGAAACTCAGCAGACATACTTCATTGGTTATGTACGTGGGTGCGAGAGAGACAACCATGTGCACGTACAATATGAATTGTGTTCTTAATTTCCCATTATTTTGTTTGTAAACACGTCATTGGCGTACAATGTGGTTTCTTCTTTTATCTTATATCTTTAGTGTTATTCTTTGTGTATTTTTGTGGGTGTTATTGTTGGAACATATCATGTTTTATAAGGGACTGTAAAATTAACCAGTATATAGCACGAAATAATTCTTCATATCCAGAATTCAATTTCATTTCAATTCACAATCAGCTAAGCCCCTACTGCTTCGCCATTGCTAGAGGCACAAAACAAAATATGGCGCTGATCATAAATAATCCATTCGCGCAGCTTTTAGCGCATTCCAGTCATCATAATATACAATTACATTTCAGTGGTCTGGTAATATTGCAGTCTATTCTGTGATTGCAGTAACGAGGTAGCTTCACACTAATGAGCGGGAATTTCAAAATATAACAATTTTGTGTCCAATTCGTAGAAACATATGATTTCTACACTGAAATGTATGATAAAAGCATAATCCAATTACTTTTCTATCTAAATTTCATAAACCTGTCACTCATATAAACGTGTTAGATATTTTGTTTTTGGTTTGCAGTTGCTAAAATCAATTTCAATATTTTTGTTGCAAGATTCATACATTTACAAAATATATGTACAAAAACATGCGGAAATAGGTATTGTTAATAATTTCTACCACTAATAATCGTTCTATTTTAATCCAAATCTAGTGTAGACAATAATGTAAACAATAATTAAAAAATGTGAGGGTGATATCAAAGAGAAACAAATATTTGATGACGTTTTGAAACTATACATTTTCTTGGTGCAATAAATTATTGACGTCACCATTGAATACGTTTTGAAACAGTCGATGAATACGGTTCGTCGCAAAAAAACAGCTTAGAAAGTTATGGGACGTCTAATATACGGTAAGCAGTATTTAGAAGCATGCAGCGTATATATGTGCTGTTTCATACTGAACTTTGAACATATGTAAGCAAGATTAAGGTAACACCAGAGAAATAGCTATTTCTCTGGGTAACACCGAACAATCCCTTATTTGATGGATCGGGGTCTATTCTTGAATGTTCGTAGAGCCATATATGTGTATGGTACTTTTATTATTCTTCTTACAACGGTAAATAAGAGAGACAGAACTATGTAATTCGCATACGGATTACTCTTCGAAAGTCAAGAATACAGAATAGACCCCCGGGTCGTTCGGTGAGACTTTTTAGGACGATATTGCTTTTAACTTTTAAACGGGAAGTAATACAGAAAAAATTCTCTAATAAGTTTATTAGAAAAAAGAGTTTTTTAACAAGAAAAAAATGTAGGTATGTTTGTGGATAAAATATAATTGATGACAATACTTTCGATTGAAAATAGAGCTTACCTCATTCCATTTAACACCACATGTCCCAAATTTTATTTAAATTTTCTGTATCCTCACAGTATGCCCATACTATCGAGTTTAAGACACCCTGTACATAAAACAAATGGAAATCGCATTAAGTTCTATAATTATTTTGTTCTTTGGTTATATCAGATTCACTGAAATGAAATTTTATATTATGATCACTGGAATGCTCATTTCTTTTTTCGGCCAATGATCTGTGATGCTCATCAAGCTGCGCGAATGGATTACTCGTGGTCAGCGACATATTTGTTTTGTGTCTAGCAATGACGGAGCAATAAAGATTTAGCTGATTGTAAATTGAAATGAAATTGAATTCTGGATATGAAGAATTACTTGGTGCTATATGCTGGTTAATTTTACCGTCCCTTAAAAAACATGACGTGTTCCAACAATAACACCCACAAAAATACACAAAGAATACCACTAACGAGATATAAGATAGAATAATGTACTGATTAACCACACTGTACGCCAATGACGTGTTTACAAACAAAATAATGGGAAATTAAGAACACAATTCATATCGTACGTGAAGATGATTGTCTCTCTCGCATCCACATACATAACCAATGAAGTATATCTTTTCAGAGTTTCATGTGCCTCCTTTTGTCTGCGCCTAGGCACATTCTGTGGCCTAGGTTTGTCAATTTATATGGATGCGCAGTGAAACTAAGAGCATTCCACATCGTACATTTCAGTGATCAGATTACGTTAACACTCAAGAAAAAAGGTGTAAACTTGATACAGTATTTTTTCCAAAACAGATGATTTAGTTTAATCGACAATCAGGAAATATACACCGTTGTAAACGTAAGGATAAATTTAACCCAAATGCGTCTACAAGTATGCATGCTGGGTTATGAGACCTATAAGATGAACAATTCTTATCAAAAGTGGATATTAAAAATAAAATTATTTTTTGGTTTATTTTTGCACTAAGTTTTGAATTTGAGGTGTCTACTACAAAAATATAATACAGTTTCTACTTTAAAATTGTATGTAAAAAATTTATATATATCATGATTATTTATATTTAATTAATTATTCATTTTATAGTTAGCTCCTTTTTTTATGTTAATAATATTTATAAAAAAACATGTTCAATCATTATTTAAATTTGTTTATTGTACTTGATTTTTAAACAGAATATGTAACTGACTACACTTTTGGAATAATTAATTTTTAAAATTTTCTATAAAACTAAAAAAAAATTTCTAAATATGATTGAAAGCCATGATCATATCACTAAAACCAAAATCATTTATTTTGGTCATATTTGTTAGATGTTCAATTTTATTTCAAGATTTTAAATGCTTATTTGAAAAATTTGAAATACTTTTTATTATAAGTTAAATAGTTTAATATAAATAAACAGGATGTATTTCCACAGTGCTATACATTTTAAATGAGATGTATTTGAAAGTGTACTGATGGTGACGTCACAGATACCACTGCTATGATTGACGAATCATAGCAGCAATCCTTTTGTATACGATCTTTGGTCTCTTATTCTCATTCTAGTTGATTAGTGATTTAATTTAAATCAACAGATATCAATAGCCCCGATGTGAAAACATTACCTTCATCAAGAAGAACGTTAGTTTGTGAAATTCAAAACACACACTCAGAACTATAAGTACAAAATATTTGTGCTTATATACAAACAATTTCCAATTTCGTTTAAGAAAAAAATTTTTTGAGAAGAGAGAAGACACATGATGCTACCCTCATCTTAAGCCATTAGAGAAATTTGGCGCCCTACTTTCTCATATTTAATCATAAGATAACAGTATTATTAATTGTTTATTTATTACACTCAAAGCTAAGAATACATTTTAGATACCTATGTTATGACCGATGTAGATGTCTGTGGGAAATTCGAAAACCTATTTCAAACTCATCTTAAAAAAACTGGGACGGATCAAAGAAATATACTATCCTATAAAATAGAAAAGTAGCCTGTCCCGTGACAACTATTCGGTTCTTCTAATATTATACTAATCTAGGCAAGGCTCACAGGCAGACAGTCGGTGTACCGTCTGTCTCCTAGGGCCGCTGACGGAGACCGCAGTGTTTGGGAAGCACAGCTGTAGGAGGGTGTACTCGTGTTTTTGGTGTGCGCGCAGCGGAGAAAGTATTGCCGGTTACCGTGTGCCGCGGCACAGCGTGATCTCTGTTCGGCTAGCCTCGCTGCTTATTACTTCAGACACTTTCGTCTTTTCGTCTGTCGTTTGTTTGGTTGTCGGCTAGGCCGCCTCGTCGCGTTTGATTGTAACGTGTCTGTGTCGTGCCCACGACTGGCGTCGCCGCTGTTCAATTTACAGATGTCTACAGCTGGTATGGTATTGATGTCTCGATATTATCTAGCATTGTTGACGTTAACACTGCGCTGCTCCAATCGGCCAACCCTTTGTTTGTAATGTAATACCTAGAGAAATGATCAGGTGAGACGGAATCACTTCATCTAAATTACCTTTCTCTTTCTACAGTATCATTTCGCTTCCATTGACTAAGTATAGTCTATTCTGTTTCCGTGCTTCCAATGTTATATCTTATTATAATAACCCCCCGTTTTCATATTTTTCTACTTCCTTGAAATTTATGCGCTTCGTAACCAAGACAACTACTATATAGGCAGTCACACAGCATATGAGTGCACGAGTTTGGCGCACCAACCAAAATGAATTATGTAGTGCGCATGCGCCCGCCTCGTAGATATCTGGCGCCTGCATCAAATGCGGATCGGTTTCACTTTTTTGACATGTTAAGAAAATTTATGTTGAATGTCCTAAAAATGCAAGTATAAGGAGCCTACGACCACTCTGACTATCAGAATAGCAATTTGGTATCATTATCCATCATAAATGATACAATCTAGGTACCTAGTAATACTGTTCTATAAAGCAAAATATCTTAAGTGTAAAAAATCTTATGTATTTGTTAAAAGTAAAACTACATCTTTTTTTTTCAAGTTTTCATTAGCCATTTCTGTATTTCCTAATACATTTATATAATTAATTCTGTACATAAAATCTTTATACCTACAGCAAAACAAATAAAAATTTGTTTATCATGGTGGTGCTTACTCTATCATATGAATTAAGTATGAGTAGCATGAGGGTAAAATTATTTGAGTTAAATAAATTGTAATATTAAAGAGGTATACTAAATATTTTTATTCAGTAGGTATATTGAATTAATAAAGGATAAAGAGGTGAAATGTATGACGTCATCTAATAAGAATATTCACATAGCCATAAGTCGGTATGAAAGATACAAGTGTTTTTCTTTATTTGAAGTGAATTATAAGTACCTACCAATATATGAAATAAAATATGATTGTTTCTTAACACCGCACATTCTTAGTGTGTTAATTTGATTTGATATACCTATCATTTCCATTATCTGCTCCTAGGGTATACTTATACATATATACATTTTATGGGCAAAATGACTTTTTCTAAAATGATCAGCAATGTTTGTCATATTTTTTACGTCTAACTTGCCATGTAATGTATTTAAAAATATGCAGTTCACGAATTTAGAGGAATTGTAAATATATTTTGGTTTAAAAATTTTAGGCCAAGAAGAAGAAACAATCAAATGTATGAATCAACTTTTGTTAAGATTAAATAAATGATAAATTGAAAATGCAAAAGAAAATAACAAACTGCTCCCACTTAAATTGAGGTCTGAGATTGTGTACCTAGTCTGGACATACAATTATTGATAGATGCAGATTGTCTCTATCCGTTTAGTGTTTAGTACAATTTCGAGTAATTAATGTTTATAAATAAGTTCATAGTTCATAATAATCACAATAACGTTCAAAGTATATACGATACTACATATATTTAATTGGTAGCATCTTCTGCATGTAGGTACCCTTTATCTTATTTTTTTATAATCTCGAAATGAATAGATTATGTTCCATGTTTACTGTTTATTTGACCCAAATGAACAATTGAGTTTTAGAGCTGTCTGATATACAGGGCACACACAAATTCGGTAGAATTCAGCTTTACTTATTTCATCTAAAAGATTTTTAATTTTAATTGAATTTTATAATTTATATCTTGTGAAAATTTACATAGAAACTCATATCCCCATAATCCTTCTTTGTACTGAAGGTTTAATTTTTTTCTTGATGTTGATTTTACTATCAGGATTTGCAAGGGTTTTCAATAGGTTCATTCTTAATAAATTCAAGTTACTAATTATGGGGATTCCAAATGTTTTAGAAATTGCTTCATTTATTTTAAAATTTTTGCAATGCAATTGTATAGTAGCCACGGTCAAGGTCACACAAATAATCCGCGTGATGCACAACCACGTTTGTTCCATTTTGCTACTTAATAAATTACCAAACGCATCGCGACTATCGTCACATCTCTAGAACAATTTGTAAATTCAGTTTGGCAGACTTATTTCCAATTCTAATCCATAAAACATTGATTTTCAGTGTTGATAGGTACAAAGATTATTTAAATTTAATTGTCATATACTCAAATACAAGGTTATAAAAAACGGTTAAATTAATTCTAAGGTTGCCGAAATGTCGCACATACTTTACAAAAATTTCCATAAAAAGTATACCTATTTTTTGTTCTTATATTTGTGCTGTATTTGGTCCTAGCTGCAGCCCTTGTAGTAAATATAGATACTTTATGATTAAGAGCAGCAAGAGATCGTACGGAACCCAAATCAATAACATAAATGAGAATGATAATTGATTGTGTTATTTTTTTAGAGAAATGTTAGAAAAAATAAAAAGAGCTCTAAATGTTTGTATTCTATTACCTATCATTCATTTCTGCGTGCATTCTAAAGAAATTATGGAGCAGGTTGCAGAGGTTTTCATCGCACGGGAACTTGCACGAGAATATAACCTTTATGACGCATGTGTAACAAAACAATTTGGTCACATCACAGACCGGCGAAAAGATCGAATCACGTAGGGCTATTAAAAATTTTTCTATTAAACTAATTAGGTCTACGTTTATCCTATTTACATAATTTTACTTACTGGTGTCGTTGACCTTTCTAGTGTGGTTACATCAGATCGGACAAATATTATTACAGGTCAGTATATTTTTTGCATATGAACTATAATGTATATGTATGGTTCTACTAATAGATTTCTCACTTGGGTCATTTCTAGGTAGTTAAATAAAAAGTTAACAATTTTGCCACTATTAATAGCACTTGCCTTACTTCATGAATATTTTTGGATTAGTTCAAATGTACGTGCCTACTACCTACCCATATACAACTGGCAATTTTTATTAAAATGCAAGATTTATAATGAATTTCTAATAAATATGGTTTTATGTAAATAAGATTAACCAATAGCACAAATAATCAAATCAAAGATATGACGTAGAAACGCAGGTGCAATGATCTACCTGCTTAAAATAGACTCCTAATATACCTACCTACCTGCATTCTAGGGTAATGTAAACCTTATATCCCCTATTTGAAGATTTATTGAGAACATATTTAACATATACGTCAATCTAGGTCTTGCAATTGATTAAATCATTTTCAGTTCAAGGTTATTTTTGACCAATCGAATCGCAATTTTGAATGAGATAATTTAAATATATAGCTGTTAATAATATTCTGTTACTGAGTTTTTGTCCACCAAATACCTATCGCGTTCTTAGCACAAAATTCTAATATTATTATTTAATTTATTTTAAAATGTCGAAGAACCATTAAACCTAAACTAATTTAATTGTAATTAACGGGTGATAACTAACCTAATCCAGAAGAATATATCTATGTAATGTAGGAAATTAAGATCTATGCACATACTATTGCAATAATAATTGTTTGTTGGGACTTGTTTTAACCTGCTGGCGTATTGAAATTTACTTCAGCTTTTAGTGTTAGTTCTCAATGTTGTTCCACTCTGCAATAGATTTAATTAAGAATACGTCAGCGCTAAATTCATTTAAAAAAGTAACGTTTTGTTCATTTCCACATACCTACCTTTATTTCTGCAAAATTCTGATATATCATCAATGGCATAACAAACACTCTCCCAGACTCGCACCGCATGGGGCCTGGCCCGCCGAAGGGCTCAAGGTCCACCTTACTGGTTGCCGACTTCCAGGGCCCTATTCGTGGCCAACTCTTTGGATTTTGATATTTTTAAAATAATATTTTTATTGAATTTTATTTTTGTCACTCCTTGCAAGTATGATGTCAAGCCAAGATGCTTGGAATAATAAATTTACGTGTATAATAAAAACACTACATTAAAAAAATTGGGCATGCAATTGTATGTGACAGCTCGCAATGGACCCGTAAAGTAATGACGTCACGTACGTCAAATAATAGGCAAGCAGTGAATTTCTCAGTTTTCTTAAATGTACAACAAATTTTCTGACAATATAATTATTATTGAGTAGATTTACTGGGACATCGTTTCGGGTTACCCCATCTTCAGAAAATACATTACAGTACTAACTTAACAGTTAGAACTAAAAAAAAAACAAACGAGTAAATACACAGAAGACATTTTACAAACATCATTAAAAAATACTCATAAAAATTCTATATAAATATTATGCGACGCATAATATCAACCAGATTTTCAATTATTATTACTAAATACTACATGTTCGTCGAGCTGAGGGCAAATGATATACAAAAAGTTTTCAGCACTAGAACGCATCTAGTAAAGCAGAGGAATAATGTGCATAAGAAATAGTATGAGGTATTTTTTTTCCATTTTTTTGTAAAAATTACCTATATTTAAAATTTAAATTAACAGTTTAATAGATACAAAATATAAATCTATAGGAGAGCGTAAAAATTTGCAATATTTTTAAAAAACTATTTACTATTTTATTAAATCAAAATAAATACCTACGTGATAAACCATCAATGTCACTATTATTATTAATTATTCAAATAAAATCAAATATTACTCAAATATAAAGAAATGAAAATTCAGTTAATAATAATAGTGACATTGATGGTGTATCTCGTATTTATTTTGATTTAATAAAATAATCTTTATAGGTAGGAACTTAATTTAGAGAATGTTATTTTGTATTCGAGTACGCATTTTACTGTTTTCTAAGTTTTGGATTCTGTAAGGTTTTGCTCGCATCCTCAGCAACGTTACGTATAGGTACAATCTATTGTAATAATAATGGCACTCTACAAAACGAATTTGGTGTCTTGTTTTGAACTGCTGATGTATTCGTGATGAAATCTACTTTCAACATTTAACATTAGTTCTTTGTTGTTAGGGGGTAAGTACAATTATTATTGCAATAAACTGTACATTTTTTGGCAATATTTTGTATATAATATGTAGATTGTAGGTTTATATCACAATGAACTAATTAAAAAATATCTGATGGCAAGGAATATGAGATTGATTATTGTAATTATTCTCTCATTGTAGAGAGGGAGCCTACCAAACACATTTGCGGGGGGAGAGGGGTCTACCCCGTTTTTGTTACGCCACAGTCTCATTAAGCAAGATATGAGTAGTTATATTTATGTTATTATTTTCATGCTTAGAATATATAATTTGTTCTAGGAGCAGCGCACATTTTTAGTAAGGGTTACCTAGCGCCACATACATCACAATATACAGTACATCACGTAAAAGACTGAAACAATGTCTAACGAAGAAGATCGTTTGGAGAACCACAGTATGCTGCCTGAAAAAATGAGCAACAACAATGACTCCTGTAGTGATCAATCTCGCCTCAGGTCAAGCAACATACCAGAGGAACAAACATCACTAACTCAAGACAATGATCATTACCATCACAGAGCGGAAATAGTCAGAAGTAATGGCGATCTTAGATCTGACATAGACAGTGATACCGAGTGCGGTTTGGGGCCTTGTGCGCCAAACTGGTTACAAAGGTTTGCATCGAAACAAGCTTTTTTGATAGTGTTTTGTATAGCATGGGTTTTGCAAGGTATGTACCACACGTACTTTGTAAGTGCAATAACTACGATAGAGAAACTCTTTCAAATCCAGTCAAAAATCACTGGGATAATTATGAGTGCTACAGAGATCGGACAAATCGGGTCTTCACTGCTTTTAACTTACTACGGCGGTCAAGGTCATAGGCCTAAATGGATAGCGTGGGGTATGGTTTTGTTTGCTGTGTCATCATTTACTTGTTCCTTGCCACACTTCATATACGGCAGGCAATTGATCAACGCAAATGATCTAACAGGGATCACTAAGGAACCTAACGTTTGTAAAGTACATCCAAATTCGACGCTTTTTCTGCAAACTATAAGCAATATTTCTTATACGGAATACGGAACGGTAGGAGCGTCAAATATTTTGCAGACCTGCGAAGAAGAAATCACCACAGGCCATCGGATACAACCGTCAGTTACTAATATAGTTCTAGCTATATTTTTCATTAGTTTGCTTGGGGTTGGTATGGGTCAAACCGCAGTTTACACTTTAGGAATCCCCTACATAGATGATAATGTTGCCAGCAAAGAATCTCCGCTATATTTTGGTAAGCATTTTGGTTTTCAGCTACTTCTCGGTATACAGGGTGATTCAGTCATAATGTCATTAATTTTAACTACGTATTCGGAAGGCCTAATAAAGACAGAACACCAAGAAAAAGTACACGACCTTTCAAAAGATAAGCAAATGAACCCATAGCAATGGTGACACGGCGCTCCTGGTCGATACAAATTTTCTGACGTGTTCGAATGGTCAAAACCCAGTTGCCACGTCGTCAAGACCACATATATAATAACAACATGTTTCTAATGGCAAACTTCTAGTATGCAATCTAAAATGTCATTTTGTAAATTTTTTTAGGTGCCTTTAAAAATTGTTGCATTTTTAAGGTGTTCATTCAGCGTTTGGTAAAGTTCTGACGTCAAAGTTATTAAAAAATATCGCGAAAAATATCAGGATTTTGAGAATTGTCGGATTCAGTATACAGTAAAAAATTTAGATCAGCGGCGGCTGATGAGATTTCAGGTATATCATATCTCAATAACCAAACATGGGACCCAAACCAAAGTTCAGCATATACGTACTGTGCTCATGTAGACAACTTTTGTAGGAAGAGAATCCTGCTGCTGTTTGCGAAAAAAGTTGAAAAATTGTGCAGCTGCTCCAGAAATTTCAGATTGGCTTCTTTAATTCTAGTGAAATATTTTTCCCATAAATTAGATGTAATTGTATCGACGTAGTTCTAATTTTATTAAAAAGTATTTGTAGAATTTATAGCATTTTGAAGTTTTTATTATCTGTTACAAATATAAAATTCAAGCCATTGTAACATTAACAAATATTATAATTTTAACACGCTTTTATTAGCTTGACCTGTATGTATGTAACGGAATCTTTCAGCATAATTTTCATCAATTTCAAGAAATCTGATCAGCTTGAAAATTTGCACAATACAATTATTTAATAACTTTGTTCTAATGTCCTGACTAGGATCATCAGAATAAAAAAAAGGAAATATTTAGATTAGTTTGCAGGTTAAGTGTATATGTTGCACACAATACTGGAATTCGGAAAATGCCCGAAAAAAGTATACAAACCTAGTTCTGACCTCCGAAAAATTCCCATACCCGAAATTATACATTTAAACGGTTACTGCCTATTACAAAATACAGAGAAGGGCATTATAAATTGTTCAAAACTAGTTATCTGCATTTTGAAATGACCAGAACAGTTAATTCTATTCGTTTTCTGAAAGTTAAATTAATGAACAAATTAATAGTAGGGTTATGTCTTTATTTTATTGTCATCAGACATCACATTCGATTCCGTTGAGAGCAATTTTAATTTGCATATTTTATAGAAACAGATTTTTGAACGCTATCAATATTATACTGTCAATCATTTTTATTTTGGTCTACTTCCTACTTCGCAACGTAGAAAAGTGCTTGCACGTATTGTGTCAGTAGTTAGTTGAAGTGTTATGCACATATACCTATGCGCATGAAGTACACAGATGCGCAATGGCCTGCGCAGAAATCTGTGCCGTGAAATGAGACTAAACATTAAGAAAATAAATTAGTTTAAAAAAACTAAAAATTACGCTTTAATAGCAAACCGAACTAAAAAGAAGAAAATAATTTTGAAGTATCAAGAGTTTGTATTACAGCAATAGAAAATTCCGACAATCAATTACGACTAATTAATTGGGAATAAGATTAAATTAGAAATTAAATTATTAATAAAATAATTCAATTATAGTAAAAAAAGCGTGGGGTGCAATTTACTATATTTTCATAATGACTTTAATTTTATAAATAGCTACAGTACTGAAATAATTGTAACATTTAATCGCACCGCACCTCATGCATCAGAATCAGATCCCTTATTCCTGTTTCCATCCAGGTTTTCGCGTCGCAGTCAGTACCGAAGAAAACACGGAAAACATGTGTTTATGGAGACGGCTGTGTTCTTTCACTATTAATAATTATTGTTCTTGGTAGAAACATTTGTGAAACTTCACCCCATTGAGTTGCATTTTTATTTAGATAAATAGTAAATTTAAATAATAATTATAAACTACACTTCTTACGCGATCATGGTAGCTGATGGGAGAAGGGTCTGGTCTGGACTGAAGTACTGAAGGGAGAAGAGAGAGGCCACGCTGCTTGTTTTTATTAAGATGATGAGATGCAGTTCGACGGCTGTCTTCCGCGGCATAGGAAAACGGAGTAAACGGACCCAAACGGGTTCGGCGTATTCCGCTATGAACGTATTAAATTGGAATTTGAATAGCCAACTTTTTAAGGGACTAATGACTAATCTGCTAAATAGTAAATACTCATGGTTTCAGATTTATTACACCGGGTGTTTATATAAATGCGAATTTATTTGTTTCTGTTATTATTTGGCGATTCCGCAGCGCTTGTCATTGACTTGGCATTGAAAACAAGGTTATTGACCTAAATATGGTAGGTCAAGATTCGGATTGGTGGATTGTTTATCACTAAATATATCTGGGACTGTTTTTTGTTGACAGCACGAAGGTTTTTTGTATTACTATCAGTATTTAAATATAAAAAACTTTTCACCTTGTCTTAATAATGTACCTAGTTAGTGTTGTTTTTACACTCACTACTCACTATTTATGTAATGAAATGTAAATGATTTATGATTTGATCCGTTGTTTTGTTAATTGCACACTTTTATAGGTACTAGGAAAATATTTAAATTTCGCAACGTTGCGTCAAGCCAACACCGAGTTAAACTGGAAGCTGAGTCAGTGACAGTCTGACAAGAGGGTTAAACCAATAATTTGAAAATATTTTTTCGACATAAATATGCATTCAACTAACTATGACTGAGTCACCCTGTATAAGGCATTTGTTATTTGTCTCTATGAAATTAATTAATTACTAGTGTCATTGAAGTTGGTTAATATGTACCTATCCTTCATAATTTGTTTTCTCTTAACAGCTATAACAATTGGTGTAAGAATACTAGGGCCAGCTCTGGGGTTTATTGTTGGATCTTTGTGCACCAGTGTCTACGCGGACTTGTCCGTAGATCCAAAAATAGATACAACGGATCCAAGATGGGTGGGAGCTTGGTGGTTAGGTAAAAAATAATGTAGATAAACTATTTTGTAGCATATATTCACCTGTGTTAATTAATACTATTAGGTTTGGTCCTGATTTCTGGGCTATTGATGCTGGCATCACTAGCCATGTTTTCATTCCCTAAAAGATTATCTAGTTCAAAAAGGATGAACAGAATACATCATCCGGGTAGAAAACATCCTAGTATAAAAGGTAATTTAAAATAAGTAGGAAAGACCCATGTATATGAATAAATTGCTATTTTAGATTTTCCGAAAACTGTGAAACGTCTCTTAAAAAACGACATTCTTATGTTTCGTACAGCTAGTAGTGTTTTACATATCTTACCCATTGCTGGTTTGTACACATTTTTACCAAAATATCTTGAATCTCAGTTTCGTTTGCCGACACCGTCTGCGAATATGATATCAGGTATGGAACTACGACCACCTAAAATCCCTGTTAGTGTTATTTTGTTTAATTTCAGGAGTTGGGGGGATTCTTGTTATGGGTTTAGGGATTATTATTAGTGGAGTATTTATTTTGAAGGTGAAACCTAATGCCCGTTTTGTCGCTGCTTGGATCGCTTTTACAGCTGTGATTTATGCAGTAGGTGAGTACTACTTAGTTATGTATACAGGGTCTGTAGTATATTGTATAAAATAAAAAAAATAATCGAGCAATAATTCTATTTCAGGGATGGGTATATTGATGTTTATTGGTTGTCCCATGAACGACTTAGCAGGTCTCAAGGATAATCAGGGGTTAGCGCATTTTACAAAAATGACTATTTGGCATTCACTCAATTACTTTTTAGATTCGACATAATGAAATTAAATTGCAATGAATCCTACTGCAACTGTAACAAAGATAAATTCGCACCGATCTGTGGTCAAGATGGCAAAACTTATCTATCTCCATGCCACGCAGGGTGCAGAAACTACACTAAAAAAGACGGAAAAATTATACACTATTCGGAATGTATGTGTTTATCAAATTTGACTAACTTCAGTTTTGATGAAAATTTCAGTTACGGAAACGCGACCATAGGTTACTGTGATTTAGAATGTCCAAACTTTATATTGTACATAATATTGTTTTCTATATTCGTTTTTATACATTCGACATCAGAAGTGGGATCGATGCTTTTGATTTTACGATGTGTTGAGCCTACTGACAAAGCAATGGCTTTAGGATTAATACAATTCGCAATAGGGCTGTTTGGAAATGTGCCTTGCCCTATCGTTTATGGTGCGGTGGTAGATTCGGCCTGTTTGGTTTGGAAAATGGCTTGTGGAGAAAAAGGGGCCTGTGGACTATATGATTCTGATGTTTTCAGAATGTTCTACCACGGTAAGTTTTTTTATACATTTTTAATTCAATATTAGATGAAAGTTCAACAGTAATTACAACTTGTATGTGCTCAAGAGTTTAATAAAGAAGTACCACTTATCCCAATTGGCAAATTTTCATATTTTTTTCTGAAAAGTATGAAATAAGTATTAAATAATAATAAGACAACTTAAGGGTTGTTAACTCTGTTATGCTGCGTTAAGAAAACTACTAATAAAGAGGCAATAGCCATGTGTACTTTTCCGTTAGTTGTTGTCTGTGGCAAGGTAAACGTCATACTATATTGACGCTGTTAATTTATAATTAATTTAGTCACTGTGTGTAAGAAACCGTCTATAGAGTTTGAAGCTTCTCAATAAATTGTTCTGCATAATACAATTTCTTTAAGAATACACCTATGACGTTTTATTCTAAAATGATAAATTTTTAAATTTGCAATAATTAATTTGTTTTCATTGTTAGAAAATGAATTAAAAACAATTATCACCATCGTCTATTAGGAGAAATTTTATTATTTTCTATGTATCACTAGAAACGAAGATAGAGCTAATATATACAGAATACCTAACGTTCAATTTCCATTCTACTAATTGGCATTCATGTTATACTAGGCGACCTACATTTTTACGAAATAATTTAAATCCTCTATATGTGGTACGTGAAGACAATTGTTTGTATGCTGATGTTCTGCAAATACAGATAAAT
The DNA here is from genome assembly GCA_025584915.1 of Monochamus saltuarius. NCBI lineage: Eukaryota > Metazoa > Arthropoda > Insecta > Coleoptera > Cerambycidae > Monochamus > Monochamus saltuarius. Next base: position 17,255,259 of record CM046730.1, on the reverse strand, counting down.
GCGATAGCGATTTTTTTTTTCGTGAAAAACTCCCAAAGCAAACACGTACAGTGACGAGGTGTAAAATGTGAATCATATATTATTCTAATTTAGACCTGATTCTAAAAGTGAAGATACCGCAACTGGTTTTTTGTTATCACCCTGAGGCTATATCTGGACACATATGTTCCTCTTTTTTTTTTCGTCAATCAGGAAGTCTGCTGCTACTTAAATTCGGTTTTTATACAGGGTCGACAAATCTGGCTCAAAATTTTTGCATAAAATTTCGCTGGCAGTTTTATGTAGCTATAGGGTGTTCTGAATTTTATGTCATTACAAATTCATATTGTTTGTTAAATTTGATTTGAAGTGAATAATGTATTTTTATTTATATAACTCTCTATTGAACTGTAAATAGTGACATATTTATATAGCTTCCTACATAGACAGTAAATATCTAGTTACCTAACTTTCAATAAATGACCAAGTATACAGTTGTTCAGTATTTATTTTGTTAAATTAGATCGATCGAAAAAAAAATCGTTTGTTATCTTTTCACAACAAGGTTCATCGAATGTACAGGGCCTAGTGTAATATGAATTTTATTTATTATAGGTACAACTGGTGCCATACTGTTGTGCGCATTTTTCGTAGACGTAATCGTATGGTATAAAGCAGGCAGTATTAATTTTGTCGACGAACAGGTTCCATTTGAAGAAGAATTACACACGATTACTGGAAAAATAAAAAATGAACCCGAATAACAAAAGCAGAAGGTGGAGGCGCCACCAGAATTAGAATTGTAGTTTTTATGTTTTTATATATATTCATAACTTTGCGATTATATTGTATATTCAACCATAGACATATACACATATGTACAGGCCAACTGAAAGAGCGTGAATAAATTATGTATATAATATTAAATAACCAAATAATTTCATAGGTACGTAATAATAAATAATGTTTTAACAGTTTCGGCCAAAATTAAAAACATTTGCCATTTGACAACTCCTATAAATTTGTGTCTGAGTTACGAAAATCATCATATAATTTAGATTTCATGACTATACTACTTGACTAGAAATTGTTTGGTTACTTTTACCAGCCAGCGACTCTTATAGTTCTGAGCCTATAACCCATTTCAAAATTATTTTCTATTAGTTTATTAAAGAAGCAATTTTTAATCAAGTATGCCCATTCTAAACAGGTTATTTTTAAGAAAATAACCCAGTGTTTTAAATTTATTATCGAAATAAATAGTTCGCTTGGGACACTTGTAAAATAGTAAAATAACGAATTAATTTAACCCTGCTGCTCCTGGTCAAAGTGAAAGTGGCAAAATAATTCTACTATAAAAATTTGCGTTTTTACCAAACACCATTGTCACATTGTGCTCTAAATATCGAAACATGTTGTTTTATGTATGTTATTTCATGATTGAAAAAATGCCGCTACGAAAAATTCGTACATTTTATTTTTAATATGTGTATCGTCTAATGAATAAGTGATAATATTAGAAATAACTAGATGTCATTCAGGGAAATCTATTAAAATATCAGGTTTTCGATTCATTTCTTTGCCAAAAAGTTACAAACTGCAGCACAAATTCAGACTGTATTTAAACTTTTTCTAATTATTACAAATAAAAACATACCTATTCAATTCACTGACTGCTTTCAAAGAAATGTCGAAAACAGTACAAAAGAAATAAAATAACTTATATTGTGCAGGCTCCCTGAAAATATATATAGATATATATGCAGGTGTCTCATTTATATCTGCTAGGGGCATTTGCCTGGCCCAAAAAATTAGCCCTTCCCTCCACGTCTTATGGGTAGGGCGGGGGTCAACTTTTAAAATTGTTATAGGAACCCATGGGTATTCCTATTTACTGTAGATTTGGAGTCTATGTTAAGAAATCGTCAAAAAATACTTTTTGGATACAAAAATTTGAGATTTGTTACCATCTACCAGAAGTGGGGAAAGTTTTTTTTCCAGTCCAAGGGGTATTTCTGGAAAATGCACAGTTATATACTGTGATTACAACGACATCTATCAGGAATGAAAAAAAATATTTCAGTTAAAACTTGGGTATTTTTTAGCGCAGTCTACTAATCTGCAATAAAAATAGTTCTCATTTGAATTTTTAAAGTTTACTTCCGTCGCACCCACACGCTATGGAGGGGAAGAGCTGATATTAGGACAGACATATGTCCCTCTTGAAGATATTATTTTTTTCTCTAATACATGTTTTTGTGTGTGATGTATATTTTTCCAGTTATTTTGATTTGTCAGGTTAAATGAGACACCCATTATATTATATGAACGTCCAATCGTAGAATCACGTCCAAGATTAGAATATTTTTGAACGAAGGTACAATCATGTATTTATGTTTGGTCTGAAAATCCAGGACGTCGTATTTTTTCCATAAGAATTATTTGTTCAAAAGAATTGAAACACGAGCAAAATTTCCAGTGAGTTACTATTTGTCTCAGTTCATTTTTTTCACCGCATTTAGCATGCGGGGTACTTGACTTGAAATATTTTTTTATTGCAAATGTCTTCATACGGTTGATATTAATCTGTCGCTAATAACAAACAATTCTCGATACTTATGTCATTGTTTACTATGTTTGGGCGAATAATCATTTTATACTGGCAGCAAGAAGTAATTACTTATAGTTATAATTAATGCATCAAAACTTGAAGATTATATTTCTAAATGCCTGCTTTACCGTATTTTAGAAAGTACTTATTTAGTGTATTTGACCCATTTTATTTTTCGAATTTAATAAATGAAAGCGTTTCTGCAGACTAATTAATTTTTTCATAGGTATCTTGCTGTCATTCTGTCATGAACTACACTAAATTAGGTATGTTAATATCACTGACAATATACGTTTCAATAAAAATAGCTCGTTCCACTTTTGGCATGTGCAGTTTTATGGGTCAACATAAGAAATAAATAAACCTACATTATGTCGTATTATCAAAACGTCTCACCACATACGGAGTAGCTGAATTATAACTTAATGCCAATTTTCAATTATTATTATAGTTAAGTTATGCCTATGCTATGCCTATGTTTATATATATATTTGAATGTAAAAATACAAAGATTACATCTAAACATTTCATATTTTCAGAAAAATGTGTAGGTACCTATTTATTTATATGATTTAGACCTGTCCACACTGAGAATTTGTTCATGGTCACAGCCAATTTTTGATAGCCAAAAAAATTTGGCAAAATAGACCCCAGTCAAATACTATAAGGAGCACTTTACTACTCTACCTTACTTGTTGTAGCAGAATAATAATATACCCTTCATTTTAATCGTAAGGATTAGCCCAGAAGTCGGATTCGGAGAATTACTTAGTCTATGTTATGTTTGTCATGAACAGCCACGGTTATTCATCAGTTACTTCAGATATGGTGTACTGATGAGAACTAATACGCTCGAAACCGTTATCGCGAATGATTTTAGCAATTTGCTATAGGTTTTTCAGGTGTAATTTAATGCTGGTCGGAGCATTAGGCCGCAGAGTAGTTGTTTCTTGAAATTCCATTTTGCTAATATCGTTATGGTCGGAACGGGATAGAGATCAGGGCCTTCCATGGTGCCTACAACTAGGTAGGACGCTTCATTGCTTTGTTCAAGTTCAGCATGAAGTGAAGTAATTGCAGCTTTGCTACATTTCGCGTGTGCTTTATAATCTTTCGCTTTCCTATAATACTATAGCAACCTTTAATGGCAGTACGATATTTAACACTAAAAGTAATGTGGTATCAGTAAAGTACATTCTACTGAACGAAGAAAGCAGATCTGCTACTGTTATAAAATATAATTTTTTGCTATAAATAAATGAGTCATTTTTTTATGTAAAATATATATTAATTTCACGTTTCTCTAGGTTTAATCCAAGATTATCTACATAAATAGAAATAATAGATACCTACTTGAAAATGATATGCATGTAGCGATAATATTTTATTTCTTAATTACATACATATTTATTTCCGTAATATTTTTATTTACACCTTTCTTTGTGTGATAAATAAGTAGGTATATTTATTCTTTTCGTCTAGTAAGGTAACATGTTTGGACTAGACATTCTTATCAGTTTGAGACAAAGACGCAAACTTTACCACAAAACAAATATTAGGGGTTCACTCCAGAACCGTATTTAGGTTTCATAAATACTTTTAAACAAGCAAATATTAGGAATAATAAGTTTTATTTATTAATATTAGTCATTTATCTCGAAGCAGTTACTTAAAAATTCGGGTCTGGGGTTTTATGACATGACCATGCAGTGTATTGTGTATGTATAACATTAACAAGTAATTCTATCACTATACGAAAAGAAATTTCTTCAAAAATGCTTGACAGTCGAACACTTCACATAAACTCATTGTAGTATACAGGGTGTTAGAGGTTTGACTCCCATAATTTTAACAGGTGATAGTATGTACATCAAAATAAAAAAAGTCTTGTGTAACATGGATCCTATGGTCCTAATCCCATAGTTTTCGAGAAAAATATCGGGTTGTATGTGCAAGAGTTCAGAGATAATTTAGGAATTACGTAATAAACTTTTTTGTTTTTGCTGTCATTCTAGAAATTATAAAGGACAGTTCTATGCTAATCTGTATCTAGTTAATTTCTAATACTAGCATTCCATGACTTTAATTTATAGTAGTTTTAATCACGTACAGGAACTTGATTTTTAAATCTAATTTTATTGCGGTAAATATTTTAATGGTCGCTTAATATGTTAAATAAAAATTTTCTTAACTGACCTTGAGTCACTGTGAACTTTGAAATCATCAGGCCTGGATTTACAGACCGAACAATGTAGAGCCGTATCCGAATAAATTTCATGGGGCACCGATACCTATTTGTCGATTCATAAACCTGCATGGCATATACAAAAAACTGAATAATCATTTTATTGCTATTTTTATGTTTACATATAGGTACGTCACAGCAGCTTACGATTTGACAAATAGGCAATGCAATATATTAATTTTTGTAGTTTTGCTGAATAGACTGCTGTACTATTCAATAACTGTGATATTTAAAATACATTTACTATAATATACCTTTTCAAATATACATATATATTATCTCATGCTATTAATAAAAGAATAATATAATTTATATTTTTAATTAAGGTTGTTGAAATTCAGCGTGTCTATATTGTCATGTGAGTAAGCGGCTAAGTAAGAACTCCTAGTTTTTGCAAATAGAACATATGAAAAGGTAATTTATTAAGAACTAATATAATAGTAAAACGAAATTATATGCGTATGTATTATTAATGATACTTTCCTAACTTAAAAATATACCTGAGGGCTTGGAATTTCCAGTGATTTCTGTGCAAACTAGGTAGGTCACAGCCACATATTCACATTTCTTCGAATAAATGTTATTAATAATTTAGTTTAGCACATTAGTTACCATTTTGTTATATTTTTTATAATGTACGCATTTATTGTCTAACTACATACTACATGTGCCATGTACTATATTCATCAGTATAGGTAACATATAATTATCTAAAATACCTCAATTTTTATATTGTGCTCAAAGATTGTTACTTTTCTACAAACACTGACTTTATATTAATCATTTAAGTTTAAATTTTTGTATTTTAAAAATTATTAAAATAAAATTTTATGTAGATTAAGTATATTTCTATGAATATAATTTAATTACCATTATACCTCCTGTAAACATAATATTGCATATTAACTGATTATTGTGTTTCATTTACCAAAATATAGCTAACATATACCTACGGTTATGCGAGAATTATTTCTATTTTATTAAGAATTAGTTAAACTTTTATACACGCGGTAAACAGAGTTACTATATATTGCCAGACTACAGTAGTTTATAGCGCCACCTCTTTAGAGTGAAAATGGTTGTATCTCAAAATTAATTCATTTTTCTGGAGCGAAATTGACGGGTTTGCAGTACTCGGTCAATATATAGTCTGGTCAATAGTTTCCTATATATGTTTTGTGCTGTCAATTAGGGATAGGAACTCTAAAGCCCATAAGATATATGGTACTATTTTAAAAATGAAAAATTTGTTCAACGTTAACATGTAGTAAATAGTAATGCATACCTCCAGTCATATTGAATAAAAATAGAGCAGCAGTGAAAGCCACTGAAATGTAATTTTCCTTCGCTTGTCCTCGATATAATTACATTGTAGTCCCGCTTAACCTACTCTATCAGCACGCATTGTACAAAGACAAAAAAAGGTTGGTTTTTGTCCATTGATTATCATAGTGTCCCCTTGGATAATCATTCCGTTTTGCGTGCTTGTCAGTGACGGTTGTACAGTGAAGTGTCCAAGTAAAAATAAGTGAAAACAAGTGGAATAAGTAAAAACAAGTGGAAAATAAGTGAAATCAAGTGGAAAATAAGAGAAAATAACATTTCAGTGATAAAAAACAATAATGTAGTTAAATGAATGGAGTTACAGAAAAGGTGGAAAAAAAAATCAACTCTGGAAAACAGGAATGTTTAGCTTCTACAAGGAGAAATAAAGGTTTGTTAAGAGAACAATATTTTGTTACTTATTGATGAGAATCTTAAGAAAAATATTCAGTTTAAATTTAACTGATATTAGGTATATGTATGTAATGTATGTATGTATGTGTGTATATATATATACATGCTTTAAAATAAGATGTAACGTGCGTTACACCTAGAATAAAAATAAGTCGATCGACTCCATTATATAAGTCCTGGATTTGTTTATGTCATTACTGCAAGAATAATGCGTGTTATTCTTCAGGAAACGTAAGACACTGTGCTATTCCATAAAATATTTATAAACTCTTAGAGAATGTATTTTCTTATTGTAAAAAAAAAGGATAGTACGCTAGTTTCCTAAAAATAAATAAATAGAAAAATAATAATTGTGAAATAGCCATTGAGTTTATAGATAGCGTAGCAGGTATATCTAATGATATCACTAGGTACTTGCCAATACAGGTTATCGAGCATGGGTATTTTACAACAGTAGATAGATAGTCTAACCGGTTGAAGACAGAGGTCTGTCAATTATTTGCATAGTTGTTAATTCAAATTAATCAAAGTAGAGCACATCAATCCAAGAAACCAAGTACATTACTGTCTGAAATAGTGCAACAAATGTTAGATGCACATGCTGACATATTGTCGACAGTAATAATTAATGCTTGGGGGTACATGCCTGTCGATATAGTATAAAGACAATAATAATTCTGATAAAACAAAAACGTGTATACGTGTGTGTATGCATAATATATATTTAATCTAGAACAACAAAACGAATTGTTACAGGTTCTCATTTTGAGTTAGAGAGGTTGTAGAAATATATTAAACTTTATAATGAAACTGTAAATAGATCTCAAAGATGCATATTTTATGTAACATATACACGAAATATAGGACTAATGTACTGGTATCATACATATTAATACATGTTAAAATAGAATGTAATACACACCTAAAATTAAAAGAAGTCGTGTGACTTTCAAATTAAAAGAAGTCGTGTGACTTTATAAAATCCTGTGCTTGGTACTACACCACTGCAAGAATAACGTGTGTTAGTCTTCAGTTAACTAAGAAATGGTGTAAAAGAAAAAGTCGTGTGACTTCATAGTACTATGGGTTCGTTCCTTCACTCCTCCAAGGATAACATGCGTTGTTCATCGAATTAAAAAAAAATAAATAAATAAAAATAAATAAATAAATACAAATCTGAAATGGTGTCATTTCTTAAAATATTTAAAAGATATCTAGATTTAATACAAGGTTTCCTTGCAATAAATATTGTTTCTCTAAGACTTATGAACGGCTTGAGCGCCCACAGAAAAATTTCTCAGTGGAAGCCAGAATGGAAACGTGCATAGTATGTGTATATATACATATATAAAAGATATAAAATCTCAGAGGGGGAGGGGTACTGCTCCTACTGGCCCCTCTGCGGGCGCCCAGGATGAAGTGTTGGATGTATACGAGTGTATATATAAGGATGTAACATGTTTTACAGTTAAAAATAGAAAGAAAGACATGTATAAGTACTGGATGTGTTAACTATTATTATTTCAATATTTTTGAAATTTAGATGTGTTGAACCAACTAAATTGTCATTTAGTCATTTGTCATCAGTTAGAGTAAACATATTACTAGTTAAAAATTGAATATAACAATATACCTAATAAAATTGCTCTTGGGCTACTAAGGGCTTCGGAATTATGGAATTAAATTAATACAGAGAAAGGTATACTGAAACCTTAACAGCATTTAATTTTGTTTTAATGTTCATGGAAAAAGTCGATATACCAGCAGAAAGACTTAGGGATGTAAAAAACCTAATGTTAAAATTTAGAAATTAATTAAACTCGTTTCAAACAAAATAAAGTAATTATAACTGAAGGAGTGTTATCGAAATTACAAAAATAAATAAATAACGGTAAATTTCAGATATTATAAAACATGAATTACAATGGTAGTTTGAAAACTTATACATTTGGATAAAGTACCTACCTTTTATAAATAATCTAAGAAAGATTTTACAAAAGCTATGCATAGCAATTAGCAAACTTAAAATCCCTAACAATATGTATGAGACACGCTCGTACTTTATTAAGAATAGGCAACCAGATTTCTGGTATAAATCGACGAGGCAGTGTCATATTCGGATATTTTAAATAAAGCCACTCCGAACTATGGCGTTGGTTTAAAAAGGAAATTAAATTCTGTTTATGCTATATACATATGCTATACTGTTTTAATATTGAAGCAGACAATAAATCAATATCTCTGTATATCGAGACAAATTAAGAATAGATTTTTTTTGAAAAATTACATAGCTGGGAAGCTTAAGATGCCAAAAAGCTAAGTTTTGAATGTATAAAATGTATTACAGGGTTTCCAGATCCTGATAGATACTCCGCCTATAATTTCACTGTAAATTAAGAAAATATGTTTTACATATTTCCTTCCTTTTGACAAGGATATTTCCCTGGTGATAAGGAAATTATATGGATGTCTTTCAATACATTAAAGGACGACTCAGTATTAAATTCTTATAAATTAACGGTAAACTTAGTATGTATGTAAGCATTTCTAATTTTGCCTTCCAAATCCTAAACAATCAGTTACTTGAAACGACTCACTCTTGTCACAGTGAGAAAAATGATTTTCATTAAAACACGGAGTGTCTAAAATTTGGATTTGAAATTGGCTGCACCCATGGTCAGAGTTGCTTCCTGTTCTTAATTTAGAAAGACAGTCCTTACAGAGCATCTGTGTCTTTTCGTCCTTTAGCTGTTCACTAGATCAATTGTTGAATACAATTTTTTGTTAGGAGACTTAATTAATTCAGAGGTACTTATTTCAGTTTCAATGAAGATTGTGTAAGCTTTTATGAAACTGCCAAAATCAAAGGAATATTGTTGGTTGTGTCAATAACTAATAGAAATTGCAATTAAAAAACTTATTTAAAATTGGTATGTCAAGTGTCTACTTCGGAATAAAAATTGTTAACATCAACTAGCTAAGTACATTTATTTATAAATATTGGCCATATCTCAAAAATTAGTAGATATACAAACTTGAAGAACGTCAAAAAAGAAAAAACAATATATTTAATATAAGAATATTTTTTAAATAAAATAGTAATAATATATGTATATATATGTATGTGTATATATGTGTGTATATATATATGTATTATATATAAATAAAATATTAAAAAACAGCGTTAGATTTGGAGCGTACACTATATTGAAACAACATTTGATAGTACCTAGTAGGCAGGACAAATCAAAAGGGCATTTTTTAATCTGAGTATTCTGAGTGATGAATATCTATTACTATTTTCAATTCATTATATCCACTCAGGGATCCGACTAATAGTCCACACATTCCACAGAACAGAACAAAAAATGCAGCAGATTCGTCCGCTGCATCTAACGCGTGCTTCAATTGTACCGGCGTGAAAACAGCGGCCAAAATTGTCAGCCAAAATTCCGAAAACGTCCGAACATTCATGGACGTACGTTATTAGTGGGTAAATTAATGGATATATTTAAGAAATAGTATGCAATGCACTAAATACTATAATATAACTGAACATGCCTCTCTTATGAATCAGAAATTAATCACAAAAAATTTAATATTAATACAAATTACAGTTTCTCAGAAACTTAAAAGTAAAACCCATCGTATATAATATTTGTATAGTTTTTCGGTACTTTGAAGGGGAAGCAGGTCGTGTGCCAGCTTCAAAATTTAAGGGGAGGTGTCTTACGTAGAAGACTACTTCTCATGAAAAAATTATCACCCTGGCTAGGGGATTACACCTTCAAAAAAAATTAAAATTGAACTTTTTAAAAATATTTCGCTTCTTTCAAGGCGAAGCAGGTCGTGTGCCAGCTTCAAAATTTAAGGAGAGATGTCTTATATGCATGACTACTTCCCATAAAAAAATCATCCCCCTAGCTAGGGGATTACACCCTAAAAAAAAAATAAAAATTGAAATGTTTAAAAATATTTTGCTACTTTCAAGGCGAAGCAGGTCGTGTGCTAGCTTCAAAATTTAAGGGGAGGTGTCTTACGTAGAGGACTACTTCCTGGCTGAGGATTAAAACCTTAAAAAAATAAAAAAAAAAAAAATAAATATTTCGCCATTTTCAATTTCAAGCAGGTCATGGTCGTGCAGAATTTTATTAGAGATGTCTTATATATATATACATGACTATGAAAAAAAAAAAAAATCATCCCCTCAATTTTATTAAAAAAATAAAAAAAAAACATTTATAAATATTTAAAATATTTCATGCTTAAAGTGAAGCAGGTCGTGTGCCAGTTTCAAAATTTAAGGGGAGGTGTCTTACATAGAGGACTATTTTTCATGAAGAAATTATCCCCCTAGGTAGGGGATTACACCCTAAAAAAAAATAAAATTTGAATTTTTAAAAAATATTTTGCCATTTTCAAGACGAAGCAGGCCGTCTGCCAGCTTCAAAATTTTTGGGGAGATGTCTTACGTAGAGGACTACTTCCCATTAATAAATCATCCCCCTGGCTAGGGGATTACACCTTAAAAAAAATACAAAATGAACTTTAAAAAATATTTCGCTACTTTCAAGGCGAAGCAGGTCGTGTGCCAGCTTCAAAATTTAAGGGGAGGTGGGTTACATAGAGGACTACTTCTCACGAAGAAATCATCCCCCTAGGTAGGGGATTACACCCTAAAAAAAAATAAAATTTGAATTTTTAAAAAATATGTCGCAATTTTCAAGGTGAAGCAGGTCGTGTGCCAGCTTCAAATTTAAGGAGAGGTGTCTTACGTAGAGGACTACTTCCCATGATAAAATCATCCCTGGCTAGGATTACACCTTCAAAAAATAAAAATTGAATTTTCTTTAAATATTTCGCCATTTTTTTCAGTGAAAGGTCGTGTGCCAGCTTCAAAATTTAAGGGGAGGTGTCTTATATGCATGACTACTTCATGAAAAATCATCCTCTAGCAGGGGATTACACCTAAAAAATAAAATTTGAATTTTTAAAAATATATTGCCATTTTCAAGGCAAAGCAGGTCGTTAGCTTCAAAATTTTGAAGATGGCACACGACACTCATAAAAATCATCCCCTAGTGAAAAAAAAAATAAAATTTGATTTTTTTATTGAAGGTGTAAGCCAGATGATTTATTCATGGGAAGTAGTCCTCTACGTAAGACACTCCTCAAATTTTGAAACACGACCTGCTTCGCCTTGAAAATAAAATTGAACTTTTAAAAGTTCAATTTTTATTTTTTTTTCAAGGTGTAATGCCAGCTTTAAAATTTAAGGGGAGGTGTCTTACGTAGAGGACTACTTCCCATGAATAAATCATCCCCCTGCCAGGGGGATGATTTATTTTGAAGCTGGCACACGACCTGCTTCGCCTTGAAAGTAGCGAAATATTTAAAGAAATTTCAATTTTAATTTTTTTTGAAGGTGTAATCCCCTAGCCAGGGGGATGGTTTATTCATGGGAAGTAGTCCTCTACGTAAGACATTTCCCCTTAAATTTTGAAGCTGGCACAAGACCTGCTTCGCCTTGAAAGTAGCGAAATATTTTTAAATATTTCAATTTTTATTTTTTTTGAAGGTGTAATCTCCTAGCCAGGGGGATGATTTATTCATGGGAAGTAGTCATATAAGACATCTCCACAAAAATTTTTAAGCTGGCACACGACCTGCTTCGCCTTGAAAGTAGCGAAGTATTAAAAGAAAATTCAATTTTTTTTTTTTTTAAGGTGTAATCCCCTAGCCAGGGGGATGATTTTATCATGGGAAGTAGTCCTCTACGTAAGACACCTCCCCTTAAATTTTGAAGCTGGCACACGACCTGCTTCACCTTGAAAATTGCGACATATTTTTTAAAAATTCAAATTTTATTTTTTTTTAGGGTGTAATCCCCTACCTAGGGGGATGATTTCTTCGTGAGAAGTAGTCCTCTATGTAACCCACCTCCCCTTAAATTTTGAAGCTGGCACACGACCTGCTTCGCCTTGAAAGTTGCGAAATATTTTTAAAAAATTCAATTTTAATTTTATTTGAAAGTGTAATCCCCTAGCCAGGGGGGTGATTTTTTAATGGGAAGTAGTCATGTATATAAGATATCTCCCCTTAAATTTTGAAGCTGGCACACGATCTGCTTCTGTCTTGAAAATGGCGAAATATTTTTTAAAAATTCAAATTTTATTTTTTTTTAGGGTGTAATCCCCTACCTAGGGGGATGATTTCTTCATGAGAAATAGTCCTCTATGTAAGACACCTCCCCTTAAATTTTGAAGCTGGCACACGACCTGCTTCGCCTTGAAAGTAGCAAAATATTTTTAAAAAATTCAATTTTTATTTTTTTAAAAGGGTTAATACCCTAGCTAGAGGGATGATTTTTTCATGGGAAGTAGTCATGCATATAAGACATCTCCCCTTAAATTTTGAAGCTGGCACACGACCTGCTTCGCCTTGAAAATGGCGAAATATTTAAAGAAAATTCAATTTTTATTTTTTTTTGAAGGTGTAATCCCCTAGCCAGGGGGATGATTTATTAATGGGAAGTAGTCCTCTACGTAAGACACCTCCCCTTAAATTTTGAAGCTGGCACACGACCTGCTTCGCCTTGAAAGAAGCGAAATATTTTTAAAAAGTTCAATTTTAATTTTTTTTGAAGGTGTAATCCCCTAGCCAGGGTGATAATTTTTTCATGAGAAGTAGTCTTCTACGTAAGACACCTCCCCTTAAATTTTGAAGCTGGCACACGACCTGCTTCGACTTGAAAATGGTGAAATATTTAAAAAAAATTCTATTTTTATTTTTTTTGAAGGTGTAATCCCCTAGCCAGGGGGATGATTTATTAATGGGAAGTAGTCCTCTACGTAAGACACCTCCCCTTAAATTTTGAAGCTGGCACACGACCTGCTTCCCCTTCAAAGTACCGAAAAACTATACAAATATTATATACGATGGCTTTTACTTTTAAGTTTCTGAGAAACTGTAATTTGTATTAATATTAAATTTTTTGTGATTAATTTCCGATTCATAAGAGAGACATGTTCAGTTATATTGTAGTATTTAGTGCATTGCATACTATTTCTTAAATATATCCATTAATTTACCCACTAACATACGTCCATGAATGTTCGGACGTCTTCGGAATTTTGGCTGCCAATTTTGGCCGCTGCTTTCACGCCGGTTTCAATTGTTATAGACAATACATACCACTTAAAACTTAAACACCAAACGATGTATGTACTAAAGCTATTCTCATTATACCTAAATATGTATCCTAATTATCAGGAATAAAATTTTATATTGTTATTGGTAAAAAATATTAAAAATATTTTTATAATGAATCAAAATAAGTTGGAAGTATCATATAATAGTGTATAATTTGCTATTACCTAATCTTAAGAAATTATTTAATTAGTATACTAATAGCCTTATAAGGCTACAGTAGAATATCCATATTTCCATAAATAGGAGTTGCTATTGTCATCATTTATTTTCCAAAAATTAATGTGCACAAGGTCAAAATCGGTTACTCTGAACATCTACAATGTAATTATATCGAGGACAAGCGAAGGAAAATTGTAAGATTAATTGACTTACCTTAAGGAAAATTAATCTGAATTTTCCGAGCTTGTCCGAGGATATAATTACCCACCCCCCCTTTTTTCCCGTAATATTACCGATTTTGACAGACAACCACTACAACGGAATGATTATCCAAGGGGACACTGTGATAATCAATGGACAAAAACCAACCTTTTTTTGTCTTTGTACAATGCGTGCTGATAGAGTAGGTTAAGCGGGACTACAATGTAATTATATCGAGGACAAGCTCGGAAAATTCAGATTAATTTTCCTTAAGGTAAGTCAATTAATCTTACAATTTTATATTATGATGACTGGAATTCTCGAAAAGCTGCGCGAATGGGATTACTCATGATCAGCGCCATATTTGTTTTGTGCCTCCTAGCAATGACGGAGCAATAAAGATTTAGCTGATTGTGAATTGAAATGAAATTGAATTCTGGATATGAAGAATTATTTGGTGCTATATATGCTGGCTAATTTTACAGTTCCTTATAAAACATGACATGTTCCAACAATAACAGTAACACCCACAAAAATACACAAAGAATAACACTACTGAGATACAATAAGGTAAAAGAAGAAACCACACTGTACGCCAATGACGTGTTTACAAATAAAATAATGGGAAATTAAGAACACAATTCATACTATCGTCTCTCTCGCACCCACATACATAACCAATGAAGTATTTCTTTGCTGAGTTTCATGTGCCTCCTTTTGTCTGCTCCTAGGTAGGGTACCTTTATTTGGTTGCGCAATGGAACTAAAAGCTGGTGTTGGGAAAAACCGAGTTATTTCAATGTTATGTTACATACAGTATACATACAATGTTATGATTGTATGTATACTGTGTCCTGTCATTATTGACTGTGGTTTGATATGTGACATATAACTATATTTTTTTAGTTTATATGTAAATGTTTTATTTTAAATACATAAATATATACTTTTTGTATGGGTAAATTTATATATTTAAAATAAACAATACAAATCTTTAATATATAACAATATATGTTGCATTTACACAACAAGAAATATATAAATCTTGAACTCGAACACACAAATTGTAAGTGAACAGTAGGGTTGCAACCTGTCCTTAATTCGGAAGGACAGTCCTTACTGCAGCCTGTTTTTTTCGTCCTTATTTTATAAAAATGTCTCTTACTCAGAGGACTTGATTAAATTCGTATTAAAATAGAATTATCGGGACAAAAATACGAAATATGTAAAAAAATAGTTCCTATACAACGTAAAAAATGTCCTTACTTGAGAATTTAAAAGATAAGAATATGCTACTTGCGCATATGAAAAGGTGGCAATCCTAGTAAACAGAAAAAAAAAATCAAACAAATAATTCGTTACTCATATAACTGATGACCAAGTGATTTCGGATATTGCAATAACCGAATAATCAGTTATATTTCACTTGAATGATCCCCCCCTTACATTTCAGTGGTCGCAGGAGTGGCAGTGTAGCTAGATTGGGCTATTTTAATTGATAATTTGAGCTTGATATTTTTTTACAAAAAGCGCAAAGCGCATTTTGGGCAATTTTTATTTAAAGAAGTTGCGCTTATGTTGCGATTTTTAACCTCTTTGATGATTGAATACTGTATACTTTACTTTTATGTTCAGTGGTATCAGTGACACGGATCAAGGACCTTGACAAGAGACAACTCTTTAAGAATGAGTCTGTGGTGCAGTGACTGCTGAACTGTGGTGTTGACCGTTGACCCACAAACCTAGAAAAAATATAGACCGTGCCAGTGTCATATTGCCGGCGACCGCTAATTCATGGCTGCTCCATAGAAATCATAAAATATATAGAATGCCAAAAGAGGTATCGAAAATAGTCAACCTATGTAGAAAACGCGTAATATTGCAGTAACTTAGCTTTCATGAGTTGGTTACGCTAACGAGGCAGCTTCACACTAATAGGCGGGAATTTCAAAATATGAAAATTTTACGTCCAATTTGTGATTTCTATGGTCCTTCCGTTTTGAATTCAATTGTATGCTAGGCTTAAAATGCAGTGTAACCAATTGCTTACATTAAGTTTTCCCTAGATGGCTGATTTCTAAGCCCCTCCATTTAATTTTGTGATGACAGTATTCATCTGTCTTTATCTATGGTATGCATGCAGTAACCTATAATTTTGCTTTTATAACCCCTAATTATTTAAAGCGTGATACAAAAATGTTTGCCAATTAAATTAAAATGGATAATTTGGAACAACTTTGGTGCCAGTCAGTAAAAATAAATGTAGCGGAATATGGCAAATGTTTATGCTGCAGTTCATCTCAAGAACTTGTATGTTTTATATCGGACACCAACTATATTTATATATATGAACGTGCTAATTTGGATCGACCTACAGCAAAGAAAATTGAGAACAAGGAGTTGAAGCAAATCTATTACTTAGCAGTGCATGATGTAATTTTTCTCGCTACAGATTACGAATTAATTTTGTGCGACCGTCACACCTTTGAATTCAACGTGTGTTATGTATCAAAGAAAAAAATAATTGCCCTTGCATGGAATCCGTCTGAAACATCGTTGGTGGTTATTGACGAAGCAGATGAGATATTTTTATGTAATTTTTCAACTCCTAAATTTACAAGTCAGTATAGCAATTATTTAAGTGCTGAAGTCCCAGGTTCAGTCTATGTTGGATGGGGTTCAGAAAACACACAATTTCGAGGACCGAAAAGTAAACAACAAAAAGAGAAAGACAAAGGTAAAATTCAATCTTGGCCAAGTTTAACTTTACATCTTGTGTTTTCAGCTTCAGTTCCTATAATTAATTTGGAATATAGTCCACCAAATATTTCATGGAGAGGTAATGGAGAATTATTTGCGATCAATTTTTATAAAGATCGACAAAGGTTTATTAAAGTTTTTGATAATCAACTAAGACCTTTGAATGTTTCATGCGAGTACCCTAATTTGACAGAGCCAGTAGCTTTTATAGTAGCTGGTCAATGTATAGCCTGTACTAGTGCTGCAGATGTAAATACTATCGTTATATTCGAAAAAAATTGTAAAGTGAAACAGACGTTTGAAGTGCCAGAAAATAAGGTAACGTCCCAGTTGATTTAATAAGCAACAAAAAATGCAATATCACAAATTTATATATTGCTGTAAAATTAAAATGAATCACTATAGTGAAATTTTAAATCTAGTTACTTTTTAGGGAACCATTAAAAAAATACAGTACCATCCGCAAATGAATATGCTTGCTGTATACAGTTTAGATGATAAAGATTGTGGGTATATTAATATTCATTTAAATGAGAATGGTGTCTGGCTTTTAAAACAGCAATTATATTTTCCTCCAAATCGGATAGTTCAAGATTTTGAATGGATTAACTTCCACGAACCTCTGTACACAACTTGTTGCATGGTCGTATTTACAATCCAGTCTATAGAATATTATACATTCCGTTTTATAATCAACAGATGTCCATCGGCTTCTATAGTAGCTGTTGTTGATGGTAGAAATGTCTGTATATATAATTTTACAGAGAAAGTCATACCTCCTCCCATGGCAGATTATATATTAACTCATTCGAGACCTATCAACAAGATTTTATTTCATCCAGAAAAGTTACTGTTCGTTGCACTTGATTCTATGTTGCACACATTAGTTGTTAATTTAGAACAATTTGATTCCAAAGTATTAATATTTGAAGATATATACTTTGAAAATGTTCCATTGCTTCATAATATTATATGGACTGAAAATTATATACAGATCAATTTTACCAATTGTGACGAGGAAATACATAAAATCAAGGAAGATGATAACATAATTTTAGAAATAAATACTGTAAAGAAAGTTAATTCTAAATTTGTTTTTCCATATAACGACACATATTGTCTAACGTCACATCGAAGTTTGGATGTCGAAAACATTACATTAATCTATTTAACTAAAAAAATTGTAAAATTAAATCATTCTGAAATTGAATTAGATTTTACGTTAAATAGTAATCGAGAATTATGCTTAAACGATAATGTATTATGTAATGGTGTTACATCCTTTTTCATTTTTCAAGATTATTTATTGTTAACTACTGCCAGTTGCAAATTGCATTGTATTCGTTTATTGCATGATGTTAATAAAATTATAAATTCCACTTTTGATTTGGAAAAAACATATGCAAGAGAAATTGAACAAGGTGCAAGAATTGTAACTGTTATTAAAGGTTATCCACCGTTGGTAACTATGGCTTTACCTCGAGGTAACCTGGAAACTATCAGATGCCGCTTATTAACAGTAGATATTGTAGAAAAATTATTGAATGAGAACGAATGGAAGATTGCAGTAGAAATAACACGAATTGAAAGAATGAACTGGAACCTGCTTATTGATTTAAATCCAGCACGGTTTTCAGACCATATAAAAGACTTTGTTAAAGCGGCAGAATTTTGTACAAATCTAAGTATGATAGTTAATGAATTTACTAATAACAATACTTCTTATAAAAATTGCTTGACAAATTTTACAGAGAAGGAATGTGATAAAACAGACATTGTAAAAAAAATAATAGATTATTTAACATCTACGGATCCAATTAATAACTTATTAAGTATAGTATCTATACAACAGAAACACTTTTCTTTGAAATCAGCACTAAATTTTATAAAAGTTGTGTTCGAACTGAACCCACGGTCTAACGAATCTGTCTGTAGGAAAGCATTGCAACTTTTAAGTAATAAAGGATATTTTAAAGATATTCTAGAAGCAACATATAGTCTTTACAGTTTAGACTTCTTAATGTTTGTATACCGTAATAGCACAGAAGATCCAAGGATATATGGGCCTGAAATAGCTGCCTTTGAAAGCTTAAAGCCGGTTGAGTTACGATTCAAAATGAATTTAAAAGCAAATAATGTAAAAGAAGCTGTTAAATATCTTTTACGGTGCGATAATTATGATTTAACTTACATTGAAGCTTTCATTTTGAAGCACAAATTAGAAGATACCGCTTATAAGTGCATACCACATTTCTATAAACATTTTGGGTTTGTTTCCAGTTTA
Organism: Monochamus saltuarius; assembly: GCA_025584915.1. Classification (NCBI taxonomy): domain Eukaryota; kingdom Metazoa; phylum Arthropoda; class Insecta; order Coleoptera; family Cerambycidae; genus Monochamus; species Monochamus saltuarius. Next base: position 17,236,071 of record CM046730.1, on the reverse strand, counting down.
TATGCCAAACGTCTGTCATTGAAAAATAAACATGATGAGGCAGCATTTATTCTAAAACGGGCCAATTTGATTGTACAAGCTTTGGAGGAGTTTAAAGCAGCATTAGATTGGAGGGAGGTTCTAAATATTATAACAGCTCTTGAGTATAGTCAAGATCAGCGAAGAACAATATTGTATGATCTCTCTAATAAATTATCTGCAGCCGGAAGAATTGATGAAGCAGTTTTACTGTTAAATAATTATAATAATGATCATGAAAAAGGAATTCAGTTGCTAATTGAACATAAAGCATTTAGGAAGGCTATTCATTTAGCAAAAGAATGTAATGCAATGGAAATATTAAGTAAGAGAATTTTTGAGTCTATTAAAATACAATTTTTGAGTGTCTCACTTTTTTAGAAGGACTGCTTATTCCAGCTTTGAAATCGTACATGTTAGATCTGAAAGATAAAATTAACGAGTTGGAAGTTACTTTCAAGAGACATTTTAATCGTTTGCAGTCACTGCGTGAAGAGAAGAGAATGAAATTAGAGAACTATACGCACGACATCTATGATAGGGGTGAGGATGATTTATATTCTGAAACAGGTAGCACTGTATCCTCTTATGGATCGTCTCGTGCCACTTCAAGGTCTAGATCGTAAGTTTAGTTTTTTGTTTTTTATTTTGAAGACAGTGAGATTTAAGTTGCATTTAGGTCACAATTTTCATCAAAGAACAGAAGAAAAGAGGAAAGAAAAAAAATTGATTTACGTGAAGGTGGATATTATGAAGATATTGCTCTTATAAGGGCTTTACACATCTTTTACAGCGATGTGTTCTCTTTGGGTAAAGAAGTGAGAGAAGTTTGTATAATTTTAGAACATGATGAATTCCAATTAGCAAAAAGTTTACATATCAATTTAAGTCGTTTGCAAAATATGATGAAGAAACATATTCCATTGATTTGGCCTGATGTATTTATTAATGTACCACAAGTGTTAGATAATGCTGTTCTAGCTGTTATCGAAAATAAGGCAGATTTAGGTGAGTTAAACTTGATTTTTTTTTATTACAATATATATACAGGGTTAACTATGACTAAGTACAAATATTTTAAATAGGAATAGAGAAAAAATTAGCGGAATTGCCCATCAAAAAATGTCTGGATTTATTTATAAAGTAAAAAGAAAATGTTTTTAAAACTATATTTCACAAGTCAAAGATAGTGACAGGGCAAGAAAAATTTTTCTTTACAAAATGTAGATGCTTATTTAATGATTTTACCTGATATGGAGGGAAGTAGCACCTAACTTACTCATATTTATTTCCAGGATAGATATTTGGAAAGATTTAAAAAATGTTGAATTATTTGTTGTTTTCTTACTTGTTGATATTAAAACTTATTGCAAAGATTTGGTACTTGCTGGGAACCTCTCCTTTCCTAAAGCTTTTTTTGTTTAAAGCGAGGTACTTGGCTCGACAACCACAACCAGGTGGATTTCTTCCATCGGTAAAAACTACAAAGGGTAACAAAAAAACACATGCAAATGTACACAAATACTTAAAAACACTGCCACACGTTTACCGCCAAGGCGTTACAGCAGTTGTTCAATGTGGTTCAAAGAGGATTTGGCATAATATTTGTCTACTCGGAAAATGTCTTAAAATCTGTAATACTAATAATAGCAGCAACATTAACGATAAATCAACGATGTTTGTTTAAAATAATTAGTACCTACTATTTTAAACTATAACATTCCAAAATGTTTAGTATTCTGTAAAAAATCTTTGTTTGATTCTTAGAATATGAACAGGAATTGCAGGAAAAAGTTCTGAAAGAAATAAATCTAGGGGTTGCTTATTCCTGCCCTCCTGAAACATGAGCTAAGGAATAGACACCATTACAAAATAGTTTTTAACTAGCTGATAACGTGTACCAAAATTGAAATTTCTAAGTGTAACCGTTTTTAAGGAAAAATAAAAAAACTATTTTTTTCCGCCATTTTGAGACTCGAATATCAACTGGAAGAACCCAAATTGAAAAAATTCATATGAAGATCCCCCTATTTATAAGCATAAACTGCACGCATGCGTCCCTGATTTTTGAAATAAAATATTTTTTGTGATTTTCTTGACATACAGATAACATTTATTTGTGCACAAATTTTCAAAAATTCTTCTTTAGCCCATTTAAAACTAATTAAACAAAATCATCAATGTAACAACTTTTAACACCCTGGATCTCAAATTTTTGTGAGTCACCCTCTTTTTTAATTAGATTTTTTTTTTAATTGTAGAACTCGATGAACTGCATTTTTTTAAGCAAAAAGACATATTTATACAAAATTCAAGGCCTGCTACAAGTTGTAACGTAAATGTTAAACAAATTTTGAAGAAAAAATTTGTCACTTGATTTAGCACCCCTCGGAAGCATTTATAAAAATTTTAGAAAAGCTTTTAAGAAATAATAATTTTGCAGCCAAATTAAAAACACTACTTACTGATTTTCATAAATTTATTCTAAAATTTTTGTTATCCATGAAGAAAAAAATTAATTAAAATTAAGCTTTAAATAATCTAGTTCTAACAAATCAGTAAGCAATAAATAATAAAACAAAACTAAAAAAAGGGTCCAATGCAGCTAAAAAATGGTGGTGGCTTCCACCAATCCACCCTTTATTTCAATAACTTTTTCTTTTAGAAAATTTCAAAGAAAAAATCTAGACGTCAAATCTGTGTCAAATCAAAGCACTGTTTCCTTCTAACCAAAAATTTAGCAAATTTTCATTGAGCCATCTCTTACTGTAACATCGTTATAGACAGAACTACCATTTAATTAAAACATTAAATTATATAGGATCTTAATGGTAAATCTCTTTGCATTTATGACAAAATGTGGATCATCAACTGACCAATAACGGCAATTTTGATTTCACATAATCCCATCTCCCATCACTTCTAATGTATTAAAAAAAATTGGCTTAAGAGCATTTATTTAACTTTTTCCAAGGCATCTAATAGTTTATCTAGAGATACTAAGGTTGACAGTAGCTATTTGAGAGGATTTGAAGATTATTGCGAAAATATTCTAAAATTTGGCCATTCTCAATATTCCACGGCATCCATTATGTCCAATTTTAAATAACTTTTTTAATAGAAACCCTGTTTCATTGAAAGTTTTATGTGGTACTTCGACTTACCCATCTGGGTGTCTAATGTCAAATTCTCTTGTAGTTTCTCTTGCCGAACTACAATAATTATATCTTTTCAATGCTTTAATTTGTCACTTTTACCAATTGAAGTAACCATGTTAATTTTTATAAAATATAGTACGCGCCCATTTTGAAGGTTTGCTGAATTCAGTGGCACATATGTTTTTCTAATTGCTATGAATTTTAAAAATGTTACTCCTACTTCCTTGAGTTTTGTATGCTTCTCAAAATGCCGCACTGAGTGTGGTACTTATATTTTGTAAACTTTGATCAAGCTCTACAATTTAAAAAACTGGTTAAAATCATGCAATTAACAAAAATTTTACAAGATGACTCGCAAACAAATAAGAACAATGATTTTTTTAGATCCTGCATACTGCGTTCCACCAGATGTTTCAACCGAAGAATGGAAACTAGAAATATTTTCTTAGTCTCTTACAAATTTGTTTGTATAGTGCTGTTAATCTGTAATTGCATAATTAATTGTTATTTATGTTTTCAATTCCAAGAAAATATAAATATATTTATTATAAAATTTCTTTAATTGTATAACTTCTGTTTGTAATTAGTTGGTCTAAGTCGATATATCATTTTCTAATCTAATCAATTTTAATATTTCATTCAATTAATTGCTCTAATAAAATTGTTATGAATATGTTTTTGCTATTACTGAACTTTAATAGGTGTTTAAAGAAAAATTAGGGTGATATGAAAAATATTTATTAATGTTGTACAGTCATAATATAATCAAATATTAAATCAATAGTTTTAATCAGGACATATTTTGAAAATTTGTTTTTAACACCTTCTTGCCTTGATGCAGTACCAAGCAGGTTTCTCATTAGCCTCTGATGAGGAGTCTGCCATCTTCCTGCATTTTAAATTCAACAAAATTTTTCTCTCACTAATTTTTTTCAAGAAAGTTGTGAAATCCTCGAAGACTGCCGTACTCTATTAAAAAAATATATTGAATATGTCTAAAATTAAATTTCAGATATTTTTTAAGTATTCACCTCATCAAAATAATTGTAGGAGTAAGACCCAATGTAATGGAAAATTGCTACCCATTCTTTAAAGTCATTTTTGTTACAATTCAGTAATTCTTGTAATACATTAAGTGATTTAGTTGTCACTGAGCTTTGACCAAATTGATCCATTACATTAAAGCTGAAAATAATTCATTTCAATAAATTAATTTTGTATTGACACAAAAATACAAAACTTATTACAAAGACAATTTACTGTATACTGACAAATATGTATTGACCTTTATGAAGAAAAAATTCAATGAAATAATATTCCGTGTAATTCACCATTTTTTTCACAAAATATTTTTGATGATTTATATTCTTTCACTTACTTCGCTTCGAACTTTATTTCACCTTCTGTTCTCCCACAAGAATTGGAATGATTTGGATTATTAATAATTTGTTTACATTGAATACATTGTGAACTGAATGAAAGTTTTAGTACGAAAATGTTAAACACCTGTCCCCATATTAGGACATCAACTGGTATATTTTTACCTTGAGATAAGTAAATTGGTACACCCCAATCATAATTGTTATTTCTATACCTATAACGATAAACATCATATTCGTGTATATGGCAGATAGCAATTTAAACTTTTTTTTCTGCTTATAAATAAATGTGTAGGACTTAAATAAATAACTTACAGATTAACTGTGCTGAAATTTAGAGAAGGTTTGTATGAAACCACTTCAAAAGATGTAAAAATTGTAGACCTCAAGTACTTATTTGACTGTGGAATAACATGTCGTACAATGACCTCCATTTCTGGCACTAACCCTAAAGGCATAAGCATATTCTCCCAATTATTAAGGTAACAGTCCAAAAACATTGTACAGTTATTATCAACATAAGAAAATACAATTTGGTGTACTCTCTTCCCTGTTGAAAAAATATTAAATTTCTCATTTTTGCAACATCCTTACTGTGATAATACCTGGAGTTCCAAATCCATACACTCCTGGAATTTCAAGAGTCCTAGACGGTATTGAATCTGTAAATCTCTTGCCTTTGATAACACCACGAAATGTTACCATATCCCTATTGTTTTCAATATGAGATTTACATTTTAGAATACTTAAAGGTTCTGATATATCATTTGTTTCGTCACTAACTGGTTGGAAAAAACAATCTTCATGTGGGATTTGATATATTTTTAAATTTTTTATTTTTGTTAATTCAGGTTTCTGTATAATTTTCCTACACAACAATCAAATATGTGAACTTGTATTACATGTTAACATATAGTTAAGTACTTACATCGAAGTTTTATAGTACATCATATATGATGATTCTTCTTTCAACTGCAAGTTAAGACGAATGTACTTCGAAGGTAATACTAAATATACATCCTCTGAAATAAGTCCCGTAGAACTGAATTTTATAGAGACTTCCAGAAGTAATTCTTGCAAATTGCTATTTCCTATACACACCTATAACAAATTTCTGTTAAAGTTGATACTAATTATTAGAAACCAAATTTTATGAAAATGAATACTTTATGCATATCTTGAAATTTTGCTAATTAGAACATATTTCGGATTTATTTACATGTCTTGCATATTTTTCTATTTTGGAAGTTGTACTTATCAAAAACTATTCACACTTGTACTTACTTGGATGGTTCTCCCAAAATGATCATTTTGCTGAGAAAAAAGATTTCGAAACAAAAGTTGTTTTTATTTTGCATATAATAAATTGCACTGGTTCAAAGTTAGATTAATAATTTAATTAACCAGTAATCAAACTGATTTTTCAATTTTAATATATTGCCTTGTTACGAAATAGTGCTGCCAGAGGAATGAGCACACAAATATGTTAAATTTTTGATATTTTGGTAAATTCTTGTTATTTTCGACACTTGGACCACCAGCGTTTCTATCATCTGAATAAACGTCACTAAATTCGTCCTCGTGTGAAATCTTTTTTGCAGTCACAGAAATTCTTGAGTGATATGTCCTCGTCCTCATCGCTTGATGTACGAACGAAAATTATACTCATAGTCATTTCCTCCCAAAAAACTCGGTGAATAAAAATTAAACTTCGTTTTTTTTTGTTTTTTTTTAAACAAGTCTTTTTTTACCTGATGAACTTTCATGGTCTCTTTAAAACTTGGAAAGTTTTTATTCTCTAGTCTATTTGTTGGTGGGCTGAACAATATTTTTCTCTTTTTCTTTGAATATTGATCACTCTTGTTTCAGGTTCTCTCTTCCTTCAGAATTCTGCTTAAGTGGTTCGTATCTTCTTCTTTTGGCTTCCCTTTATTACGAAGCTTTTGTTCCCTCGACTGAGACATGATTAATAATCTAAAGAAATAATTTTAAATGTAATCTAATACGTAATAACCCATAATTTTGTCGTTTCGCGTCAAGCTAGTAAAAAAGCATATAAAACGTATTTATTTCAGCTATCTGAATTTTCAAGCGAAATGAAAAAAAAGCAGAAAACGTAAAATGTCATTCCTCTGGCAGATTCATCATTCCTCTGGATCTTACAAACCAGAGGAATAACGATTTTGGCAGGTCCTTAAGCCACATGCAAAGATGAATGCATTCCAAATCCTATCCAACATTTGTTTCATATCTGTTTATGTAAATAACGGAGATGGAACGAACAAAATAATATCGACATTTCCAGTCAGGCAATGTTGGATGTGTTTTTTCTGTCTGACTTTAACACATAATTTGAATTCCTATCGGAATTCTAAATAATTTAATATACTCACTGTACTCTTCTTTAGGAGTTTGAAAGAAATAACATTTGGGAATTCCATTTTATACGATTTCATTCCAAAAATATTACTACTTCCGTTTCTTGAATGTATCACATGTATATCATCCACTTTCGCTATAATGTACTCAACATTTGGTACTTCAATTTCTCTAAATATTTCAGTGATAACAATGTATTTTTCTATTAAGATATAGCTATTCTGAAGTTGAGATATTTCAGTAACAGTTTTTTTACAGTTCGCTGTAATAACAACACATACAAGATTATACTCATTATCATTTACCATGTAAAATCCATAAACTGGATGGATTTCAAGATATCCAAATAGCATCTTGTTTTTCTCACTTGGATGTGAACCAAAACTCCAGTATGGGAACGCAGCATATTTATTTGAATTAATCTCAACGTATCTACAAGCACTAACAGTAGTCAAAGAAACCTTATATATGATACGATTATTATAATTTCCTTTCTTAAGAGTTTTATGTTCTTTGTCTATAATTACCAAAATTAATTTTTGCAGAAGAGACAATAGTATTTCATTCTTTAATTCTATTACTAAATTGGTAAAGTTTTTCTTGATTTCATTAGAAATTTCTTCAAATTTAATTATATCATCTGGGCCTAGTTTAAATGTATTTATCAAATTTAAGAAGGAATTCCATGGGCACTCTGTTTGAAAATTTCCTTCTATAATTGAAGATTCACAGGCGACATAAGTTGAGTTGAATTTATGTCCATCTCTAATTAATATTTTACTTCCAATCAGGGGTAACTTCTTTATTTTACCTTGAGCTAAAGCTATACCCATATGCACTTTTATTGTACTATCTAGTATGAAACATGCAAAAGTAGTATTAACAGCTGTAACGGTACCCTGGAAAAATATATATAAAAATCTATAATAATACCTCAATGATGTGTACCCACAGCCAAATCTGTATACACCATTATAACTAATTTGCAAAGAAAGCATGTCATGTAATTAAACGACAATCATTGACCATAATAATTTAAATTTATTTTGGGCATGGCCATCAAGAGATTAGAGACGTTAATAATAATGCCACAAAATATAAAACGGAGATGGAGAATGAAAGAATGAAATGCTCCAAACCAAAGTAACCAAACTGTCAAGTTTCGTAACCCCAGCTGGGCCTTGCTTTTTAAAAACAGAGAATTGATTCCATAGAAAAATTATATTAATCATTTTTCTATGATTGATTCTCTATCTCTAGAGAAAAAGTTCACCTCAACAAGTTTCCGTAATCTGTGGTTCACTCACATACTCTTAAGCACAAAACATATAACTAGACCCTAACTGTAGCCAGAGAACAACCATGCGTGTGCAGTAATAAGATTAGTATATATTCTAAAGCTGGATTCATAGTACACATAACATAAGCCATATGCGATAACCGTAGGCGGTATGACTTAATTTGTAGTAGGCGCATTTATAATACACATAACATATCCGTACGCAAGCGCGAGGTGAAGAACTATCAGTTAAACAAAAACTTGAATATGTATGTTAAACATTCAATTTCTGTCGGTTTTTCATTATAGGTGAGTATTAGACATATATGTAGTAAATATACGTTAAAAACGTAAAAACAAATCACTGAACACAAAACAGAATCTCTTCCATAATCCAGTTCTGTGTCGAAATTACATCCGAATTTATTCGATTATGCACGATTTTAACCGATTCCGTAACGATAAACATAAGATATAAAAATGAACCATTGGATCGGTCAGTGGTCATTTCTTTTCGGCCAATGATCTGTGAGTGGTCGCGCGGTTTAAGGCGTTAGTACTTGAATCGAGGTGACTAATCGGAGTTGGTTCGAGCCCAGCTGCCGGTAGACCGTATATAAGCTATATTCGTGGAGAGGATTGGCACCCTCTCTGCGGGTATGGTAGGGTGAAATAATGTTGGCTTGGGTCAATGTGAGAGATTGATACCGGTTGATATTTGACTACCCCCCTAATTAATGAGGTTTTCCAGGTTTTCTTCATTCCTGCAATCTGGTACAGTGGAAGTCAGCTTAAACTCAGCAGTTCCATTCTTTTCTAGTGCCATTTATTATACATGGTGCTAGAAAGGGACAAAACATGAAAGTGGTGACTGCCGAAGCTGACCACCGTTGTACCAAATCTTGTACAATGGTACTAACACTGGCAACACTGCTAATCTAAAGATCTAGAGAATTTAATTTATTCTTCTTGTAATCTGTGATATTCATAGACTTCTTAGGTCTATGATGATATTCTAGTTTCATTAAATCATTACTGGCGACCCTGATGTTTAGCGTTGACTGATTAGCGGTCTTATTACAATATTTCAGTCAAAGAGAAAATGTAGTGCATAGTGCAGTAGTAATTTTTTCTCCAAATGAACGTAAGATGGCGCAACGTATGTTTGGAGCAAGACGTGCTTATCATGACAGAGAAAATAAAGCCAATTCCTCTCCACTAGCGAGGACCCTTACCTCATATTTACTCAGTTACTGTTTATGTTCTTTTTCTATGGTTACGCATTACTCATATGCGATAAATGTATATGGGCTACACACACGTATTTTTTTTTTTACTGCTTTAAATTAATGGTGAGCGGGTTTACAACACAAATCACTTGAATGAACCTCGAACTTAGTTAAAAGTATTGTTTACAACCTTTTTATATTTCGATTAAATTTTTATATACACTCTTGTTACTTACTTGGGTCATTAAAATAAAAGATAATTGTCCTTTCTATGAATAAATATCTTTAATGTAACAAATTGTATTAATTTACAAACTGTGCTACATATTACAATTGGCCATATACCTAGTTCGTAATGTTTCTAAAAAAACATGCATACCATGAAAATAACATCAAAGTTGTCACACCACACAGAAACCAACTAGTATTACATTTATGTCAAAGTTTTTATTACATTAAGGGTCATTTTTATAATGAAGTTAATGCTACTTTAAAATAAGGTTTCTCTGAATTTTAAAGTTGTATTTAACATCATTATGAAAATGGCTAAACGTTTTTTATTTTGAAAATAAATTTCTCTATCTATAAAAGTCTAATTGAAAATAAAGTCGTAATACTTTCAAAACTCATGTAGGTAGATAATTACAGGTTGATTTATTAAAATGTCGCAGATATTGACTTTCATTTTAAAATAGTTTCTGTAGACTAAAACAGAATATGTAGTTCCAAAAAAGTAATACTGATTTATCCAAATAAAATAACAATTGTACATTCCACTGCAAATGAAATTATTATGAATGGTTAATTAATTTTTATTTGAAATAAATGGTTCCATATAAATGTTTAATGGAAAACTTAAATATGTAATATAAAAATTAATGCATTCTTGGAAATATTTAAAAATGGCACATGAAATGAAACATAATTAGTACACACTTAAACAACCACCAACTTGATGCTAACACACAAAAATCTAGTGCACAGTAATTCTAATAAGGTAATTCCATAACAAATCAATATCTCTTGTATAAAAATAATATTTAAAAAGGCCAAAGTTGTCATCCTGAATTGTAGTAAATATTTAAAATACTGATTTTTTTATATCATAATATACATATAAAACAGTATCTACTGTTTTAATTCCATGTTCCTAATATTATTTCAAACTTAATATTAAAAATGCATCAATTTAAACAAAACAAACAGAGTAAAATTTAACTGATATATCTAATTTATTTTTACCCTGTTTCTTAGTTCATAAATTTTGTAATATTAAAAAAAATAAACTTGATTTGAAATGAAATAACCTAATCGCAACTAAAAATAATTAACAATAACATGTATATTAAAAAAAAGTTTTCAATGTACAATTTAATTAACTAAACAGTATATACAAAGGAGTACAACACTGACTACACTCTTTACTATATACTCTGTGTACAAATATAATATACATACTAAATGGTGCATACATAATACTCATTAACCGATAATTTCCAGTTTTCTATACACTCTGTTACTACTAATGAACGTACTGCTAGTAACTTGTATGACATTTTGCGGTAAAAAATTCTTTTTCCTATTACATCTTTATTTCCGACAGATGGAATTTAAAATTTTTTCAATATTCCTTAAGTGGTAACCCGTTTTTATATATATTTTTTGTTACAATATACTTAGATATGTGTAAACTGATAATTTATAAATAACAGAAAATTTGCCTTTTCTGTAAAAACTATTTCCAAAAATAAAAATAAATAGTAACTGTATTTAATACTACAATAACTAACATTTATTTTATAACTTATACAAGCATTTAAGTACAGTTATATAATCGAGTATACTTTTATATTTGACACTACACTGAAATATAACAAAAATGTAAAACTGTACATAAGGAACATAAAAAAAAATCATTCTGCTTATATAAATTAATAAAATAACTGTATTTAACATTCTTTAATGTAAATTCTAAAACATGTTTCCAGATAAGTGGTTCAAATATTGACACAGCAAAATTGAATATTCACTTTGCTACTATAAAAAATATGCAAACTTTGTAATGTTAAAAAAAAGTCATGTTTAAATTGTCGATAAGTGGTATTAATACCAATACCACAAAATTGTTAATTGGATATTCAATTTGCTACTACAAAAATAGGCAAACCTAGTTTATAACATTAAATAAAATAAATGTTTAAATTGTTGAATTACAGGTCAATAGGTAATCGTAGATAGATATGGAGGTTCCAGAAGAATCGAATTCAAGTTCTTCATGGACTGATACTTTAAATTTTGAAATTAGGTAATAGAAAATGAAGACCCAAAATGATCTTTTCAATTCCCTTCGTATGTGTACACTTCAGTTAAAAAAATGAGCAAATTTCAATACTGAAAGAGATTGAAGCACCAAAACTATGGGTAACTACAATTTTAGCTGTTGTATTTAAGACTTATTCAACTAGAATGAGGAAATTTTTAATTTGTATCACATGTATTCAACCAGTTATTTCAGAATTATTCTTTATATACCTAAGTAAAATGTCGGATTGAATAATGAATTGATAAAGTACCAGGCAGCCAAATTATTGTGAAATAATTACAGCAAAATTTTTACCTCATAAATTCTATTGTATGCACCATATAGCTAAATTTTAGGGAATTAAAAATTATCATCTCAAATCAATAGCATACAAAAGAATTATTTTCACAATAGAAAAAACCGTAAATACTTCTGTATTAATATAATTTTAATAAAAATCATGTTACACTATGTCATTTATCTTTGGTGTGTTAAAAGCGTTTAAATATTAAAAACTGTATTTTTCCATTTCAAGATGTTTAGCATAGGCCAGTTCCATATTTGGGTAATGAATTTTAACAATTTTGTTAGTTAAATAATTTGTAGGTGCTCTTTTTGTAAATCCAGTTTTTAATTTTTAACATATATGTTAATGAGAGAAAATAAAATATACCACCACATCCACTTATCCAGGCACAATGAAAATAACTATCCTTAATTCTATTTTAAACACTGTATTTCTAAACAGTTAGTGATTTTATACATGTAATTACAAATTTGACACCATAATATATAATAATAAAATATCAGAAATTAATTATCATATTTTTTTTACAATAATTAATGTGATATTTAAACAGAATTGTTTTCTTCATTTTACACTATAAATATATACAAATATGTGCAAGTAAGACAAAAACTTTTTGAATAATTAAAATGGAAAATGTACTTCAAAAAAATATATAAAAATAATATTACATATCGAGATATTCCATCTTTATATGTTAAGTATGACAATTATAAAATAAATTTCATAATTTCTTTCAAATACTGATTTATTTTGTCATTGCTATAGCTCTGTACAAATAAATATGATATATATTTGATCACGTCTCCAGGAAAAAATTTCTAACAGATGGTACTGTGGTAATTTTTTTTAAGGTGTAAGCAGCTGATGTGAGCTGATTTTATCCAAAAATATTAGTTCTGTTAGTAACTGTAAACAATTTTTTATTTTCGATCATAGCGTACTATAGAAGAAATTATAAAAAATAAATAAAGCAAAAATGCAACCGTCTGAAAAATATCACAGCATAAATAATCCACAGAAATTTAATTTGTTTTGCCCCTAACAATACATAACAAAAAAATGAGTATAAAATCATATTCAAAAATAATTTGTTTATAATTTACAAAAAAATATATATTGTCTTTTTTTTCGAAATATAAATTGTAAATTGCGTGAAAATATATAACAGTAAACGTTTGAGCAGCTTGCATAACATTTTTTATATAGTACAGTACAGTACAGAAATTGCAGATATATGATAATAACAATTAATAGGAAAAGTTTAATTTCACAAAAAGATCATTTAAGTTTTAGTTTGCTTTTCGTGTTTAAATAAACATTTTATCAAAAATATAAACAATTTGTTCATGTCCTTTTAACATCACAGAAAATTATACAAAATACTTCTTTCACAAGATTGTTACACAATCATTTAATTTCTTTTTGTAAAATACTACCTTTTGTATTTTTACTGCATAGAAAGTAGCTTTTCTTTCAAAAATTGAAATTAATAATAATCTGAAAGTTCACATATTCCTCATCATTTTTCATCAAGTCATTGTACTACAATTTTCTTGTTCGTATGTCTATTTCTCAACTCACACTAACTATTTTTGCCTCAAAATCTTCCCACCCATGCAGACTGCCAACTTGTAAACATTGATATAGAAGAAATCTCCAATAGTGATGTGGAAAAGGTGTTATTAAAAATAAAACCTACCAATAGGTAATAACAAAACACGTCGGTGTCTTATGTGTATGAGTGCTCATTTGCAAACAAATTTACCTTAAATCAATGTTTACACAGTTGTAATCAGGTGCGTGTCCCTTAAATATTTTCTTAATTTATCTTTCACAATAAATAAAGGTCTGCAGTACCAACTTAACATTATGTTTTAGATGGAACAGCCCAATAGTCAAAAAAGCTTTGAAACATTCATGTAACATTAAAGTGTTAACTTAACTCTATTGGTCACTTATAATTGTTTCTTCTGTTTTAACATCTGCAATTCCTTGCATTGCTTTTGTTAAAACAGTCGCATCTTTCAGAGAAAGAACTTGTAATACCTGTGGTGCGTCACTGCCAGAACTTTGAATCATCATAGAATGAGTGGTTATACCACTTGGGGTTACAGTTAATGTATCCATATTATCTCCATTATTTGGTTCAACCTTTAAAAGATTCAATTTTAAGGATATTTGAACCCACTGCATATGATCCATCTATTATACATATAAAGGGCTAATTTCATATTTACAATCATACTATACACAAACATGCACTTATTCCCTTACCTTTGGAACTTGGACAACTGGAGTTACACATACTGTTCCATCACTGTTTGTATGGAGATGCTGAATATTTGCTACCATAGTTTGATACATGGATGCTGTTACTGGTACAGTGATGACTCCACTAACTAAATTTCATAACTCGCATTAACATTACTCTCAATTTTTCAAGGCAATTTTTATGAAATTTATGATTATCAAATAAATAAAATCTTACCATGTCCATCTTCAGCAGTTAAAATAATCTGTCCTTCAGAATTAAGTGTCGCCTCTGTGACTGAATTTAGATCAACAACTTCTCCTGGAGTTCCACCTTCAGATATAGTTTGAATAGTGTGTACCTGATTACCCTCGCCTTGACTTGACTGCAGCTAGTTTAACAAATTTATTACTTAATACAGTTTAGAATTTGTTTGATACTTACGGTAGCCATTCCTTGTACATGTGCAGTAGTGCCATCTGGTAAAGTAATAATCGGATTATTAGGGTCTACTTGAACAATACTAACAGTTCCATCTGGATTGGTTATTGTGTGAAGTACAGTTGGTGTATACTGAGTCGAAATCTAAAACATATTTGCCTCAAAATCATTAGTAACTTATCATGAAAACAAGCTTTATGAAAATAAAAAGAGGTACTATTGAAACAATGAAATCAATATTCTCAATATTTTCACAAATTTTATGTAATAAATACTATATATTCAAAATAAAATAAGATAAAACAAAACCAAGCTAATAGGATAACAAAATATATAAAAACTAATACTTCAGTTTTAATAACTACTATCAATAATAAGAGATACAACGAAATAGAGATACAAAAAAATAATGTAAAATGGATTATTCCTAAAAAAGTGCAAAAACAAAATAAATATACTCAAAAATGGTTTATCGAGGTCGCATGCATCTATACAGGATTAGCAATGAAAATGAAATGTATCTATATCAAAAGAGCATAGAAACAAATCGAGAATTATAACTACATGGTGGAATGTAGAAATTCTTTTTGAAATTTCATGGCAAGCTATGACACAGATTATAGATACATCTGAATGAAGAACTAGAGGATTTATAATGAGAATAAGACTAAACTTATGTTATTAATTTTTTATGCTAATTCTGGCCAACTGCAAATAGTGAATGTAGAAATAAATATATCCTATTTTTTTAAGATTTTGGCTCATGCTGCAATACCCAACTTTCTAAAACATTAGATTTTATACCTCACAAAAGAGCTCCACCTATACTAATCCTGTATATACAATCTGTTCAACTAAATAAAATCTACAAAATTACTCAATAAATCAAAACCAAAGTAAAAAATGGGAATGACATGTATAATATTTAAAATTGCTACACACGTCGACATCTGAGCTATAACCAGCAGGGTCTAAGCAAACCTGCGTAGACGACCCTGATAAGCCATCTGGCGACGCAGCTATAATTTGTGGTGACCCATTAGCTTGGATCTGTATTTTATGTGTGGGCACCATGCCCGAAGAGTGCATTTTTAATACACCCACTGAACTACTGACATTAGCATTTGCTGTGGCTGCTGCATTCGCCTTCTCATCTTCCTCCGAAAATGCAGGCAAAAGATCTTCTCTACCGTGAAATTTGTAACAATTAATTACTATCTGCCTCAAGGCGTGCGTCCAAGATATCTGAAAATAAACCACAATTATTTACAGAATTTTTCTTTTTAAACGCTATTCAGATTAAATATAAAACCTTTTGCTTTTCGTCTTCACTACGAGCATCCATCCTAACATTGGCCCACGGCAATTCTTTTGGCCACCATGGTGGCCTTGTGGATTCCCTTCCCCATCCAGGTTTGCCCCTCCCTGTTGAATATTTCAACATTAACGGAATGAATGCCCTCAGCTGGGCCTGGGTCATTTTCTCGACTGGTGTTGGAATACCATCTATTATGAGAGGAGGTAACTCGAACAGTGTGGGATCTTCTTGAATTGGTGGTGGCGCTTGGTGTGCAAGTGCATTTTCTAGTTCTTCCATAATCATACCTCTTAGGTTTTTTATTACATCTTCCAGAGGTTTTGCTCCAAATACCTTGTAACTTGTGTTTGGTTTACCTGGCGTTGCTACTAATACTATCGCTTGTTGCCCTACTCTTGTTGCAAATTCATCAATAGTTTGCTAGAAATTTATTTATGAACATTAAATGGAAAACAAAAAATTGCCTCAAACTTACTTTTAATTTTCGTAACAATCTGTTTTGTTGTCGTTTTCGTATAGAAGGATTTGTTTCAAAGGAGTGGGGTCTTTTCCGTTTTTTCGATGAGACGATGGCAGCAGCTGCCGCGACTCCTACTGGACCTACAATGTTTTTGTTAATATATTTATTATTCATTAATTTAATCACATTGTGAAATTATGTGCATTATTGTCTAGATCGTCTTACCTGCTGCAGCAAGTTGGGCAGTAACTTCGTCCCCCATAGCGGCTGCCATGAGGTCCGACCCTTCTGCATAAGCAGATCCAGGAGAAGAAGGGCAGTTGTCGTCATCGTCTTCCGACATTACCGCCGGGGAGCCCACTACCATGGCGATCTGTTCGGAATTGTTTTGATTTCCGTTTGAATCATTCATCATCAAGACCATTCACCAGTACCATGGAAGATGGGCCCCCTGGAATTAAAACAATAGTAGAATAACTGGCTTCAAATTCTTAAATGGTTTAGCCTTGACAATATCCAACAATTTCAAATATAGATTTTTTTATAAGAACATTGTAAATACTTATATCATTTGTAAAACATGCCTGGAATTACTTGAATTTGATTATATTGCAATGTAATCCATTCACATTCAAAAATTGTTTACCTCTGGTAAGTTTTCAGATGCTTGATTTCATGATATCTAACATGTTTCATAGTCAACAATTATGTGACACCACTTTTATGAAATTTCTGCATTTTAAACATATTTTGTTAACTAACTTTTATACTACTTGTAAACAGCTGATACTTCATCATAGAGAATTCATAAAACCCAGAAAAAATCAAATGTGAATCAGTGATAAAATAGTGAGAATTATACCTACATTTAAAGAAATTGCAAATACATTTTAAGATACGGAATTCGACACTGTATATATGTGAGGTTAGGTTTAGTGCGGTTTAGATACAAAAACGATTAATATTTGTTTTTATATGTGTTACATCTATTTAAAAAGGTAACCTGCACTTTATTAAATATTTTAGATTTTGTCCCGTATATTAACATAGAATTATTGTAATATATCAAGCTATGTACACACAAAATCAATAATTGATGTATGTATCCCCCTTACCCCTTACCGAAAAGATAATGCTTTGACAGAGGAATTCATTTGATATTTAACACACAATAAACGCTGAACTGGTAATTTAGGCAACATTAGCATTTTGTATTTTGTCTACAAATTTTTTAACGAATGCACATGAACATAAACAGTGTTTGCGCAAAACGACAAGGTGGTTTGGCGCGATTCATTAATGGTAGATAGCAATGTAAAATAGGAAATATGGCTCCCACATCACGATGATGCCAAAGAAGACATTAAACATTGAAATTCAAATTGATCTTATACTAACATATAAAAGTAACATTTTTGCAGCAATTATTATATTTAGGTAAAGATGTGAATCGCGCGTTGACTTGCAATAGAGCAGGCCCAGTTAAAATTATTAGTACGGCTGCGTACGCACCTGCGTGTATGTTACACATTTAACAGAAAAACATGTCTGTTAGCGCAGTTTTGGAAATTTTGTGGTTTTTTGGATATTGGGCACGTTTATTACACTTCACTAAACATTTTCACTTAGGTAAATATATGGTGTACGCACTGACAGATAGTTTTACGTTACATTCTTTGGTATCGATCGAAGCAGTCACTGTTGGTAATACACGACATTATTTTTGAGGCACGGACATATTACACGAGTCTGCGCATTTTAAGTTGTGGGAAACTTAAGATTTCATACCTACCTTAATCTTTAAATATATTTTTTTAGAACCTTAATTAAACGGTAACCGATAGTTTACTAAATTATACATCCACTTTTATCTAGGATGAAGCAGCAAAACTAATGATAAAATTTATTTTACTTATGGCGTCATCTGTGTTCCAAAACGGAAACATATTTTGTTTGTGTTACCACTCGTTAACCAATTTGCATACCCTTAATTAACTATCAAATTGCATAAATCGCACCCATCCTTGAGTAATTACAGATTTTATAAAAATAGCTATACTATATAATCATGTAGTTTTTTAAAAAATAACTAATTTAAACAATTGATAACATTGTTTTACTTTATAATATTGGCATTCGTGTACATTTTGATAAAGCGATATACCTATTCACGTTCCGTTAATGTTAGTCCACAATTGTGCGTTTGTTATTTAACGGACCAATCTCATCATTTCTACAACAGACATTGCTAATTCAGCTTTTGATTTGTTAAAAAATATAAAACAGTCAACTAAAGTACGTAACACAAACGACAAGAAATCATAAATGCTTTAATTAAGCCTGCAATACTACTCTTTAACTAAATTTATTTATTTTCATAGAGACGGATGTAATAAATTGGTAATTTTGGAATATTTATATCAACCAACTTCGTCACATTGTATTCTAATTATTAAGGTTGATGATATATTTAATTAGCGAAATAAGGACAGTAACCCTAATGAATATTAATACAAATATAATACTTACTTCTATATTTTTAGGCTGAAATCAGCCTAAAAATATATTGCAAACTATAGTTGTCTGATTTAGCTATTATTATTTGTTTCTGGAGTTATCTTATTTGGAATAGTTGAAAACCCTAAAATTATTTTTAACAATATATGTATTCATCGTTTTCATAAAAGCATGTGTTAAAGCAACAAGTTATATAGTGCGAGGGTACAGGTAAGTAAACGATATGGTAAGTTAAGTATAAAGGCTATATGACACGGTGTAACATTTAAAATAGTTTTTTATTTGATATTATAACTAAAGTGCTTTGCGCCTTATCATACAAGCAAAATGTTTTCTACATATAAAACTGAAAATTAAAACATGTTCTATTTATATAAAATTCTGAATACATTTTTATGTGAACAATAATATAACCTCCAGTGCATCTTTCCCATATCTTTCCTATGTTTGCTTAATTTACTGGTTATAATAACAATAATTATTATTAGTGCTAAAGCTAAATATATGAAAAAATGCTTATATAATTCTATGCAGAATTTTATATACAATTTTATACCGTGTTATACGGCCTTTTTACTTATAAATCGTCATTATTTTTATTTGCATTTGGACGTTTTTGGATGATATGTATGTGAACGCGCCTTTAATAATTACTGTTGCTATACATGTAGATAAAAACAAATATTTTTCTATGATGTTATACCATTGTCCAATTAATACTATGGTTATGGTTATATTCGAGAGTGCGTTCCGTTTCCAAATTTGGTTACAGTTGTGCGTTTTCAATGTATGTAGCGAGGGTACATTACCGGACCATAATCTAAAGAGTGGAGTGGCATGAAAAGGTACCGCTAACCATCGTCTGCTAAATCGGGTCGCCTTTATAATAGCTAACTCTCGAATCATATGAATTTCAATCTAGAATTTTGTAATGTGTATGGCGAGACCAATGTTATTATTTGGAAACATACACATCAGGTCATAAATGTCAGAATTTGACGTTTGATATTGACTAATAACTTATCTTTTAATCGAACCTACTTATTTTTATTTGATTAGCAAAAAAGTACGTATTTTTTATGTACTATTTTAAAACATTAAAATATGCGGCACTGATACCCTTCCAATAGTTCACACAACGCTTTTGTGTCTAAATATTTTACATTTTTCCAAAATTACATATTAATAATAGACTAATGCTGCTCCTACACTTTCACTATAAAAACACAATATTCATTATTTTAGGTTGTGTCAATTTATAAATTTTAAAATGATACGTTAACAGAAACGTACACCTTAACAGATATTTGACATTTGTCATGAGTTCTATGAAAACAATGGATGACTATACCCAACTACGTCATTTGTGCTATAGTGTGCTGTGCGCGCGGTGGGTTACTCGCAAAAAGATCCTATTTGTAATATCATAGGTCATCTAACCAATGAAATCGGTCATACCTATGTATGCCCCTCTTTACCTTTTGGCATTCCTGCGAACCTATTTATATTCGGTCGGTTACTTAGAGCAAAATTGTAACAAAGCCAATATTTAACTTAAAAGATAACTTTAACATCAACATAATTCTATGATTGGAATATTTGAACAGTGTATCCATCTATGTATTTAGTTAGTGGTTACCATTGGGACACACATCGCCGTCTTTTTCTCGGCTCCTTTGATGTCCGAGGTCGCACATTCCCTTTTTTGGACACGATTGCGCATTTAGCCGCACGCATTCAAGTACTAAATAGACACGGTGATTTGTCAAGAGACAGAATTTTGTCTCCCACTTCGTCATGTACAAATGAATTTCATTGGTGTTCGTTGCGCATTTAGCCGCAAGCGCTAAAGAAATTTGGAGCTTCACTGGTTCTACATCTACAGTAGTAATTGTGTTACTGTACACGAGATCCACGACGCATTTGAAATAACATCAAAGCGGGTTAGAGGGCGCTCGTGCTTCTGTCTTTGTTAATAAGTTCGTTAGTGTATTTGCCGGCCGATGAAAATCATTTTTGTAACGTTTTGGCGCTTGTCGGCAAAGATAGTATATTTTATAAGTTTTTTTTAGCATTTTGGTAGGAAATTTGTAAAATTTGTTACCTTTTGATGGGTAAAAGTGCAAGTGAAGTTTTTGGTGATAAATCAAAGATCTTGTGGTATAAAAGTTTGAATTAGACAGTGAAATCTCATTGGCTTCGTAGATGTCCTAGTAGAGTGCAATGTGATCACGTAATGGCGGGTAAGGCGTTACAGTGGAAATTAGTGGCGAATCCCACTGGACCTCAGCCTCGACCAAGACATGGACATCGTGCCGTTGCCATAAAAGATTTAATGGTAGTTTTTGGTGGCGGTAATGAAGGCATAGTTGATGAACTTCATGTTTACAACACAGGTAAATGATATGAAGTTAGTTTTCTTCATAAATATGGCGCGGGGATTGTTATTATTTAGATTTATTTCTGTAATAATAATTGCACGTAAATAGAATTCATTTACGTTTGTTATTTTGTATAAAAAAAACCGTGCCATCTTCCGAAACGGTAAACTGTTGATAATGAAATGTCATTTCGAATTAAGTTTGTTTAGTCTGGAAACAAATATGGCGACGTATACACAGCGACATGTTATGATAGTAATCCGGCTTGCATGTGCAAGCTTGCACTGCTCGTAGAATTGAAAATATGTTTTATGAATTATATATTCTTAATTAGAATCATCCCTTATTAACTTACTGTACTGTACATATATGTATTTATACATAAGTGTATATTTTTTTTAATACAGCTTTCTTACCTTGTTTTATTTTCTAAATAGTATAACCGCGCTAATCTTGGCTGTATTGTTTCAAGTCCTTTTCAAATTAATAACTTCCGAAAATAACCCTATAAAATATAAAAATTTTCTGAAAATTTTGTACACATCTTATACAATTATTTAATTGACTAGAATTTTAATATAAAAAACAATGTATATTTAATAATTAATAATTACAAAATTCCAATTTTGTTACAGCTACAAACCAATGGTTCGTACCTGTGACAAAGGGAGATGTCCCCCCTGGTTGTGCCGCATATGGATTTGTCGTAGAAGGAACTAGGCTTTTAGTTTTTGGTGGTATGGTTGAGTATGGCAAATATAGTAATGAACTTTATGAACTTCAGGTATAAAATATATTTATTTGTGTGTTACATACTTACTATAGTATTTATTGTTAGGCATCAAAATGGGAATGGAAAAAGTTGAAACCGAGGCCTCCCAAGGCAAATCCTGCTCCTTGTCCTCGTTTAGGGCATAGTTTTACCCTAGTGAATACTAGAGTGTACCTGTTTGGTGGATTAGCCAATGATAGCGCCGATCCAAAGAGTAATGTCCCTCGTTATTTGAATGATCTATATACATTAGATATCCGAAGTAATCCTATTCAATGGGATATTCCGTCTACAAACGGACCTTCGCCACCACCTAGAGAATCTCACACAGGTGTCGCCTATGTAGACAAGAATAAAAACAAATCATTCCTCGTAATTTATGGTGGAATGAGTGGCTGTCGATTAGGAGATTTATGGTTTTTAGAAACTGAAACCATGACATGGTCAAAACCACAGGTGTCAGGTACAACTCCTCTTCCAAGATCTCTTCATACTTCCACGCTTATTGGTCATAGAATGTTTGTTTTTGGTGGATGGGTCCCTGTTGTAGCAGACGAAGTTAAAACTGCAACAAATGAAAAAGAATGGAAATGTACTAGTACTATGGCATGCCTTAATTTAGAAACGATGAATTGGGATGACTTAAAAATAGACACATCTCACAAAGCAGAGAACACTTTGCCTTGCGCTAGAGCTGGTCATTGCGCTGTTGGAATTAGTACGAGACTGTATATTTGGTCTGGACGAGATGGATATCGTAAAGCATGGAAAAATCAGGTAAAACAAAAATAACTACCATTATCAACATTCGTAACTATGTTTTATATATATTTAGGTTTGTTGTAAAGATCTATGGTATTTAGAAGTTGACAAGCCTCCTGCTCCTAGTCGAGTGTCTCTCGTCAAAGCTGCTACACACTCTTTAGAAGTAAATTGGACAGGATCACCTTCAGTTCAAACATATATTTTACAGGTAAGAAAATTTATCTAATTTTTCTTATGGTTTATAAAAGTTTTTTTTTATATTCATTATATTTCTTTTTAGATACAGAAGTACGACTTGCCACCTCCAGCAGCTACAGCTGCTAAACCTGCCCCTGTACAAGCAACAGTGCCTCCGCTGGTAACATCACCAAAACAAGCCCAATCAGTCCTAGGTAGTCCTTCAGCTCCAACTCAAGGTGCGAAGACAACTGTTATTCCGAACCAGATAATAACACCAAAAGTTGTGACTCCTATTATTAAAAGTAAGTACATAATTACAAAAATTTCCATCTTGTAAATTACACTTCATACAATTAAATTTTTTATACTTGTTATATTCTGCAGGTATTCAATATAAAATCGACACTTTAATATTCTGAATTTTATACCATTTTGCTTAGTGTATTCTTCTGTACAGCTCCGCCAGTGCGACTTCAAGGAACG
Source organism: Monochamus saltuarius (assembly GCA_025584915.1). Taxonomy (NCBI): domain Eukaryota; kingdom Metazoa; phylum Arthropoda; class Insecta; order Coleoptera; family Cerambycidae; genus Monochamus; species Monochamus saltuarius. Next base: position 17,212,449 of record CM046730.1, on the reverse strand, counting down.
ACTGGCACAATAATCAGACAGGCAACGCCACAAGTAGCTGGTAAGCAGTTGGTGGTTAAACAAGGTGGAAATTTAATTCAAAAAACAGCTGGAGTACAGCAACAAGTAGTGACTTTAGTAAAAACTAGTACCGGAATGACATTGGCTACTTTGCCAAAAGGTGGTAACCTCGTTCAAAGTAAAGCCTCAGGAACTGTGATTCCTCAACAAGCAAAAAACACGATCGTAAAAATTGTGCCTAGTAGTCCAGCAAATAAAGTGTTGACCACTTTAAAAACTATACCCTCAAACATGATCCAAATGAATAAAACTACTGGTAAATTGGTTCTTTCGAAAGGAGCAGGACAAATCCCAACACTAAGTAAGAATTTCCTATTATATATAAATGTTTTTTTAAAGCTTGACATATAAATTTTAGGTAATCAGCAAGTACTAGTAGTTAGTTCTAATGCAGGATTGAAGAATATACAAACTTTTACAAACGCTCAGGCTGTAAATGTATCCACTGTAAAAACTACTACTATTAATGCTCAACCAGTAGCTGCCGCAACTTCGATAGCAGGACTACAGGGTGTTAAAATTGCAGGAAAACCGATCACCATTTCTATGCCTATGCAAGTAGTTGGTTCGCCAAAAACTGTAACTCTTTCGAAAAATACAGTAAGCATGACTTCAACATCTTTTATCCAAATTTTTATTTGAAAGGAAAAGAACAGATAAATTTATTTTTAATTTCAGAAGCAAGTAATGATAGGTGGTAAACAAGTAACAGTACAAATGGCGACCAGCAGCAATAAAACATTGACATTGGTCCAGCCTAACCAAACGGGTGGAGTAGGCAAAATCGTCCGTTTGCCTATGTCTTCAGCAGCAAGTAATAATTTGGAACAACCAAAGTTGATGGTAGTTTCAAGACCAAAACAACCGACTGCAACCATAGGTATATATTTATTGTATATTACATATAACAATTTTAAATATGAGCTGTTTTTATAGCATCAACGTCATTTGATGGACCAGCAACAACAGATGCGGCTTTAGCAGCTCTTGCGGCCGAGGCTGGATTGATTGACCCTGAACCTGAAAAGGAACTAACAGGAAAAATTGAAGGAGTGCCGGATGTCTTGGAAAAACCTATGACGGAAGGTGTTACGGAGGTATCAGGTGGTGATGGTGCAACTCCTATGGAAGCAGCATCGGGTCTCTTAGGTGGCGGAACAATACACACTAAACTTGGTCTGAAAGGGGGATCAAGAATAAGATTGGGCTTGTTTGGAGGATCTCCCATAATACCGCCAAATAATTTTAGATTTTTCACGGGACTCCGCGGAGGCAGCAAAGACGAATTAGAAACAAGTATGAAGCCAACAACTACTACAGCCGAAGCTGATTCGACACAAAGCACTGTCAATGGGTCGCTAAAACATACTGACACAGATGACAGCGAAAAACTGGACATGGACATAGACATAAAACCCGAGCTCAACGAAATCAAGCAGGAAGAAGAAGAACCTGACACAAATCTAAACATGAATATCGATATAGCTACTAAGATGGAACCAGATAGTGGGTTTGACAGCTCCTTTACCAGCCAAAAAACAGAGAGTTCTTCGGAGGAAGGACGGAAAGATGACAGTTCTAGTGTTGATTTGCTTGCAGCTCTTGCTTCTGCAGCACTAGATCACTCGAAGGAACAAAAAAAGACTGATTTAAATGGATCCGAACAGCCTGCTAAAGACACGTGGTATACTGTAGGATTTATTAAGGGTAATAGTTGTGATGTTCAAAGTTACTTTTTATTGGACGACGATACCACCGATTTAACAATAGAAAATCTGCCTGAATTGTCAAATTTTCCACGAATCAATCTTGAACCGGGAACGGCATATAAATTTCGAGTAGCTGCTATTAACTCTGTTGGACGCGGGGAATGGAGCGAGGTAAGTTTTTATCATTATTCATTTGTTAGGTGGTTTCTGTTATGAGTGAGTGGATTATTTTGTATTATAGTCTTAATTTAACCAAAGCAACAAAAGAATGATAATGCATTGTAGACATATTTTCTCAGTTTTGTTGTAGAGAAACACTTGTATGTTTTTTATTTAGCCCAGTAAACAACAAAACTTCCAGTTTCAAATTAAAGCCCTCGTATCAGTTCGTTCTGAAAAAAATATTTTAATTTTGATATTTCTTTTTGAACAGGTCTCTGCCTTCAAGACATGCCTGCCTGGTTTCCCTGGAGCTCCTTCAGCAATTAAAATTGCAAAATCTGCGGATGGAGCTCACTTATCTTGGGAGCCCCCAAGTGCCAATCAGGGTGAAATTCTTGAGTACTCTGTTTATTTAGCTGTGAGAGGGAAGGTATATATATTTAAGAGTTCTTCCTCAACTGAATGTTTTAATATTTAAAATTTTTTTGAAGGAAAAAGCAAATCCCCCTGGTCAGCTAGCATTTGTGCGAGTGTACAGCGGACCAAGCAACCAATGTGTGGTATCCAACGCGTCTTTAGCAGCAGCTCATTTAGATACATCGACAAAAGCTGCAATTATTTTTCGTATTGCTGCTAAAAATGACAAAGGTTATGGGCCAGCCACCCAAGTCAGGTGGTTACAAGGTAAGAAATGCATTTTAATAAATTAATGCTTGTAAGTGTATTGTTCAAACAATAGTTTGATTTCATTCTATTCTCATTGCAGATCCACAATCTACAAATAAAGCTACAAAACGTTTAACCGATACACAACCACAAAATGTGAAAAAAATAAAATTTGAGAAGGAAGAGATGTAAAAAATGGTTGATGGTCGAGTGAGTGATGGGAGTGTTTGATGTAAAGTAGTATTAAAGAACTTAAAGAGGGCTGTACTTTTATAATTTAATTGTGTACTTGATGGCCCAAAGATTGTATTGTTTTATCATCTTTATCATAGTTGTTTCATGAAATTTTTTACGAAAAAAAAAACATTACAAAACATTATTGACCAGTTTTCGTGTTAGTGAACTGATTTAAAGTGTGAAAGGAGTATGCCTGTTGTTTTCTCCATTTTTTTACTGTCATATTCATCATTGCTGTAAAGATAGTCTTGTATTATTTGTAGATTACAATCAAGATATGTTAAGGTGCTTAGAACATTGTTTATACGTAATAATTTAATCGTAGATTTTTATTCTACGTACTAAACAGTTGTGGCACATTTTTTGTTCCCACTTATTTGCAGTCAGAATAATGTAACTTTTACAGTTCTGTTATACTTCTTGTTTGAAATATTTTTACTTAAACGAGCAACTATTTCTTTTTTTAACTATACTATTTTTCTACAATATAGGCTATAGTTTTATTCAGTTTAAGTATTTAAAAAAAATTATTGCGTTAAAAGATTCACTTGTTCATACTATATTAGAAATTGTACAATGTATATATAAAATGTATTTTAATTAGTTGATAAACATGCAGTTAAATTATTTCTATTTGAGATATATTTTTATTAAACGTAAGTGGGATCGTTTTTTCCCGATCAACCCTGGTTCATTTTGAAAATCTTTTTTCACGCAAAAGCAATATGAAGTATTTAAATACTGATGGATTAGGTCCACATTTTGAATCTTTTCTATAATTTATGCCTTGGTTCATTATATAACGTTATACAATAAAACTTTTAAAAAATTGTTTATTTTAATAACATCAATATTACTTGATTCCCATTTGCAAAAACTCTTAATTTAACATAGTATTACTTAACTGACTTTCTTTAACTCTTATTTCAAGATTAACTAAGATCTGTTACCTTCAGCAAATCTACTGAATTTCTCTCTTTAATTACAACTCTAAAAGTCTTGGAGGTAACAAAAGTTATACTAACAGATGTGAGTAGAGATGAAGCCAGAAGACTTGGAAAGTAAAAATAACTAGATTTAAAGTTATTTTACAGTACCCTTTGTTCCTGTCCCTTGTTAAGATTACCAAAAAAAAAATAAAATTGAACTGAAAGAATAATTCGTAAAAGGAAAGTCATTAGCTTTCCATCATATCTAGAACTGATGACTCGCTACCATTACAGAAAAACAGCAAACGGAATGGTTTTCCCAAGTACATTTACATGAATGAATACAGCAAGGTAATGTTTACACTGCCGGATAGAGATTTTGTTTTTCCGAACCATTTAAGGTAGAGCGGGAAATTACAACAGAAATCTGGTGTTGCTATGCAAAAGCTTAATTTTTTTAAAGATTTAATAAAGGCTTTAGTTTTTTATTGATGGTTATAGTTTTGTTAGAAACGAAACTATATTCTCGGTGTTTATTATTACCTATTATGAACATAAACTTTAAATATAAAACCTAAAAAGAAACTGGACATTAGGCGATTAATAAACATGTATAACTAGGACTTATAAGTCGATTTACTTTAGCTTATCCTAAAAAAAATCACAAAAATCAATAATAACAAAGATACAGGGTGTCAAAATTGAAGAAATAAATCACATTTTCTTTCTTTCGATCGCTTGAAGCAAATTTCGCTTATTTTGGTTGCAGTATTATGCTGTTACAGTATGGCCCATTACTTACGCAACTATTTGACTACTTTTGGATAAATTGCATGCATCATGAGATTTAGATGCGTTTTTGTCAGAAACCATTGCTTCTAGCGACATCAACAAGGTGTACCTTTTTTAACTAGAAAAGATGGAAGAAAATTTTGCCAGTCTAAAATGAGATACAGTGTAGCACAAAAAGTCATAGCGATTTAAAGGGATCCAAACCATCGTTGGTGGCGCCCTCTAGCAGATACACCAAAATCGTCGAAATTCCGAATTTCTAGTCCCAAGAAACCCCTATATACCAAATTTCATAAAACGGTTGAAGCAATCGAAAAGTTATAAAGAAAATGTGATTTACTTTTTCAACTTTGACACTCTGTACTCCGTTAGTATCAACTTTTGGATTAAAGTAAGTTGAGTTAATTCAGCTTATTTTTATCCAATCTACATCTGAAGTTTCGCCCATTTTTTACTGAACACTGTATACCTCTACCCCTCATTCTGATCCCAAGAGTAACACATTTTTAGTCTCACCTTGTACAAGGAAAATATACTTATAATCATTGATAAGTGTAATTGCGGAGTGGACTGTGAACTGTAAAAGTTTAGAACAAGCAAACATTTGATGACATATTTTGAAAATATTCATTTTCTTTCTTTATTAAATGCACGAGTAATGTCACCATTGAATTTCACATCACATATGTAATATATTCTTCATTATAAAACGAAAGTATCAATACAAATTACTACTTAAGTAACCAGTTGTTAAGTAATTATCTCAAATATTAATTTAAGAGATTTAAAAAAAGATTTGGCAATAAAAATAATTTGCAAAACTTGCATTAATACAGATACAATGTATTAATGCAAGTTTTGCATGATTTAGTGAAAAGAATGAATATTATTTAATAATACAGAATAATGTTTGAACATTTATTTAAAGAGCCTCACAAATTTAGAATTATATAAATAAAATTATTTAGTGAGCAGTAGAAGCAGCTGGTTTGGCCCTCTTTACTTTATCTACTGTACTCTTCTTCTTTGTTCCCTTTTTAGGGGCTTCTGGAGTTGATTCTCCCTCAGTAAGCCATAATTCTATATGGCATGGGGATGACATATATGGGTTAATTCTACCATGGGCACGGTATGTACGACGTCTGAGACATGCAGCACGATTTACCTAAGGCAAAAAAAAAAAATATATAACCATTTCTGCTCACTGCCAGTCACAGTTATTTGATTATAGAGAAAACTAAATAATACATCCATCCCAATACAACCCTTTCTCAAATCAGTATGGGACATTATAATTAATTTAAACAATGAACTTAAAGATTCAAAACTTGCAGTCCATAAATTTTATCTGCCGTTTTGAAAAACATTAGAAATATACTCAATGAATTACACTAACTGCAGCCTTTGCTTACTTGGATATGTTCTACGACTAATCTATCGACATCAAGTCCACTGTAGTCAGCGTTACTTTCGGCATTTCTCAGTAACTGAAGCAGGAATTCTGCCGACTTCTTTGGCCAACGCCCTTGTGTAGTTCCAAATTGTTTAGCTTGAGCGCACCGTCCTACACCTCCATTGAAACGTCTGAATGGAATGCATTCCTTCATTGCAGTAACATTTTTAAGATAGGCTACTGCCCTCTTCAATGGCATTTTCCTTATAGCATTTGCTGTTTCACATGTATTCTACAAATAATATTAATGGTTGTAATCAATTAGTCACCAATAAAAAGTTTTGACAAATAATTTGGTTATGTTGATATTTTTGTATCAATATTTAGAGAAAAATACACAAACCTTAAAGTGAACCCTTAAATTGGAACCACGGGCTTTGCAGGACTTTGCAGCGTTATCTGGTTCACGAGCGTACCGGCCCATTTTCAAATCTAAAATAAAAAATAAGCGCTAATGACACTAACTACCACAAAATTTGTCAAACTGTAAACTTTCACGAATTTTAAACGAAATACATTTTTAGTACTTCCCAATATTGTTTGTAATAATTAATGGCACTTAAAATTTTAATGAAATATCTATGATTACTTCAATTTTTCGAGATTTTAAGAAAACGTCAACATACCTAACCAACGTAAGTATAAAAAGAGTGTTGGTTCAGTTCGTACTTCGTAGTTTCCTTGTGGTGGTACTAGTGCCAATGGTAGCAGAGTTGACAACTTCAAAATATTAAAACTCATAACTTCTTCTTCTTCCCAAATTGAGACAGTGCAAGGCTGCGTGAACCACTGTAATGTAATTTTATATAATGATCACTGAAATATACGATATGGAATGCGTTAAGTCAAGTTCCATTGCGCATCCAAATAAAGGTACCAACCCTAGGAACAGACAAAAGGAGGCACATGAAACTCAGCAAAGACATACTTCATTGGTTATGTATGTGGGTGAGAGAGAGACAACCATCTGCACGTACGATATGAATTGTGTTCTTAATTTCCCATTATTTTGTTTGTAAATACGTCATTGGCGTACAGTGTGGCTTCTTCTTTCATCTTGTATCTCAGTGTTATTCTTTGTGTATTTTTGTGGGCGTTATTGTTGGAACATGTCATGTTTTATAATGGACTGTTAGATTAACCAGCATATAGCACGAAATAATCCTTCATATTCAGAATTCAATTCCATTTCAATTCACAATCAGCTAAACACCTACTGCTATGAAGGACAAAGGATGAAGGAAAGCTGCATTTTCATAAATGAGATATACTTTTAATTATTTTTAATAAAATTTCTTTCATCTTATTTCTGAGTTTTATTTAAAAAAAAGAAATGTATGTATGACGTTCTATACTAAAAGATTTTTTTGTTAAAAATCGACAAAAAATGGAGCAAAAAATTGGATAAAAAAAATGATCAAAAAACACTAAAATTTTATACAAATTTCTGTAAAAATTTTTTGTTAAAAATCGACAAAAAATGGAGCAAAAAATTGAAGAAAAAAAATGATCAAAAAACACTAAAATTTTATAGAAATTTCTTTAAAAATTTTTTGTTAAAAATCGACAAAAAATGGAGCAAAAAATTGGACAAAAAAATGATCAAAAACACTAAAATTTTATAAAAATTTCTGTAAAATTTTTGTTAAAAATCGACAAAAATGGAGCAAAAATTGGACAAAAAAATGATCAAAAACACTAAAATTTTATAAAAATTTCTGTAAAAATTTTTGTTAAAAATCGACAAAAATGGAGCAAAAATTGGACAAAAAAAATGATCAAAAAACACTAAAATTTTAGTATATTTTCCGTAAAAATTTGTTGTTCAATATCGACAAAAAATGGGGCAAAAAATTGGACAAAAAAAATGCTCAAAAAACAATAAAATTTTATAAAAATTTCAGTAAAAATTTTTTGTTAAAAATCGACAAAAAATGGAACAAAAAATTGGACAAAAAAATGATCAAAAACACTAAAATTTTATAAAAATTTCAGTAAAAATTTTTTGTTAAAAATCGACAAAAAATGGAGCAAAAAATTGGACAAAAAAAATGATCAAAAAACACTAAAATTTTATAAAAATTTCTGTAAAAATTTTTTGTTAAAAATCGACAAAAAATGGAGCAAAAAATTGGACAAAAAAAATGATCAAAAAACACTAAAATTTTATAAAAATTTCTTTAAAAATTTTTTGTTAAAAATCGACAAAAATGGAGCAAAAATTGGACAAAAAAATGATCAAAAACACTAAAATTTTATAAAAATTTCTGTAAAAATTTTTGTTAAAAATCGACAAAAATGGAGCAAAAATTGGACAAAAAAATGATCAAAAACACTAAAATTTTATAAAATTTCTTTAAAAATTTTTGTTAAAAATCGACAAAAATGGAGCAAAAATTGGACAAAAAAATGATCAAAAACACTAAAATTTTATAAAAATTTCTGTAAAAATTTTTGTTAAAAATCGACAAAAATGGAGCAAAAATTGGACAAAAAAATGATCAAAAACACTAAAATTTTATAAAAATTTTAAAAATTTTGTTAAAAATCGACAAAAATGGAGCAAAAATTGGACAAAAAAATGATCAAAAACACTAAAATTTTATAAAATTTCTGTAAAAATTTTTGTTAAAAATCGACAAAAATGGAGCAAAAATTGAACAAAAAAATGATCAAAAACACTAAAATTTTATAAAAATTTCTTTAAAAATTTTTTGTTAAAAATCGACAAAAATGGAGCAAAAATTGACAAAAATGATCAAAAACACTAAAATTTTATAAAATTTCTGTAAAAATTTTTTGTTAAAAATCGACAAAAATGGAGCAAAAATTGGACAAAAAAATGATCAAAAACACTAAAATTTTATAAAATTTCTTTAAAAATTTTTGTTAAAAATCGACAAAAATGGAGCAAAAATTGAACAAAAAAATGATCAAAAACACTAAAATTTTATAAAATTTCTTTAAAATTTTTGTTAAAAATCGACAAAAATGGAAAAAAATTGAACAAAAAAAATGATCAAAAAACACTAAAATTTTATAAAAATTTCAGTAAAAATTTTTTGTTAAAAATCGACAAAAAATGGAGCAAAAAATTGGACAAAAAAAACGATCAAAAAACACTAAAATTTTATAAAAATTTCTGTAAAAATTTTTTGTTAAAAATCGACAAAAAATGGAGCAAAAAATTGGACAAAAAAAACGATCAAAAAACACTAAAATTTTATAAAAATTTCTGTAAAAATTTTTTGTTAAAAATCGACAAAAAATGGAGCAAAAAATTGGACAAAAAAAACGATCAAAAAACACTAAAATTTTATAAAAATTTCTGTAAAAATTTTTTGTTAAAAATCGACAAAAAATGGAGCAAAAAATTGGACAAAAAAAATGATCAAAAAACACTAAAATTTTATAAAAATTTCTTTAAAAATTTTTTGTTAAAAATCGACAAAAAATGGAGCAAAAAATTGGACAAAAAAAATGATCAAAAAACACTAAAATTTTATAAAAATTTCTTTAAAAATTTTTTGTTAAAAATCGACAAAAAATGGAGCAAAAAATTGAACAAAAAAAATGATCAAAAAACACTAAAATTTTATAAAAATTTCTGTTAAAATTTTTTGTTAAAAATCGACAAAAAATGGAGCGAAAAACGATCAAAAAACACTAAAATTTTATAAAAATTTCCGTTAAAATTTTTTGTTAAAAATCGACAAAAAATGGAGCAAAAAATTGGACAAAAAAAACGATCAAAAGACACTAAAATTTTATAAAAATTTCTGTACAAATTTTTTGTTAAAAATCGACAAAAAATGGAGCAAAAAATTGGACAAAAAACCTATTTTCGTCTGTCGCACAAAAACAATTATAAAATTATACTCTATAATTCCTTTTCCTGTAGCTGTGTTGATTTGAGCAACAACAAAAATATACTCCTAGCCCCAGACGGTATAATATAACGCCTGGGTACTAGGAACATACATCTTCGAAAGTTGCTCCTTTGGTTCAGTTTCCTATAGAAATCCACCTGAAAAAAACAAAATTATCAATTACATTTTACTTAAGGTAAGTTGCAGATTACAAAGTTGGAATAAGTATATATTATTTTACTACAGCGCTCATACATTTGCGAGCTGAGCGTGAAGTATAAATGTGATGCCAAAATTTTATAAAAATATCTGTCGACAACGATCGACTGTAACTTTCCAACGGTTGCAGATAGGGAAAATCTAAAAGACAGGTCAAATTAGCATTTCGAGAGAGCTTTCACCTGAGACAGACCGCGTTGTCGAAATGTTTAGCTTTAGAATAAAAATTAAAATTTTTGTTTTATTGGAGTAGGCTGTGATGGCATTTCTTTACTTTAGAAAAATAGCAAAATGTTAAATAAAATAATTGTTTTATGTTGACATATAACTCTTTCATGTTAATGAGAGGTATAGTTTCCAAAAATAAATCTTTTTGCAGATTTACATTGAACTAGCCCATTTTAAGCCTGTACTTGGCAAAAACTATTTTGGACAGTTGGCAACATTGTCTGGGCGTGATGGATAACATTTCTGTAACAGAATTCATGCAGAAAGTGGGAGCGGCTGTCCAGTGTCAAAAATTAAAATTTTGTTGAACTCAAAATAGTAGCAACAACCACCGGTTGCTATATTTCTATTATTTATATTTGTTATATATTTGCAACTGTTATTAGCAATACAATAACTGTATTTCGGTATTTTAATTGTTCTTTGTAGGAATGTAATGATTTATGTGTGAGAAAATATTTATAATGTCAAAGAATAAATTAAACTTAACTCTCCCCCCTGGTTCGATAGACCAAACACCTACCATAACACCAACTTCTTCGTTCCATGATAAATCTGCTGTGTAAGTATCTAATTTAAATTTTTTGTCATACATTACATTAATAATAAATTTTACTTTCAGACCTAATAATTTAGTACGAGGTAACAGTATAGATCATTTAACTGCACGCTTAGAAGAATTAGACATGGATGATACACAGCGTAAAAGAATCGAGGTATTTCTCTGTCAAAAGGAGAAAATTGGAGGTGATTTGTCAGACGATGATTTTGAGAAACTAGGGGAACTTGGTTCTGGGAACGGTGGAGTTGTGACTAAAGTTCGACACAAATGTAGTGGTTTGATAATGGCCAGGAAATTAATCCATCTAGAAGTAAAACCAGCAATTAAAAAGCAGATAATCCGAGAACTCAAAGTATTGCATGAGTGTAATTTTGCTCACATAGTTGGCTTCTATGGTGCATTTTACAGTGATGGAGAAATAAGTATTTGTATGGAATATATGGATGCTGGTTCACTTGATTTAATATTAAAGAAAGCAGGTCGTATTCCTGAAAATATACTTGGAAAAATAACTTCTGCAGTTTTAAAAGGTTTAAGTTACTTAAGAGATAAACACGCTATAATGCATAGAGACGTTAAGCCCAGTAACATTTTAGTAAATAGCAGTGGAGAAATTAAAATATGTGATTTTGGAGTATCTGGACAACTTATAGACTCGATGGCTAACTCCTTTGTGGGTACCAGAAGTTATATGTCGGTAGGTATTATATTTTAATTTCTGGTAAAGCCATACATATGCATGTAGTAGAGATTATGCTGTTGTTGAGGTTTAACTACAAAGCTGGCTATTATGAGAAAGAAATAAATGTATAATAAAATGATAGATGACTGGTTACCACCTCATCAGTTTATAGGCTTCTTGAAGTTTCGAGAAATATGTTGCCTTCAGAAGTTATTCTGAAATTGAAGATTAATATGTAGTACAATGTGTACACTTATCGATGATGTTTTGGTACATGATACGAAGTCACTTGCCTATAATGTTCTGGTTTTTTATTTTTAGGTATGAATTATTTCGAAATTCTGGGTCCTCGTATTCATTGAAATTATTTCAATTTTATTTCCTTAACGTCCCTGTATTATTAAAATAATGTTTTCTACGATTTTGAACATTGAATAACTAAACTATCTGGCAAATAACTAGATTAACAAGGTTAGCAAGGTGAATGTTATTTCATGCTTTGTGGCTATTTTCAAGGACAGCGAAGAAACAGCAACAGAAAGTGGGTTAAAACATAATGTTGCGGTTGTAGATACCGAAATCTATGATATTAACTATTATTTTAAATTTAACTGTAGATGTAGATTCTTGTAACAAACTTATTTAGTATTAGATATTGTTTATTTTAATTTAGAAATAAGTGAAAGTAATTGTTTAAATGTAACATTATAATAGCAAAAAAGGTGTGACACAAATATTTGTTGAAAGTTATTTTATTTGAAGCAAAATTTAAATAGCAGTGTATAAACAATACAAGAATTTTATCCAAATCAAATTAGCATTTTAATCGAACTTTCTGAAGAACTACATTGAAAAATAAAGTTATGGTGTTTTCTAGTTTTTTTTTTTACATTTTTATATTGAAAAATTAATCATTGACACAAACAATGGTGGATGGCTACCTGGTCTAAACCATATCGGTATTTTTAACTGTATGAATACTATTAAACATATTTTATACAGGTATTCCTACTATCAAATTAGCTTTACTGCTGAGTTTTCCGATGAACCGAATGACGTTCTTCTATGTCAAAAAATAAGAAAATTGTGGTTCCTTGCAGTTTTTTTTTCTAAATCAAAATATCTTGGGAAATGGTTAGTTACAGCAAAATATATACCGTTCCAGAGGTAAATTTGAATTCCTCGCATTAGTAATTGACGTCCTTAGAACTTTGTGGTTCTACTTGTTCATACATAATGCAGTATGGTCCACCTTTTCAATGTTCTTTTTGTGTAAATTCCAATCAAATTCCAGAACTTGAAGAAAAGTTAGCACCACCATGTTCAGTGGGACAAAATATATATACATAGTATAATTCGTCTCATATGTATAAATCTGACAAAATTTACATGTGTGCTTATTTCAAAAAGTTTTCCTTGTCCAAAATTGGTTCAAGAATCAATTCGAGATTAAATTTTAATTACATATATAGATATTTATTGCTTCCATGCAAATTTTCGTAAATTTCTTGGAAGTTTTGGTAAACATTTTTTTTTGTCACATAAATCTGAGAAAATTTACCTGTGTGCTTATTTCAAAATGTTTTCCTTGTTGAAAATCTGTTCAAGAATCAATCCGAGGTTAAATTTTAATTATATAGATCAAACCCACACTGTAATTCTCCTGAAAAAACATCAACAAATCTAAAATGTAGACTGTTGAAAAAACTGTTCTGAAATCACAAAAAAATGTCCTGAAACATTGGTCCATACCAAACCATTGCTTCATCATTATTTTCAAGTTTGTTCTGGTTTTTTTTTCGTCAATTTTTGCAATGATGTCACCTATAACTTCAGATCATTTTTTCAGCCAGAGAGACTTCAGGGCACCCACTATTCGGTACAAAGTGATATATGGTCATTAGGCTTATCACTGGTAGAAATGGCTATCGGAATGTACCCAATACCACCACCAGATGCAAAAACATTAGCTGCAATATTTGGCCCAAGAAGTGACACAGATTCTCCAGATCACACAAAAGGCCCACGTCCAATGGCAATATTTGAACTTCTTGATTATATTGTAAATGAACCTCCGCCTAAACTTCCTTCCGGAATATTTACAGATGAATTCAAAGATTTTGTCGATAGATGTTTAAGAAAAAATCCCGACGAACGAGCCGATTTGAAAACATTAATGGTAAGTTAAAATTAAAGTAGTAATGCGGTAATAATAAGTTTTATTTTGCCCTACAGGTTTAAATAATTACAATATTTCTTATAGTAGACATTAATTATTACAAAACAAACTTAAACACTATTCTGCCTGGCCGTCAATTCTCTGACTTCCTTAACTATCTTCTGTCCTTGTTCTATCATTTCTCTCTCTTCCCAACAGACCCTACATCTTCTCTCACTTTCATCTGTCCACCATCTTTTTCCTCATTGCCACAACTGAATCTTGCTAACATTATCCTTTCCTTCTTACTTTCCCTCTTTAAGTATCTCGGTATCTTCTCTGTTATCAACCTCTCATATTTTGCATTGTATCTTGAGTCCTTTATTTTTGTTCTTCTTTCTTGCATGTCTGTATCTTTGTCTCTTAGCTGTAATTCTTTTCTCATCTGTCTGCCTTTTAAACGTTCTATTACTGTGGTTGCATACCCATTTTGTCGGTAGTATTTCTCTTTATCTCTCCCTATATTCTCTCCTTCTTCTTTCTTTTTTTCTAACCAGCACTGTTGTAGTATCTTGCAGTCTTTCCTTCTCATTATTTTTTTTTTTGTATTTTACTACTAGGTTTTCTGCTTTCACCCTCATTTTATCTCTTTTGCTTTCTTCTCTGACAATGTAGCCTGGAGTTTCTCTGTCTGTTCCTAGTATCCACCTTAGATATTTCTCCTGTGCTTTTTCTATTTCTTTAAATTCTCCATCCCCACACCTCGGCCCCTTACAGGAGTATGCTCCCCCCCAAACTGTCGAATAACATAGTTGTCTTTTAAAGTCACATCCGAATGTTCTTTCTCCTATCCTCCAAACTATCCCCATTGCTTGATTTGCCATCCTTACTCTATCTTTTATATGTGCTGCAAATGAATTCCTTGAGTTAAAAACAAACACTAAGTATTTGAACTTCCCAATTCCACTGGTATCCTTCTCTCTTTTTCCTTCCTTCCTAAAATATAGTTCAAGAGTTCTTATCATCTGTTTGATTTCCTTCTCTTTATTTGCTACTATAACGATGTCATCTGCATATGCGAGTACCCAAACCTTTCTCTTTCCCACTACTACTCCTCCTGCCTGAGCCACCTTCAATCTCTCTACAATGTCGCCAATAAATGGTGCAAATAAGAAAGGGCTTAGTGGGCTTAAAAATTAAAGTAAAAGATGTGTATTAATCATACTTTAATTTTAGAATCATGCATGGATAAAAAAAGCTGAATCCGAGGACGTTGATATTGCAGGATGGGTTTGTAAAACAATGGAAATTCAGCCTCCAGGCAAATAAAACAATTTATTATATTCTTTACATGTCTGGTAGTGTTCATGGTTTACTATTAACTATAATAATGCCTTTTAAACACATACTTGTATATTTATTATTGTTTTTATTAGACGTATCAAATATTGCTAGGAAATTATTGTAATAAAACATTTTGTCAATATATAAAACGCTTTTTCATTCAAAATAAGATTCTGTGAAATCTGTCCCTGGACTTTTAAACAATAAATGTTCATAATGTCAGCTTTTGGTTGCTCAGAAGTTATTAAAATGTATTGAGAATTTTAGAATTAAAAGTTCAAAAAACTGAAGATGCGAAAGTTGAGACAATGCAGGCTAAGGGCAGAGTTGCCAGATGAGTACCAAAAATTTTACATGGCAACTGGTGATTTTTTAAAAATATTGTGGAAATTGTCCTTTGGTTTTGGCTGATTTTTGGTTAATACGCTTTTCTAGATGAAAAATAATGTAATACTATTGCTATGCTTTTATCACAAAACATGATACATACAGATGAATATAACACTGAAGAAACTGCTTTTGATTTAGCCTTGGAAAATGCCTCTAATCTATGCCATTGTAGAGATTTTTAGACCAAATCGTAAAAAAATTGAAGTTTGGCATCTATCTCAAAGTTGACTCATTTAAATATTTAACCGTTGACGTTGGGGGCTTAGAATGGTTGTTATTCTAAAGCCGGGTCTACATATAACAAACGAGCATGAACATACATATACGAACGTACATGAATGAATGATGAGTGTGGGCGTTATGACAATCACAAACAAATTACGTGGAGCGCCGAAAAACTCGATCCATCGCCTGCCGCTACATCAAAGAAAAAGTAGTCGTTTGTGTGTGTGCGACACGTGGGCGGTTTTTGTGCAGTTTAGAAATAAGGTTGTCATTTTATTTCATTTATTTTTTAATAGTGGCGAAATGACTTAATTTTATTATATCTCTGGGACGAACACCACCCACCATCGCCTTTTTTGTCTCTTTTTATTTTTTGAATAATTCATGTAAAATTATGTAGCTATATACATGTTGCAATAATTAGTTTCATTTTTCTCACACCACTCGTATTTTTCACCTAAACTGGATCACCGACGAGCACAGTGTCCGCATTTGTTTCAGTTTGTTTGTGCGCGTTCAGATGCGTTTAGAATTGTTGATGTTCACGTCCGTGCGGTTATGCTCATATAGGTTCATGTTCGTTAATTATATGTGGACTCGGCTTAAGGGTTGAATAAAATCTCTAATGGTTTATATTCTAGTTATATGTTTTGTGGTTTGTATCTTAGAATATAAAATCCCTATTCTAAGGTTTGTATCATTTCGTTATACCTATCCCTCAGCAAGTCTCAGTTCCTTCGCCGATAAACGTGGTCTCAGCACTGGTCTGCCCAATGGCGTACTATGAAAATTGTGAAAAAAGGCAAAAAAATCAGTTTTTGTGACAGAATTTACATTAGTAGCGTAAAACTCTCCAATCTTAATAAAAAGATTCCTACCCCCCTATTTTCGAGGGTGCTGATCACGAATCTACGAAAACTACATGTGAGCGCCGAAATCTGACTTCAGATTTGTGATCAGCACCCGCTACGCTAATGTAAATAATTACCAAACTTATGATGTGTTTGTGAAGGTCACGGGCATCCTCAGGCCTTATCTATTTACAGAAAATATAACCTTTTAGCTGTACTAAATGTAGGCATATATGTACATACCAGCGGCGGCTGGTGAGATTTCAGATATGTCGTATCTCAATAACCAGACATGGGACCTAAAACCAAAATTTAGGATATATGTACTGTGGCTATATAGACAACTTTTTGCAGTTTGCCAAAAAAGTTAAAAACTCACTTTTTTCATTCCCTATATAAATAGGTATAATTCGAAAAAATTGAAGGATTGAGAAAAAACATTTATTTAAATAATTACAAATTACATTTTGACTAAAAATTTAAATATTGCCTGAATTAAATAAAAAATATATATTATATGGTGTAACAGATGTACAAAAGAAAAGAATGATTAATGACCTATTTGTAATACAATAACAATACTTATAAATAAAATTATTAATAGTAAATATATTTTGAATCTGACTATCAAATTCAAATTATCACACTCGAATTGCCTTAAGGCCCTTTACAAAAATACATGTGCCTTCCTATTAGTTAATTTACAAAAACTTTATAAGTAACTCAAGCACTAACCCACAGTTAACTTAAAGTTTGCAGTTTATAAAAAAAATTAAAATAAATTTTTTACAGTGTCGTAGTCTGTACACTTAACATTTAGAGTATATTTTTATATACAAGAGAACTACTAACTATTGATATAAACAAGAAATTAACACATCAGTCTTAAACATTAAAGGATTATTTTAAGCAAAGCCGAAGCCTTCGGAGCACTCATGGATTGCCTTCAATAAGTAGGCTCGTAGCTTGTCATAAGTTTCATATACAGGAAGGTCCAGTTGATTGAAACTGTAAAAAACAATTCTGTAGATTTAGTTAAACTAAAAAATACTCATTTAATTTTTATCATTTTTTTCTGCTATTTATAATGTTAAAAAAATAATAGTCACATCACAATCAACTTGATATTCCACACATAGCTTAACTTGACAGGAATAACGACTATTAGACAAGACTATTAGTTGTTTTCCTTAGTTAGAATCATTTATGTTAGTTTATTTACTTTTATAATGAGAATTAATATGTAACATAATTATTTTCAATTCAGAAAGTAGTATACAAATTATATTTCACAGAATAAAAAAGGAAGACTCAAGACACAAAATTGCTGACATTAAGGGAAGTAAATGAAATACAGAAAAACATTGAAAATTTAAAAGGAATACAGATGTGAAAATGCTAAAGCTTGAAACCATTAATATTTCTATCAAATATGTACGCATGCTGTAGCTGCAGTTTACAAAAACCAGTTCAGTATTAAATATGTGTGGCCCGCATTCCCTTTCTCAATTTGATACATGTATCAAATGACACGATTCTATATTCTTTATTGTATATGTAAATAAGGTTCACTAGACTGTCAAAATCATTCGATTCGTGACAAATCGAGTAGAGTAAATGGAATTGGCCTCTGGTAATTACGAATATCTATGCATGCACAAAAATTATGGCAACTAGAGTTGGCCTTTTTATATTTGCTTCACATACACATGGATTCATGGACACATCTTTGAACATATTATGTATCCAGTTAAACCTAGTCATTCGCGGATTTGGAGTTCGCAGTTATTAATTTGCTATTCTACAAGGAAAAATAAACTACAAAATTGTCTAGTAAAGTTACTTAATTATGTACACCCTAGATAGCATACCCTTGAAGTTATACAGGGTGAACCTTAAATAAGTATAAATATTTTAACTGCAAGTGTAGTTTGTCATATAGATAAGTCTAGTGAGTCATTTTTAAAAATTTCAAATATTTATGGATATTATTTTTTTTTTAAATACCCACATTTTGAGGACCGCTGACCAGATAAACCACTGACGTAACCTAATAAAATAAACCATATGATTTATTGAACGCGAGGTTGCCATATCGTCTTAAGATAAATAATTGTTTAACGTACATTCAATTTTTCGGTTGTCTCTAATTTAAAAACACTTGTTTTCAACAATAAGTAAAATTTTTTTATTTTCTATTAAATTCCAAATATGATTAAAACTTACCACGTATGTGCCGAAGGTAGACGATCAGTTGAACGATCATCTCTATGTATCTGAAACTTTTGAACTCCATTCATCCCTTCGAGTGCACCAAAACCTTGTAGAGGCACCTTAGATGTTCCCGTCACAAACTGCAAAAATTTGGCACGATCGGCCTGATCGAATGAACGTAACGCACGCCAGAACCACTGAATCTGAAGTAGATATTATGTACATTATATTGTTTAAACAGAAAAATTATCCTTAACTAACCTGTAAAGAGTTCGTCTGGTATTTGTGGTATTCGGTATTTGCTTTCAAGTCGTCTATATCAACATTTGGTAATCCTGAAATTAACAATTCTAATTCTTGTTCATTGAAAATTGAAATTAGGCGCATAGGAATAATATCATAAAATCCTTCCAGAAATGAGTTCAACCTGAAAAACAAAGAAATTTCAATACACATATTGTTCTTACTGATATCCACTTACTGTTGTTTTATAGCACCAGTCATTTTCATTTGGCAAACAAGTCGAACATATTCCATTTTATTCTCTTCCGTTACAGGAATATGTCTACCATTGGGTATCAAATCTCTAGTTTCTGTTACACCAAACTCACTAATTTCAGTACTAAATGTCAGGTCTAAGCCCAAATGATTTATATTGTTTTCCATCAAATATACTAATCCTCGGTAGAAACTGTAGTCCTCGCTCTCCATATCGGTGTATTTTACCGGGATGCCCAAAATATGTTTGTAGAAGGAACGGGTAAAATAACATTCTAGTAATTTATTGTCATAGATTGCTTTTGCTAAAAACAAAAATTTAATTAATTTCCAGCCACAGTTAACAAGAGCAAGTTACATATTTTAACAAATAAATTTTTCAAATCTATTTTTTTTATATCAACTAAACTGTACTGCAGTACTTGAAAACAGGCTCACGTTCAAAATTTTGTAAACAGTCTATTCGAATGGGACTGAAAAATATAACAAATTGCTTTTTTTTAAATTACTTTTTACTATGTTGTATGCAAGAAATAAATATTTGTGAGGTCATAACTTTAATGGTTTTTCAAATTTGACACGTTGCAAAATAATTGTAATCATTTATATTGAAGTTGGTGGGAGCATATTGTCAAATGAGTTGTCACTTCAATTGTCGATTGTAAGTGTTAGGGCTTATGAATTCTTACGTTGAATAAACACCAACAACTCCTTTTCTATATTTATTTTAACCAGGCTTCCATTAAAAAAATAATCTTAATTTATAATTTTAAAAATCAAACTGTAAAAAACAGGAGAGAAGACAAGAATTTGTCAACACTACCAATACCTAAGTTAAAATATACTAACACATTTTTCATTATTTTATGAATAATATCTTACAAAATAACTAACTATTGTATATTGTAACTAACTAAAGTGGACAATTGTAATATATTTCATACAATTTGCTAATTATGCTGACATTTTTAAAGAAAGAAAAGTTTTAAGGAAATTCATAAAAAGAAATGTTGCTGAAATTAATAGTTAATAAACAAACTTTAGTTGATTGTCTTTTTTGTGAAATAAAATGAGCTCTCCTTGTAAATATTTATCCTGTAATCTGTCTTATATTGAAATATTAGAAGTGTACTTTGTGTCTTCAGTGTAATTTCAAAGGATATTCTTTAAATATTATTATTATTTATTGAATTTTATTGGCAGAACCAATAGGCCATCGATCGAAGTCCTTCAGCCTGTTATATTTCACAATATGTGGTATATCATACATAATTGAATTAAAACAATCCATATATTAAATTAAAAAAAAAGAACAACTTTTCTCGTCAACTATGGAGGTTCTGGATGGACTCCTCCCCTCCTAAAATTACCCAAGGAACACACCCCCCAAAGGAGCGCACATCATTATGGGACACCCTGTATAATATATATATATATGTAATTTTTTTTATTACTATTTGATTGAATAAATAAATAAAAAAACGTATGATACCTTTGTGCAGACAAATTTAAAAAAAAGTACTCAATAAATGTACTTACCTATAACTCGTCCCACAAATTTGTAGTAACAGAGGTGATTCGAATTATAGTGACTCGCCGAATTAATCATGTAAGTTACACGATCACCAGGTGAAACGGTGAACAAGGCATACATCGGATTGAAAATATCTCTTGAAATTATCACATACCACTCTCTCAGCAGACCACCAGCATCTTGCCCTTCTTCATCTGAAATGATCATTAAAAATCATACAAAATCAGATAAGAGACCTATACATTTTACCTTCAAATACAATGTAAAATCGATTTTTCCATTCCTCTGGTGGTCTCCTAAACAATTCCCTGAACGAGTCTTCAAAGATATTACTTCTTCTTACATGCACTGCAGTTTCTTCCCGTCTAATACCGTGATCCATTCTCTCCAGCTCAGTTCTAAAGTAGCGACGTTTAATATCAAAATCGAGAATCCTAGTATGATCGACGAGGACGGCAAATGGTCCGTCTGCTAAATGAGCAGTACTTTGTCGCAAAATCTGGTTCAAAACGGTACGATGTTTCTCAGCAAAAGCAAGGAACTGTTGTTGTTCCGGCGTCACTGTTGCCTTGGCGTTAGTTTCAGAAACTCTGTCAGATTCCACTGCATTACTCTCAACTGGTTCTTGCTGTGGTTCACCCTCTGGAGCGTTTTGTTCAGGTTGGGGTGGGTTTGAATTAGAAGTTGTTCTTGCATCATTAGACTGCTCGGATTCAGACCCATCTTGCACCGACTCTTCTTCCTCGGTTTCTTTGGTTTCCTTATCTTTTCCTTTTGCTGCGCCTTGCTGTGGAGAATGGACTAGGAAAAAAGCTTCAACAGCAGGCTGGAATCAATGTTTTATTAAAATTAAAATACTAAATAGTCTAAAATAATGTACCTGGAGAACAAGTACAGCATGATGATCTGGAGCATGTTCCAGTTCTAAAAGACACTGGCTAAGAGTTTCCCATAAACTGCCAAGACTACTCAATTGTTCGCTTAAAGCAGGTAATTCGTAAGCTCCAGAATCAGCTAAAAGTAGACAGGAAATTAAATTAAATTAAACTATTATTTAATAATTTGGATTACCTCTTTTCATACTTTGTTTGATAGGGTTTCTTATTTGGACGATAACTCTTAGGACTCTAAGGAAAAATACTTGGCTCGACGATTTGGATGTGAGAGGTACCATAGAAGGCAACTGGAGTTCACAGGCAGTTTTTACTTTGGTTGAAGCTGTTACTACTACCTGCTCGTTAGTGAATCTGTTATAAATTATGCCTTTTGATGTGGAAGGTCCTTCTTCTAATTTCCTCTTTTGTGTGTTGCTAATTAAGTCCTTCAGGTCTTTCAGCATATTTTGAATTTGATTTTCTACTATATTACCGATTTCAACAGCTCCGTTCAAAAGAAGATTCAGTATCTGGAAGTATATTAAGCGATAAATATATATATTACATAAATGCGGTGTAGCTTACCATAAAACTCATATCCAAAGAAGAATTGGCTAAATTAAGCAGTAAATTTGTAATGAACTCGAGTCCTTCTTCCGAACAATTTTTGTAGGTGATGACATTAACGGCCAAGTTCAAGGCATGCATTGGAGGAGTGTTTGCAAGCTCAGTATTTTGAGGTTTTGTTTTAATCGATTTATGTGGTTTTACTAATTCTGGCATTCCAGAAGTCGTCACCGACAACAATTTTAACAAATTGTCTGTCAGTTGAGTGTTTCTATTTACCACTGGAGAAGCAAGCATATTTAATAATTTCCCGAAAACAGTCTGATCAAATGAAATAATTCCATCCGCATCGCTACATGTACTAGAGGTATTATTTTTCTGTATACTCTTGCCTTTTTTGGTAGCAGAATCCAAGCGAAGTAAAACGTCCCAGAAATCGGAAGATGTATCGTTTTTAACTTTTACGGGTGTTATTGTATTCTTCTCGTTATCATCTCGAATGCACTTGATTGGAAGTAAGCAAGATGGGAAAGCTTTGGCTAGAGACGTAAATAAATCCAAAGTATTTCTGCACACGATGGGAGCTGCTTGAGGATGAATACTAATAACACTCGAACCATTAGATTTGTCACATTTCTTTCCAATTGTTTTATTGACTATAAAAACATTGGCTGCACATCCTAAAGCAGCTTCCATACGAATGGTAAGCCAATGACCCCCATTTTGTAAATGTCTAGCATCCGTTAATAATTTACTTGTTAAAGGTCCTGGTCTTGGTCCTTTTCTCGAAGGTTTGTTAACGTTATCCTCTGGTTGTACATGAACGCTCTTTTCAATGATGGACAACAAAGCGTTAATAATCCATTCTCTAGTAGGAGCGTGGTAACATAAATTACGTATTACTCTATGTAGTCTCAATTTGTTCAAATGAGGATCATCCGTAAAAAGCAATATAAGCAAGCAAGCTATTCCTTCATGATCTAATAACTGACGGCCACGAATTTTCATTTGTGAGTTGGAAGGTACTGGAGTAGTCCACTGGTTCCAACCTCCTCTCGGGAAGTTGCTAGGTCTCAGAGTTTGTCTTCCACGAGAGATTATAGTTGATAGATTACTCTGTAAAAATCTCTCTTGGGCCATTTGTCTGTTTCTTGCATACCAGTCTCTGCGGAGTGTTTGTGCCTCAGCAGCTAGGTCAGGTGGCAATGCTGACATTTGGGAGTCCTCCATATCAGAAAGTATCTAAAATTTTTTAAGCGAGGTCAAATTTAGAAAAAAAGAAATAATGTCTGTTGCAATTATGGTAAGACTTAAGGTGATTCTTATGATGTTTACTATTCCATGTAGATATTTGCAGTTAGATGTAATTCATTTTATTGATTTTTATTGATGTGGCAAAACCTGGCCTACTATGATTTTTTAATCGTAATAATAATATTACCTGACTATACAACACCCCTCAAAATACTCATATACGATTTGATCGACAAATGTCTATTTAGTATTTTTTTATGGAGTGCCAAACTTCGAAACATAAGACAACTAAAAATTATAATACGCAGATCAAAGACTGCCATGTAAATGAAAACAAATACCAATCGGACAAAGAAAAAACATGACGCTACAACACTTTTAATTGCAACTACAGTAAAAATAACTGTCTTCTTAAATTTAAAAATGCTTTACAGTCGTTGTGGAGCGATTTCTGCACAAGCTTGTCTTATGCGATTCATTAAGTCATCCAAATTCCTTGGTCTGTTTTTATACTTTTTGATAAAACCCCAAAAGAAAAAGTCGAGTTATTTTGAAATTCCGCAAAACATTGTCACAGAATTTGCACCGCTCGCACCCAATTCGAATTTGCAATTACGGTAAACAAACAAATAATGCCATGTATCGAGGCGCGACTGGAAATATTGGGAATTGACGAGAGGCCTTCGAGAAATGGATCTAGAGATGCTAGAAAATACCTGGAATATTCTTTTGATCTATAAGTGAAGAATAAACGGCCGAGTCAGTCAGTCTTGAATTAGAGAGTTGAAATATTACTGAAAATTTCAGTCCTTATTAAATTAAAAAAAAAATCGATTCAACAGATCAGTTCCATTAAATTTTTGGGCATTACAATTGATTATAAAATGATTTGGGGAAAATCATATAGTGAATCTATTCTCTAAATTGTACGACGTCCAATAAGACAGTTGCATTCTACTGTAAGTTTAGACATATTAGAATTGGTTTATTATGGTTTAGTACAATCAACAATCTCATATGGGTTAATGTTTTGGGGAATCTTCAGCATATATACAATTTTAAAACTGTACTGTATAATTATTTAGTAAAACAGGCCTTTTATTCTGTGGATGAATATTTATGCTCGATAATGTTCGCGCGCGCGCGTGTATGAATCTTAATTCTTTTGCATGTTTTATAGTTTTTATGTATGTTAGTTATGTAATTAAGTATTTGTAGTTTATCTATCTATGACATGGCTAGTCCAATAAGTTCATACATTTGTGAGACTTCAGTGATAAAAAAGTTTATTATTTTTATTACCTAACAAATTTAATATATTTTTTAGATGTGCACAATGGTAAATTTCAGACTAAATTCAAAGCAACATGACAGTTGAAATGTTGGAATTGCAAATTCTATGTGAAATTATGATATTCTCATAAATTGATAAACTGAGAAAAGCATTTCTTATGTATTGTTTTTGCATACACCTACGGTTATTTATGGATTTCTCATTTTTAATTTGCCATTGTAGAAGTAATATAATTAACATTGATAATTTTTTACGTGAAAAAATTCTAGCCAGTCAAAGCATCGTTTTATTAAATAATTTTAACCTAACTAAATAATTTCACACCGACGACATGGCAATCAGCACCGAAATTACTCAACTTATGTTTTGAAAAACAATGTGCTTTCATTCCCAAGAAAGTTTTAATTTTATTTAAAATTAAAAACAAAAGTCAAATGAAGTTACTCACCATTGTTCTTAATGACGGTTGTAAAGTTTCAAAGAAAGCCCCAGCATCCACTGGTTCATTAGGATTAGCCCTTGCTGCGGCTTGTCGTTGTTGTTCGAGTCTCTGTTGCGTCAACACTTCTTCTTGCAGTGCTGGAGGCAATGCCGCTAAGAATTCCGGACTAACTTCATTGGAGGCACTTGCCTGTTCTTGTTCATTATTTGCAGAAGTTGCAGCGCTTGCCGCAATACGTTGCTGAAGACATAATATTCTATGCTGTTCCAATACCTCCCTACGCATTTCAGGCGGCAATGCCTCCAAGAATGAAGGATCTACACCTTCTGGAATTTCTTCATCAGTATTAACTGTGCTGGGACCAGCTTCGCCAGGTGTGGCGCTGTTCGAAGCTTCACCGGTGCCCTCAGAACTGGCCGCAGCCTCATTTTCACCTTCACCTTGGCTGGTACCGGCTGATACTTGTGTACGAGATGCTTCTCTATCACTGTTCGCTAATGAGTCGATGTGCTGGTTGATCGCTTCCTCAAAAATAGCTCTGAGAGGATTAGTAGATTGTGTATAACGTATGAGATCTTGGTTTCTTTGGGTTTCGTTAATTTCATTGTCTTCCTGGTCACGATCACCACTCGGTTGCAAAGGTGTAGAACCGACAGGACGTGCAAATATTATATTAGGTCTTGTTGATCGTATATATGCAGGGAGAGACATTTCAAACGGATTGGATGACTCACTATCAGTTCTGATTTCCGATTCTGCCCTGCTATTCGAATCATCTGTGTTCCTAGTTATATTCTCTGAAGCTTCAGTGGTTTGCACCGCAGCGTTTTGTGTAGCTTCAGTTATGCTGCTTTGAGAGTTTTCGTTGGAACCTCTCACAAAGCTTAGTTGGAGTGGAGATAGAATAATATCTTCGTGTTGAGTATTCCCTTCAGATCTATCATTAGAAGTGTCTGATGTTTCCAGAGGAATACCATCAATGTCTTCGTCATCTAGACAAAAATTTTAACAATAAATAAATTATTATAAAGGAAAATTATAACATTGAAATTTATTTATTTGTTTTTATGTTAAAATTTAAAGTATCTTAATAATTCGGAAGTGAGACAGGATTTACTATTGTACTAACATCTCTGTGTTAGTACAATAGTTGTAATTGTGGGTAATAGAAGCATCTAACTGCTTGATTTGGCGAGTACTTTATTCATACCTATCTACCTGATTTTTATTTAATAAATGAATGTTACTGACTGCTAATTATTAGACAGTATTTTGTGGGATCCAACCCCCCTGATTAATAAACAATGTATGGAATTAATTCTAGAATTTGATGCCTCATCAAATTCTTTAACAATTAAACAATGGTTGACAAAAATTGATGCAATTACTGAATATTATAATAAACTATAATGCAAAAATATTTGCAATGACTTGGTGATTTGCCGGAAATGCTAAATTGTGGTACGATTGTCAAATCAATCTAACCTCTTCTAACTGGAACATGTGGCAAGAAAAAATAATACAAGCTTTTCCTTCACTGAAAGGCATCGCGGCATATATCAGTTTGTCAATGTGGAAAGAAGATCCAAAGATCCTATTGTTTAGGTATCTTGAGAGGTATTTATAAAAAAGAGTCAGGTTGTGACGGTTTACCATTTTTTGGGTATTTTTTATTATGAAGACGGAAATTAAAACGTTTGTATCCTACTCCCTTAGGCCAAAATGAGTCATTGTAAAAAGCATCCTTTAACTTTATGTCAGCTGCTATCATAAAGCATCTGTGATTTGTATCCTTGGCATGCAGATTTTCAACTATAAACTGTTCTTCACATCCTGTACTGAACTTTCTTGCTCTTTTACTTTTACAAGTAATTTTTTTTCCTTCTTCCAGTCTCCATATTTTTTTTTCAGGGTGTTATTTTGCAGGTTGATTCTTTGAATTTTATAATTCAAATCTCACGTCTTCTTGATACTTTTGAAGTTCTTCTTGATATAGTTTTAAATTCTGTTCATTTTATTTTTATGAACAAGCAGTTCTTCTCCTTTAGTTTTTAATTTTTCTAAAAGCTCTTCATTTTCCTGTTTATACTTATTTTCAATGTATATCCATCATCTTCAAATGCTTGTGACCGTCTTCGTTGTTTAGCTATATATATGTCTTTCTGAACTAATTCCTCTTTGAGTTTAATAATGTTCTCCTTTAAAATCT
Source organism: Monochamus saltuarius (assembly GCA_025584915.1). Taxonomy (NCBI): domain Eukaryota; kingdom Metazoa; phylum Arthropoda; class Insecta; order Coleoptera; family Cerambycidae; genus Monochamus; species Monochamus saltuarius. The sequence goes on along the minus strand of CM046730.1, from coordinate 17,185,026 downwards.
CAACTACGTCTTGCCCCTGTCTATCTTCGCATTCCTTGCTACATATAATTTTGTGGCCTTCAATTTTTAAGACGTCTCTTCATTCTAGGCAGCTGTTGTGGAAGACTGCAAAACACACTGATGTGCACACTGAACATGAGAGCTCCTTGTGTTTGCAACATTTAAATGTAAATGCCTTATTAGACATTTTTTTAAAAAATCGGAAGTCCATAAACATTTATTTGGTTCACTGTATATTTCTCACTCTTCTAAAGAAATCTATCTGATTGGAGATAGCTTTTTCTTTTATCACTTCTTTGGAGTAGTTTATTGATCATTAAACGTTCTTGTGCAATGAAGAGACAGACGATAAGAATATTGATTCAGCAATTATTTATAAACTTGGAGATGTGGTTATGATGGAAATAGCACCAATGATGATGGACTTGCTAATGCAAGAAATACCCAGCTGTCCAGAAATACACTAGACGTGTTAGGGTAAAGGTTCATCGAAATAACTGGTAGCATGTGAAAATTTTGTGACAAGACAGATTTAGAATATTTCACTTACTTATTCCAGAATTCCCATGTGCCTGTGTGAACTGCTCGGCTGCTTTGGGAAACCACTGAATTCTTATCTGAGATAGACTTTACCTAGGTCTCTCAATCTAAATCTCCTCAATTTTCTTTTTGAGGCCATCTTAAAAGCCTAGTTTATCATACTTCTCCAAATAGCAGGGAGGAATTATTAAATCACATAATTACATACGCTGATGTCAATGGAAATGATCACGTTTCGAGTACAGCAAACATATTTGAGCAATTTCAGAAAAGGCATTAAAGTTTAAAATGCACATATTTCAACATCTTACTTAACAATTCCATAATTTTTTAATTTGTAATTTCCATAGACATTTTTTTTTTTCAAATGTTGATACTTTAGAATTTATGCCTTATGCATACAATACATATATGTTGACAAAAAAGCAATTTTTTTCAAAAACGCTAATATAGATATCAATTGAAATAAGATATATCTTTTTTTTTAGTAATGTGAGGAATCAAACTAAAAAAAAAAAATGTACATTTGACAACTCTTTCGAAGATGTATCATTTTAACTGGATAATCCCGTCTGTTCCTGTATAATGCAGGATCAATTTAAACTTGTAAACAAGCATTAGCACGAGTTACTATAAACAATTTTAATTAGTTTTTTCACTGCTTTTATAATAATTAATTCCTTGCTTTTAATGTGCTTATAATTATTAATGCATTAGAAGATGCAGCTGTGAGCTATTAATCCATTTATATTCCCAAATTTGGTAAATAAATATGAAACAAAAAATATACATATAGCCTACCTTCTCTAGAGGTAGGTTCCGTAGAAACATCTGCTGGGGGGATAGGGACACCATCAATATCTTCATCATCTATAAAAGAAAAAATAAAAGCACAATATACTTGTGACAAAAAATGAAATTTAAGTATGTACCTTCTTTATTTTGTTGCTCTCCGGGAGCAGAATTGGGATCATCGTAATTAAACAAAACAGTTTCTTGACTGAAATCATCATGGATTTCTGGATCAGTTTTCTGCTTTCTCTTTTTAGAATTCTCCTCGTCTTCTTTTAACTTCTTATTCCGTAGTTCTTCGTTTCGATACTTTATCAAATCGGGAATCAGCCGATTACAAACGTATGTCGTGCAATCGTACACAGATTCTAAATCTAACAATTTTGATTCAATATTCCACCAGTGTAATACAGGTGGTACGTGACTTAAAGTGGCAGCCAAGCTGGGACCAAAAAGATAACCAGATTGATCGACAAAATCAATCTGTTCCTCATTTGCGGGGATTATACCAAAATTATCCATAACGACAACCCTGGCTGATTCACGAATCTCAGTAGGTCCGCTCAAAAGATTGTTAGCTGACATCATGTTAGCCATATGAGGATCGTGTGGACCTAGAAGTCTATACAATTTTTTTATTAATGACATAATATAACTGTTAACTATTTTATAATACCTTTGCAATATAACTGGAGGATTTGGATTTCTGGGACTAAACAAATACTGATAACGTCTAGCTCGATTGGCTCTTTGGTTACGTGTTACAGTGCTTTGGTTTGTTTCTGTATTGTTGCGAGACATCAGAAGCGGATGAGTAATAGCTACTAGAATATAAATATCAAGTTTTCAACTCCTGGGAATTACACAAATCAATAAAAAAAATATAATAAATTCAAACAAAAAGTAATTTCCACTTTTCTGAAGCTGAAATTCAAAATATAGTGGTTACCTGTGTGGTCATTTGGGTTATTTTCATCTAAAATGGGTACAGCAAAACCATTTTCATTCCATCGAATCATTCTTGGTAAAGCATTATCGTTATCAGCATCATACTGAATCATTAGAATATCTTCATCTCTATCGTTTGTAGCAATTCGGAACATTCCCGAACTGCCTTCTAGTAAATTAGAACCTATATTAAAAAAAATATGAAAATCTGATAGATTTTATAGACAGTTACGCAGTCTTACCAATTTCTCTCTCCCTATCATTGTTATCATCATCATCATAATTGTTATCTTCATTTTCTTCAGTATCATCAATATTATCATCGTCTCCTTCATTATCGTCATTGCCTTCGTCATCAACTTGATCAGAAGGATTAGAATCTGATTCTCCAGAATCTGTACTCATTAATTCTTCCTGTAAATCAAACTAATATTATCAGATAGAATCATGTAAAGGCAAAGAAATGTTTTACCGTAGCATCACGTTCGTGATCATATCCAATTGTACCATCTTCGTCGATGTCCATGGTATTGTTTCTGCTAGATGGAACATCGTTGTAACCTTGACTGTTATCGTTATTTCTTTGTTCCAATATTTCCATCATCTCTTCCAGAGTGTTATCGAGTTCTCCAGTTCCTACAGCATTATTTTCTAAACTGGAAGCTACAGCAGATATATCGTGGTCTGTATTCTCAGTGTCTTCTATGTCTTCACCTTGAGCATTTGTGCCCTCAGTGGAAGTACCGCTTTGTGCACCGGTAGTTTCTTCATTGGACTGTTGACTTTTTCTATTCTTGGTCTGATTGCCACTCGGAGTGGGCTGATTTATAGTTCTAGACAGCCATTCCAATGGTTTCAAAGCAGCGTTTGCAGTAAAAGACGTATTTGGTGAAGACAAATCTAGGTAGTGTGTTATTTTAGCTAGATCATTGAACACCCCACGTCTGATCATGAGTTTCACTATGTTATTAATACTGCAACTTGTCCATCTGTTGGCGTGAGGAAGAGGACAATTGTCAATCATTGTAGAAATAATCCCACAGATATGCTGAACCTGGTTATGTTTTTCAGAAGACTCCGGAAGATACAATGCCCTAGTCAGTGCAACCTTAACCTCTGATACTAATGTTATTTGTGCTTCTGGAGAATGGTTTGAGGATGCTAATGCTGCTATTAACATTCTGCACATAGTTGAACAATCGGGATCAGATATGTTCTCTGTTGCTGGCAAGATTTTGTCAAACATAAATGCTAGTGCAGAGGTGTCCTCTGTAATAACATCGCAACAAGCAGCTTTGTACTTATATTCTGTAATTAGTTTAGCTATAGGTCCAAACGACACTACAGCATCTGCTAATATTTTTAAAATGACAGATTTAGGTAACATCGGTTTTTTGGTGGAGACTTGACTCTTTTTGTTGTCAGTAGGAGTATTTTCTTCTCCATTTTCCGTATTAGATGTATGTGCACTTGTTGAAGGAGCAGATTCATTTTCATCTACATTAATAACTTGACTTTCTGAGTCGTTCTTAGGTTGTTCTGTCTCAGCTAATTCATCTTCAAGGGGTTTTAGGAGGGCATCGAGTAAATCACAGACAACTTCTATTGAAATGGAATCTTCTAATGGAGGCGCCTTGTTGCGAGTAGGTGGTTCCACTTTCAAGGGTAAAGTTGTTTCAGCAGGTTCTCCTTTACTGGCGTTTTCATCAACTCTTAATATATTACTAGCTACTTCATCAAAAGCTTCTGGGTCACGAGTTATAGCACCGCCAATTTGACGAGTTAAATAAATTAAGTCCTTGTATGGAGGAGGGATAGTAGCTAGAGTCCTACCTCTTATTACTTTTTCCATCGCATATTTCAAAGTATTTGGTTCTTCCAATGCATGTCTGATTAATATCGTAGCTAAAATGCCAAATCCTCCAAAGTCGCTGATTTGTCTCATTTTTAATAAACATTTAACACCTCCATTTTCAACAAAAACTTTGGCCATTTCAAATTCTCTTGTAAAACGGACACAAATTTGGAGAGCAGAATGTAAAAGGTCTTTATCTATAGGGAGCTGCATGAGTCTTACACAAGCTTTCACTATTTCTCTTGCTTGGTTTTCACTCAAACTAGGTACAGGTACACATCTCTTTTCTTCCTTTTCAGTTAAATCTGCATATCGTGGTTCTTCTGGTACAGGAACATTGATATCAGTGCAACTAGGGTGGGTTAATGACATCAATGTCATTGTTATAGGTCGATTATTTCCAGTCTCATCATTCATTTGTAGCATGTTGGCAAAGGTAACGGTGTATCTTTTTCTACCACAAGTAACTCGAATACTTTGTTCTCCATTCCAGTAAGCTTCATTTATTAGTTTGTTGTTGCTGCTGGAATAATGTGCCCATTTTCCAGTAACCAAGTCATACCATCTCCATATACGATTGGTACTCATGTGCATTTTGAATTTTCTATCGGTGCAAGTTGCAACTTTTGACACTGCATCAAGTAAAAGGAAACTAGGAGCAAGCCATTTAGGTTCAGAGGTGATTTCTAATCCGATCATCATTCTAATAGAACAGCACATTAATTCTATAAGGGGTTCTAACAATTTTGCTCTGTGGATAGCATATCCACATGGTATTTTCATTTCGAAGTAGGAAGACACCTCAAAGAAGAGAATATAGAGGTGAATATAATTTGTCAAACGTTTAGCTATTTGTGAATCTGCAATTGTGTAATAGCTTATAATGTTAGGTTCGTAACTGTATGAACAGAAAGAGATAGCCTCTACACATTCATAAATTTTTCCAATCAATGTATCCAGCAAATTATCTCTATAAGCTCTGCCGTTTCTCTTCATGATAGTAACAAGTAATTCACAAACTTTATGAACTGTTTCAGGTATCACTTCCAATAATTTTAAGCACACATCTAGGGCGTGGTTGGTAAACTCATTGATTAAGTTTTCAAATGATTTTCCTTGTTCCTCTAGAGATTCTTTCTTAGTATCAACTGGCGTAGGAGTACAACCAAGAGATATTGCAATCGCTTGTAAAACTTGATCATCTTCTGATTCCACCTCCATAGAATTTCCAGCCGAACGTATCAAATGAGGAGGATTAGATAAAAGATAATCCGTAGCTTGTTCCAGAGTAGATGAATGTAAAAGAGCTTCTATAGCATGTTCCCGGGTGAAACCCATATCAATTAAATGCCGTAAATTGTCATCTGTATCTCGGATAGTCGGTGCACTAGAAGGTCCAGCACTGGAATTTCCAGAACCATCACTTTTATTTTCATCAGACCGTAATTTTTCTTTTATAATTTTTTCTCCTCGGAATATATGGCGGAGAACGGTTAATAACGTTTCTGTCATTCTGGCTCCATACGATGGCAAAGGTGTCTTTCCCCAAAATAACATAACACTTTCAAACGCTAGTCTGTGAATTTGTATCAAATATTTCAATGGATCAAAGCTGTAACTGTGAGATGGACGACTTGAAATTGTGTGAGGAGATTCCAGAATGGCTTTGGGATTAACCATTTTTTCTAGGAGAGTTAACCAAGCATCCAAAAAACCAAGAGTACCTGTACAATATGAAACAAATATGGTAACAAATAAAAAAATATATATAAGTATTAAAATTTTGTATACCCTAGGATTGAAATCGATTTTTAATGATTTACAATTTCCTTGAATTATAAAGTAAGATAAAAATTGCATATCATAAGTGATCTGCATAAGAATAAAAAAAATCTATTAGTAAATACATAATATTACTTTCAAATAATCAACTCAACCTGTATTTTAAGGTCGCCATATTTCTGACCAAAAATGACCTGTATTTACAAAAATTGTATTACTATTCACATACAGTTATCAAATATGTCTTCTATCGTATTAAGCTGTTAAAATGAACTGGTGTGAAAGCAGCAGCCAAAGATAGTAGCTAATTCTGTCGATTATGCCCGAGCGCTACCATGGATATTTGAAATCAATTGGAGCGCCTCAAAATTTAAAGGTTCCATAAATCCAGAATAAAACAATGTCTCAAGCACAAAAACGGGTAATATTGGCATGCAATACATATATTCACAAAAGGCAAATATTACAAAAAAGGAAAAAAGAACCGAAACATTATCACCTAAAAGAATGAGAATAAAAAATAATTACATGGCACTCCAAAACCGCATTACGTTCAGCCACCATGTGTAGAAAAAAGATAATTAATTTCAAATATAATATGCTAGTATTCCTAAACGGCATTAGCTTGGAAAAAACTAATTAACTGGAGACTATGAGATAGTACTTTTAAAAATAAGTAGGTTTTTTGTTATAAATATTCTTCCAAAAAAGCTCACTCACTCTCTTTGCAATACAGAGTAATGAAATTAAAAAAAAAATACTATTTTTGTGTACAATCGTTTACAACAATAATGGCACTCTTTAAAATGAATTTTGCGATTTCTTTTGAACTGCTAACACTGTAATACTGCTAATTTTGAGTTTTCGAAAAATTATGATAAGTTTTTGTGTCATTAAATTTTCGTATAGAATCACCACCTGGAATATTTATGCATCATTTCTGGACACCCTGTATATAAGTAAAAAGAATTGAGGATTTACAAAGGTTTATAAAATTCAGCGTTCCATTCGTTTACAGCCGATGTACGTGTCTGCTACCGGTTGTCACAATTTAACCTACATTAAAAATATGCTGTCATAAAAGCATTGTTGGTATATTGTGTCCGTAAAAATCAAATATAAAAACTTAGCTGTATTGAGGTATGCCTCCGCTGCAGCCGGCGGAACATACCTACGTAGCTATACAGTTATACACATTTATAGTGGCTTTTCAATTGTCATGGAAGTGTTGCTGATGTGTTCTTGTTCTGTTCTGCTTTTTAACTGCTCCTGAACGCGTCGTTTTTGCCATTGTAACTTAAAACAATTTTTATATTTTTTTTCTGGAGCCTTAATGTTAATAACACTTTCATATAAAGGATACATACTTACCATAACAAAGATATCCATTGTAATGAATTATAAATGGTTTAATAAATAATAAAACAACAACCTCAATGTTTGAAATGGAACATAAAACTCCACAAAAATTGGTAGAGCACAAGGGGGCAGGGGAAAACGATAAAGACCACTTCAAGAGTAAAAACTACGGTTTGTCATCTTTTTCAATTACTCATTTTAAAATAGTAAATCATTCGGTTATGTATTCTCGCTTAAAAACTATGCCACGTTGCATGACCTTGTATCCTAAACAACCCGTCTTTGTACCCCTGTTCCCCACTACAGTACAGTACGTCGCCAAGCCACGCTGACAAAATAAAACGAATCTCTAACATGCAACTACTTCACGTTGATAAGAATAAGCTTCTCTGATGCCATTGTTAGTGTTACAAACTTTTAACAAAAGTGATTCGCAAGCAGCCAACGACTCCATGTCATCGTTGCACTGTACAAATACTTTGTTGCCCGTCGCACACTACAAATTTGTACAAAGGTTAACTGCCAAGCAGTCTACCTGAAACAAGCAGCTAGCAGGCAGTAAAACTACAAACTTCTGTCCTTACTGCATAACATCAAACTACTGTAAATTATTCCCATCTATTTCCTATCAGTTGACATTATTCTTTCCTGTAGCGCCAGCTCTCCGACAACAGAAGCCACCAAATCATTCTTTTAGTTAATATTATGTATTATTAGCATTGCATTGTTACAACCCCAAAGCAGCTTGTGTCAAATACCTTGTATAAAGGAAATCATAATTCAGATATTATTTTAAATTTTCCACAATATTGTATTTAAGCGGTGCTACTTTTTTTATCGATTGAAATTTGCATGGTGTAGAGATCTTGGATATTAAGGAGGCCACCTCAGTCGCTCATAATGCCAACTTTACGTATTGAATTGACAGGTCTTACTTCTTGGTTTGTCTGTGATAAAACTGAATTATGAGTTTTATACAAATTTTGTAAAAAAAAATTCTTTCCAGTTGATATTGGAATAAGAATTGAAAATATCTTATTGTAATATGGTTATTTTGTATGTAAAACTTCATGTGTAAGTTAAGTTCCCTGCATTCCTGATTGTGCAGATTTCGAAAATTATTGAAATAATATTAAATATACTTACTACTCACATAACAAAGTTTTATAAAAATATAACTCACCTTCTGGAAGTACAGAATATTCAATATCTTCATCCGCATTGAGATTTCCAGCGTTCAAAGCCCATCTGAATGTCTTGAAAAATATAGCCTGGCCCCCAAGACTAACAAATTTCTTTAGCATAAGATGATATGGATAGCGTCTTTCATCAAATAGCATTGGGCTTGTGAATCCAACACTGCATATCAAGAACGTTAGACGACATTTTGCCGTAGGACATGGTGGTAATCTGTCACAATCTAATCCTTCAGCAAGCAAAATATTCAGAGCTGTCGCTACATTTCTTGCATAAAGCGAAGGCATAGGGGGTGCTGCAACAATGTTTTGTCCTCTTCTTTGGCGAATCGGGGAACCGACACAGAGCTTCACTAGCAAACCGAATAGTTCCGCCAGTGCCCTGCCAAGTCTTGATGAAGCTCCTAATAAGGGTTTGATGTACTTCAAGTTACGATTGTCTTGTTTGTTAATGGGGGCGCCTGTCTCACTATCAACATCCATCGATATCGGAGGTGGATTAGTGCTTAATGCCTCCATAGCAGATGCAACATTTCCTGTTGTATCCGATGTTGAGTTTCCTTCACACTGCAATAATTAAAAACAACTTATGCAACTACTTAATGCATCTATTAAATAATGAAAGGTTGGCAAACGTGTTTTCAGTTCAAATAAATTTTTTTAATTACAGCATGTTTTCATTACATAATTAAAATAGAACTGATATTTACCCTGTCAAAAAAGGCGTTCAGCTTTTCTATGTCTTCTCGAGTGAAATCACAATCCGAAGGGATCAAATCATCGCTACAATACGCCAAAAGCAAAGTACTTTCCCAAACCAAGGATGTATAGAGATCAGCTAGGCCCTTTAAAACTTCAAGTCCTTCTTCAGAACCCCAATGTTGTAGCGAAAGGTTCCTGATTTCCGTTTGCCCAGTTCGACAGATATGGACGAACATTATAACATAACCATGTGCAGCACCCATGGCATGTAACAGTGGAGTGTCAGTAGCTGTACTAAATGCAGTTTCTATATCTGAAGCATTGGCCAATTCCAAAAGGAGTTTTGAACCTCCTGGCACCTCCTGTTTTGCATACAGAGGTTTTAATTGATCTAAAACTGCTCCCAATTGAGAGAGTCCTTCTCTGAATAGAACTGGTTCATGTGCAAGATTCAAAATGCTTTTGCAAACTGTGGCGACTGCTTGTGCGGGGTTAGTAACTGGACAGTCAACCGGCAAGTTTCGTAAACCAAGGATTTTCAATAATGGCTTCAACCCTCCTTTCTCGACAAATTCCCTGCAATGATCGTCTGTTGAATTGTTGCTTAGTATAGCATCTATGAATTTCATTGCGTTAAGTATGTAGTCAATCAAGGCAATTGGGGTTCTTTCACTGTTGGATTGAGCCTGAGACTCAGTCTGTGCATTTTGTGAAGATGTCGAGGTTTCGTCTTCATCTTCTTCTTCCTCGTCAGATGAGCCTTCAGCGTTAGTTGTAGACCTCGAATTATTAGATGGTGAGACTTCAGATTTACTGTGTGGTCTCCAACAAATGTACTTCGGATTAGTTCCCAAATAAACAAGTTCTTCAAGCAGATTAATGATGGCCAGGGTAGCATCTTGTCTAAGACTAGGTTGATGGCGCATTAATTCATCCATAGCATTACCCAAGTTGCATGCTGTGTCTGCGGTAGGCTCTGAACTACGTCTTCTTCTCATAGCTGGCAAATAATTAGGAGATAAAAGTATATTGAATAATTTCTCAAAGGGTTTACATTTGGCAAACGATTCTAAACCACGAGTATTCAAACATAGAGCGCTGAAAACATTCGGTAAAGATCCAAGGACTTCTCTTGTGGAAGGAACTTCTTTTACTAACAAGGAGTGCAAAACTACGTCTGTCAGTCCGTTATCTTGCAAAGCGGAAAGTAGCGCTGGTTCTTGATATACATATACTGTCACGACATCGGTAGCCAATAGAAATAAGGACGGACCGTAATACTCAGCATTAGCAATTATATTTTTTAATGAACTGGGAAGAGTTCCTTCCATCAGATGTCTAATACTTTCTGCAAATGTCGAATCTTGGAAAGCCTTTTTTAAGAAGTTTAACATGGACTTAAGAAGAGCTGCACGTTGCGGAAGACAAGTTTTTCCGGCATTTTCCGACACAAATTCCAGGTCTACTGAGGTTATATGTTCCTCTTCGTTTTCTCCTCCTGTTGACGGACCTGCTGCATTTTCGTCAAATGTCTGCTCTGAAGTAGTCATTTTAATTTGATATAGTTGATCTTTTTTACAAAAAGTTACTTCAACCTATAAACAAATCTGTTTAAATTTACTCTTCACTAAAACACCTAACTTACATCCAGTCTGTTGATGAAACTTTGAAGACCTCCGTGTACTTGAAAAGCTTGCATGTCGATGTTAGTGATTAAATCTATAACACGTACGGCGCGAGTCACAAACTGAAACCAAAGAAACATAGAAAACAAAAGTGATACTTAATTCAATAAACATACAGTTATGTGATCCAGTTCAAATCCTTGCCAATTTATCACTTGAAGAAGAGATTCCATCATTCCACAAGAAACTAAGGCTTCTCCTCCCGACTCGTAACTAGCTAGGTGGTACAGAAACGAGAATAATGCTGTGGTCAAGCTAACAGGAAACTTAGAATCTGCTGAACTGTTGTTGGCACCAGCAGCCTCGATATCGAAGTCCATACCTGCCGATTCTAAATGCGATGCTTCTTGGGCATTACAAAAGTCCGTTTTGCTAGACTCGTTACTGGACTCGTCAAAAGATGACGCTGATATCTCATCTTGGAGTTTCATTTTTTTGAAGGCACTATGGCCAAAGTCAACTTGATTTGTTAGCGATGATATACAATTTCTCACTAAAACTGGCAAAAAACCATGGTATTGACTTGCACCTGTCACATCTATTATGTTGTTCAGTCTCGATCCAGGTCTCCTACTAAAAATTAAATTTCAATATATTTTTGCTAAATTATTAAGAAAAAACACTTACTTTGGGACGTGTGGATTTCTATCCAAATGTATGATAGCAGTTAATGTGCGTAATGCAGCACATCTAATATCTGTTAACTGTGGATCTTGCAGTTCTACTACCTCTACTAATTCTTCTAGAAGACCATTGTACAAAAGGTTAGAAGGTGAATCTTGGATTGCATTAGAATAGACAAGTACAGACAAAGCTTGCAGTCTTGCTTGAACACTTTTTAATCTATTGCGATAATCTGCAAAATGAGTGGCTAACCTCACGTGGGTAAATAACCACATCTATAACATGGAAAACATGAAGAAAACTTGACATACTAGAAACTGTAACTTACTTCTTTTTCTGGAGGTACATAGTACAGACTAACTAGCGATTTCATAATTTCTGCAGGCGTTTTGTGAAGTTTATCAATGTGTTCTATGTGAATTATATGAAGATTTGGTTTTCCAATTCTTGGTTCTCCCGTTCTAGGATCTCGTCTAGGTGATTTTGTCTCATCTTCTCTATGAAATTCTACGTGCAATGTCGTTGCAGATGCAGGAATATCTTTGTCTGCTTGACAGCAAGTGGCTAATCCAAATCCATTTTCTTTGCCTCCCCAATTCTAAAATATATGTCCGAGCTAGATTAACATACTATAAAAAGTTTTAAAAAATTTACCTCTGCTAAATACTGCAAACGTGAAAGAAGACATTCTTTTTCATCAGGCTTTAGTCGGGTTATAAAATTGCTTCTTTTAGAAAACATGTACAATAAATTTAATACTTCTAAAACAACTGACATATCATTTGATTCCAAAAGGACTAACAAGTGTTCCATAGAATTGTACAGGTGGCGAGAAAAAGAGTGTTCTATTAATAAACTGGTGAATCTCAAAATACATATTAGCAGCTGAAAGTCCTGGAATAAAAAAAACCATACATACTACATCTACCTGTTTATATTACAATACTAGTTGAAACAACAACTCAATCTTAAGCGACAGACAAATATAAAACAACACACCTTCTCCTTTATCGATGTCGAGTGACCCAATTTTCATCAGTACCGAGAATTATTGTTTCAAATTTGAGGTCGTGTCTCTTTGTTTCAAAAATTTAAATGTGGTTTATTATCAAATTACAAAAAAATTATTCAGTTGGACTTTGAATGAATAACAAATGTTAAGGATGTATCTAAGAACCTATACGAATTTAATTACTATTTACATATATCATTTTATTCTAGTCGAAATGGAGTACCTACATTAAACAAATGACACCTAATATAAACATTAAACTATTAATACTATAGAATGTTAATTTGATTTAGTTGATTAGTTCTTTTTGATTTTGCAATGCATTTTATACAAGATGAGTGACTTATATCACTTCAGTTTTCTCCTTAGTCAAATAGAACATGACAACACGACTACACTGTTCAGCAATCTAACATTGTGAAAAATTTCATGATTCAGAATTAACAAACACTGTATCTTGTCATTTTTACTTTTGTATGATTATCAAAATCAAGCTCATACATTGCAGTTATGTACATTCATTACAATATTTTCCAATTCTAATATGAATCAGACATGATTAGGATATTAAAATAATGAAAACTTATCTCGCATAACTACCTAAGCTAAAAACATTTGACTTACCTGTTCGTTATAAGTATCACACTTAAGAACCCATTTGTTATCTTCACTTCTTTCAGCAGCTGTTCCCAAAATTCTATCAAATACATCAAGCACTTGGGCCCAATGCAATAATTCACACTTTCCAAATGTCCAGGAATGAATCCTAGACAACTCATCTAAAAGTTCAGTCCGAGAACATTGTTGAAGGCGTTCAATGAGCTGCTGACATTCTAAAGGTACTTCCGATGTGCTTTTACGCACTCTTGATCTGTCTATTTTCATTTTAATTGGTGATTTTTTAGGCTTACTTCATATTTATAAGCAATAAATCAGCTGAAACAAAATACTTATATCTAACCAATTTATAAAGTTGCACTGACAATTATTATTTATAATGACCATGTACAACTAATTTGATTAGTCAGAATTCTTCACTGGAGTTCTAGAAAATGCAACAAATATAGAATATAGTTTTTTTAATGTGTAGTATAGGAAATATTTGCTTAGTCACCATTTTTCTGTTGCCATTATAAAAATATAGAAATAATGAAGATTAAGGTTATCTTAGCAGTCAATGATTAGGTCGTTTAAGGAAATATTAAGAAAAAACTAATAACACACCGTAGATTAAAAATCACACAAATTTATACGTACGCTCAATCGGCCATATTGGAAAACTGAATTGACAAAACAAATATCACGACAATAGCTGACAACAAAATATACAAACTAAACAAACGCAAAATTGAACTTACAATTTCTTACGTTGCTTTCTCTAAATACACAAAACTCATGTAAAATTTCAAATTTCATCGACTGATGTTTATTGTTTTCGGATAAATATTTAGCTACTGACTAGGACCGCACCACTGTTTCGTGATTTTATATAACTAACGGTCCTTTGTGCTTCATGTGGTACTAAAATATTCTGCAGTAGAACACTAAATCGGACAAAATACTTAAACATAAAACACACTAAGGCACCGAACACTACGAAAAAACTTATATTTAATTTAACAAAATATTTTGGTAAAAATCTACAAATATGCACACTTTTAGCGTAGATACTTTAGAAACTGTCTGTCACTAAGTACCAACATAACATAACCAAACAAAAGTATCGTCTTTTATAAGTTACAAACAGCCACGAGATGACAGTACCGACACAAAACGAACAGTTTTTGTCGCCATTGTGGTTCATTATCTACCATAACATTAACCTAAAATGACTATCGTACTTGCAAATTTACAAATAGCACCAAAATGGCGGCAACATATTGTCGCCACATTGGTTCCTTATTAATTTAATTTTACATAGACATATCGGACGCTATTAATTTTATTCAAGAGTATCCCAAAATGTCAAATAAAAGATAAATTCAGTTTTTTATCAACTTTAATAAACTTGCACAATGATAGCGCCAAATTCGCACCATTATCGTATGATTGACCCCTGATAATCGCTATATCTGATTTGTCACCAATCAATCTTTTTCTTTTTTGTCGGTGTTTTTAATTTTTACATTGTCTAATTAATATAAAAAAAACAACAGAAAATCAAGTCCGCAAAACGTAAATTGAGACAGAGTGGAAAAATTAATGATCAATTTAAAGACACTAGATTTTGAAGTGATGAAAAACTAGTAATAAACTGAAAGTTACTTCTTTTTGCCTCTTGCCTGGACAAGCTCTATTCTTAATCTGCTCCGCATTTGGCCAGGCTACTTGCACAGCCATGGGCACATCTTGGTAAATCTTCTCTTGATGATACCTAAGTTTGTTTTTATTGAAGCGAGATGAGCGATGCCATCTGAACCAAGGTAAATTTCCAGAGTGCGGTCTAGCTTCCAGTGAGTAGGCTTTACCTGATCATTTCTGATGACCAACACAGAGTCCCTTGAAGTTGTGAAAGTCTATTTATTTTGATGTCACTGACGTCCTCATCAGAAGCAGCACTTAATGGTCGGCCGATGAGGAAGTGTCCAGTTGTTTTAAATATGATAAGTCATTAAGGTTGGAAGAAATTAGACATAACGGCCGCAAATTCAAAATCGCCTCTATTTGACTAAGCACCATAGTGAATTCTTCGAATGTGAAGGTGGTATTAGCACAGAATATATAGCTAATGCGTAGCTATATTTTCTGTGGTATTAGACAAACCATTTGGTAAACGATGCTTTCTACATTTCTCTCCCACCATAAACCACCAAAATGAAAGGATGCATGCCTTCCTTAGCGCAATCTATAGTGATTTGATTAGAACTTGACTTAAACAATTTGGAAAATTTCCTTTTAGCTTCTACGAAGGTACCAGCAATATCAATCGTCGTAGCGCTTGTAGGAATGAGTCCGTAGATAGACTCGAAACTGCTTCGAATAGCTAAGCAAACAAATAAGTTAATGTAAGATTTTTTTCTTTTGCGTCCCCGATCTTTTCGTGCTTGTATAATAAAGAGACCGGTATAGTCATTGCCCGTGATAGAGAAAAAGGACTAGACAATCGTTTGCAATAATAATGACACTCTCTTAAAACAGTTTTTGAAGTTCTGGAAGTTCTGAATAGAAATTTCATTAAATATCTCTTGGTAAGTAAAACAGCTAATAACTAATGTTAAAAATTTAAAGCAGATTTCAATATGAATACGTCACAAGTTCAAAATAAATCGCAAAATTCATTTTAGTGAGTGTCATTAATATTGCAACCTACTAAGCAAGATAAAATTGCTGCAACATTTCTCAAAATTTACAAACCAAGCTGTAACGTTGCAATAGCTTTTACAGAAAGTTCGCAAGGGATTTGTGACAAAGTTATAATTTCCCCCCAAAAACTTTGCAAGAAAACATTATTTTAGAAAGTTTGCTACAACTTTTCTTAGCAAGTTCACAGTAGTTTAAAATAAATGTGCTTGCCTTGCCTACAAAGATAATTAAGAAATTACCAATAAATATTGGCATTTGCTTTAAATTTTAAATAGTTTAAAATACGTCTGTCTTCACACAATCACACATTCAGATTGGTGATTGGTGGTTTCAAAACTTTCAAACATTCAAACTACTAGAAATATTTCGACTTTCGACCAGTTAATTTCCAAAATAATAGTAGTTGTCTCCAGTCTCCACACCTCCCAGGATAAAATCCTTCAACAAACTACAAAGTTTTTCTCTGACCGTGTGGCACTGTGGCAGTGGCCAAACATAAATTAGGGATCTATTATTCCCTTGCCCGTGCTGCCAATTGCCAATTGACAGGGCCCAAATCTTGTAGATATCCTACCAAATTTCGGTTATACAGTATCAGTGAGATATAAGTGGCGCCACCTGTCGCTTATTAATATACATATAAAGTTTCGACATCTTGATTATTTCGTTGCACCGCAACCTTTCTTTTGTAAATTATGTGATAACTTGCAGCAAATACTAATATGTAACCTCACAGAAACTTTTTGCGGTTCACTTATAACAAATTATCATATGAAATATTTTAGCAAGCCTGCAGTTACTTTACAGTGTAAAATTACATATTTAAAATGAATGCAACTTAGTTAAAATGTTATGTAAGGTCTCTTGTTTAGTGGGAACCGATAGTACATTCTCGAGGAAATTCATCAATTTACGGTTGAACATTGTTAGGTTTGCATCTAAAACATGCAAGACAATTTCTCACTACAGCTCGAGCTAAATTGCGTCTTCTAAGAGGTCAAAATTTATCCCTTAGGTATGTGGTCCCTTATGTGTGCAAGCATGCAAAAGGTGTGGACCTGCATGTCTTGTGCCTATATTGAAAAAGCAATTTTGTAAACATGTGAGTTTAAAATTATACAATTTTTGTATTCTTATGATATGAACGGAATCTAAAAATGGAGATAAGCAAAACAATTGATTTTTTAATTTCAACTCTTGACTGTTAGACAGTTGTAAGAATTATTCAGGGAAATTTTGGCTTTGAGATATTTTTGCTAATAAATTGTCTCATAGGTTTTACTTGCGAGTGTCTTTAACTCGGTTTGAGACAGAAATTTCAATAATTTCAACCACTCGAGTCATTGCCACCATAGAGCGCAATTTAAATTTCCGATGGATGGAGACATCTCAACACGATGCCTGATTGTCATGGGTTGAAATATATCGCCATTTGTGTTCATGGTTAATGTTTGATTTTTTGATACGTTTGATTGTGGTATAGGATTTTTAATTCTTTTTTATTTAGTTTTCGTTCTAATGCCTATAATCTTTTTTCCATGACAGATCTAGATTGTCCTAAACACTTTGCTTCCCTTTTCAAAGGAATTTGCACAAAAACGACTTCAGGTATTCTAGTGGTTGTGTTTAAAAATATTTGTTCACACTGAATTTCTTCAGATGGAAATGGTTTTGAAGATGCGCATTCCTCTATTTTCCAGAATTTCAAGATAACAGTGTGCAACTCTTGATTATTTACACATTGCACAAAGGCCCTGCTATAATCCAACCGAAAACAGTGTTTTTTAATGTAGGTTTATGTTTACCTGGTTTTAATAATTCCCAAAAAACGCTTCCGCCTAACAGACTACTGCTCCTGGTTTATAAAATTCGCTATCTGCTAGAGGTTTATTTTTCGGTATAGTATTTATTTATTTTTATTTATTAATATACAATAAGGGCATAGACAAAATCTATTATGTCCAATAGGTAAATATAAAAATAGCTTAATTGCTACTGTGAAAACAAACCAAATAAAATAATGTAGCACAGTATAAGGCCTCTTTCACATTATACGGTTTTGACCGCGCGGCAAAAAACCGTACGGCTGTTGAAATGGAAAAAGGCATGGGGTCTTTCACATTATAACCGTAGCCGTATAATGTGAAAGACCCCATGCCTTTTTCCTTTTTTGCCGCGCGGTCAAGAAGTCAAGACCGTATAATGTGGAAGAGGCGTATAGGTGCGCTTTTTTTTAGTAACCAGTAGTAGTAAACACTACTAGAAAAAATAATTACGTAGTTTTCTTTTCCATTTGCATATAATTTCATATATAATTTCTAGACAGGGTGTGCTAATTTAAATGGCTAAAACCGCACTTCGCTAATGTATTTGTTATCTACGTAAAATTTTCATTCAAATGGTGTATCATATAATATATTTATATATGTAAATAAACAAATTTTATTGATGTATACAGGATGTTCCGTTTAAAACCCTTCATCCAGATGTCTGGAATACTAAAAAAAATATTTAGGTTTTGTACAAATGATTTCCGAATAAATTATTTAAACTTCCGTAATCCACTTCACACCATTTAATTTTGAAGCAACTATTCACTGATTTTAGAGTTGTGCTTGAAGCTGTTTCATTTAACTCCAATATTTTATTAAAGAATATTTCTTTTTTGTTTATTATAACTTCTTAAAAATTGAGGTTAATGATGTACAGCGTGATTAATTTTATTATCCTTTTTAATATGGCAATGAAGAGCAGATTTAATTTTATGAAGAAGTGCTCATATAAACATAGGTCCTGTTTTACTTTGTTTAGAAAAATTAATCCATTACTTAATTCAACATTTCAATCTTAACTGGGAAATATATATTACGTATGTGAATTTAACTATTTCCGTTTACTACTATTTAAGTATTTAGTTTACATGTACATAAAAACCTGCTATTTTCAGCAGATCCGAATAGGTAGATTTTGAGTTTTTATTTACGTTTTGAGGAGCTTTATTGAAATCCAATTCTTTGCAATTCGTAACAATTTTGCCGTAATTTCTAGTAGGTGGCAAACGAGGTAGCAAACTAACTAAAACCACAAAAGAAATGACCAACAAGTTCGATGTATTGTTGACATATTTTTTTTACATTTATTTAAAAGCAATGTCTGACAATATAAATGTATCTTGCTGCTGAATATACATGGATGTTCAAAAAGGAGTAGTGCTCTATTCTAAAACGCCAACAATGGTCGTACACAGTATAGAATCAGACAATATGTCTATTTTTCACATATACAAAAGTACTTGCAATATACACTATATAGTTAGTAAATAGGTACTACTTTTAACCCCTCCTATCGAAGAGAATACCGCTAGCTATTCGTACTTTTTAACTGTTGTAATATGGCTGTCAGTAACGAAGCACTGTGCACGGTGAAAGTAGCACTGAACGGTGTACCTGTTGCATTTCTAGTGTGTGTATATTAAATAAGTGTGAAAACAATCATCTGCTCCCAATCACATTCAAAGGAATTACGCTCTGCTTCTCCAGATCTTTCGAACTCCAAGGGATTAAACATACTATAACTTTTATGTATAGTTTATTACACTCGTGTAAGTACTAATAATTGTTTACTTATTTACTGATAAAATTTCTTATTATATTAAACTCTTCAACTAAATTAACCAAAAATGTATTTCTTAATAATTTCTGAACTTAATTTCATTTAACATTGGTATTTTTTATATATCAGTGTTCTTTAGAGCATCCTTACTTAAATAGTACAAATTATTTATTTAATTAATCACATACTGATGTATGCAAAAAAATTGGATCAGTAGTTCCCCTCTGGTTCACACATTAAATAATAAATAATTATGAAATACATGTCTATTTAATTTTTGTATATTGTCAATTAGATGTTCTAATCAATAAAACAGGCAGTTTTCAATAAATATACATTTTCATCTATCTATTATCTATTTTAGTAGTTCAGGGCATGTTTTGCATTCAATTTTAAAACAAAACACGTTTTTGAAGAATTTCTCGCGGAACACTATTCTTCACTTCCTTTCTCTCCGACCTCATGCAATAATTTGATGTAATTGAAATTCTGATCAGCCTCTTCAAACACATTTATTAAAGCTTAACATTTTATAAATATTTTCTTAAAATATATAAATTTAAAAACTATTTTTTTTTAAATTAAATTCTATTAATTATTACTACTAATTTAACGACATAATAAGCTATAGCAGTAAATGAAGATAAAGAAAAGCTTTCAACTTTTCTAAATAGTAAAATCTTATGTTACTTTCTAATTGTTGACTCATAATATTTTTATTTACATAAAGAGAAGCTTTAATGTTCAATACAGTTTTATTGTATAGCTTTCAAGAATTTATACAGAAATGGGCGAACCTGTATACACCGTTTTTTCATGTTCATTACTTGTTTTGAATACTTACATACATAATGCGTAGTTGGGAAATATCTCAATTTAAAAACCTACGCTTTAGTTCAAGGACTCTAGCCTCAATTTTCAATCATGCAGGACGCACTAATTTTTTCAAAAATACAAGAGTCCAGGGGAAGAATCAAAATAATCATAAATTGTAAATTTTCAGGCAGAGGAATTTAAAATATTTAAACGAAATAGAACTACAACTTATTATGTACACAGAAAAAATGATTATTTTGAAGTAAGAGCTCGTCATCAGTAAAGATTGTTTGATTTAAGTGAAGTAACGCACCTAATAACTACATCTTATTCTTAATACAAAGTAACATATTTTTTCTTGTATACACCTATTACACCTATTATTTAATTGCCTGAGAGATCAGATTTTAAACCTAATTCATATTTTATTATATAAACGTGGCCTTAAAATAATAAATTTGGCAACTGTGGTTGTTGCCCTGTAAGGTAAAGCTGGCTACAGACTAAGCGGTATTCGTGATGAGCGATTTGTAAGGAAGATTTTTAACAAACATGTCTCTAATGTACAATGGTCGTCAGCTTAAAGTCACCACTTCCATGTTTTGTCCCTTTCTAGCACCGTGTATAATAAATGGCACTAGAAAAGAATGGACCATGGAACTGGTGACTTTAAGCTGACGAGCATTGTACCTACTATTCACGAATTTCTGTCTCACATCTCACACATCGCGCATCACGAATCGTGAATATACACGCATAATCTGTAGCCTGAGGAACTGTTTTTCCTTTGCATGATTAAATCAGTTAATATAATAATAAAAAATGGACTAACTAACTAATGGTATTAAAATCTTAAAATTGAAATGTATCTCTTCACATTCTCTTTAATTACTGTAAAACTTACCAATATTTTATTTATTTTTTATTTATTTATTTATTTATTTGCAATACACTGTCCAGACAGAATCCAATTACAGGACAGGAAAAAACAAACGAGTAATAACAAATATATACAAACAAAATAAAATCGGGTATACAAAATTTACATACATATTAAAATTAATGAAAAAATGCATTTTTAATATTTTCAACATTACAAAAAAAATAAATCTAAGGTATTATGCACTAAGAAATAATTGTAACACATAACAAACATTGGAGCATTATTAAGAGCATTAGTCCTGCATGTGGGAATATGAAACATAGAAGAGCGAAAACGCGAAAACGCGTTACTAAATTAGGTGGTGATAATTTAATATAAGAATTAACTTTTAATGTTGTCAATAAAGTAATACACTTAAAAAAGTGTATTTACATTTTAGACAATTTAGAAATTATACTGATTGTATAATTTTGCAAAATAGTAAATAAATATGTATAATATAAATAAATATTTTTGGTTTTAAATTTTGATCACGTCATATTTACATCACAAATTTCACTGTCCCTCGTTAATTCTTATATTTAATATTTCTATAACAGATTATCGTGACATCTCATTACTGCTTAAAAATTGTACTAAAGAAATGAGTAAATATTATATAAGCAGTTGTTTTTTAAATCGTATAGTGTTAGAACAAAATATGTATACAAAGTCGGGCAGCTTAATCGAAATCAAAATCAATCAGCCCCCCATTTGATTACATTGGTGGCACTGGGATGCTACTAATCCATCACGTTACTGTGAATGGAAATGGATACATTTTAAAGGTTTTGCTTCATAATAGAATTGACATGGCTTTTATAGATGGATAGGGAAAACTCCATTAAATATTACCATCAATAGTAATACATAAGACATAAGTTATCTGTATGAACTTGTGTATGTAATAGCTATAAGCTGTACAGTGCACATTTAGATCCTGTTGAGTGCTAGATTTTCAACAGTTCTCGACGGTTGTTGGAACAGATGTTATATATCGTTTGATAGAGCGCTCACCGTAAGCAAATTCATTCAATCCAATATAAGGTGAGAAACGTGACGACGCATCAATGGCAGGAGGGTGATAAAAAATGTCATGTCGCTAGCGTCAACCTCAGGGCAACAGGCACACCCTGTTGTATAAGAGACTTACCCTTCTATAGGACCTCTGGGAGGGTTGACCGTTTAATTGTCCATTACTCGTGGAAACAAAAATGAAAAATGAAACTATAACACAAAGAAAGAGGAGACTGGAGAAAAAAAGACAAAAATTGATAGAAAAATTACAGAACTCTCAAATGATGAAGTGATTGAGAGAAAAAATAAGAGGTGACTTTATATGAAAAAATATAGAGCCTTACATTCAGAAAAAAATAAAGCAGTCCAGTTGCAACATGTGATAAAAATGTGGACTCTGTTATACTTAATGCATGATATTAATAAGACGGGAGGTCTTCCTAAGATATTAAAAATTTTCGTAGGAGCTAAAGTAATGTTGAGATCGAATATTGACGTGACAAAAGGTTTAGTGAATGGCAATATGGGTATTATCACTGAAATTATTTGGCCACATTTCCGTCGTGATCAAGTATATTATTCAGATATATCATCAGTCCGTATTGACTTTGGTCAAGATGGTGTACATCTAATTAGACCAATATCGATACAGTTTCCAGCAAAATATAGCTATGGTACCGCTGAAAGACGAATGCTGCCATTAATCCTGAGTTGGGCATCCACCGTACACAAAATGCAAGGCTGTACGGTAGACCATGCAGTTATTTATCTGGGCTCTCGATTGTTTGCTGCTGTACAGGCTTATGTAGAGCTCTAAGTCGCGGAAGGTCACTAAATGGTATTCGAATAGAAGAACTTGATTGCTCGAAGTTAACAGGAAAAGTTCCATGTAATAGTGACGCGTTAGATGAAATGAAAAGGTTACGTAAACATGAATAAAATGAATTTAGATTTATTGTTAAACATAAGATATTCTAAAAATCAAGGCTCTTGATTATAATTACTTTTGATATTGATTTGAGACTAAAAATTAAGAATATAACCTATAGTTTAAAAAAAATTAAAAAAACACGTTTTAATAGCAAACCGAACTGGGGTGTAATTTACTATATTTTCATAATTTTATAAATAGCTACACTACTGAAATAATTGTAACATTTAATATCAAGCACCCCACGCTTTTTTTACTATAATTGAATTATTTTATTAATAATTTAATTTCTAATTTAATCTTATTCCCAATTAATTAGTCGTAATTGATTGTTGGAATTTTCTATTGCTGTAATACAAACTCTTGATACTTCAAAATTATTTTCTAATTTTTAGTTCGGTTTGCTATTAAAGCGTGTTTTTTAGTTTTTTTAAACTATAATTTATTATAATCGTCTATTTTATAGTAAGCTGGGTACATCTCCGTTAATAGCACAAATTCCAATTTAACATTGTTACGGAGTTACAGACCACAAACCCAACTGATTTGAATTGAAAATTCGTTAAAAAATCGAATTTAATAACAAGGTAGAATGTTAGTTGACTTCCCTGACAACTTTCCAATTCATTTACATCTTCGTTTTTAAATAATTATAAAATTTTACATATAAATGATATGCTAATACTAGATGCAAAAGCTGTTTACTATAATATACTGTAAGAAAAGAAATCCTTCCTATATTTGTTAAAAATGGAAAAAGTGTAAAAACAATATATAAATTTCTAACATCGTAAAATATTCTATATACAAGTAATTTTTTGCTAAAATTTGTGTTACATGAAAATAGAAAAGAATTTTTATTGTTTCACGTCAGCAAATAAATATTTTACGAGGAAAGGGAAACTAGTTGGTTTTCAGTTTAATAAAAAATGAAGTGAGGTTGCCGAGAGCATGAGATCATTAGCCAACAGAGAACAATTAAGAAGCGATACCATGTTTGTGATGCAAATTGAAATAAAAATGTCAAGCAGGTATTCCCACGTATTGTAATACAAAACGAGAAAAGTTACACCAGATTTTGATTGTCTTCTTGATAATGAAGCAACTATCTCACTCTCATTCAGTGTGGAATAATAAAACTGAAATAAAAATGCATCGATTTCGCTTATTTTTTTTATCTCAAGCACAAATTTGTACCATATAAGTACTCGATTTCTGATTTATATTATATTTCATCACTATAATCATGTAAAGACTTTGCAAGAAACAATAATTCAAGAAAGATTAAAACATCTAAAAATTACTGGCTATAGAAATATCTGTGGTGTATACTAGAGTATCTTGGATTTAAAGTAAAATAAAAATAGTAAAATTTAAAAACTCGTTTTGTATGATCTAATCGGTTAATAAAATGAACAAGCAAGCATCATTACCATATTAGGAAGTTGTCTTTACACTAGCAACAAAGTTGTAATAAATAATATATTGCTTAATTCGAATCAAAAATTAAATGTCAATAGATGTATCAATTAAAACAGTTATACGTGAGGTTTAGAAGCATCTCGCATAAAATTATACCGGTTTTAATTCAAAATATATCCTTGTCACTGATATTTAATTTTACCCAAATGGTCATTTAATAGTTCACAGCCTTCCATATGAAATAAATTATATTTTTCTTCTGTTTTGTTTATTGTTATCCTTATCTAGATGCAATCTAACAACTGCTTATAGAATTGTGTTATGGTTACACGATTTTGAAAAGTATGCCATGACATTTTATTTTCAAATAATCGACTGGCTTGCAATTTTATGGACTTTTTTAAAACATGTTTTAGGGTTTTCGGTAGATATGTGCTAATTTAATTGGAGCAAAAAGACCTTGTCTCTTAATTACTTGAAACATCATATTACATGTATACAAGATGAAGGTTTACTTGTTATTTTTTAAACAATCAATCGATTGCAAAACTTTCCACAGAACATGAAAATCTTTCCCTTGCTACTCATTCCTTTCATTACATGCCTATATAATTACCAATTAAATTTCTCTTGTATGGCATGCATAAAAATGCAAATTTGGATCTACTTGCATCTAGCGATAACAATTCATTGGTGATCCCAGAACAGAATTATAAGAGCAATGTGTAACGAACAATCAAAAATACCTTGTTCTTTCAAGAAAAATAGATTCAAGCAAATGAGATATACGCTCCCTTCAAAATTTGAGCCCTTCCAGAAAATGGAAAAAAATTAATTTTATTTTTTTTCTTCCCTGCATACTAATTAACAGAAACAGAACAGAAGCTTCAGGT
Source organism: Monochamus saltuarius (assembly GCA_025584915.1). Taxonomy (NCBI): domain Eukaryota; kingdom Metazoa; phylum Arthropoda; class Insecta; order Coleoptera; family Cerambycidae; genus Monochamus; species Monochamus saltuarius. Next base: position 17,159,615 of record CM046730.1, on the reverse strand, counting down.
CTCTTGAATTTTCTTCAAAAGCTAAGGATTTAGAAAATAAAAAAATAAATGTCATGACATGTTCAACATTTTTTGTAGCTTGTATGATGCCATTATCGATGTTTGATAGGATTTCTTGTTTTTTTTTTATAAAAAATGCTCAGCATTAATTTGTTCATCCTTTGCTCTTTAATTGAGCATTTATTTTATTATTTCCTAATCATTTCCTTAATTTTTCGAAGAAAATTGAAGAGACCTAAAAGTTAGTTTAGTTAGTTTATATTTTATAAAAATTAAATCAATAAAAAAGTACTCCAGTAGAATGAAATACAAATAAGAATGTAAATAAGTGAACCTTGAGGTAAAAAATAAACGATTAATAGAATATCCGCCCCAAACACGTATCAGATCTTTTCATACATAACTTATTCACACTTAAAATACTTTAGAGTAAAATGTAAACAAATTTCTATAAGCTCTTTCTCTTCTCGTCGTATATGGTCAAATACTTCTGTTTCGTTTTGTAAGGTAAAAGGCACGTCGAGTAAATTAGAGAAAGTCAATTTCAGTACGAGAACCTTGGGACATCGTTTTCTTTATGGTCTTCCATTATATTGATAAATGTTATATATATAATTTTTTAAATAACTTTAATACACGTTCGACGATTTTAATGATTTTTGGAGTGTAGGCTTTTGCTTTCAATGGACATTTTGATGTTATTACATAGTGTGATGGTAAAAATATCCGTCCATAACTTTTATCTCGTTCATGTAATGATAACAAATATTTTTCAAGTTGTAGTTGATATTATTGGGAAACTTTTTTGTACGATGTTCATGTTCATTTAGATTAAAGTGTTGGTATCACTTCTATTGCATGTCACCAAACACAAAACCACTTGTGGGCGATGTTTTCCTGCTCTTGTGGACTCTGGGTGTGAAATATTCATATTTTCCATGTACGCGAGTTAAAGTTGTAGGGCCTTTCGGGCAAAACAAAAAAAACTGAGGCAACTTCAACGATTAAATTTGTACCTATTTTTGGAATATTTTATTTTATGTACAATTTTAAAGGAATCATTATCAGTGTTTCATAATGTTTTGTTGAAGTTTATCATTGAACAGTTCAGTGTATCCCACATGGTAGATTTTTCCTTATTGGTACAGATACCTACCTGAAACTCATTTCCAATAGTTTGTAAAAGGTTGGATATTATGAACATGATCAGTTTCTTTAATATCATTTTTCCATTACTGCCACATTTTGTGTAATTTTTATCTTCAGAAGTATTTAAATTATTATCCATTGGGTTTTTTTGCTTCTAGCAAAATTGGGTATCCGTGCCACCTTCTAGATATTATTTGAATTGGAAAAATTACTTGTTGAAGGCTCCTTCGAAGCATTTAAAATATTTCCATAATGCACATCAATTTCACTTAATATTAGTTTTAATAAATTATTTATAGTTTCTAGTTCATTATTTAACTTATTTAAGTGCTTCAACTCATACTTGTAATTTTCTTCATTTAATGATACAACTGCATTTTCAGAACCAGCAGTATGCAATTTTTCTCTAGCGTAAAATTTACAAGTGTCACAAAACCATAACAAATTGTCACAATTATTAATTGCTTTGTAATATGAATCTTTTATCTTGGCACAACTGATATAATATTTATTTGAGGCAGTTCACATACTATTTATTAAGTTTGAAATTACAATAAAATTCAGAGCAACGAAAACATAAATTAACTCCGGACGCCATTTTTATAGGTGCTTCCAGGTGACGCCCATTTTCACGCACACAAAACTTAATCTAATATTGTCATTTTGAATATTTTGTGAAATAGACAGGGCCGATTAGGCAAAAAAGGTAACATGTTCCCACGTGGCGCTGTGTGCCTGTTGGGCCAAGGTTTGTAAGCTAGTGTGCACTGGAATTGTAGACTGTAAACTTATGTTATATTGTGTAAACTTTAGACGGATATTCACTTTATATTTGATATACATATTACTTACTATTCATACATATTTCCGTGTTTCCGTTTGCTTAATTAAATAAATTTGGAAAGTATAATTTTGTTACATAGATAGTGGTGGGTACCTAACTATATGTAACCATTTTTAAAGTATAGCAAAAAGGAATCAGCTTAATGGAGTGATCTGTAGGAAGATAGCACAAATTCGTAATTTTACTCTACATCTGTTATTGTCAAGATACAATATGGCACCTAAGAAAATAAAAACATTTAAAGTTGCACAACCGAAACTAGTGGCAGCAAAAATTTTCTTTCGACGAACATCGGCCATTTGACCCACCCTGTATTTATACAAAGGAATTTTAAGCCCCTGTACACAATTCCGCAATGAACTGAGTTTTGCGTATTTCTTTATAAAGTGAACATAGAAAACTATTTTCCAAATATGAAAATATTGTATAACTGTTAAATAATCTTAGTAATTAAATTTTAATAATGTACAAAATTTTGCGTGTATACAGTGTTCTAGATAATCTTAAACCATGGAATATATATGCACTTATAATCAGCTCATTTAATTATCGCTAATTATAAATAGTTAATGCCGGGACGATATAAAACCAAAAAATTCGTTCTGAAAATCATGAATTTTTATGCAGTGGTTAACTTTCACTTCATCTAAACGGAGATGTTTTTGGAATAGAATAAACCTTTATGCAAACAATTCGGGTGTGTTTCGATTCAGAAGTTACTGTCCTCTCTTTTGTTGCATAACGAACTAGCGTATTCATTCATAATGTAACAGAACTTAATCTAAAAATACGCTAGACGATATTAATTATATAATTATTTCACTTACACTTACGTATATCCGTGTCAACCTTTTAAAGGGAATAAATAATAAAAGTGAAAATAAAGAAACTCTAATGTTGCAGACAGATAAATAGTAATGATGGTGATAATTAAAGAGAAGATATATTTCGGCAACTTTCATTATTCAACCGGAAAGACCACACCTTATGAGAAAGTACCTGCCCGTTCATTGTTTTGGGATGAATATTTTTAAGTATCCAATCTGACTGGGTTTAGGTCATCATCTTGTATAAAATGAAAAAAATTAAAATTTATTACAATAGAATTTCTGTAGAAATATAGCGAAAAGCCTTGTTCGATAAACAATATTGTTATTGTATTGAAATATTTATATTCTTGTAGCTAATTTAATATACAACCTTGTCTTTTCTCTAAATCGGTCAAGATAATTGCAAGTTAATTTTTGAATCTACTTTTAACACACCTTTACGTAACAATTTCAATACATCTACGAATATTTCCAATCGTCCATGACTTTTAAATTAAGAATATATTTTTACGTAGAATACTAAATTAATCGTATATATTAAAGACAGTTTTTAAATTTTTATACTTTCTTTCGATTTTGTATACTTACTTATATACATTTAAAAATTCTTGTTACAGAATATGTGTCAACAGTCGTTTCTAGAGGACATCGTCAGTAATGGGCAACATCGGAAGTCAAACTGGGCATATTAGCCAGCGAACCCCATCTGAAGAAAAATGGGTCCATTCCTTCCCAAGAACACAACCGTCAAGAATTAATTACCCCCATAAGGTACTTCCAGAGAGAGATGCTAGGCAGAAGCTACGACCTACAAACAATGGTGAAATCTTGCATTCTGGAGGCACTTTATCCGGAAGACAAAACAGAGTAGAAAGAACTGTATATTTATCAAACGGGTTGATTTTTTTAACTAATTCTATTTTAGAATACAAATGGACACGCAGAACATAGTCCCACACCTCGGTCGTACTATTCGAATGAAAGAGATCCTCTCCACAAATCGAGACCGCAAGCCGCCCGGTATAATCAAAATGTTACTAGTCAAAAAGTTGTCCATGATCAGGTACAGATATATTTTAATAAAAAGTGAGAAATATCGTGATTTAAATAACATTTAAAATTAAACACATTTGGTGCGTAGTTATGCGTATAAAACTATTTTCTTATTTAATCATGTGTTAATTCACGAAACCAACAAAGGGGATGACATTTCATAGGGACTCATTTGTATTTTGCATAGATCCAATACATATATGCATTTATTACATGTACAAAAAGAAGTCCGTAAAAATTTTGTTAAAAATTTGGTAACAAATTGTAGGAGTTAACACTGGATTTTTGTTTTTTCAAGTGACCTTTTATTTCTTTTTATTTTTCTCCTACACTTAGGCGAGAAAATGACAATAAGCACACAATGACTTAGATTACAACTAATTTATTGGTTTTATGGCAAATAACTAGAACATTTATATTGTATAAAGAACTGCAATAATACTGTCAAGGATTTCCCAATGCGACTTTTTCTTTTACCAGAACAACAATCAGTTAATTTCTACTGATTAACACTCTGTACACTACCGAATACTAATTACATCTCAACTAAACACTATTTAATTAATCACTATCTAAATCGCTCTGAATTCTAATTCATCTCTCCGAAATTTCCAACTAAACACTCCAATTCAAGACTGTAATTCAAGATTGACTGATTCGGCCGTTTATTCTTCTTTTATAGACCAAACGAATATTCCAGGTAATTCTAGCATCTCTAGATCCATTTCCCGAACGACTCTCGTCGACTCTCAATTTTTTCAGTCTCGCCTCGATACAAGGCATTATTTGTGTGTTTACCAGAATCGCGTAGGGGCGATCGGGGCAATCTAGCGTTTCGCGATACCACAGTCAAAGGCAAATTCTGGATTAAAGGAGCTATATAGAAAGACCAAATGATTTATATGGGAAGGACGTACTACTTACAGTTAGATTTATTAGTAAAGGAGATGTAATTGTTTACATTTTGAAACAATCAGAGAACTTCATTCTACTTATTAATCTGGGCGACTTGAACATCTCTTACGGATATTCAAGGTTCAACTGTTTCTTGATGATTTTTAATAAAAGTTTTATTGAAATTGTCAATATGCTACGTTGTACGGTGTCGCAATTTTCAGTTTATTTCGCTCTAATTTCATTGTCATACAACATGCATAATGTTTGTTGCAAAACAAATGGCAATTTATGAATGAACGGTTTGGTCTCCCTTTGCTTATACGTCTATAGGATACTTCTTTGGAAGTTTACTATAATAGGCTCGACGTTTAGCGGAATCTTCAATTGGATGGCCCGTGCACTGGAATGTATGTATGAATTGTCTGCTGATCTGTCTTGGCAACGTGGATACTGGAGTTTGTATATTGTGGTCTTGAATGAAGAGCAGACAAACTTTTGGAAGCATGGTATCCGACCAGTTACAGAGACAGCTATGGGACGTCTCAGAAGACCATTATTATCCGAGGAACGGTTCCGACCGTAGTAGTCGTAATACCAACAACAGGAGCCGAAATCTATATATGGGCGGGTCAAGAGATACCGATAGCGGGTCTGCCCCTACAGAGCGTAGCCTGAGAACAAGGGCAGGTCAAAAAAATCCCAGCTACAACTAAGGATGTGCTTAATTCTGCTACCGGCAGCGACCAATTACCGAGGGCACGGCATAACAACCCGGAAAGTCACTATATATCATCTTAAATTGTCATAGATACAAACGGCTTCTGAGTGGAAGAATCGCTTTGTGCAAGAAGAATCTGTAGATGAAGACCATTCTAGGCCAATAATTTTGACAGTAGATCAACATTACTATCAAAATTAAGGCTTTGTTGGCGATGAGATTCAGAAATATCAGTGATAATGAAGGATGATTAGAAGACCATTTGCTAAGTTCAAAACAGCTACACTTCAGGCAATACACTGATCTCGAAGTAATAAAGCATTTTCCAGAAAGAATGCACTACAACCATTCTCGACTGTCATGTTGTAGATTGTGAAGCGAGAGGAAATTATTAACTCCCTACATAATGATATACAACTCATAAGTTTGAATGGGATCACTTGAATTAAAACGCAAACGAATTACCGATATTTTATATCATTAGTATTGATTAGAGTTAGACGGTACATCTAACTCAAGCGAAAACCATGACATGAGAATATAGTAAATATATAATATAGCACTAATATCCGATTGAAGTGGATATGGATATAATTGCCTGCCTTTGAGGAAAAGACGACTCGAATGTTTTGATTATCTCCATGGTGACACCATGGTAAGGGATGTTGTATGCATCATCTGCCTTTGATGATGGATGAAGAAATATGTGTTCAAAATATAAATAATCTTGCATGAATTCTACATATAGTTTTTGTATTGAAGATTGCGATGGCAAGCATTTCTCCAGAGCGCAGAAGTGATCAGCGATGGACCAAGAGTTTTTAAAGTGCGGCGAATTGACTTTAAATGGTAAAGCAACTTTAAACCGACCTGATGCCATTCGAAAACGAGAATTCTGAAAATGACTACGATTTTATCCTCAGAACAGATAGATGACATGATACATGGACTGAATTGTATTTCTTGTCACAAAGTTATCCAATTTTTAGTGTATTTACGTACCAAAGTCTCGAAAAGTACAACATGTAGAACAAAAGTACTGTTTCTTACTGTTTACATTAGGTTAATACGCTGACACTATTGTATTAAATCTGTAAACACAATTTACGACGGCAGCAAATACAAAACAACAAACGGCAATAACTTTCCACGCATCAATGCAGTGTATGGGAAAGTATTTATAATTTCTCTGTTGATCATACGTTTTGTAGAATTGTTAAAAAGAAAGACAATCTAAATATTTACATTATTATTTATAACATTTTTTATTTTTGCTTGCAAACGGATTTCCGCAGTGAATGATTAATTCAAATTTATTGTTGGAAGTTAAAAAATTAGGTTCTTTATTTAAAAATTAATAATGTCACTATTGCAGCAAGCAGCAGAAAATCATTTTTAAATGTACCCATTCTACATTTGATAAATTTCAGCTGAAATTTTCTTACAGATGAAATCGTTTGCGTCAGAACCAGACCTTAGATATACAGCTCAAGGTATTCAAGATATGAAAGAAAAAAAGACGAAAAAAAAATATAAAGCACCTCCACCACCTCAAAATCACAGAGCGGTAAGTAAGCTGTGAGAAATATTTAGAAAAATTATTTACACCCGAATTCTTCCTTTAGAATAATAAACTAGAATGGGAGGAAAATTACAGCGACACGGATTTTCCAATAAGAAAAGCCCGTTTATTTAAAACTCGAGCCGAAACCAAAAAGAATTCTAGTCATGTAAATAAATTTTCGAGTATGGAATATACTGAAAATCCGAGCTGTAACTCTATATTCGAGCCGTTTACAAATCTTCGACCAAATAGGCTGTCGTTACCAGAATTAAAACTTGCTGCTTCTGACGAGTTTCAAAAGGAATTGAAAGAAGCTACAAAACGCTTGAGACATACGCAAGTAGTAAAAAGTATGAAAATATATGAACCAAATGAAACGAAAAAGCACGTTACCAATAACAAAAAACTGAAAACTTTAGACCACAATATAGATAACGCAGAAAACGTTAGGAAAAAGCTGAAAGAAATGGAAATCGACGATAATAAAAACATAATAAACTTTGTTCGAGGAGAAGCTTCTGGTAAAGAATCCTCTACTCCTAATACTTCCCCCAATTTGATTACTAAAGACATATCAGGTAGAGACCAACCTAAAACTTTTTATTTCGGAATGGACCAACCACCCAGAAATCAAGACATTGTCGACAATTTCGCCACGAATCTCCATCAAATAAATAAAATATCAAACTCGTCGGAATCTGACATATCAAGCGATATAGATTCAGATGAAAATCATATGTGTAAAATAGGAATTAACTTACAATTACGTCCGATACTACCAAAAAAGCAGCTACAAATACCTAGGTTTTCACCGGCTGTCGCATGGAGACTGCTGTCGTCTATGGAAATCAACGACACTGCCGCTACGACAGCTAGTGATGATGTACCGGTGTTCGTAGAAGAACGCATTGAAAAGTATTCGAGACCACCACCTCCGTCAGTACAAGTTGGCCAAAGATCTAGCAATGACAAATCCGGAGATTCGGGTATATCTGGAGATGACGCCATTCCAGCTGCTTGTTATGAAGACAATGTGGAAAGCGGTACCACTTTTCGAGAACCTGTAAGCATAGTGGAACAATTTTGAGGTAACACGTTTGTATTCATTTAATTATTTTTAGATTACTTCATATTTAACAAAACAAGAAAGGACATCATGGACACCGCAACAAGACCTTGGCGACGATTCTAGCATGGAAGAATGTATTAATAACAAAACCGTCCTAAATAATGCAAAATCAACACATTCCGGACCCCATCTTTTCAGTTTATCCTTACCTAGAGATAACCAGCTAGCCGCTTACATGATAGAGAAGTTAAATCCCCATTATAGTGGTTTAGAAAGGTTAAAAATGTCAGTTTCCAGCGTTTTAAATAATTTGTCGAATAAAAAAGCTATAATACAAGCTAATCTGATGGACGAAGAAAGTGTTAATTGGTATTTGAGCAAATCCGCTCCTAATTCATTAAGTAACGGATTTCACTCTTTAGAGGTGCGAAAATCGCAAGATTCTGACCAAATGCATCCATCTGGAGCAAGTAAGACTTCTAGAATGATGTACTTACCAGAAACCAATGGTAATCAAGGAATGACTAACGTCGACGAAGACAAAACGAGAAGCAACTTTGGTAAATATAAGTTGTCTGTATACTCAAAATCGTGTGAAGATATAACTACAGAAATCACAGAACGACCTCAAGATACACCAGCCACGGAGGAGTATAGGTGCAAGCAGAATAAAAAATCAAAGAAATTCACGTTCCAAAGTACTATTCGACAGATAGAAAAAAAGAGACTGTCTGATAAGCTATCGCGGGAGGCTGAAAGAAGAGAAAGAATGAGGCTCAGAGAACTTGAAGCTATGCAGAAGGTGGAGGAAGAGTTTCAAAAAAAGCGAGCAAGGTGAATGACGCATATTATTATTTTATTATTAGTAATCAAATATTTTTTTTATTTCTAGAGAGAAAGCTACTATTCGACAACAACTAAGACTGTATTGCATGAACGAGGATCTGGTTTGGTCCAGTTTGCCGCCAAATTTAGAAATCAACGACGAAGTAATTAATTTTTAGCCATTTAAAATAAATTATTCGATTTATTTCTGAACGTTTTAGGTAAGACCCGAACCAGATGGAGCAATCTCTTCATCTACCACATCTTCTCCTTTGCCTATGACAAAATCTAACGACAAAAAACATTTTAAAAAATATGCAGTAGTTAAAAATGGTGAAAGTAAAACTAAACCTATTAGTACTCGGGAACTATCTGAATATAGACAAACGCAAAGAGATTATAAGGAGTTTCGAGGAAGTATGAAATATACAACTGATGGGAAATATCCAAAACACACCACTGTGCATCCTCAAATTACATGTAATATGCCAAAAGCTAAAGGTACGCCTTAATACTTTCGGTAGAAAAAAGTAAATATATCAGTATTTTAGGAGTTACAGCAAGAGGAGGTAATTATAGAAAAGATTTTGCTTATGGCGTTAAAAGTACAATGTCTGTTGGAAGTACATTTTCCGAAGATTCCCAAAACAACTCGCAAATGTATCACAACAAATACGCTCCCATCACCAGGTAGATTGAGTAATAAGTTGCAATGCTCCTTGATTAGTACAAGAAAACATGTTTCAGGTTTTAATCACTTTCGAATTTTAACCCACCAAGATATATTCAAATAGATTAAGTACATTATATTTTTTTGTGAAGTATTTAACCCTTATAATTATTAAGTATCGTTGATTCTTTGTATAGTTTTATATGTTTTTTGTATATAATAAATACTACGTATTGTTTTATTTGTGTTTTATAGGGGGAATTATCAATAGTTCATTTTTTTATTTTCAAACATAAAATCGATCAAAAGATAGACTAGTTACCTTTGGCTTTTGGTAAGAGGAAAACAACAAATTCATAAACATAAAACATAACTTTGGTAACTAGGACTAGGAAATAGGTAAATGGTAAGTAAGTACCTACTTAACAATACTAATAAATATTATTGACAAAAATAAACATTAAAATAAACCCTTTTTACTTTCCATTGCTACTTAAATCTATATTTTTGTTGAGATCGAGCAGCCTGAAGCAGTTTTTGGTCTGATTTAACTAGAGCCAAAAAGTCCTCACATTTTAAATCAAAATTTAGTCTCACTTGTATTTCCGATGTTACTTGATATACTCTGTCGATTTCTTTTCTTGGCCCACAATGCTTTCATAATGCTGAAAACACGGTCGCAAAAAGCATTGCCGACAGGAACACTAGGACACTAATTTAAACATATCATTTAAGTTATCACTAGCAATATCAACACTAAATAGGTATCTGAACCCTCTTTTCCATTACATTTTTTCAGAAAAAGATTCAAAATGTTCAATAATATTATTAATATATAATAGTATAGTATATAAGTATACGCACAAAAATATACCTCAGACTGTCAGGGCACGACGCGGCGGTTGGTCGTCAAAGTTCGCAGCGTTGCCGTATACACTAACATACGGATTCATCAACAAGGCGTAACGTTAGTCAGACTAGCGGAGGTTACGCGAAAAATTTACGCATCTGTTGCACTAATTTAAATAAAAAGCATACTCCTATTCACTACTATATATAATACTTACTTTATGATATGTTAACTAATCCGTAGTACTGAAAAGTACAGTTTTTGAATATAAATACTAAATATACAATGGGAAACGCAAGGAACTAGAGGCCAAAGTTACGCGATTTTTAGACAGGTACAATACTGGGTCTAACTTTTGGCGCAAATATGGACGTAAATAAACAGCCTACCTAGCAACGCATGTTTCGTGAATGAGCGCAAAGCTGGTTAGGCCAACTAACGCGCTTTACACGGGCGTAAACTCGTTAGTCGGACTAGCGCTACGCCCGTTTCATGAATCCGGCTGCTAGATTTCTGAATATTCTTAAAATATTAGTTAAGGATTTCTGGGATTTTTTATGTCCCAACCAAGGCAAAAATTTTGCCGGGACAAATTTTCTCATTCCTGGTTAATCCCGGCCAAACTGGGACGGTTGGGAACCCTATCTATAACCTTTTGAAGATTCCTTCTTATTTCAGAAACACCCTATATCTAAATATAAAATATTACAATTACAATATAGAGCGTTATAAATTTATAAAATTATAATGCAAAAACACCCCCAACGTGCTCCATACAATTTTCAAAGTGATTCAAGAGTAATTCTTGTAATATAATAGATACAAACACTACACTAAAAACATTGTAGAGGTTACCTACCTACATAAATTACATAAGTTTCTGTAACTTACGCCAATTTTTAGATAAATGCAGGGTGATTCATTAAGAATGGACAATATCTAAACTGGAGACACTACACACCAAAATGGCGACAGCGTTTAACATGTCTTTTATACGTTCAATGTATTTTGCTTTTATAAAATTTTTATTATCTTAAATTACAAGTGTGTGGGGTAACAACAACAAAGACAACAAGTAACAATAATAAATGAAAACTTCTGAGTGATTATATAGGCGATTATAAATCTGAACAGTTTGTGATCGAGTTGTCTTCGATTTGGGTATAATTGTAAATAATGTAATTGTAATGTTAAGCTTAATCATCATATTTTGATGTATAGTATCTCCAGTTCAGATATTGTCCATTTTTAGTGAACGATTCTGTATAAAGACACTAAAAGATTGCGCACATTATGCCTGCACGGACCAGCACGTACCGTCACCTGCAGGTCGTATCGGTGACCTGCAATTTCTATGCCCGGCCGCGTTAGTTATACGTAAGATCTGTTTCCACAAAAGTCAGGGATTGGTATCAAACTGTTAGAAATATTCGACCAGTTAAGTCGTGGATGTGTCGCTGAACTGTCGGGCACCCTCCCTTATCAACCTCTATTTACTAACCTTAAACAAATTGCAATATTTCGTCATATGCTGACACTGCCCTGCGAATATTCAGAAATACTGAACAAAAATTCGTTGATATATCCAGTTCAGGAAATAAATAATGAACTTCACCATACAGCTTTCTCTTTTTATTGATAGTGTGAACCCTACACTTTCTTATTATCCTGGCTTCCTCCTCTTCATACAACATCGTTAAAATAAAAATTGCTTCTTCTGAGATACACTCAACTACTACTTAAAAAATCTGCACAAAAAGTTGCTGGACAAGTGTGCGAAGTCGTGCAGGTTTGCAGGTCCGCGTTGAAGGCGAGAAATTCAGTCATGCATGTGGTATTACCAAAAAATTACATATTCAAGATGTCCAGCAAAGAATATTAAATACTTCAGTGGCTGGTTCTTAGGAACAGAGGAGAAGGATTTAGCTAATTTTGTTCAAATAAAAAAATTACAAAAATAAATTATTGGCGCTTAAAGTTTAGAGGATATAAATATGGACAGCGTGAGGGCCACGGAAATACACTTTCTCGACCACCCAACATTGAGAAAATTCAGGTAGGTTCTGACAATATGGCTATAATGGGCTGGCGCACCAGCTGGAACTATATTCTTTGGCTGATCTGCAGTGCGTTTTCTCTAAAGTTTCTGGAAACTACCACAGTGAGTAAAATCCTAAAAAATATATTTTTTTTCACACTGAGGCTTGTAGTAATTCATGTAAATGTCCAAACACATTGGCCTCTGATAAACAACTAAAATGTCTAACCTGAAATGAACATCAGGAAAGGGATATCTAAACTAATCGGATGTTTTTCGTACAGAAATCTGGTCTCTTCACTTTAAAAAAGAGAGATGGAAATACTGTAATTTACATGTCCTATTTCCTATCGACAAACTCAAATTCGAATTTTATTCGAGTTTTTGCCACTGGACAAATGATGTATTTTCAACGCTTTTTTTCAATTTAGATTGATTTAACTAACCATACCAATAATTCATGCAAGTGTAATTTATATTATTCTATGAACAATTGCATAAACTATTATCTGTACTTCTCAGTTTAATAAACTGAATTCCACAGAGGTTAGAATGACTTAAAAAATAGATTTAAAGGGGGCTTAAAACGGCGTTAAAATAATGCAATATTAAACCATGAGACGCTCTGTACAAGATTATAGTTTTCAATATCGACTCAGGGGATGGCGTCGGCGCACATAGTAATCCCCGAATCCAAAATAGATTCGGCCGACTCGGGGTGTGTACTACAGCCAAAACGCCACCGGTTGTGACTCGAACCTTAACCATACAATTATAATCCAATTAACATGTGAAGTAGGCCAGATACGTTCTACTTTTGACAAGAAGTGCTTGATGATGTACATAGCCTACAAATATCGTCCTTAAAAACCCAAGAAAATGATCAAAACCCCAGTTTTAACCACCGCGAGATTGACCTAGTACCTAATAGGTAGTGTACAGATAGAAGTGAGTGAATATGTTGTGTAAAAATGAAAATGTACTGCTGAAGGCCTGCGGGAGAACTCTTGTCGCTGCTTTATTGCTCATGCAAGTCTTGCCCGTGTTTTTGGAACAAGATGAAGACATCCCACATAATGAGTAAGTGCATAACACATCCCTCCTCTCTTGCCATCTTAGGCATCCCCCACTAATTTATTTCTTCCTTTTACCTACCCTTTTTCCAACAGCTTACAAGTATGCGAACAATATCAATCTGCATTTCATCCAAACGTAAATAAATCTGCACCTGATAAAAATTTGCAAGCAATAAAATACGTTAAAATTTAGAATGTATGACAAAAAATTAGTTAATTTAATTAAAATCAACAGAAAATTATTTATTATTGAATAATTCGTAATTAATGATGGGATACCTATTTTCACGATGCCCAGACTTATGCGGAATAATTAACTATCTGAAATGAGTTAGTTGGTAAAAACCGGCGCATTCGCCATTATTTTAAAAAGTCGTATTTAATTATTTTAACAGAAAACTGTAATTAGAAATTATAATAATAGATATTTTAACAAAAAATAGCACATATACTGAATATTTAATATGTGCTTAGAATGAATATTTTAATAAATTAATTAAAGAAAACATTCAAATGAAATGTCAAGTGAAACGTAACATTGGAATCACTTCCTTCATACTTCTATGATAATATTCATAGTCGAATTATAGGGACTCAATTATTATTGATAAAAAAAAATTACCATTATTTTGTATGACGCCATCTAACGCTCCATTCTATTTCTTATCTACATTAATGATTTCCCAAATTGTGACATAACTACCGATTTTATTTTATTCGCCGATGATACCACCGCTTTAAAGTCTAATAGCGATTTAACCATAGAAAATATAGTACTGACACTATATTTTCTATGGATTTAACAAAACTCGCAGAGGATTTCGTAAATGCGCAGTTGCTGAGAGAGGACTGATTTATTACTAACAGATTAAATTTAAATGTTGACAAAACTCAACCTTTGCTCTTACACTTCGCCATATCAATACTACAGATAACTCAAACGATGTTAAATTAAGCCCCTGCTTATGTCCGCATATTATGGTGCTTTACCACCATGACTTACGCAATTTTGAACTGGGGCCATTCTTCTCACAGTCCAGAGATGGCACAAATTATTTTCTATTCTTCAATAAACTTCCAATCGAGATTCAGTCCGTAGATCTAAATTGTTTTAAGTTCAGAATTAGAAAATATCTCAAAGAAAAAGCGTTTTATAATTTTAATGAGTTTTTGCCGACCAGTTTAGATATGTAATTGTTGTTTTTTTAATGTTTTTAATTTTAACTTATTTGCTGTTTTTGTAATTTTATATTATTATGTCATTTTTATAATGTTATTTTACTTATTGTGAATGTTATTTTAGTGTTATTTATATGTATTTTTCATTGCTTCCCTTTTTTGACTTGTGTAAACATTTTAATATATGGACACCAATAAATGATTTGATTTGATTTGATAACAGTTTTCATAAGAATATCCACATTTCCACAAGCGTATATCTCTGCCTATGGCAAAAATTAAATAATGCACATTTTTCTTAAAACCATGTAAAACAATAAACGAATAAGTATATATAAATAAATGGTTAAAGATTGCTTATCTCTGGATTTTTTTTTTAAAATTTACAAATTGTGAAAATTTGTATTATGTACGTAGAGGAATTTATACATCAACAGCATTATTTTGGAATTTAAATAAATTATAATTATAAATTAACTCAAGTATACTTCTAATAAGAAGTTGTAAGATTACCTACATTTACTTCTAAGTGGTCTGACATTTCAATGAATTAAACAAATATTTTTCAGGGTGAAAAACTGGGCCCTAAAATTTGGCGTAGACCTGTGGGAATATGGAAAAATGATGACTAGAATGAATGAATTACAAAGGGTAAGTGTATCTATAAAAAAAGTGGGTCCCAATGATAGTTTGAAAGCGTATGTTATCGACATGCTTATAATTTATGATTGCTATCCAACACTTAATGGAAACTAAATTATTTAATAATTATTATGTAACAGATAATAAAAGCCTGCCATAACAAATTCAAATCGAATCTATTTATATCACATTATCTGTTAATAATAAATTTGAGGGTAGTTGGAAATGAAAATTGGCTTCAGGAAAGTTTACGAATTATTATTTCATGAATATGTATACCTACTAAAATAAAATGGGTAAATATTACACTTATAAAGTGCCATACAAAATTATACAACATTAATGCTTAATAGAATAAGACAAAATTTTCCACAAATAAAGAACAAATATGCGTAATCTGTTTAATAATCATCTAGGACTACTGTGGCGCTGTAATATCCCAAGCTGTAGTTGTAGGTGTAATTATGCAGAAGAAGTTTTTTAATATATGATTGGGCCTTCCATATAAGTTATAAGAGTCACATGGACGTTCATGCGCCCTAATCAAGTGAAAAACGTCAATAGTCTGCGTTTAATGCGCCTGCCTAGGTCCTTTTACCACGCTTTTGATGGTTATTCCTAGGTCATGTGCCGTATTGCAATCTCTACTATGACCGTAGTACTACCAGGCCTCATACTAGATGTTCGGAAGTGACGATTACTTAAACCACAATAACTAATATTGTCTAAAAATTAAAATATCTATACGTTGAATTGATATAGCGAATAATACAAAATGATTATGTGTTTCAAATTTATATTTACTCAACATAATATGAGTTATCTCTTATTTTATATAATGTGATTAGTTAAAAACACTATGCGAAAATGTATGAAATTTCAAAAAATACCAAGAGACCTAAAAGTTTACAAATCGAATTTGCTAACAACCGAATGTACCTACTATCAAGACCATAGGCGTACGTTGAAACATAATTGGAGAGGAGAAAGGGGCCGATTCTAAATATTTTTCCAATTAAAAGTCTGGTGGTCTCAAAGGCATAAACGTAGCATAAAATATCTTATACCTACCAATTTCAAAGTGTATCAGCATCGCTTCTACATGTCAAGGCCTGTGTAAAATTGTTATCCGCTCAATTATAGGCCATGATATAATAAAAAAACTTGCCTATATCTCCGAAAACCATGTATATAAATACTATTATTACCTGGTAGAAGTTTAGTACCTGTACCTGCAATTTCAGGACACCTCTGTATATAATATATGCTGAGAATTCCATGTGATTTTTTGAGTTCCGACCTAATAACTATAGAACTTTTTAAAAAATAATATTACCAGCGTTTTCAACAGACCCAAATACATGTGTTTGCATGTTTTTGTTTATATTTGTTTTAACGCGAGTAAGTACATATATGGGAATATTTTCAATTTGCAAAGTTTGCAACAGCCAACTTTTTCAGGGGGGGCTGAATGAAATTTTGAAGAAGCTCTAAAATAACATGTTGCTTTCTTATACAGTGACTTAGTAATACTAGAAAAAAATGGGCACATACAGTCAACTTGAGAAATTGTTATCATATTTTTATGTTTTCACGAACAAGTGTTCTCTGTTTTTCAAAACAGATTTTTTTTAATACCATAATTTATTAAAATAATATAGTAGCAACCAGTGGCGTAGCCACGGGGGGAGGTTTTGGGTGGCAGAACCCCCTCCCCATGGGTTGGGTTGGTTGGGTCATATAGGTAATGTCTCACTACAAACTTGCAATCACTCTATTCATTCGCCAAGATTTAGCAACGCGGTCAGTGAACTAGATCTACGGCAACCTTACATTAGGGTTCACCTGCAATAAGTTCTAATTTTATTTTTGTCATTTTAGTAACAAATATTGTTCGTACCTGTTTATTATTTACATGTTTATGATGAGATGTTTTTTTTATTTACTTTTTATTGTTTCAATTTATTAAAAATTATTTATTTTTTTATTAAAAAAATCTAGTTTGAAATACTTTCAACCAATTGATATCCGTCATTTTTTTTAATTAATGTCACAGCCACCTTTTCTATTTCATGAATTTTGGAATCTGCCCATGGTAGTAGTGAAATTTACTGACGTTTTCTATTAAAATAGCACAAGGGCCTACTAGCACAGCATTACGCATACGCCCTTTGTATCACTTGGTAAAATTATTAACCGGCGTGAAAACAGCGGCCAAAATAGGCAGCCTAAATTCCGAAGACGTCCGAACATTCATGAACGTACGTCACTGGGTTTAATAAATATGCAATGCACTAAATACATATAAATGCACATGTCGCTTTTATGAATCGGAAATTAATCACAAAAAATTTAATATTAGTACAAGTTATAGTTTATCAGAAACTTTGGGTTACATTTTCTGTTTTACAGTATGGGTTTAAGTGTGGATTAATTTGAATTAACAACTATGCAAATAATTGACAGACCTCTGTCTTCAACCGGATAGACTATCTATCTACTGTTGTAAAATACCCATGCTCGATAACCTGTATTGGCAAGTACCTAGTGATATCATTAGATATACCTGCTACGCTATCTATAAACTCAATGGTTATTTCACAATTATTATTTAATTATTTATTTAGTTTTAGGAAACTAGCGTAATATCCTTTTCTTTTTACAATAAGAAAATACATTCTCTAAGAGTTTATAAATATTTTATGGAATAGCACAGTGTCTTATTTTTCTGATGAATAACTGGCATTATTCTTTCAGTAATGACATAAATAAATCCAGGACTTATATAATGGAGTCGATCGACTTATTTTTATTCTAGGTGTAACGCATGTTACATCTTATTTTAAAGCATATACACACATACATACATACATACATATACCTAATATCAGTTAAATTTAAACTGAATATTTTTCTTAAGATTCTTATCAATAAGTAACAAAATATTGTTCTCCTAACAAACCTTTATTTCTCCTTGTAGAAGCTAAACATTCCTGTTTTCCAGAGTTAATTTTTTTTCCCCACCTTTTCTGTAACTCCATTCATTTAACTACATTATCCTTTTTTATCACTGAACTGTTATTTTCTCTTATTTTCCACTTGTTTTTACTTATTTTCCACTTGTTTTTACTTATTTTCCACTTGTTTTCACTTATTTTTACTTGGACACTTCACTGTACAACCGTCACTGACAAGCACGCAAAACGGAATGATTATCCAAGGGGACTCTGTGATAATCAATGGACAAAAACCAACCTTTTTTTGTCTTTGTACAATGCGTGCTGATAGAGTAGGTTAAGCGGGACTACAATGTAATTATATCGAGGACAAGCGAAGGAAAATTATTTTATGTAGTTGACAAAATTCTGAAAATATTTTATTATTAAATTCACTTCCTTGATCACAGATTATTTTGACAGGCTTTCCGTAGTGGGAGATGTAATTTAGAATAGTATTAGTCGTTGTTATAGCATTTCTACTAGGTATAGGATTTTGAAAATGTGTCAAAAACAGTTAATAATTGATTTTAATCAAAGAATAGTATGTCTATGTGTATAATGTCGAAAGGTTTGGTGGGCGTTTCTGTCGTTTGGATTGGTGGATTTTGCGGGTGTCTATCGCATTCTGCTCGATTACACGTTTCACAATTATTTATATAAGTAGTTATAGTTTCTTTCATATTAGGCCAATAGTGAGTTTTTGCTAAACCATTATAAACAGTGTCAATGCCTCTGTGTACTGTATTTACTTCATGTTGTTTCATTATTAATCTGATTTGAGATTCTAGTTTTTCTACAGCTTGAGTCTTTAGTGTGGAGATTCTAAATTTAATTGTATTATTAAAGAATTTTGGTACCTATTAAACGTTTAAAACATTGTCTAGCTTTTTGATCATAAAAATATAAACAGTTTATTTCTTTTGGTTTTAGAAAGTTTCGTAATATTTTAGCTTTGGATATTTAATATTATTGGTTGATCGGTATAGGTAATTCTGCTACTGGGTTTTCTATTGAGGTATGTTTCGTTGTCGTCAGGTTCTGGAATATGGAATACAGGAGCAGAGGGTTCTGGAAGTTGTTGTAAAATATCGTCAAGTAATTCTTCGTCTATAGGTGTGTTAGGTCTATCAACGTTTACTAACATAGAGAGTGTCGTCATCTAAAATAGGTAATTCTAAGGCTTAAGAAGTAGAGGGTTGAAGTTGGTGAATATTAATGTCTGGCGCAAATCGGGATAATATGCGTCAGCAACATTGTTTTTTTTCCTTTAATGTATTTTACTTCGTATTCAAATTCTTCTAATTTTAGTCTCCAACGGACTAATCTAGACTGAAGGGGTTTATGGTCTGTGTTTGTTATAAATTTTCTTCCATATAAATAAGGCCTGAAATATTTGGTTGCCCAAACGATTGCTAATAATTCTTTTTCAATTGTTGAATAAGACCCTGTTTTCACGCCGGTAAATTGTTAATAGTCATGTTCAAATAAACTATCTACACCCACATCCATGTTATATTAGAACAAGAAATAGATATCCGATTTTGGTAAAAACTGGATTATCTTTATAAATTTACTCACATTAGTATATCTAAATAACCAACAGGCACAGGTAGATACTATTTTACTTAGGTAAAATTGGCCTAGCGGTTCGAGAGATTTATTTGCCAAGACCACAATTTTATGTCCAATTTAAAGGGACCCTAGAACCTTTATTTAAGTATTCAATTTTTTTCCTTGTATGTTTTCAGCCAGATAAGAGCGTAACCAGGCAATCCATATAACACAAGATGAACAAATTAGAATTTACTGGAGAGAACTATTACAATAGTTAATTTAACTATTTTACACTTTTTCTTCATTTATTTAATTGAATATTTTTATTTTAGTGATTATTTTTTTTCGAAAGTGAGTTTGATCTGATCTTTTTCATATTCCAAATATTTTTACATTTTTTTTGTCCAGCGGGGGCTTATCCAGCTCTAGACGGGGGCTCAGCCCCCTTGGCTACGGCCCTGGTTCGTATCGCTCTGTATATCAATAATTTTTTGAAAAACCTGTCGCTGTTATGTATGTTAATAATGTAATTCTTTTAGAAATATCACGATGTGGATATAGACGTCGTGCGAAAAGATGGACTGATTCTGATTCGAGAAATGGCCACGGAGGTGAAGAACATGATGGATTTCAAAATGAGTGCAGTAATGGTTAGTACAATTGTCTGTAATTTAACTTTCGTCTTAGATAAATTTAATAAAACAACTACATTTATAATAATGTAATGTAAAATTATTGTTAGAAAAGATAAAACTGTTCGTAGTTTTCCAATTTATAAATATATATTCACCGTTCCACTCATGGAGGCTTACCCCGAAAGAATCGTTTGCGTGGTATTGTCGTAGTTTTTATCTACACTTTAAGATAATTGCTTTTATCTTGGCTTTTCACATAAATGTACCACGAGGAACGCGTTGATCGAGTTATATCTGTTCTCGTCGTCCGTTGATAGCTATAGCGATGTCCCGGTATTATTAAAATTCTCAATGCGAGCTAACAGCGCGTCTTATCCGAATCGCAAGATACTCTACACTCAAATAATGTTGCAGAGAATAATGGATTCCGCAGAACAAGCGGCTCTAACTCCACGGACTGACAATGGTCAACCGTTTCGATATTATAACGCCAAAAGACTGAACGCCTTCGGACGTGATGGTAAACCAGCGGAGGGCACAAGAGAGATGATGCTGACTCCAAATCCCCATTTCGATCATTTACCTGTTAATACTAGTCTTAGTTCTGTACTCATGCCTAGCAATATTAATGAAAATGGTAAGTATTTTCTATATTACATATCAGGAAAATTTAAAAATTACAATTGGTCTAGCCCAGTGACACATCATTTCATTGAATTGGGGGGCCGGGAATAATGAAGAATGTCTTATATGACTCACTCCTAGTCACATACAGATAATTGAATCTATTTTTATTATGAAAAATAAATAACAAACTGTATGTAAAAATATGAAAAATAAACAATAATTGTCATATAAGCAATAAAAAAAAATAAAATAAAATCCAGTCTTCTCTCTTTGTTAATAAATAATAATAACTACAAATTTATTTTTTGTCATTTGGCGGAATGACTGAATTGTATGTGGGAGTAGTATTACTCTCTAAAACCCCCTCACTGGAGGAGCCACAACAGTACCATTGTTTTAAACATTTTCACATAGTAGGCATCTGTCATGGTGACAGTTTCATTGTAATGATTATCACTTTCGCGTGCCATCATTTAAATTTTTGCGTTTCTTAGTTGTGATCTTTATACTTGACTTTGCATTTTATTCGATTTTTTTACAACCTTAACCTAACTAACCGTAAATATGCGGATATGCATTTTATTTTTCGGTTTTAAAAATTTTTGTTTCTTTGATTTGACTTTTTTAACTTGAACATATATTTTAAACTGCAGGTTTTGGTTAATAAAAATTATTCATGATATTTTTACGTTCTCAATTATTGTCCGTTTGAAGGAATGCACTTATTTCAGAAGTACCCTGTATATATTTGCGGCAAAATTGAGGGACGACGTATTCTATGATGAAAATGAACGTAATTTATATAAATAAATAAAGGGTACTAAGGAAAAATCTATTTTTCACTTCCAAACTGCTTGAGATATATTTTAAAGTTATTCAATTTTCATAAAATATAAAAATATACATGACAAAAAACGATTATTATTAAACGATTTATTTTAGATGCAGAAGTAATTAATGCAATTCAATGGTCTGAGCACTTGGATCCACTATTTATAAATAATTATGAAGGAGATCCTTCATTATCATGGCAATTTTTTGGAAGCTCTGCAGGATTTTTAAGGAGATATCCAGGTATAAACGATTATTAAAAATGTAAGACTAGAAAAGAAATAACAAATAGACTATTTTTAAATATTGATATTTGAGGAGGTTGTGAGCAAAACCGATTAAATCCAAGTTTAAAATTTTTCAGTAAAGGTAAAAAACTTCTCATTCTGTGGCCTTTAAATTTAGAAAATTGAACAAAATTGTTCCTGTTACTGTTTGATAGGTGAACTAAATGGATTAAAAATGCTTTATTTTATTTATTTTTTTTAATTTAGAAAAATATTTTGGACTGCTTTTGCTCTCAAACCACTATTATCTTGTATAAGAATGAATATAAATAATATGCCTAAAGAACTATTTTATTGCGAAAAAAATACATTTTTTATATACAGGGTAAGTCAGAAAGAATGGGTCACCACTAAGCTGGAGATACTAAACACTAAAATATTAATAAATAATACGGTGAAACCAGCGCCCTCTAGAAGCAACGTCAAAACTATAAGCTTCAAACATAATTCTCACACCAAAAAAACCCAACACTACCAATTTTCAGTCATGCTATCAAAACTTTTTCAATTACTGAGAAATTTCAGAATAAAGTTTAAACCTTGAACACCCTGTATTTTTTAAACCAGCGACATTCATTTAATCGATCGGTCAGTAGTCGCGCGGTTTAAGGCGTCAGTACTTGAATCGAGGTGACTGGATCGCTGTGGGTTCGCCCCTCGCAGCCGGTAGACCGTATATAAGCTATATTCGTGGAGAGATTGGCACCCTCTCTGCGGGTATGGTAGGGTGGAAGAATGTTAGCTTGGGTCAATGTGAGAGATTGATACCGGTTGACATTTGACTACCCCCCTAATTAATGAGGTTTTCCAGGTTTCCCTCATTCCTGCACTGAATGGTGGTTCGGGCCTACCAACGTAAGTCGTTCCTGCGCGCAAATGCGGCCTGCTTAATAGTAATATGCCGCCCCCTCTCCCGCACAAGTCTTCGACTTCTGGGCTAATCCTCGTGATTAGAATGAGGGGTAGAGATATTATTATTATTATTATAAGGCATGATGAGTTCAAACATAATATTTTGGTGTCTAGTGATTTCCAGCTTTTAGTGTTGACCCATTCTTTCCGGCTCACCCTTAAAAAAATGAATATGGTAAAAATTAGATTTAACAGGTTCAACTTCCTCATATTACCTATTTGCTGCCAACATCTAGATTTTTTACAATAATCAGTTTTCGGGGCGGTTGGCGGCACCAATGCTAAATTCTATTGTAATTTAAACACTATCGCCATCTATTCGAAAAATGCATAAACTTGAGTATATATTTTTATTTGTAAAATATTGCAAATTAAAATATATTTCTTTTACAACAAATAAGCAGGTATTATGATCTGAAGAAAATAAATAATTAAAAACAATTCCATCCAAAATATATTTGTACAATTAAAACTGATTTGTTAAGGAATTGCCTGGCCACCAGAAGACATGTCCACTATATGGCAAAGACCAAGAAACAATCGAAATATTTACGACTTTAGGTCTTCCTCTTGGTATGTAGATGCCGCGACATCGCCAAAGGACATAGTGATACTTGTGGATAATTCAGGATCGATGACAGGACACAGGGCTAACTTGGCCCGAGCAACTATTGAAGCAATATTAGACACACTATCGGATAATGATTTTGTAAACGTATATAAATTTTCTGACACCACAGAAGAAACTGTTGCATGTTTTAAGGATCAGTTGGCTCAGGTGAGAAGTTAATGAAACATTTTTAACAAAGAAAAAATAAATAAATATAATAACTGAATCTTTCAGGCAAATAGTGAAAATATTCGATATCTCAAAGACTCAATAGTGAATTTGAAGCCGGAAAACATCGCCAACTTTACTTCAGCTCTAGTAACGGGATTTGAAATATTGCATAAAGTATTATTCTACACAAAAAATTTTACGATTTATCCTTAATGTTTCTATATTGCAGTACAATCGCACTGGTCAAGGTTGTCAGTGTAACCAAGCGATAATGCTTATAACTGATGGGCCTCCTTCAACATACAAAGAAATATTTAAAACTTACAACTTCCCTCATAGCCCTGTCAGATTCTTCACGTATCTCATTGGAAAGGATGTGAGCAGTGCGAGAGAAATGAACTGGATGGCTTGTGCAAACAAAGGTAAATGGTACTAATAAACAATATTTCATTGAAATTAATAAAATTTGACTGTACAGGTTATTACTCACGAATTGAACATTACGAACAAATCAGGGAAAATGTGTTACACTATATTGAAGTAATGGCTAGACCTATGGTCATGTACCAAAATGATCATCCGATTCATTGGACGCCTGCTTATGTTGGTGGACGGGTAAGACACAAATTATAATAACAAATAATTAGTCGCCCTGGAATTATTTAATAAATTGTTTTTAGGCTGACAGTTTCTTTGACAATAAACACGGTCAACTCATGACAACCGTTACCACACCGGTATTTGATCGCCGAAACCACTCTGTAATATATCAAACACTGTGACATACTTTTTTATTTCCTACAACTTCTTTTTTAGGTACGAGTAGCTAATGTATTAGGGGTAGTCGGTACAGATGTTTCAATCGGTCAAATAAAGAAACTAGTTCCGCCATATAAAGTAAGTCTAATTATTGAAGAATGAGTTATAAAATTAATTTTTATATGTTTGTTTCAGCTTGGAGTAAATGGGTATTCGTTTATAGTGAATAATAACGGGCATATTTTATATCACCCAGATCTGCGACCAATGGTAATAAATACATACACACACATATACATATATATATATTACACTATTTTTAGGAAAATAATGATCTCTACGAAGATACACTAGAACCACAGTATATTTCCGTTGATTTAATGGAAGTAGAGCTTGTTGAAAACGAAAATGGTCCACGAGAGAATCATACTGTTCTCCTTGATGTAAGTTTTACTGTTGGAGCATTTTTAGAAATTAATAATATTATTATAATAATTTTTATAGTTAAGACATGACATGATAGACCAAAAAGAAGGAGAAACAGAAATGAGTGTGAAAGTCCACTACGACAATATGGTAAGATAAAAATAAAAAGTACTACATTCCTTTAAACATGGTCTTTTAGCGACGCGTAACGACAAGAAGGAATAAATATTTCTACAATCCGATAGAAGGTACTCCATTCTCTTTAGGGCTTGCTATTCCAGAAGGATATGGAATGTACGAATTACTAGCAGAACAAGAAATTAAACACAGTCAGAAAAATGGTATATATTGATAATTTTTGATTGTATCACAACTAATTTTTTTTTTTTAGTTACCGATTATTTCAAAGGAGATAATTGGAGAGTGCATCCAGACTGGTAATAAAAATATTAATTACTATATCACGGTCTCAAAAACAAACATTTATTCAAAGAAACATTTTCAGGGTATACTGTGAATACACGAGCGGCTCTTCTGGTGAACAATGGTTTAAAACTGCAGAAGAACGTGTTTTACATTTTTTGTCAAGAAGCCGCAGACCAGGTTGGAAATGGATGTCGCTAAGGCCAAGATCACCACTGCAACGCGAACATTATCATATATCCACAAAACAGGATAAAGATGCTTATTACTGTAAGTAATTTACAATTTAATCTAATTTAAATTACCCCTTGAACCAAGTTTCAAAGAACTACGTTTGTTTTAGGTGATAAAACCTTGATACAGTCATTAGTTTTGGACGCTATGGTAACTGAAGGTTTAGAAAAACACACATTTAAGCCTCGTCTTGAAGATAAACAGTAAGTATTTATCTTTTAACAGAGTAGCATGAAATTTATTTATAATTTATTTTTGATGCACATTATTATTCAAAATAATTTTACTAATTAATTCTTTGCACATTAGCCCTATTGGTACACTTTTGGTACAATTACAAAGGTAAAGAATTTTTCTTGAGAAAGAAATATTTATATAGCTTTAAGATCGTCAGTTTTGTAGAATATTCGGTTTACATTGTTTTATAATTGTTATAAGATTTACTTTTCAAAACTTTTTAACATGAACTTTAATAAAACAAAATAATAAATCTACAATCTACATTACAATTAGATAAAATAATACATATATTTAATTTTAATTTAAATAATATTAATTTGAACTAAACTGAAAAGCTACACAAATACTCGAAATTGAATGATGTACACTTTCTGTCGTCCCTGTTCATGTTTCAATTTTTAGAAATTAAAAATATTATTTATCATATAAAGTATAGTTAAGACATGTGATGATAGACCAGGTAAAGGAGAAACAGAAATGTTGTGAAAGTCCACTACTTACAATATGGTAAGATAAAAATAAAAAGTACTATATTCTTTTAAACATGGTCTTTCTTCATGGTAATGGTAATATACACACATATACATATATACATATATATATTACACTACCCATAATAAATCTCTCCTAAGATACACTAGAACCCCAGTATATTTGAGGATTTAATGGGTAGTAGTTGCTTGTTGAAATAGCGAAAAAATGGTCCACAGAGAATCATACTGTTCTCCTTGATGTAAGGGGTGTTTTACTGTTGGAGCATTTTTAGAAATTAATAATATTATTATAATAATTTTTATGGAGATAATTAAGAGTGATCAGCTTCTAAGACACCAAAGTATTGAATGAATGAATGAATGTTTACTGAATAGGAAAATCCTAATATATACAAAACAACAATATATGAATACATTTAATCAATACATATTATAGAAATAGAAATAAACAAAAAAAAAAGAAAAACAAAAACAAGAAAGACAAACTAACTCTAACACTAGATCAGACATAATTATACTAAGTTTGGAAACATCGTCGAAAAGTCAGAAATACAAAACATAAAGAACATACTGCTAACCACCCCATTATTGAATTGTCGTATTATTCATTTTTATATAAACATTCAATTTGGATTTAAATATATATAAACTTTTGCTGTTTTTTGTAGTTTTTGCAATGTCATGATTTTGTTTTGATCTAGACAATATAGCAGTGTACTGCAATAATCAAAATGTGGTTGTATAATCGTGTTATATATAGTTATCTTAGCAGCAGTTGACGAGTAGAAATTCTTCTAAAAAAAATAAAGTTTCTTTGCAATTTTTTTTGGTAAATATTTGTGATGTGTGTCTAATGATAAACTATTGTCCAACATAAAACCCAGATACTTGAACTCATTTACAATTTAGATTTTTTTGTTATCGATTTCCAATAAGTAGGAATTTATATTAAGTTGTTTATATTTATACAGCCTAATTAGAATCATAGCTTTTGTTTTGAGTACATTTAATTTCAAGTTATTGACGTTCAAGTAATTATAAATTTTTCCCAGACAAGTATTCATTTTAGTTAAAGCTACATCCAAACTTTGAAGAGATACTGACAACAGTGTATCATCAGCAAATAAATTCATGAAATCACAACTGTGACATAAGTCAATATCATTAATGTAAATCAAAAACAGCAAGGGACCTAAATACACTACCCTGAGGTACCCCAAACTTTGTGTTAATATGTTTTGAATACACATTATCCACTTTTGTGATTTGTTTTCAGTCATTTAAGTGGTCTTAAACACACAGTTCCTTTAATACCGATAGCTTGCATTTTTTTTACTAGTATATCACGATCATTCGTTTTAAAAGCCCTCTTCAAGTTCAACAAAACAGCAACAACATAGCCTCCGTTGACAATAGATTGAGTCCATTTATTTACAGTTAATTGTAAGGCCGATTCGCAAGAGTGATTCTTACGAAAGCCTGACTCATCATGAGAACATTATTGCTTTCGACATAACTCAAAAGCTGACCATACACAGCCATCTCTAGTACTTTCTCGATGCCTGGCAAGGTGTTTACTGGACGGATTTCGCTAGCGTTACTTGTGTTGTTTACCTTGGGTATAGGTATAATTATGCTAGATTTTAGTTGATCAGGAAATTTACCATAGTGAAATAAAATATTAACAAGGTGTAACAGAACATGGCCTATCACCCCAAGAGTGTTCATTATAAACCTGATATCTATAGTTTCAGCCCCCGATTTATTTTCCAACCTATTAACAATTTGAGTAAGATCTTTTAATTAAAGTTGGTTAAAAAATTTGAAATTAGACTCCACCTGCCATTCTTCAGTAGATTTTATCGAATTAACAACATCTTCTAAACTCGAGTCAAAATATTCATTAAAAGTTTCTGCTATTTGAGTCACGTCTACAAGAACTTCCTTCAATTTCGAAATCTATATTGTTTATAACACTGGTATTTGTCCCTGTATTTATTAACGATTTAATGGTTTTCCACATAAGTTGCTGATTATTTGCACTCAAATCAATTTTGTTATAATAATATTCTTGTTTCTTCATTTCAAGTAAACCAACTACATCCGTTCTCAGTCTTTTGTGCACAATCAAATTATTTTCACACCTATTGTGTCTATAAAATTGATATGCTTCATCTTTTCGTTTAGTTAGGTCCTTAAGATCATTGTCAAACCAGGAGAGACTGTTTTGGTGCAACAAGTATGTTATGACAGGAGCAATTATGTTGACAGTTTCTTCTGTCTTACCAATAAAATCATCATAAAATTTTTCAACGTTTACGCAGTCAAGTAAATATTTTTATTATCGATAAAGTCCATACAGATTTTATTCATATTTTCCCTTCCCAAATTACGATAGCTTTTTAAAGTTTTTGTGATTTAGTAAGTTTATTGAGATTAAAGATTGATCCGTTAGCTTAGGTACATGGTGAACTACTGTTTGAAGCTCTAAATTCCCAATGACATCAATTAAGCTTGCACTATCATTAGTAATTCTAGTACATTCTTGCACTTTGATTTATTCCATACATGTTCAATATATTTTTTAGACGTGTTGAGTAAAACTCATTTTTTATAAAATCGATATTAAAATCTCCAGCTAGAATAAATTTTAAGTTTGATTGAGAGAGATCCTCACATACACCCTCAAAATGATCTAAAAATATTGTACGACTCGCGTTGGGTGAATGATAAAGTGCACCAATTAAGATTTTAGCATTATTGTATTTTATTTTTATAACAGAACACCAATAGTTGCTTTCTAAAATACAGTTTTTATAATCAGAATACTGAAGATGAGATTTCAAGTATATGAGAACACATGGGACACAAAAATGCTCAGTCATGAAGATCCTAGTTCATCGTGCATTAACATTAGCTGATGAGGGCTATTGACAAGAAGAAATAAATTTGCCCCAATCTGTGTTTCTAGCAAATGGATACTCTAAGAAAAACATCAATAGAGCCATTAGGTCTTGGGGTGAGCAAACAGCAAGCCCAAGGAGGATGTCACTACAACCACAACTTTACCATACATCTCCAATGTGACAGATAGACTTGAGAAAATACTAAGTAAAAAAGGCATGCGGACTACTTTCACACCAACGTGTAAAATAAGTCAGCAGCTCCGCAACCCCCGAAAGATAAATTGAGTCCGTTAGAAACTCTGGGAATGTATTTGGTACCATGTAGCGACTGTGTCAAAGTATATGTAGGGATGTCCAAATGAACTGTAAAAACTAGAAAAAAAAGAACACATAAGACACAGAATCACACTAGAGTGCTGGTTCGTACCAATGGATATTACAATCTAGTACGAAGGGAAACTTTGGAGATTCTTCAATACCTAACAACATGAACATGAAGAATTGAAGAATAGTCATACATGGATGCCTCTGCTTAAGAACCTGAACCCGCCATCCGTAACACTCCTAAACCAGTCAACCTAAACACTGAACTAACCAACCTTGACGCATCGACTAGTATAAAAGCTTGGCTTAGACACCACGGTAACCATTCAGCCGCTGCTCAAGATACAAGAGGCACTGAAGATGCCATCTGTTAAATATGGAGAAACATCTGCAGTTAAGCATTGACCATTGGCAAAACAGCTCAGAAAGTGTACATCATTCAATTGACACCGGCCATGAAAACCTGCAAACTACAGTACACAAATACATATTTCTAATAATAATAATAATAATTGTTGTTTATTGGATGAAACCAATTGGCCATCGACCAAAATCCTTCTGCCAGTTTAACAATACTTATTTAGCTTATACATTACATATTTCTTTATTTGCATTTTCATGAAATATTTGTCTGTAGATAGTTTCTCCATCTGAAAGCGCTCTAAAGTTACTGACTTCCTTTTAAAAATATTACATTTTTTCAATCTCTGAAGTTGTTTGACGTAGACTGACAAAACTTGAGAAAATTATGTAACTAATTAAAGGAAATAATTAGGATATTCGGAAGAACCTTGTCATTAAAACCCTCAGAAAAACTATGCTAGTGAGTTTCCAGAAAAATCCACAAAACATTTAACTCCCTGCCATATTTCTAATAAAATGGTCTCTTAAAATCACTTGTATTTGTAGAAAACATTATTTCAAGAATATGGCTCTTAAAGTTATTTCACTTTTATCAAATAATTATGTATACCATAAAATCAATTAAATTCTTCACAATATCATTAAATGGGAAAATTATATCCATACTAGAAGTTGAAAGGAGCCTCAAGAGACCATGTTTTTCAAAATATTTCCAAAACGAGTTAACGCATAATTATGAATTTTGGTATGTAGGACACTGGTTAAATATTCTTACAAACTACATTAAAAATGTTTAAAAATTTTGGTCAGGGACAATGCGCCTCCCAATTTTTGCATATCAATATTTACAAACTATGATAGATGACATTTTTATAAAAAATGTACTCTTGATTTACTTAATAAAACGCTTCGTTTTCAAGAACAATCGATTTTAAAGTTTTGGTGCATAATCTAAGGAATGGAAAAAAATTACATGAATAGGCAGGCCATGAAAACAAACGGTTGTTTACTTGAATTAATTTGACAGTTTATTAAAGATAAATTGAGTCCGTTAGAAACTCTGGGAATGTATTTGGTACCATGTAGCGACTGTGTCAAGGTATATGTAGGGATGTCCAAATGAACTGTAAAAACTAGAAAAAAAAGAACACATAAGACACAGAATCACACTAGAGTGCTGGTTCGTACCAATGGATATTACAATCTAGTACGAATTGAAACTTTGGAGATTCTTCAATACCTAACAACATGAACATGAAGAATTGAAGAATAGTCATACATGGATGCCTCTGCTTAAGAACCTGAACCCGCCATCCGTAACACGCCTAAACCAGTCAACCTAAACACTGAACTAACCAACCTTGACGCATCGACTAGTATAAAAGCTTGGCTTAGACACCGCGGTAACCATTCAGCCGCTGCTCAAGATACAAGAAGCAGTGAAGATGTCATATGTTGAGTATGGCGAAACATCTGCAGTTAAGCATTGATCATTGGCGAAACAGCTCAGAAAGTGTACATCATTCAATTGACACCGGCCATGAAAACCTGCAAACTACAGTACACAAATACATATTTCTAATAATAATAATAATAATTGTTGTTTATTGGATGAAGCCAATTGGCCATCGACCGAAATCCTTCTGCCAGTTTAACAATACTTATTTAGCTTATACATTACATATTTCTTTATTTGCATTTTCATGAAATATTTGTCTGTAGATAGTTTCTCCATCTGAACACGCTCTAAAGTTACTGACTTCCTTTTAAAAATATTACATTTTTTCAATCTCTGAAGTTGTTTGACGTAGACTGACAAAACTTGAGAAAATTATGTAACTAATTAAAGGAAATAATTAGGATATTCGGAAGAGCCTTGTCATTAAAACCCTCAGAAAAACTATGCTAGTGAGTTTCCAGAAAAATCCACAAAAACATTTAACTCCCTGCCATATTTCTAATAAAAATGGTCTCTTAAAATCACTTGTATTTGTAGAAAACATTATTTCAAGAATATGGCTCTTAAAGTTATTTCACTTTTATCAAATAATTATGTATACCATAAAATCAATTAAATTCTTCACAATATCATTAAATGGGAAAATTATATCCATACTAGAAGTTGAAAGGAGCCTCAAGAGACCATGTTTTTCAAAATATTTCCAAAACGAGTTAACGCATAATTATGAATTTTGGTATGTAGGACACTGGTTAAATATTCTTACAAACTACATTAAAAATGTTTAAAAATTTTGGTCAGGGACAATGCGCCTCCCAATTTTTTGCATATCAATATTTACAAACTATGATAGATGACTTTTTTATAAAAAAAATGTACTCTTGATTTACTTCGATAAAATATGCTTTGTTTTCAAGAAAAATCGATTTTATGGTTTTGTTGCATAATCTAAAGAATGGAAAAAAATTACATGAATAGGCAGGCCATGATAACAAACGTTTGTTTACTTGAATTAATTTGACAGTTTATTAAATTCAAATTTTTGCTTTTACTTTACGGTGTATTGGATATTAAAAAATCAAAAGAAAAAATTTTGTAATGGGAGAGCACTAGCGGCACAAAGGGAATACCAATGGAGATGCCCGAATCAGAGGCAACTTGGACGTAGAATATTTTCTAAAGTCCATAAGTGATTAACAGAAAATGGATATCTTTTAGAAAATTGCGCCAAATGATTATAATTTTGAAAATGCCTTAAATCGCTTTGGTGATAATCCTAATATTTACAAATTTAAACATTAACCTATGATTAATATGTTTTTTTACCCAAAAAAAATGTACTGATTTACTTTGATAAAATTTTTAACTTTCGAAAAAAATCAATTTAGATTCAGAAGTTATATCTCATGACCATTCATTGAACATGTTGATATATATATACAGGGTGTGCGGAAATGATGAGCAAAAAATTCAGGGGATAATTCTAGACCGAAAATAAATGCTACCTCTTTCTATAATATTTTTTCTAAATATAAATAACTTCTTAAGAAATCCAAATATTTTCATAAAATTTGTAAATCGGGGGTTTTTGCGGACGAGAAATTCAAATATGTTTCTAATTTTGACGTCACTAGTAGAGGGCCACACCATGTTTCTTTTAAATGGCAGAACTTTTTTTGCATCTTAATGTATCCATTTGACTATCGAAACAATGGATTCTCCTACCTGTTTTATTTGAAAAAGTTATACCTTGCTGAAGTCGGTAGGCGTAACCATTTTTGAAATAATCCTATCTGAAATGCTCAGTGCTCTTAACAACTTATTCGGTACAAACTTGAACTTTTTTCTTCCCAGTAGAGATGCAAGACTTAGAGGTCATAGACTTAAATTGTCACACAAACATTTTTGTACCACATGTAGGCAGCATTTTTGGTCGTGTTGTGTGAAACACATGGAATAATTTACCTGAAGAAGTGATTAGTACTCCCGCTTGGATCGTTATTGAAGGTCCAACTTATAGATAATATTAATTTTCATTTTTTTTCTTTTTATGTATTATATTTGTGCTTAGACTTACTTTGTTGAAGGGCAATATAAGATTTTCCTTTGCCTAAATTCAATTTAATAATAATAATATCCCCATGCTAAATCTCATTAAAAATCTATGGAACTTGAAATATAGTTGACTTTTAAATGAAATAAAAGAAACAATTTACAATATGTTACTACTTTTTGTCCATTATTTGTCCTTAGCTATAATTTCCCAAGTTTGCATTATGAGTCACAATGCAAATCGTCTAATGTTAATATGTGACAATATTAGAGTGACACATGATGATGATTTAATAATAAGCTTTTAACATAATGATTTGTATGTCTTGAGAACCTTGACAAACTTTCAACTCTTAATAATATTAAAGCTTTCTTGGATAATGTAAGTATGTAATAGTTATATCTCAATGCGTTTATTGAATTTGACTTACAGAAAATCGTATTGAGATGTATCATATTATAAAGGGGTGTTTGCCTCTTTTTCAATTATTACCATATAAAACCATTATATAAATGGTCATTTAAAAAACAAACATTTAGCAACTGTGGAGGAACAGATAAGAGTTAATAAAATAATCAACTAATCAAAAAAAAATCTTTATAATTAAAATTTTTATAAGAAATTATTAGCAAAACTGCTTCTATACTTCGTATTAATTTTACATTTTAAGCAAACACGCCTTTTATATATATCATATCCTTTATTTTTGTTAGTAAAACATAACTGCTATTGTATTATTTTTTTCAGTTTTAGTATTATAAAAGTTCATTTATTGCATAACTTTTCAACACAATATTCAATATCTACTAACTCATTGCAATTATAAAATGATTGTTTTTAGTAAGCGCACCAGCTCTTATTTGCAACTAATTATATAAAATTTTGCAGCCAAGGATACGAAATTTTTGGCCTAACTTTGTCGTTTGTGGCAACAAGAAGTGGTCTTCTTCGATGGACTAATCTAACTAATGTGGAAACTAAAGAACTGTAAGGACATTTAATTTTAAGGGACAACTTGATTATAATTTGCATTTATTTCAGTCACTTCAGCGAAAACAACATTCGTGCAATGGATGAAACTTGGTATAAAAGAGCAGTTGATCAACATTCAATTGAACCAGAAAGCTTTGTGTTTTCTGTTCCATTTGATGTAGGTTCTTATGGTAAACCACTAATAACGGCTACACATGCTGTGTTTGTCGAACACAAAGGTCATCGGGCCCCAGCGGCTGTGGTCGGTCTGCAATATCAACATTCAACATTGGCTTCTCATTTTCTTAATATTACGTCGAAGGTAACTCTTCCTTAATAATATTTAAACAAAAATACAAAAATTATTATTTTAGTGTAGTGCAGGATCATCATCATGCAGCAAAACCTGTGCTAGTGACAAACTCGACTGTTACGTATTGGATAATAATGGTTTTATCATTATATCTGAAAATAATGAACATACTGGCAGATTCTTCGGGCAAATAGATGGGACCATAATGGATTCTCTTGTACAGGACAGAATTTATAAAAAAGTTGCGGTGTACGATTATCAAGGCATTTGTTCGAATAATAAATTTCATTTTAGTGGAAAAGGAAATAAAATAGAGGTTTTATAATAATTTAAATTATTTCATTATAACAAAAATAATACTAATATTTTCCAGATATTTGATCCAGTCAAGTTATTTGTTAGTTTCTTACTGAAAAGTCTTCTGCTGTTGATTGCACAATTGAAAAATGCCTATGGTACAGCATTAGCATATACTAACGAAGAAGGTAAGAATCCTAACTACACTTATATTTTCCATCAATCTTGCTTCAAATTTCAGATGATATGTTAGATACATACTCTGAATATGAATTGGAACAATATCCTACAGGTGAAGATATAATAGATGAGCAAGATCCAATAATTTCTCCCCCTTCAAACACTTATTCCCCGTCTTTTATACCCCCATATGAGTCTGATCCTATGGAAGGAGTTGATTTGGGACAATTTGGCATTAGGCCGTGTGATCGTAGAGTGGATTTATACATCCTGCAACCAGATAGACTGAACACTAGTGGTCAAAGTAACCCTTTGAAAGGAAAACTAACAAACTGTCATGTAACTGGATGTGAAAGGTAATATGAGAGTGCGCAAAAATAATATTTATTATCAATGTTTGTTCCTTGCAGACCATTTAGTGTACAAAAAATACCACACAGCAATTTAATTCTTCTTGTTGTGGATACTATGTGCCCATGTGGCAGTAAGCAATTAAGTATTATTCCGCAAGAAGTTAACTACGAATCTAAAAATGGTGGATGTCTTCATAAACCAAAAGATAGTCTTTACAGAAGACGACCTCCAAAATGTATAAATTATCATCCCGAGGTATTTATTACACTAGTACAAATTATTTTTCCTTCAAATAATGAGAAACAGTAAAAAATTATTACAATTTTATACATACAGGGTGTAACTTTAAGTGGGGGTCCCTTTTGAGGGGTAGTAGTCCGTGTTCCCTAGATTGATAATCTGGAATTAGTTTTTTTTTAAATCAAATAAATAGCTAATAATCTTGTAAATATGCTTTTTTATGACATTGCGACTCATCAGTCATTGTACTTTTGTGTCAATCCTGATGCAGTATAGATCCTAAAACAATTTTCGAGTGTTGTAAAAATGTACTGTAAAAGTACGTAAAATAATTGTTGTTGTTTTATAAAATATAAATAATTAAAAATAAGCAAATTACTAATTTGATAGCTTTAAAATGTTTTAAAAGAACAGTTTCAATACAAAGGATTTGATACTATTTGTTAAGCGCTTTGTCAATGTCCCTTCAATAACCGTGACATTGACCTAGTTTATAAAATAAAAATATCGCATAAATACTGCACACAATACATGAAACCAGACTAGGATGGACGATGGATATGATATGTCGGGTATCTCCTAAAGGGTTCCACAGTTACGTTCGATCAAAATACGCCTTGCTGTAAGTTTTCCGTGTTATTACTTTTAAAACTGTGTTGATTTCTTATACAAATTGTGCCCGACAGTAGTCAAAATGAAGTTTACATTTCTGTTTCCAATTCTATTGTGCAGAAATATTTGGATCCAATTTTGTGCATAGTTCATGAACATGCGTGCAATTATATTAAACAAAATATGTGTCGTTTTATATAAAAAATATACAGATATGAGGGAGAGAAATAAAGTTTTCTGCGTGATTTTTTACTGAAATCGAATTAGAATTTGTTTAGTGCAGTGTTGTATTTTATCAAGTTTAATTTCGTAATAATTTAAAATGGTATTTGTGGAATGTGTGTGGAACCTTATAAAGGTCAGTTTTCATTACCAAGTGTGTGATATTATGAAAAAAATATGTACACCAATTAAGAAAGAGCTAATATGTTTAAAGCTTCTTTTTTATCAAAAGAAGATAGCGGCTGCAAGAAGACGATATCAGATGAATTACCGCGATAGACACGTACTCATTTAAGAGATTATTAGAGTTATGAACGCCAGTACTTTAATGGTGAGCAAAGCAAAAACAAACTCGGAAAGTAAGAATCTCGAACCAAATATTTTAAATGCTGTAGAAGAAGACTCTAGAGTCAAAAGGATTAAGTATGTATTTATTTATATTGAGTTTTCTGTTAGTTGACTTGTTTCTATTTTATAGTGTGTTATACGTAAAAAAAGCAGTACCTCACGAGTGGTGTGGGCATTTTGCTTTCTAATAGAACTTCTTTTCCCATCTTCCACTTCAATAATTAAATATGACAACAATGCTGGTGACGCTGCAACTAAATATGCTCAGTGCTGGTCTGCCCAGTGGCGTACTATGAAAATTACGAAAAAAGGCAACAAAAAAAATTCTGTTCTTGTGACAGAATTTAAGAAAACAAACTTATGATATGTGTTTGTAAAGGTCACAAGCACCCCCCCCCCCTCCAAACCGGACCCCCCTTCAAAGTTACACCCACTATATGAGAGTCATCATATATTTTTTACAGGAGACAGAAATTCATATCTGCGGAATTGCATCGAAAATGCCTATTAGCACTGTCGCGTTGCTACTAGGCATCGGAAATTGCCTCCTTGCTTTTCTATCGTGATTAAATTCGTATATTAAATTAGGTCCTTAATAATAAATTTCAACTATAAAATGGTTGGCACTATCTTTCTTATCATTTTACAGTTAGAAAAATTATAAATGTATATGAATTTAATTTGCAAATAGTGTAGGTACTGTTTTTATAATAATAAAGTCGAATAAAAAAAATAGTTAAATTTTTTTATATAATTTATAAAATATAGAAGTAATTTTTGGTGTATTTGTACATATCTAATGTTGTAGAAAAATGATGATTTTTCAAAATGATGTATTTTTGAAAAAACACCTAATTTTTTTAAAATCGAACATTTATATATAACTAAAGACAATAATTCAGTTTTACAACCATTATTTTTTGTGAATGTGTGTATATATTTTTTAGATAAATTGAAATTTATACTCTATGTGCTTGTTGATCTGAATTTGTTCATAGCTTATTCTTTATGTACATGTATCATTGCCTCATATGTATATGGTATGTGGAAATGAATAATTTTGAAAAAATACAGAAAACTTACGTATTCAACTCACGTGACTGTACTTAAAGGAATTAATAACAATTAAATTTATCTAAGATGTTCAGAACCATTACTTAATTTTTTTGCTTGGGTACAATACGTGATTTTTCACTGTATATATAAACACATATCAAGTTATATAGTATTAACAAACCATGAATCACAAAGAAATATTGAAAAAATTTAACTCACCTCTGTAACTACTACAGACATATCAAGGTTTGGTAATACCTCTATTTAAATGTTCAATTGTATAGTGGAAAATTAAATAAACGAGAGAGGAGTGTACTATTGGGTCCAATCTGGAATTTTGAGAATTAAGTTTTAAAAAGCTCTTTTTTAACAACTTTAGAGTTGCATTAAAAAAGAGAGTTTAGGAAAATCCTCGTCCGAAGTTAATGACAACAATAGTTATGTAACTTACATCATTATGTATAAGATAAATTAGTTTATTTAATTCATTCCACTGTGCACTTCCTAAACGAATAAACAATTCACTTACTTCTTTTCTATATTACCGATTTACAATTTATACAAAATTGTAATTACATGACAATACTTTGATAAAACTGTGAATACTGACATACAGGTTATTTAGAATAGTTTCATAATCTGCTGTTGTAAATAAAGAATACACAATGTAATATTAATTTAATATTTTTATTATTAATCTGTAACTTGTGTTAAGAACGACTGATAAATGGTATTAGTAAAGTAGGAATAAGGCAATTTATCGGTTGTATCCCTTTTACGCTCTTCCCTTACTCTTAAGTGATACTTTCAACTTCTCTAATGTGAAATTATTTCTTTAAATTGCGGAGTATCACAAGCTCAATGTACGAGAAGATTTGGTGTTCTTTTATTAGGGAGGAAGTGTAAAAGGCAAATGAATACTTTTATGATAAGCAATTTTTTCAAAGCTTTTTATATGGTTTTTGTTTAATGAATGTTTTGTTTAATGATTTTTTAATGAAATAATTATAAATAGATTATTAGAACATATACATATCTAGTTTATTTGGATTTCTTACTATCTCAAATATCTCATTCTATAAAAGTAACATAAAACATTAAACCTAATAATTTAAGATATTATTTTTTTAATGAAACACTTAAGTAATTTTGTATTTTCTTAGACATAATATAAGACATAGACTGGTGCAAAAATGAATGACAAAATAGGAGGTTAGTTTAGTGTGTATATTTTGATTTTAGAACAAAGTGCGCTATAATAATTACTATACATAATTATTTCATAAAATTAACTACGCTATACTAAAACTGAGTCTTCCATTTAAAACAAATAATAATTGTAAGTTAATAATGTATTCAATTTTAAGCAAAATATGTAGTACAGTTATTATGAATAATACATTTATTTGTCAACTTGTTGTTTGTCTGTTGTATGTAAAATTCATACTAGACTTTACTATATCTTAAATAACGATATGCGTAGTTTTAATTAAAAGTATAATATATTTATCAGATTTTGTTTTATTTAATATATATCAAAGTCTAATAAGTTAAAAATATACTTACAACTTTTATTTATTCTATATAGTCACATTATTTTATAAACAAAAAAAAATTAATATTGAAATTGAAACACATAGTTCAACCACCATGAAAAATCTTTATTTGTATTACCTTTTGCTGCATTTTACCCTTGAAAACTGAGGATACTTGCAGATCTTTGCCCCGGCATGTTAAATTCAAATACTATACGGCTTTTTAGCAATCTAATTACATGAATATGTACATAAAGGATTGAGCTAGGAGTTGTGCTAATTTTCATATCCAATATATAATGTAATTGAGATATTTAACAATAATTTCAATAACAATAATTTGCAATTTTTTGACATCGATGTCTTTTAAAATTGAATAACTCCTGAACAATAATATTTTCAATTGGTTTGTAGAACTTTACTTTATAAAACTGAGCAATAACTGAATTGAACAGATTTGTAGAAAAATGTGACAGTTAATTTCCAAATTCGCCATTTGCAATATAAAAATGCAACAGTTTAGCAAAAATATTCACCATTATTAGTTCAGACTCTGTCGTGGATGGCAAACATATTTGAAACAAGTGTTATTCTTGAAAAAATTATGAAATGGTGTCATTTCTTAAAAACCTATATTCAGTGCGGTGTTCTCTGGCAATAAATATTTGAAAAAAATTGCAGACAAGGTGAGAGAACACTAGAAAACAAGAAAGTTTAGCCTCTACAAGGAAAAATAACGGTCTGTTAAGAGAATAATATTTTCAGAATCAGAATCTTATGAAAAATAGTAAGTTTAAAATTCACTGATATTAGATATATACATACGTAGTTTAAAATAAGATGTAACGTGC
This sequence comes from Monochamus saltuarius, assembly GCA_025584915.1. Taxonomy (NCBI): domain Eukaryota; kingdom Metazoa; phylum Arthropoda; class Insecta; order Coleoptera; family Cerambycidae; genus Monochamus; species Monochamus saltuarius. Next base: position 17,118,924 of record CM046730.1, on the reverse strand, counting down.
GTTACACCTCAAATAAAAAGTCGATCAATTGCGTTATATAAGTCCTGGGTTTGTTTCTGTCATTCTGTCACTCTGAAGAATTCTTCAGAAAACGAAGACATCATATGATTTCATAAAATACTTATTTATAGAAACACCAAGTATATATTTTCTCATTGCAAAAAAAGAGAGAGTATACTAGTGAAATATAACTAAGTGCTTGCCAATACAAGTTATCGAGCATGGGTTTTACAACAGCAGATAAAGTCTATCTGGTTGGAAATCAATCGAAACATTAACAGAGGCCTGTCAATTTTTTGCATTGTTCATAATTCAAATTAATCTACAAACTGGAAAAAAAAAGTAGCACATATTTTTCATCTTGGATGAACATTTGCAATACAAGGAAAGAAGAAACGATCAACAGGCTGAAGTGGAGTATATATATTACCGTCTGAAGTAGTGCCACAAATGGTAAGTGCATAATATGTTGGGCATATTTTCAACAATAATAATTAATGCTTGGAGGCACATGTCTGCAGATAGTGTATTTTAGTTGTGGTCAAGGAATTTAGATTCAATTTCACAGAAAACCCAGACAATCCAGGGATGATAAAAATTTCCACCAAACCAGTAAAGATCACAGTTTTTACTCTATTAAAACAAAAAGGATTTTTTTTAATTTAAAATAACTGAATGAGTTGTTAAAGGTCCTTATTTTAAGCTAGAAGACTGTAGAAGTGTTTTTAAGCTTTTTAATAAAACTCATATATCTAAAATAGAACTTAAAAAATAAATGTTTTGCGACTTTATTATATATGTATAAATACTGAATTTGATAACTATACTAGTATTTCAATATTTTTGTTAACATAACACATAACTGGTGATATAGTTACCTCAAATAGATAAATTGTTGATTCAACACAATTTTAATGTTCAATAAAATTGAATGTAACAATATACCTCATAAGATTGTCCTTGAACTACTAAGAGTTTTGAAATTATAAGTAATACAGAGAAATGTATATTAAAACCTGAATAGCATATAATTTTGTATATAATGTTCCTGTAAAAAAGTCGAAATCACTGCCAGAAGAAAGACTCAGGGATGTAAAAAACCTAATGGTTATATTTAAAAATAAATTGTTTGAAAGAAAATAAAATAATTGTCACAAAAGGGGTATTATTAAAATTACAAGAATCAATACGGTTCTCCCATCGATACTAAAATATTATAATAAATAATTATTGTATAGTGGTTTTTAGGCTTTCACGGCCGGTGCTATCATTTGATACATAGTGATTTTACGGGTTGTTATGCCCATGACCTCAGTAACTGGTAGCCAGAAACAGAGTTAAAATGCACATCCCTAGTATTAGCCGGAATTCTTTTACCTGCCCTGGTTGTTCGCGGGGTAGGCTCTGTGGGGACAGACGCGCTAGCGGTGTCTCTGGGCCCATATATTGAAATAATCAGCTTACAAAAAAAAATGCTACAGGATGATGCAACTAAAGCGTGCTTCAATTGTGTTAACAGACTACTTAAACCATCAAATGGTGCAGTTGCTAAAGCTATTCTTAAGATACCTAAATATGTATCCAAATTATCAGGAATAAAGTTTATATAAAATAAGTATTTTTAAAGTACCGTAAAATATTATAGTGATATACTATACTACTATTACATAATCTTAATTAATTATATAATTAGTGTGGCTAGATCAGAGTAGTATATATAATATATTTCCATAAATAGAAGTTCAAAATTAATGTGCACAAGGTCAAAATCGGTTACTCTGAACATCTCTGCAATGTAATTATATCAAGGACAAGCGAAGGAAAATTGTAAGATTAATCGACTTATCTTAAGGAAGATTAATCTGAATTTTCTGAGCTTGTCCGAGGATATAATTACCCACCCTCCCTTTTTTTCCTCATAAATCAAAATAAGTTGGAAGTATCATATAGTACTATAATAGTATCATATTTCCATAATTAGGAGTTGTTACTGTCATCATTTATTTAAAAAAAATTAATGTGCACAAGGACACAATCGGTTACTCTGAACATCTACAATGTAATTATATCGAGAAAAGTGAAGGAAAGTTGTAAGATTAATTGACTTACCTTAACGAAAATGAATCTGAATTTTCCGAGCTTGTCCGAGGATATAATAGCTGTTTTACACTGGCAATTTATTCATGAATTAATTCATGAATTTTTCTGTGAACTTCTTCATGAATTTCTTCAGGACAAAATTTCGTTTACACTACTGAAATTCCGTGAATTTATTTGAAACTTTGTTCAAATTTTCTAGTATTACCAACACAAACAAATAGTCAAATAGTAATAATAGTATGTTTTTTTGGGGTTATGTTGTTATTAGTAAACTAATCCACAAATTATATAATAATAATAAATGATTTTATTTGCCATATTTTAACCCATGTAAAATAATACAATCATACAAAAAAAAGTAAAGTCAAAAACATTGCAAAAGGCAGAATTCAGGCGTAAACCTGCTCTTCCACTCAACCGCTACATATTTATTATTATTAGAACCAAAATTTAGTTAAGGCACAGCTTAATTGTTATTTAAGCTGTGGTTAAGGTATGTCTAACACGCAACATCTACAGACATGTAAAAGCAAAATATATGCATATGTAACACATTACAGCAAAAAAAAAACTTTGAACTATTTAAATACAAATTGTTTAGAAAATTATGACAATGTATGAAGATTAAGAAATTAAGAAATGTTTATCGGACAACATAGATCTTTTAATATTAGCCTTAAATGATGGCAAATTATATGTTTTAATATTTTCTGGAATTTTGTTATAATATTTAGTTATTAGATAAGTAAAACAACAACGAAATAAAGATGTTTTATAAGATGGCATAGATAATATATTTTTGAACCTAACATTTATATTGTGAATATCAGTTCTATAACGTATTTTCTCGTGTAGTAGGGTGGTGTTTTAAAAAATATGGTAGTTGTTCAATTATTTCTTTTTTTAACGAAATTATAATCATAAAGTCAATATTATTAGAAGAAAACAGTTAACTGCTGTCGCCTTAACAATATTAATAGCAGGTAGGTATTTTTTATCACCTGAACTCGACAAAATACAAAGAAGATGGTGGGTGAGACCCTAGCTGGAAAATAAAAACAAAGGTAGCTTAAAACTAGTCAAAAGTCTATTTAAGTGCGATCCTGAGCAATTCCAAAAGCTCCTTCGAATGTCGGAAGTAACCTTCAACAAACCACTGGATCTCTACCAGTTGGTATGCCTGAAATTCAAGTAAAATTGACGAGGAATTAGAACATGCTCTAATTCGTGAATAAGTTCACGAAGATATTGATGAATTTATTTGACATCAAAGTTGGTGCATTACACTTGTCAATTTACGTCATGAAGCGACGTCATGAATTAATTCATGAATAAATTGCCAGTGTAAAACAGGTATAAGATATAATTAGTAATTACCCACCCCCCCTTTTTCCCCGCAATAGTACCACAGCATAAATAATTTAGTGATAGTACCGATTTTGACCACAAACCTAGAAAAAATATAGACGGTGCCAGTGTCATATTGCAATTGCCGGCGACCGCAAATTCATGGCTGCCCTAAAAGGTCCAATCGCTAAAACTTGGTTTTTATGCCAATTTACGTTGGTTGTATTGTAGCGTGAAGCTTATTTGTTTACTGTGATTGGTCACATTCATGTCACATTACATTCTTTGATGACATTGACATTTAAAATGACAGCAAGTTAGTTATATTCAGATTGCAATGCAGCCATCATGTTTGCACAACCGCCAATATAAAGCAAATAAAATATCCATTTTCTGGACCTAAGGTCCCTAGAAAACGCGGCACCCACACTGTCACGTGACCTATATCATGAACCGACGCCGTCTATATTTTTTCTAGGTTTGTGATTTTGACAGACAACCACTAAAACCATAGATAAAGATACAATCATACAATATTATAACGGAATGATTATCCAAGGGAGCTCTGTGATAATCAATGGACAAAAACCACCCTTTTTTGTTTTTGTACAATGGTCGTCAGCTTAAAGTCACCAGTTCCATGATCCATTCTTTTCTAGTGCCATTTATTATACACGGTGCTAGAAAGGGACAAAACATGGAAGTGGTTACTTTAAGCTGACGACCATTGTACAATACGTGCTGATAAAGTAGGTTAAGCGAGACTACAATGTAATATCCTCGGACAAGCTCGGAAAATTTAGATTAATTTTCATTCGTAAGTCAATTAATCTTACAATTTTAGAAGAATTACACACACCATCTGCCCAAAAATAAAATTTTAATTATTAATTTTTATTTATAATAATATCTAAACAGATATTTCTCAAATTTAAATATACAAAATATAATATTACTCGCATTATTGCTCTCCGTCTACGTCGATCGCGATCTTTTTCAACTGCACTTATATTGTTCATTGTTTGGTCCATCGAGAAAACTGCCTCTGATGTGATAGAATGGAATGGAATGTCCATTCCTATTCCCATTCGGTTGCATCTAGAGTTGCGCAGTGCGAAACACGGAACATGTAAGGTGCAGCTGCAAGTCATGCGATACGGCAAATAAACGAACAGCAGAAAAGAACAGGTGAACAGGTTTAGAGAACAGATTCCCAGGTAAAGCTGGAACCATAGAGTTATTATATGTACCATAGAGGTGCCCTTACATATCTATCGCACATAGTTTGTTTGTCCGATACATAAACAAACAAGTGTGGATTTGGGGGGAAGCTATTGTAAACATTTCGTACCAAGTACAGAGGCGTAGGTTTATTTTTTATTTAAGGAGTCAAAATTGATAAACATTTTAGATTTTTACAATGTTAATTAATTTTAGATAGTTGTTCTTTTAACATAAATTACAATTATAAAAAGGTTTTTAAATTTATAACCCGTTTATGATTTTTTTGTAACTTCAGCTACATCTTGCTTATTTGAAGAGATACAGAAAAAATGTAAATACCAAATTTGTCAATTTTTGGAAGAATAATTCAATGGCGATGTTCTTTTTTTATATGCTGAATGATTACCAAATTAAGAATCAAACATGATTTTTTAAATGGAAACCATTATTTGCTTTAACAGACGATGGAATACATTAAAATAAACAAAAATCATTATATGACATACGGGCCCTAATAAACCATTTCCGAGAAAAAAATCTCAAACTTTGTGACGTACAAAGCATGCATAGAATACCAAAAATACAATGTTTATCACTGTTTTGAATTTGTTTATGCTTAATTCTAATTAGCGTTGTAATAAATTTAAAATTCGATAAAATCATTGCACAATATAAATATTAAATTTATTTGAATGATAATAATAATAAAATAATTTTAATAAAATACATATTATGTTGTACATTTACTGGGGTAATTTTAAAAATGATTTTCACACCATATTTACGATAAAAAAAACTACCTAACACTATGTAAAACTAGAGATTCAGATAATCAATATGATTATATATGCCTCTTTTTTTAACCAAGCTGCAGATTTGGCTAATAATTTTCTTTATCTATTATAGCCAATATCATTTATCCATGTATTTCGGCATTCTAGATCTTTTGGAAATCTGAAATAAAAAGATTTTTATGAAACCCTATAACTACGTCAATGGATTAGTAATGCCTACCTGTGATATCTGATTTTCTTTTCTTTGTAGCTTTTTACACACTATGCACCTTTTCCCCATTGTTTTTGTATCACTATTATACCGTCTACTTAAGTCAAAATCCAAAATATATGCATATAAATAATTATTTAACAAAACACAACCTCAAACACCTATTATAAATATTGATTTATCCAGCCGACCAATAAGAAAACGGAACCAGTGTTTACAAACAAAATCATGATGTTGGCGACAAACAAATGGAGCCGAAGGCGCCTCTATGGTACATATAATAACTCTATGGCTGGAACAGTTAGAACCCACGTTCATAGAAAATGCCTGTTCTGTAACTACTCTAGGTCTGTGGTATTTGAAGGTTTGATATTTGAATTTGTTCTGTGTTCTGTGATTTGATGTTTACATCAGTTTACATGAGATGATGACATGAGAGCTCTCTTTTTGAAACGGTTGGTTAACACAAATTTTATTCGTATATAAGTTAGAAACTTGTACTATTTTTTTGTTGTTGGAAGAGACTAGTCTGTTACTCTGGTCTATATATTATATGTTATTTAAGGTAACTAGTTACTAATCACTGATAATAAAAGAATATCTGACTAATGCATCTGCTTTATAGATGACAACGGAAAATAGGCCCTTTTACGATGCTGTCACTTGCGTTTTAAGTTGTGCTCTACAAGCAGATTCAGAAATACAGAGACTTGCTGAAGAAAGAATCAAAGCTTTGGAAATGGTAGACGGTAAGACTTGTCTATGTCAACCCGTTTGAAGGGTAATAATTTAATTTAACTTGTAGATTATCCATTTACCTTAGTTGAAATAATTAGTAGTGGTGAAGAAGCGTTAGCGGAAAAACACATGGCATCAGTTTTTTTAAAGAACTATTTTCATGATATTTACACTGGAAATAGGCATAATGAAGTGTTGGAAAATCCACTGCAGCTGTATAGGTTATGTGGAAGTTTAATAGATTTATTGAGACTAAATTTCTTGAGTATTAAAACAATGATCGCCGAAACATTGTCGTATATAGTTTATAAAGGCGGTTGGGCGATTATCGATCATAGGATTCACCCAATGTTGAAATCACATAACGAGGAACATATTCACAATATAGTGTTCTTTTTGAAGCAATGCATGTGCTGTGAGAATTATATACCACCATTTAAATGTTCTCCAGAGTATTTCGAACTATTGCTAAACATATTACAAAGGGTAAATATCCGTAATACTTATGTACTTTTTACCAATACCTTTTTTCTTTTAGAATACTCTTTCAGAGACAAGAGCGTTTACGTTGCAACCACTGTATTATATTATTTGCTATGGTTTGAATTCTGAAGTTCAGGAGAATGCCTTATCGCGCCTCGGAATTGAATTTTACAACAGTCTCAGTGAACCATACAGTGCTAATTCTGATTTTAAATTAAAAAGTGAAATTATAAAATACATTACTAAATTTGAAATATTAGGACCTACTAAGCATTGTCATATTATTACTAATTCACTACCTGCTATTGGACAACTGATGACTAGTTGCAGAGATCAGTTCAAAGAAATTATAAAGCAAGCAAGTTCTATTCCAAAAGACTGTTCAGAGGAAATTGATGCTGAATCAACTAATTTTATTGATTTAATCACTCTTATTATTAAATTGATTAAAAGTATGGTATTTTCTATGTACTTTGAGTTATTGTTGGAAGATTTAGACAATTTACTGCACTGTCTCTTCATATTTATGTGCTGCTATGATGAAATGGAGGAGGAACTATTTCTTGAAAATGAATTGAAGTCCCAAGTTTTTCCATTGAGAACAAATGCTGCAGAGATTTTAAAGGTACTCATTTAAATTTTATTTAAAAATGAAGTAACAAATTCTGATAACTGTAGTAGGTACATACATTAATTATTACCATTTTTTAGCATATTAAATACCGCGTGACTCGTAGAAAGAAAGGACCAGAAATATTTTACAAAAGTATAAATACTGTATTTCACAACATGGTGGAAGAAGTACAGATGCTGCTAGCAAATAGGCAGCAGGAAGTATATCAGGCAAGAGTCACCGAGTCTCTGATGTTTGGTTTAGGATATATTAATAGCAAAACAATGCAGTATGATACATCAGTGGAAAATCTTTTCCCACACGGATTTTATTTAGACCATTGGACTGTTCAGATACAAACATCAATGAGAACAAACTCGTTAGTAATTGGGCGATTGCTGTGGCTTGGTGGTGTTTTTAGTCGTTTTTTGAGCTCAAACTTATTATCCATACATTTGAAAGCAATAATTCAAAATCTGAAGGGCGAATCCAGCTATTTATATGTGCCTTCCACTGAGTAACTACTACACCGACTTATTCATTTTTTGTTTAATTAATTTTGTATTATTTTTAGGGCTCTCAGAAATCATATGATAACTTATGACAACAAATTAATGCCTACAGAAAACCAATATGTATTAAAAAGTCTTTCCAATGAATTATTAGAGTGCCTTTTAACTATGATACAAAAAATGAATAATCCTACCTCATGCTTAAACACTTTGGGCATATTTATTAAGGTAATATAAATTCATAGGTTCATAATCAAAAGTGGGTTGTAATTTTCTCAAATTGTTTTAGCACCATGAGCAATGTGTATTCGCATATATGCACAATCTGCAAGAAACGCTTATAAACACTATTCACACCCATTTATCCAATAATAATGTTATGCAAGAAGTACACTTCATATTGAGTAACATTGCTACCAAAGACAATTTACAAGAAGCTTTACACCATGCTATAGTTCCTTTCCTTTGCAAACTTTTGCATGGTGATTTACCCGAGCCGCTATTAGGTCGTAAAGATGCCGCTGAAAAGGCCTTAGAGTTTTTGAGCACAATTGCTGTTCATACCTCACCGCCTATTAGTGAGGCCTTAATAGTTCAAGGATTTTCTGGAGCTGCACACCTCATGCTCAGTGATGAGCACAATGGTGATCGCAATATGAATGAGGTAACTTTAGGAAATTATTTAATTTCATTAAATTATAAATGTATTTTATATGGGACTATACCACATTATTTATTTTATTGTTATTATAAATGTCAGTATGTATTTAAATTGCTTTGTTTTCTAAAAATATCATTCACACATAAGACATTTTGCTAGAGTTGGTTTTAAGGCATTTTTAACCAAATGTAATGTAGATTTTATTATAGGCTGCAGCCAACTTTATTACAACACTGCTATTGAGAATGGGGTCACAAATTAACTATTTAAGAAATTCAAAGGAAGTTCCTCTATCTGAATATATTCCGAAAATTATTTTTGGTTGTATAGGAAAAGTGATACCTTTATCAGGCTTACAGTTGTCAAAATTGTGTGTTGTTAGCATTAACACGTTGCCCACAGTAATTGAACCAAATTTTGAGTCCATTTTGAAGTCAGTTTTGAGTGCCATACAAACTAATAAGCCTTTTGATAAACTACGTGGATTGTGGATGATTTTTTTATACATTTTAATGTGCCGTCCTGGCAACACCTCTAACTTTTTATCCAGTATCCCTGGCCCAGATGGAGGAAGCGCTTTAAATTACTTAATAAATATCTGGCAACCAGAATTCATTAGTGTCATGAGCAAGTTTGAGAGAACAGTCATGTAAGATTTTGAGGCAATTTAAATAAAAGAAATAACAAGTATGTTGTAGGTGTATGGCTCTTGTGCAGGTGATTACTGCAGTGTTAGATGGAAATGCAGATAAATTGAAAGAAATTGAGGTTCAGTTGTTTACCAAAGAAAGAGGTGTAAACACAATAGCTGGTGTTGAGTACTTGTATTTGTTACTAATTTTTCTGGTATTAATGGAACAGGGCTTAGTAAGTACTTTTTAGTAACATGTTGATATTTTTGTAAACTCTTTAGCCGTCACTTATCACTTTTTTAGAATGAAGATATCCCTGAGTCTTGTTTTGACCTTGTTATAGAAGAAATTGACGAAGAAGAATGCAAAAGTGAAGATGACGAGATGTTGCTAAATTTTTCCCCATTGAATGTTAATATAGTTGATGTTGTGTCTCAATTCCTTAAGCACGATAATGTATACTATTCAAATGTTTGCAGACACTACCTGTATGATGAGGAATTAATGAGACTTTCTAAAATGGGATGTATTGTGCCACAGGTGTCCATGGAGTAGCTCGATCTGAAGTCTCAACTAAAAAGTAAACGAGGCTGTGTCACTTATTTTTGCTTTATTTCACCAGAATGGGTTATTTCTTTAATTTAATATATATTTGTTACACATGTATTGCATGTGAAATTTTTTATATTAATGCATTTTGTATGTAGAACTGTATTTTTACAAAGAACTGATCTCATAGGACTTTATATGGTATTGAACTAGGTTCAAAATAGTCTTTACATATTTATGTTACCAATGCTCTTTTACAATAAATATATTTCTTATTATACTTTTACTTCACTATATTTCTAGAAATTACATTGCTGGTGAATTTATATTAAAACTTGTCTACCTGCATCAGCAGAAAAGGTATCAATTCAATGGAAGGTATAGCAGGTATAGTAAATTGTATCAAACACAATATAATTGACTTGACAATTTTGTTTCTCTAATCAACAGTATTAGCAACAAGTTTTAAATGTAATATGGCCATGCCAGGTGTTTCTATGTAATTATCAGAAGTAGTTATGAACATAGTTGCCGTGAATGGTTTTCTTAAAAATGTTTTCACAACAAAGCTTGAAATAGTACCTTATAATAAGTATTCAAAATGACTGTCATCGCTTACTGAAAAAGTTCACCATACAAACATCTTGTAGCCAGAGAGTTTTGGCCAACTTTGCCATAAATTAACATGATGTGCAGCTAAAATATTTAATTTTTTTTATGTATGCTCACAAACACGAGGTTAAAAAAACAAAATGCATTTTAATATGTATTTCTTAAACTTTATAAATTGTATAACATTTATGATAAATTGGAAAATATTGCACAATTATATAACAAATTGAATAAAAAAAATATAAAATATTATACACAACTTGGAAAAAAAATTCATTGTTGAATTTAGTTAAAAATAAATACAAACATTTAGGGAGACATGGTGCCTATTTCATATAATATGAGAAACCTATACCATTACAATTGTAAGACATAAAGTAAATGAGATACCTTTTGATCTTTAATAAATTTGTAAATCGATTTGATATTTTAATATTTCAAATTTTAAAATAGTTCTTTATATTTTTAATAACTAATTTGTCATTATACACCACTTACACAGAATTTTTATTTCTATAATATTATTAACATGTCAGTGTAATACTTAGTTTTCACTAATGGAACTTAATTTGGCACAAAAAATATAAGTCTTACGCGAGATTCGTTTTTGGCAATAATTCCTTTATATTTATATATTCCAGATCAGAATTAAAAAGATCTACTAGTTCGTTAAAACTCGGCCGGTTTTCTTTATCATACATCCAACAGCGTTTCATAATTTCGTAAATTCGATCTGGGCATTTATTTGGCTGTTCAAGGCGTTTACCTTCCTCAATTAATTTTATTGCCTGCAACCAAAACACAAATCATTGAAAACAAAAGTACCTTGACTGAAATATGCAGCTTTACCTCACAACCTTTCATTTCACCATAAGGAGTCTCTCCAAAAGAATACATTTCCCATATAGTGACGCCGAAACTCCAAACATCGCTTTTATGTGAAAACTGTCCGTAATTGAAAGATTCTGGTGCGTACCATTTTAATGGCCATTTTCCTCCATTCAAGGCGCTGTGGCAAAGAATACAATAATATTTATACAGAAGCAACACTTTTTCAGATAAATAATAATGTAAATGTAAATATCAGAGAAAAGTTACTGTGGTTGCAGTTAAGACGTGAATTCATTTTCATTATTCTAAAAGATGGCAAGCAGCTGTATTACTTCATAAAATAAATAGTATAAAACTATCGTTAGTGAAATATAATCAATGAGTTATTTACTATATATTTTCATTTTCAATGATGTGCTGTAATGCGAAGGAAAGCTTTGAAAACCTCTTAATCGTTTTGACTATAGAGTTTGTTACTCTATATGGTAAATTCTCCCTGATAAATACATTAATTTTGTAATTGTTATGGACAAAATAGTGTTAAAAAAAAACTTACCGATAATATTCATGGTCAGTTCCCAAAGCTCTAGACAAACCAAAATCACTAATTTTAGCTTGAACTTGACTCGCTAACAAAATATTTCTTGCTGCTAAATCTCTGTGAACAAATCTATTTTCTTCCAAATATTGCATACCTTAAATAAAGCAATAATAAATGAAAAAGGTAAATTAATATTTACCATTTACACAAACATTCTGTACTTACTATTTTATCCCGCATGCTTGTAAATTTTAATAATTTAGTATTATTCTAATTTCGTGTTACATAGAACTATACCACAGGGACTAATAAAATATATAAATTATGAAATGTATATGTGACCCTTAATGACAATTCTGGGAATATTTACTTTGATTAATCCCTGTGTCTAACATACCAGAGTGTATTCTTAATTTTGATAAAAAAAAATTCAATGACATTTTCAGATCTTCCAGGTGGACTTGATAAATTCTCGAAAGTTGCAAAAATAGAAGTTTTATACTGGCTACCATTTTTAAACTATTCACCATTTCCTAAATCTATATTAATACCAAGTTTAGATTTCATTATCAAAGCAGTGTCAATATTTAAGAAAAGTTAAATGTATTTTTTTTGTACTGTATGTTACTTACTATGCTAAGTACTTTAGCTATACAAAATCAGCAAATATAATTTCTCACGTCAAAGGATTAAAAACTCTACTATGGCAAAAATATGAATAAGTGTAGTTGACTTTAAAGGCCCAAGTTAAAAATTATAATATTGTGATAAAAATAAATTAGGTAAAAATGGTTTATTGCAATTGAGGAGTGTCGTGTATCTTGGTTGATTTTCTAATTTAATTAAAAACCATACAATTTTACTTAAATCAACATATCAGAATAATATTTACAATAGATGGTTTGCAACTGCCCAACTTTAAACTAAATATAATGACAATCCATCAACAAAACTAGTATGTGGTGGTGTATATGGACCTCATAAAATCATAGCAAAAAATTTAGTTTTTAAAGGTGTGAAGTGGCAGTATCTGGTAAATACACAACATATAAGTGAATTTTTAAATTTGAAAAAAATGTTGAGATATTTGTAGATCTAGGAAATTCCTCGATAATTCCATTTGTCTAGATTTGTATACACCCTGGCTTATTTATAAAATAATTCATTACCACAAGCTATTTGTCCTGCCCATATTTTAAACTCATAATTGGGATTGATCCGATCCTTATTAGTTTCAATATACTGCAAAATAGATCCCAGAGGTACCAATTCCTGTATCATTAATAAAGAAGGTCCACTGGACAGACCAATAAGTTTAACAACGCAATGGTGGTTCAGTTTCATCATAACTTGAGCTTCGCTTAAGAACGCACCTCGATTTGTTTCTATTTGTTCATTACGCAATGTTTTGATCGCTACTTTAACTAAATCTCCGTTCTTTCTGGTGTAAGCGCCTTCATAGACAGCAGCAAATTCTCCTTCACCTATTAGATTCCCCATATGCAACCGTGACGAGGGTATGTAGTCATCTTCGTTTTCTGTATTATTGTTATTATTAACAGTACTGAAATCGCTAGTGAAAGATATATTTTGAAACTGACTAGGATAAGACTTATTTAACTGCAGGTCATCCGGCAAGGGCACCTCTTTTGTTAAAGTTTTCAATTGGTTTCTTTTTCTAGGTCTAGGCATAGTGGAAAACTAAAATAAGAGTAAGCTTTTGTTATAAAAATTTTGCTTTCCTTTGGCTTATTTACCTGTGGCACAGGTGGTTTTGGTCTTGGCGGTACAGGAAACTGTAATACTGTAGGCAGCCCATCTGGCATTAAACTATAATGTGCAACAATATGCTCTAAAGATTCTAAATAGGGACCATCGTCAATAAATAAATAACCATCCTAGAATAAAATGTATATAATATTTAAGTTGCTATAATCAATCTTCGAAAATCTAGAGAATGACTCATAGATAATACAAAAGCATTATTACTATAAAGCATATAAAATCATTTTTATAAGAGCTTAAACATTATTTATCTCAGTATTAATACTGTGCTGTTCACTTGCACAGCAACATGATAAAGGCTCAATTAAATTGAAAATAAATGTATTCTCTTTGTTTATTATATTAGGAAAATGCATTTTTAATGTGTAAACCGTACCGGTATGAAGTTAGCAGCCAATTTACCGAGAATACCCGAACACCTATAGGCGTACGCATAGAACGCAGGTATGGAAATATTAAATAAGGGAACAGGTAGCAAAACATGTTAGCATTAAAAACGATAGAGGCAATGTAGTGACATAATGTTCATTAACTTTGAACGTTGGAAGGAAATGAATAACCACCCTGCAAATCACACCGGTGTAAACCGTGCATGTTAATACTTAATTTAGCAGACATTAAAAACACCAATAGAATAGGCATAGGAGGGGTGCTATAGCTATATTAATTTAAAAAATAAATTCATACAACCATAAAGTTTTGATACACAATAAACATTTAAAAATGAATCAAAATACCGGTTCTAGTAAACGGTCTGTTGGTAAATGACCTAACTTAAGTGATGGACAATTGAAACTAATGTATACGAAGAAATTCAGGCGCAAAACTCTAACAGTGGTATTCATAGTCCGTCTCCAGTCACCGGAGAGCAGTCTCCTTTGCGAAATTGTATGAATTTCATTTATGAGACGAAATTGTAGTATGGTACAAAAAGAAAAAAAAAAATAAGGGAATTTCTTATATCTGGCAAAAAGATATATTAGATGGATGAAAGATGGGTAACTGGAGGCTATACTATATCAAACGTTTAACAGAATGGTAACGTTTAAAGTAAAAGAGAAGCATTTTTAGATGGATTAATAATAATACATATTGGAAGCAATATGGGATTTTTATGAAGAACAGTGATGTATTTAAAAAACTGTTTAAATTTAATTTATCATATGTAGAACCAGGAGGCAGATGTTCTGATGAATATACACCTTATCATAGCAAAAGGGTCAAAAAGTTTCCGACATTAGTATGGAGGAAAGTAGATATTGTGGAGCAGTTAAAATCAAATAATATTGATACACATAGGCTATGCTAGAAGCACAATTATTAAAAATTGTCTAAAGAGAAAAAAGTCAATATATTAAATATGTAGTGAATAAGATGGCCAGAACTCAAGAAATTCATATACTCCGTTAACAGCCATATCATTGTGAATTAAATCCAATAGAACTAGTTTTGAGCATAAGTAAAAAATGAAGTAGCACGAAATAAGACCTTTAAATTAAACGATGTGAAATTATTATTACAGGAAATTATTAATCATGTCACTGCTGAAACATTTTTTTAATAAGAAACAGAATATTTAAAATGTTGCTAAAAATCTTTTTGAATTTTTCTTGATAAAATTTCTAAATCGACATACCATCAAGATAAAAGCTTTAAATTTGGAAAGAACTTATCGTTTTTATTGTCGTTTTTTTTTTTTCTTCAATGTTAAGCTATAGTCAGGGGTCGAAATTGTAGAGTGACTAATCGCTAGCTTGTAGACTAGCGCGACGGGACAAGCGTGCGGAGAGCAACATTTCATAGGCGTACTAAATTTGAATGTGATCAGATATAAAAAATATACAAAATTATAGATTAATAAAGGTTTTCTTTCTTTCTAATACACACAAAATTATCAAAAATAAGTTGACGTCGGCTGAACCTAGCACATTAACAATTTACTTAAAATGTGCCACCTGTGTCATCCTCTCTACAAATTAGAATGCCATTCTTTTGGACGGCGATTGCCCACCACCACCCACTTACACCTACCTGATGTGCACTCCGCAGATATCACACTTAAGCCTTGTCCTCATGGACACAAAATTCATGGATTTTTGCACCAATTTTGCAACTTCTGTTTTAATCATTTATGGCGGAAAAATCTCAACTTTTGACAATTGCAATTTGCGAAACTGTCAAACACTACAAACATTATTGCCCCTTTCATTGTTATGTGGTGTTAATAAATTTGTTTTGAGCTTCTGATAATCTACCATGGCAGTTTCATGATGAAAATGATAGAAAATGTTATAGATAGGTGACAAAATTTGTTACAAATAGAGATTTTTCCACCATTAAATAAATCGCGCAAATATTTGCAAATTCCGCATTCAAAAGGACAAAAGGCTTTAGAATACATACACACTATTTACTATTCGTTACTAGCACTGTCACTATAACGGTCGCACATTAACACATTATCGTACCGCTTTCCATATAACAGTATACTCTTTTCGATTTCATTTATACGAACTAAGTTTCATCTTGTAAGATATAGCAATAGAATTAACTCATTTTAAAAATACAATCTTCCTTCCGCACGTTTCCATCACTTTCCGTTTCACAGTTGTACTTCTTTACCACTTTTTTATTTGCACACATATGCTATTCGCATACACATTTGTTAATGAAATACATATTTCAACATTGCTTACACTCATATTTTGCCCTCACGCTCTAAACTCCTCATACATGTCATCATCTGATATTCCTCACTTCAATCAAATCACTAATAAAATTAATTACATTCATAACTAAATTAACAAAAAGATATACCCGTAATTTTGCCCGCCCCAAACGATATACCCGCTCATGATAGCGCTGGAAATGAAACAGTTGGATCCGACAATTCGTCGCAGCCAATGAAAAGTAGCAGCACCTGCGTACTAACTGCAGCGCATGCGTAGCAGAAGCTGTGTAATCGGGTATGCTCTGAGATATGCGGCACACAATTTTGTAGAAAAATATACGGGCTGCATGTATATTTCTTTGTGTTGACTGCTATAAATTGTGAGCAAGTTTATAACATTAGTCACTCACTACAATTTTGGAAGTCGACTATAGTCCAGAAGCTAGCGATGAGACACTAGATTTTCGAAAAGATTCAATATAATAGTTAGTTATGAATTTGTTGCAGTACTTACCTGATTTCGTATTATATAATTGTAAAATCCATCTTCATATAACAAGGTTAAGACGTGTTCTCCATTACGATCACTAAATCTTATCAAATATGTACCACTCTGTGTACCACATTTTTTAATTAAGGATTCGGCTTCTTGCCTGTCTAATGTACCATGGTACCATTCAGTGCGTTTTGTTTTTGTAGTTGGAGATTTATAATTTTCTACAATATAGAACCAAACTCAAATTTCTGTAAAATAATTCAAAATTATATTACCTAGTATTTCTGCACACTCAATATGATTATTTGATCTAGCCAGTTGAGCTGGTGTTAGGTTGTCTTTGTTCCTTGGTCTTACGGGTGCATTTAAACTTAATAATTCATTAATTACTTCTTTATGACCTCTACTTGCGGCTTCATGCAATGGCACTGCTCCACTTTCTGTATTTCTAGCTTGAACATTTGCACCACCTATTTGTACTAAGAGTCTAACAGTCGAAGGATGATTGAATTGACAAGCATACTAAAATTAAAATAAAATCATTGTTTTATATATATATATTATAGAGATTGAGAAAACCTACTTGAAGAGGTGTAAAACCAGCAGAATCCCTTAAATTCACACTAGCACCGGACTGAATAAGTTTTCTTAATATTTCATTAATTCCCGATATACTTGCTAAATGAACAGCTGTCTGACCATCTTGATTTTTTGCCTCATGGGGATACCCAGTTTTTAACAGTTCAGTAACTACTTTATAACTCCCCTCATTTGTAGCACGATGTAATAAATTTGTACGACCATGCCTTCTAGAATCATGTGGTGGAGGATATGCTTTCACGTAATCGGTTAAAACTAATCCTTCGCATAACAAATTTGGATTATTTGTATAATGCTCTATTAAGACCTCTAATCCATGGAACTTCAAATATTCATCTAAGTTAAATAGAGTACACAATTAGCAAGTTTGAACTCATTGAAAAGTTAAGAAATAGGAACTTACCTATGGAGAAAAATGCATCTTCTCTGTGTCGTCTGATTTGGAAATGACTAATTTGTTCGTTATAGAATACAGATAAAACATAATCACCTGTTGATGAATTACTTTCGCGGACAAGAAACAGACCATCTTTTTTATCATCTAAAAATTAAATTAATTCATTTTCTTCAATACTAAATCTTCTTACCTTATTTACCCCTTTGCAAAATACTTTCTGCTTCATCTCGAGATAATTTACCATGGTACCAGCAAATATCATCATATTTATTCATTGTTGTAACAGTACTTTAACTGGTAACTAATTGAATTATACCATTTGGAAACACTAAATTTTTTTTATAAAAGTACTAAAAACAAGAAATAATACTTATATTTCCATAATGTATACCAATAAAAAATTGTTGTTAATAAATACTCTATACTGAAAACGTCAAATTTATTACAATTCACATTTACAATTACCACAGTCTATTACAGTCCGTCGTCTTCACGTCGGCTCTTTTGATGTCGAGGTCATTCATTTTTCTTAGACGACTACGCATTTAGCCGCGCACATTCGCGCGCTCCTACGGTGAGTTGTCAAGAAATAGATTTTCTCCCACTTCGTCGTGTACAAATGAATTTTATTGGTGTTCATTGCGCATTTAACCGCGATTTAGCCACAACCTCTGGAACCTTCACTCGACGAACTGTATAAACTGTGCAATTACCTTGATTTTTTTTACAGTTTCCGTATCATATCAGAATACCATTACTTACAATTATTACCATTTAAAATTTCCACTGTACCAAAACTTTTTCTGTGCAGTCCCGTGGAGCATAGCATAGCAAATATAAATCAGTAGGGAGAATACTAGGTGTTCTGTGGGGAGAACAATATAATTCATTTTTGCCCGTTTCCACGCATGGTGGGTGTCACAGATCATTGGCCGAAAAAAAAAGTGGGTGTCTACAAAATGGCAACAAAATATCAAGAGCAGTCTCAATAAACTTCGGGAAAAAACTAATTTTTTTACGTGAAAATGGTCGTACGTCGTACGAAAGTAAGTCTAGGGGCCGAATTTGCTGTAAAATAAGTGGATTTTAAAAATAATTTGTTTTTAGAAAAGGCAGTGCCGTACCATTTTTTTCTTCAAAAATGTTTAGTTCAAACCTGGTACGGACGTCATTGGCAAAGATTTTAAAACATTTTTTGCATCAAACAATGCTCCTTAATGATTAATAAGTGTACAAAATTTCATAAAAATATCTGGAAGAAAATTATAAAAAAGTAAATTTTTTCTTAAAACTGTAACACCCTGTAGCTCAAAAATTAAGAGGTTTAAGACATATGTTGATATTAAGTTTTCTTCTTAAAATGACCGAAGGATTCACACCCTTAAGTATCGGCATTCAATTAATAAACACCCTGTATATATATTGTTTGAACTAAATCCATATCTGAATAGAATTTAGTTATTTCATTATTTTAAATTTCTTCTGAATCAACCGAGGTCAGCCAGAGTAAGAAATCCAGAACAAATGCATTTGTCCCGAATTTCATTCTTAGCAGCTGATCTTAACTGAATATGGTCACAGAGTATTAAAAGACAAATGAATTAATACACATTTATTTCTCCCACAGGAAATAAAAATCCACAAACCATAAAATAATAGTGATTACAAGAAATGAATAATTTTATTACACAACTTAGTTTTGGATATTACGAGTAGAAAATAATGTCAAAATAACTTATAAGATAAAAAACTTCATTACAAAATATTTGAAAATACATTAATGCCACATTTACAATGCAAGATATATTCAAAAAAAGATTAAAATACTTGCAATATAAAACAGACATCGATGTCAGAAAATATAAATTTAATTTATTAATTAATAATATAATAACTGAGTAAAAGTTTAAAACCAAGCGAAAATTAAAAACTACAACTGATATATTCTCTGATAAGTGATGCCTCATAATAATAAACAAAGAAAAATAGGTTCATTTTTAATTTTCGCTTGTTTCAGAATTTGGCCTTGACATACCCAAGTAACACACTCTCAAATACATAGTTATGAGCAAGCTCAACCAAGTGTTAAGCAAGCAGTATAGTTTTCATTTTTTATTTTAATTTTTTTCTGTCATATGACAAGTTTGCAATTTTTATATTTTTTATTATTCTTCACATTCCTGCGTTTGGGCACATCAAGACCGTGGTTTAATTTATTCTTTCTTTATACTTGCAGCTTGCTTAGCTTGGTGAGCTTGTAACACAGCCACAGCCTCTTCAACCTTATTTTTAAGCGATTCGTTGTGTTCCAACATATGTAACAATTCTGTGTTGTCGATTTCCAACAACATGCCAGTGATTTTACCAGCCAAATCTGCATACATACGTTGAATAAGTGGGAACAATCTTTCGCCCAACATTTGTTTCTGTTCTTGTGGTGGAGCTGCAGCCAACATACTCGCCGTTAGTGGTTCCTGCCCTTGGATGTGTACAGCTTGCTGGACAGGAGCCGCGGTTCCCTGCAGTCCCAAGCCCTGAGGTGGATTTCTCATGTTTGAGGTGTATTTAAAGTTCGGGGTACGGTTTCCAGCGGTGGTAACTACGTTTTGTCCTGGAAGTGAACGTCCCTGTATATTCGGTGGCTGTTGGCCTGTGATGGGTCTTGGCACGCTTATATTACTACGCATACCCGTCGACTGATTTGGTGGCCTTGCAGCAGCTCTGTACGTATTAGGCATGCCAGTGTAAGCAGTAGCGCCTCCTTGGCCAGATGGTCTAACAGGAGTCTGAGCTGGCCATCTTGGACTTGTTCTGATTTGAGTCATCTGCGCCGGTCCATAAAAACGCTGAGTAGGAGGGATAGTTGGTACAAAATATCCTCCCGATGCTCCTGGTTGGATAAATTGACCCATTTGGTGCATGCGCATATTAGCCATTCTCTGCATGTACTGGGAGGTTAAATGCGCCTTACGATCCTCTTTACGTTGCGCTAATGCTACATACAATGGTTTTGAACCAACGATGCGTCCATTCATTTCCGTCACAGCTTTAGTTGCTTCTTCAGGTGAAGAAAAGCATACGAAGCCAAATCCTTTGCTTCTGCCTTCTTCCATCATTACTTTGGCAGAAGTTATTGTACCGAATGGGGAAAATTCTTTGCGAAGACGTTCATCATCAATTGTATCGTCCAAATTTTTGACATATAAGTTTACACCTTGGTAACGATTAAGTCTTTCCATTTTCAATGCTTCAAAACGACGTTTCAATTCCTGTTGACGTTCTGCTTTCTTCTGAGCTCGTCCAACGTACAAAGGTTTACCTTCTACAATTTCTTTTCCTGAAACAAAATTTATTTTTTAATTATCGCATAATTTAACATTCAGTAATGTAACTGAAATTATTTTTCTTACCATTTAAAGCTTCCACTGCATTTTCCGCAGCTTCTGGGCTTTCAAAAGCAACAAAACCGAATCCTTTTGATTTTCCATCATCTTTGCTCATAATCTTATAACTAGTAATTTTGCCATACTTCTCAAACATGATACGAAGTTGTTCTTCAGAAAGATCTTCACCAAAATTCTTCACATACACATTGGTGAACAATTTGGCCTTTTCTCCCAATTCCTTTTCCCTTTCTTTACGTGGGATAAAACGTCCTACGTATACTTTCTTTCCGTTAAGCAACATACCATTTACTTTTTCGATGGACTTATTGGCCGCTTCCTCGGTTTCAAAATGAACAAATCCATACCCTTTACTCGTTCCATTTTCATCTTGCGCTACTTTACAACTAAGGATGTTTCCGAAAGCAGAAAAGGTATCATACATAGCTTTGTTGTCAATAGAGCGGTCAAGATTCTTAATGAACACGTTACCGACTCCAGATTTTCTAAGAGACGGATCTCGTTGAGACCACATAATTCTAATAGGCCTTCCCTTGACTAAATCAAAATTCATTGTATCTAATGCACGTTCAGCTGAAAAGTAAAAATATTTTGCTAACCAAAAGATAAAGAACAGATGAATCAAATTTCAAAATATGCAGAAATAAAAACAAAGAGAATTGTTAAAAATTGATACCAAGGAATGGACTTGGTAATCCACAGGGTTAATGAACATGTCAAGGATGACTCATGCTTAAGTAAATAAGTGAATGTAATCTATCCCATATGGAAAGACAAAAGTGTTCTTTTTAAATACTTACCATCAGCAGGCTGTTGAAAATTAACATAGGCATAGCCCAGAGATCTACGGGTGATCAAATCTCTACACACGCGGATGGAAAGCACAGGTCCAGCAGTGGAAAATTTCTCAAACAATATTGCCTCGGTAATATCTGAGTGTAGATCCCCAACGTACAGAGACGCCATAGGGTAATTTGGGGCGCCTGGATTCATTCTGTATAGCTACACTACAAATACACAGATTTATCAAATGCTACGCTCCCTTAACATATGAAACGAAAAAAATATTTTATCGTTTATTTTCCTTTTTTCCACTGTTTTTCGATTTTTTTTATATTTTTGGGAAGTTTTTATATTTTTTTTGTATTTTTAAGTAAATTATTTCACTTTTTTTTAGGTGGGTTGTGAAACGGGCACAACACCACACGCTCACACACTAATGTTTAACAAAATGGAGCACCGGAAAGGCTTGCACATAAGCTTATATACTAATAGGTTATGACGTTGGCTACGAGGTGTACAGTTTACCGCAAAAATTTGAAATTGAATTTAGTTTCTTTGGCATTTTTTTTAAAGTTTACTGACAACATATTAACATATTAATAATTTGATTTTAACAAATAATAAATATACTTAAAGGAGCTCTATTACTATAAAAAATATGTTAACATTCAACATTGCATTAAACGATTAGAGCAGTTAGCCAATTTGTTGCGATGTATCAAACAATTCAAACATATTCCTATAGTTGCGGCAAGAATTGAGACGATTACGTCATGTGAACAAATGAATAATTCAATATATTCATTAAAATATTTACGAAACTGCAACTGAGAATAATAAAATGATATACTACACTAAATATTTGCAGTATATATTACATTAAATTATGAAGAATTATTGTTTTTAATGCGACAAACTATCAAAAATTATGTTGACAATAAAAACAATTGCTAGAAGTCAGCCGTCTGAATTCTTGCCGCAACTATATTTTCACCACTATAATTAAATTCTCTGGTTTTACAGTTTAATATGCTATACTGCTTGAGTTTGAGTTTATTTTTTCTTAAAAAATGTTAAGGTTGTCCGAGAATGTTAACTATATAATGTATTTCTGCATTCCGACTGATACTGAACAAAAAATATAATTATTGTATGATGCATGTACACGCAGAAACTTCGTTTAAAAATAATTATTATTTTGTACATTTTTCAAAAACTGCATATTTTAATAATAAATATCATATTGCATAAGAATGAAATGAAATGAGCCACATTTTTCTAAAATTATTAAATCATCTAAATTAAAATATTAATTATTCAATTTTTTTTTTAATTAATTTTGATAAAATGTTGACTAATAAAGAAAACAATTTTTTAAATACCTACCTGTAAGTTAATTTCTCTCTGGTGACCACTTTAAAAATAACAAATAGTTGTTAATTTTAGTTGGATTTAGAAAATTACTGAGTAACTATTATTACTAAACAATTTAATTTATTAATTATGAATGTATATTTTTTAAATTTTTTAAGATTTGAGGACGAATACAATGATAAAATCACAGACAAAATATTATTTTTTACAGGTTTCCCTCCCTTTACTAATAACTAGCGCCCTCGTGTGATTGACTAGAAAAGGTTAGACAATGACGTCATGCAATGTTTCATTAGTAGCATAATAATTCTGTATAAGTGTATAATATGGTGCGCTGTATTTGGGTTGTCAATGTCGTTTACTAGTACAATGTCATAAATAACCTGATTAAAAATTCTTTTGAACTGATACGTGTAGTGCAATATGATGTGTCTAATGTAAACAATGTTCGTGAGATTAAAGATATGGTGTGTTCCATAATTTCTGTACTATTTTGTGTGTGTCAATAACAACAGTGGGAGGCCTGCAATGGCCGGACCAGATATCGATATTAATTCCCTGTTGGCACAAAGAGATGCCATAATTCGGGAACAACGGGATCAAATTATTCGGCTTAAACGAGAATTAGATGGAGTTGCCAGCGAAAGAGACCTCCTGCTGTGCGAAAACAGCAATCTTCGATTCGAACTGGAAATGGTAGAGCTGAAAAGATTGCAAGATGAAAGGTAAATAAAACTCAAGTCATTCATGTAGTTTTTATTATATATTTTTTAATGAAACATTCGTAAACTGCTAGGACACTACGTAAATTGATAAATTATGGTATTGCAACCAGATGGTCCATTCTGCATTACTCTTTATACAGGTACTCTAACTGGTAGACTAGGTTAGGTATGTGATGTGTAATTAAAAGGACACAACCACTATTAAAATTTGAATAATTAATTAATAAAAGAATAAAATATCATGGCTTCGTTCCCATATTCATTTACAAAACATTTTTTCTAAACTTTGAAGCAATTATCAAAGGTCAAATATTTATTTTGTAAAATATTGATAAAAGTACGGTGTCATCACTGTCATCAGTTGCTATTTGCTTTATTTCTTATCACACCAGCAAGGCAAAATTTTCGAAAATCGTTTAAAATCGATAGAACTCGTAGACATTGACGATACAAGATAAAACAGATGGATATATTTTTATACAGTACCACCTACAGGCTGAAACATTAATATTACAAGAATGTTTTATTTGTTAATTCCGAGGTTAATTCACAATATTTTCACAAATTAACAGTTTCTGTATATGGTTAATGTTTCAAATATTTTCATATATTAGTAGAAAACTTTTAAACGTTTACCTATACATTTTATCTTTTTTATCACGAAATTAACTGATAAAGTTTAATTAACAATGCTTGAAGGAAATTTTACAAATACAAGGGAATTATGTTTATTGATTAATGTTAGTTATTAATTCAATGT
Source organism: Monochamus saltuarius (assembly GCA_025584915.1). Classification (NCBI taxonomy): domain Eukaryota; kingdom Metazoa; phylum Arthropoda; class Insecta; order Coleoptera; family Cerambycidae; genus Monochamus; species Monochamus saltuarius. The sequence goes on along the minus strand of CM046730.1, from coordinate 17,094,081 downwards.
ATATAATTTGTGAAGTTGTGTCAATGGTTATATATTTTTGGGATATTTTACAAAAATGTTTTTTGTAAGTGTAATTAAGCTTAATTATCTTAAATATATACTATAAAGCTACAAAAATTCATGTATGTAAGTTTAATAATAACTATTTTATTCGATATTCGTTCAAGACAATAACTACTGAAGTATTACACATAAGTAGCAAGTTTTTTACACATGCGCCTATGAACTTCGGCGTGGTTCTAAATTATGTATTTAAGCCAGTGGCGCAGTATGAGATACATATACCTACCATAACAATAAAATATGTTTGATCAATTTAAATTTATCATATTTAAATGCAAAAATTAACATGTATATAATTTGCTTCTCTGTGTGAACAATTGTTTCTCTATATGAATCTTGATTAGAGTTAGGTATCAGTAATCATGGCCGAAGTTAGATCAAATCTGGGGGGGCTAAAGCCCCGGGTGGAAATGTGAAAAAGTGTTTTAATTTCGATTTTGAAATGTGTATGTGATAATGTTATTGAATATTTTTGAGGGGACTAATTCGATTTTGAATAATCCCTAATAAGGGGATGCTACCCTCATATTTCGAAAATTAGTTTATTCCGCGGAAAAGAAACGTCGAGGAGACGTCATCGTATAAGTTCAATCTGAAAACGGCAAAATACTCCTAACGACACGTACTAAGTGTGCTACCTATCCATTTTCAATATAGGGCCGTAATAAGGGGATGCTACTCCCATTTCGAAAATTAGTTTGTTTCATAAAAAAAATGTCTTCATGTAAGTAAACTCGTGAAACAGCAGATCACTCCTAAAATCATGTACCATGTGTAAGTACCACCATAACACACATTTGGTCTATGGTGCCACGTACCCATTTTTAATGTAGGATCCGCAATACGGAGTTTTGTTTAAGGGCGCCATATTCTTGAAATAGTGTTTTTTACAAATACAAGTATTTTAGACATTTAATAATTGAATAATATAGAGATTAGCAGATAACACCAATGTTATCTCATGTCACTTGCGAATATTCAAAGGTACCGAAGTAAAATGCATACCTATATTAACGGCTAAAAGCGGTCTAACTAACATATTTTTAGGTACAGAAATCTTTCAAAATACGTATGTTTTTAAATTTAACTGTAGATGTAAATACTGTTATAACATAAATTTATATGGTTCTGCATATAAAATTGTTCCCTTTTGTTTATAAGTACTTATGTGAAAATGTGGGGTTTAGAATAGCAAAATAATGTGTGTCATACAAAATGCATTTTAAAAGTTATTAGGTATATTACCTATTTGAGGAGAATTTAAATAGTAAAAGTGGATAAACAAAACGTCAATAATTTTATTTTTGACATTACTTGCTTGCTCTACATGTTTAATTTTTCGAGATTTCTGAACCTAAAAAACATCACAATTTTGATCATTTTACGGCGAGAAATACGGCGACGTTAAATTTGAAAATGGCAGAGCACTCCTGTAAGTAGGTACTATCGTTTGCAACATTAATGACACTCACTAAAATGAATTTTGCGATTTATTTTGAACTTCTGACGTATTCATATTGAAATCTGCTTTAAATTTTTAACATAGTTATTAGTTGTTTCACCTACCAAGAGAGATTTAATGAAATTTCTATTCAGAACTTCCAGAAGTTCAAAAACTGTTTTAAGAGAGTGTCATTATTATTGCGATTGTACCTACCAAGTAACGTATATTATACAGGGTGAGAGGGTATACTGTTTAAATTAATTAAAATGAATAGGGTTCCTTCATATAAATTATTTTTATTTACGCACGGAGATGTTACGACCCCTGAAAAAGGGGTGGAAAAAGTAAAGTTTTAATTAATTTTTTTCAAACGGTTTGAAATTGAGAACTGACATTTGGCACGATATTTATTATTACTTATGACAAAATTGAAAAAGGTAAAAAAAATTAAATTTAATAATCATTCAAAACAAATTTTAATCGAAAAAAATTACACCAAAAACATCTATCTATCTAATGCAAAATGAAGAGTGAATAGTTCATTTCAGTGTCTTAGACCAGGGCACTAAAAAAATACTTGTCTAGAAGAAGCTTTATCAGTCTAACTTTTGTGCCAAATTACAGCTCTTAATTTCAAACTGGATAAAAAGCATTAATTGAAACTAATTTTTCCATCCCTTTTTCAGTTGTAACTTCAGGGTTGCTTAAATAAAAAAATTATATGAACAACCCCTATTAAAATAGTTTAAACGATCTACCCTCAAATTCTGTATAATATCTGTTACTTAGTACATAAGACATGTAAGGTGTATTTTGCCGTTTTCAGATTTAACTTATACGATGACGTTTCAAGGAATATTTACAATTTTAAAAATTTTCTACTAAACTAAATGTTGTAAACATCCTGTATAAAAATTGTCCAAATACGAATATTTTTGATAAATGTGTTTACTGGTATCATCTTTTTATCATATAAGTTATTATAAATATATTGATCGAAGATTTTAGCGGTATATTTAATTTGAAAACCGCGGGTAAGTATCCATGACTGTTTTTACACCCGTGTTTTAATGTCAAGACTTGAACTGATGCCATCGAATATTAAAGTTTTATTCTGTGTGGAATAAATCGACTTAACAAAACAGCTAAACTGACGTAAACAATAATTCTGCTTTACCGTTATGTTCCAAAATATACTAATGGTTTCATTTAGATCCAATAATCCTACCCAAGCCATTCCGTAAATCCATTATGGTTTCGTTAGTTAAAATGATTACAATGTGGTCGAATTCAGTAGAAATTGTGGCATCAGTTTACATATTTTTGGGATTGTAATTGAATTAGGTATTTGTGCATCATTATGTAAGAATTTTTAGGTTTGTTTTGGGTTACTACTGAAAAGTGTAATTTTGGGACAACCAGCACTGAGTGTGAACATGTACAATGTAATACAGTGAAAAAACTTGCCCCAGGCTTTATGTATCCAGGCAAGTTATAATGACATTATGGTATTATAGTTTGCGGTGGACGCAACTGTTGACTTATGTGACAGCTGATAAGTCATTAACCTGCTAATGCAGTTTGGCAGCGCGCTGCGGAAATTATTACTTCACAGCCATAGAAAGTGTCATGTATTCTAAACTGTTGGTGTTAGCCTAACGAATAGCGTATTGATTTCTAAATAAGGGAAAGTGAACGGATATCCTGAGGCTAGTCAACACTGTCGTTCGAGTGACGTCCACTATTCTTTCCTGCGACGTCCACTGTCCAGCACCGAGTCTTGTCGCGGTAATTAATAAGTTCAAAAGATTCGCCTACATCGGGCGCACTTTAATTCGGTTGTTGTGAACTTCTAAACCTTGAGAATTACGTGTTAAGTCCGCGTCATCGTCTCCTACGCTTGAAGTGAACCTCTGGCTATGTTACGAAACTCCAGTTGCTGTTTATGTTTAGTATGTGAGCGACACCGGGTTGACTGAAGGCGTCGGTGCCGTCGATCGTATTGTTCAGGTACTTGCTCGGTACTACGAGTATCTCCCGGCTCCAACTCCCGACTATCTGTTAATGTTCGTTTTGCATAATGTTTTAATGATGTAACTCCAAGGACTGTTCTGTGACGTCACTCGCTCGCCTTCTAACTGTGTTACATTCTGTTTTGTCGAGAGTGGAATAAGTCAGCTGACATTTACATTGCGTGGAAACTTTCTCGTTACCTATCTATTGACAGGCAACTATTGGTTTTCTGGGATAGAATTTTGGAAGTGCAACTTCCGATTTTGTTCCAGCGTTGCACCTGCCAGCAGCTGCATGATGTCACCTTGAGTGTAAATAGTGCGAGTTTATTCGTAGCCCGCGTTTTCCGTGGTCCACTGCAGCTCTCCATAAAATTGCATTAACCAGGCATTTAATAGAAAGTATTATCACCCATTACTGCTCGGTCATACTTGTTGAAACTTTTACTGACAGTGCTGTGAATATGTGTTACGGTGGTAAATAGTGCTGGTGCTGAAAGGAAATGCGGAGCAACATCCCTTCGGCGACGTCGACGCCGATTCCGACTTACCGTTACATACCTAGTAGGCATTCTAGCAGCAGCCCTGCTCGATCAGGACGCGGACAATCTGTTACGTCCATGAACGATGTATGCGATAGAACAGTTGTTAGGATTCGGAGGTCCGGAGTCCAGCAGGAGAGGATTAGGGTGGTTTGCACCACTCGAAGACAGCATGTTAGTCGTCTGGTCACCGTATCGGATGTCTGTCATACGTTGCCACCTTTGCGAAAACATGTTACAATTATCAGGTTAGATCTTATCTAAATGTTACAATTACCTACTTAAAACTTTTACCCTGTGTAACTAAATTGAAAGAAACGATGAAACTATTACAGTTACTTACTCTTTAATTTTGTGCAATCTTCATCATTAATTTAAAAGAATATGCAAAATTCTCTATATTCCAAAAAATGGATTTCAATAACATTTTTGCAATTTTGACATTGCGTGTTTCTAAACTGAATCAAACACTTAAGTGTTTTCCTTAAGATAGTGTACCTACAGTAAATCTCGAAACTAATATAAAAATTCACGACCGACTGCTGGGTATTTCCTATTACATTTTTAATGGCAACATTTTATTTTATAATGACGTACTGTAGGAAACAATAGGAATACCAACTGTGTAACCACAAACTACTTGAACATAGATACAACGTAATGAAACTAATTTTTTGTGTATATATGTACTAGTTTAAACACATCACATTGTGGAACACAGTTTCTAGAATTATTATACGCAGGTCGCAGACCACGTCACAGCGTTAGTATCAGTTATATCATGAATGTTTTTTACAACAGAAAATTTTAGTAATGGAATTCATTTATTTAGTTCATTTATTATTAAAAATCAAGCGTTTATTATTATTATTTGTTTTGAAATCCTTAGTCACGGTTAGAGGAATTAATTTAAAGTTAATGGCTATGATTCTGCGTTTAAGCAATATGTAATTTTTCTGTTTATAATTTACATCCTGCCCGCTATTCCAGAGCTGAAAATGTATATCATATTTTGCTTAAAGTAGCGGAAGGACGTAACCCATTTACAGGTCATTACTGCCAACCAATTTAGGCCTCAAGCTGGCTAATATCCACCAACCACCCTGCACATCATAAAATATATCCACTGAGCGCAATTCACTGTTTACGCTTTAACTTGGCTTATGTACCGTTGAGTGTGTTACTGACTTTTTAACATGTATAACACGTAGGAATATACCAATCATTGCCATTGCAATGCTAATGTCATTTAAACCTAGTTTCACCTAACTGTTGTTGCTGTTGTAAAAATACATTTTGTACTTGTATCTGCGTTCATTACATGATAATTGTATTAACCTTATTTTCAAATAGGGGCGATGACTAAGGCTAATTGTAATTAATGTAATCATGGGAAAGTATTGAAGGATAATGTGAGAAAATTGACTAAATTAGTGGCAGTTTTAAACATTTTTTTTCGTATTTTCCATGTAAAACTATCTTTTGAAAAAAAAATTTCAAGCGTCGTATTTAGATTAAAATTATTTATGTATACCTACATAATTAGAAAAAGTTTGTCAGTACCTACATTTCCATTACCCGTAATTATATGGTAAAAGGAGAAAGTTACGGTGTACATACAATTCTGAAAACTACAACAGTTTCTAATTACTTAAAATATGTATATTTTAACGTAACAATCGTTATAATTTTGAAATTCGCCCATGACTTACAAATTGTCGAAATATTTAACGTTTCAAATAAATCATTAGATTGTTACTGTGTTCTGTTTGCTTCTAAATTTATTAGAGCAGACAATCAGTCAATGTAGAAAATAATTAAAATAGTCTTTGCATGGCATTAACCAGTTAGTTTTCTTTTACTAAAGGCGGGTTCTCATTAGCCAATTTCATTGATCAAATAACATTTAATCTATGTGACTGAAATAAAATAATTTGTGTGAACATACGTTGAACAATGTCTTGAACAAATTATGTTCAATTCTACATATCATTGAATAATAAATACAGTTATTACTCAATGCTTATATGTAGAACTATGTAAGTTTATGTTATAACAATATTTACATCTACATTTAAATTTACAAAAATACGTATTTTGAAAGATTTATGTATCTAAAAATTTGTTGGGTAGACCGCTTTCTGTCGTTATATTTTCGTTTTACTTCGGTACCTTTGAATATTCGCTGGTGGCATGAGATAACATTCCTAAATTTGCTAAACTCTATATTATTCAATTCTTAAATGTCTAAAATTATTTATATTTGTAGAAAACACTATTTCAAGAATACAGCGCCCTTATATCTCGTTTAAAAATATGGCAAAAGCCTCGTGTCATTCTTTACAGAATTTTATTTATTTATTAATTTTTGGAAGAGACGTATCAAACTGGCTGGCTACGGCCCTGTAATTACCAATCATACTTAATATAATGATGCCTTTCGACTAGAATTAATCTATTATTGCACTAAAGACAACTTTTAGCCAAATCTGACTTAATACCTTATAAACCTAAATATGACAAATAATGATCTTGAGCCATTATCGATTTTATTTATATTTTGTGGTATATCTAAACCTATACCAAATGTGATGGTGGTCAATTACATGGCGGATTGTTTAAATTTTATACAAAATTTTCTGCGGTATTGCTATGTCTTACATTATTCCCAATTTCAACAGTTATCGGAAAAAAGTTCAAACTTAAAAATAGAAACATTTTTCTCGAATAATGAGCCAAAACTGTAGTTCCTTTTATACAGTATGCGCCAAAAGTATGGAACAAATTCAATAAAAACGAAACAATTATTTTTTGGGAAAAATCCTCGAACAGGTCGATTTTTAATTTAAAAAACACATATTTTAGCGTAAAATGCGATTTTCAAATGTCATTTGTTTTCAAGTAATGAAGTCATCGATTTTTTTTTTAAATGGCAACGCAAAATTTTTTTCCTTGATTCTGAAAGATCGTTTAATTCTCTAACAAATCACTGAAAGGAAATATTCAACTAGACTAAATGTAATATGAATAAATTACCTGATTTAATTGACCTTTTTATCAATCTAAAATAATGTCAACGGCATGGAAGCAGGGACGTCGATTATTTACAAGTGAATAATAAAAGTGACAGCTAAGTTACGTTTGGCAGCCAAAATTGATAAATTGTGATTCTTCGTCGGTGTTATATTATTAACCGATATAGGAATAGAAAAGTCGTGTAGAATATATCTTTCTTTCTAAACTTTAGATCAATTGGTATTTGAAATGACCTTCTAAAGAATGTGTTCTGTGGCAAGTATGTTTGGGAGCGGCAAGTTGTAGCCCGGATCTATCTTTAGTTGAAATTGAAAATATTGTTGAATTCGTAGGTAACCAGGCATTTCTTTACATCGTTCGATTGTGTATCATTTTCATCCAGATCATTTATTTGATTAAAATTAAGTGTATTTCCCCTTCATACACATTTACTGCTTTTAATTAAATGTAGATAAATTTGTCGCTTTAGTTCAGTATTCAGTATTGAATGAAACTGGAACATGTTATTGTTTAGCTGAAACTAAATGAAACATAGTTTCCAATTAAAAATTGAACATTCAAATATATCTTTTGTAGACGTGTACACTACACACTATTGCTACAGAAAGGTAAAGCAGCTGTATTATAGAATTGTATAAACTGGCACGCATATAGTGATTAAAACAAATTCACACAGTATTATTTAATTATTTTATTACAATTATATAATCTGCTGTGAGTTGAGAAGCGTGAGCTCTAATATTTTTTATACATTTAATTGAATATGAACATCTATTATTATAGAATAAGAATTAATCTATTTGCAGAAAGTTGCATTGTTGTTTATTTTCTTCCCTTTTGAAGGTGAATAATTTTTGTTTTATTGCAACAATTCGTTATATTTTTGTTCTGCTTGAAAAGTTGCTGTTGATTAACGTTAATTATCTTAAATAATAAAACTTTAAAATTTATTATGATTAAAACAGTATATTTCTGCGTTGTAAATCGGATTGTGTAAACTTAAGCTTGTATATTGGCCTTTCTGAACTTGACTAAAGCCGGTGGTTGCTACTGCTACCTAATCAAAAATCACATGTGTGGAGTGAGGCTGCTCGAACTGACAAACGGCAGATGTTTCTCTAGAAATCATTCAGAGCATCTTTTGGATATAAAATTATTTTCTGCTTCTACCTCGTCTTCGTTACATACTTTGCACACACCGTTGCATTGCCACTGTCATTACTGAAGTGTTTTCACTTTTTTCATGTTGACTGATTTTGTGGTCCAGTTATTTTCAAGCATTTTTAATAAATTAAAAGTCACACTTACCAGTGTAAAGTTTAATGCTTGCTAAATTTTATAGGGGATATTAAAATGTCTCATACTTTTGTTACTCTGTGCTGTTCTGTTTTAACCTTTGTATTTACAGCACACCCAACTAGCAAAATGGAACTTTAAAAGAAGCTAATTATTTTTATAACTATCGAACGCTGTTTTATCACAATTATTTGTTCTATAAAATCAAATTGTTTATTACTTTGTTCCTGAAGAAAATAATTGTGTAAAATTGTTTTATAATAGTTTTCACAGTGTTTTATAGAACAAATAAGTTTCAGTTCTTTAAATTTTTTATAAAATAAGTATAATGCGTTATACAACATTTAAAAAAATAATTATGTATATAAGGATTGCAAATATGTTGTGTAAGAGTCGTATACTTGGGCAAATGACTTTTAATAATTTATGAATCTGCGTTATACACCAATCTTAAAATGATTTGGTTTTAATATTCGTCCCTAAAATATATAATGTTTCTTTAAATAATACCAAAATACAGACTACAAAACGTTTTTATAGAACTGTTACGTTCCCAGTGTTTTATAAAAGTGAGCCCTTTTCGATTCTATAAGTGTCGTATAAATATGAATTTGAAGCTGCTATAAAATTTATTTTATAGCAATTTATACAATCTTTATAAATTTGATTTTGCTAGTTGGGCAGCTATATGTAAAAGTATTAAAGATACTTCTATTAATTTTTTTTTCTATACCTCACGTGGCAAGAACATCGTAAGTATATATATAATAATATATTGCAATAATAATCTGCCAAAAAAGTTTTTATACTACTGGAAGTTCTAAGTAGAAATTTTATTAGATGTTAAAAGTTGAAAGTAGATTTCATTAAGATACGTCGGCAGTTCAAAATAAGTCGCTAAATTCACTTTAATGAGTGGCATTATTATTATTATTGCAATAGATTGTGTACATACAATTTCCAAGTATGTACCTACTTGAATACTGAAACTAAAAAAATGTCACGGACATTTTCCCGTTAGACAACTAGAATATTAAATTGAGTTGGTCGTAAATATCCATATGGGAATATAATATGTGTACCTACTTCAAAGCAGGGCGTTTCAAAATGATCTATCTATCAAGTTTTATTATACTGTAAAATAAACCCGGTGATTTTGTATATCAAAAAATTTTTATTTGCTTAATGCTTAACAATATTCTCTAACGGTTACCCAATTTATGAACATACGTATTATCACGAAGCAATTCTTTTAATTTTAGTTTGGTAAATATTTTGCATTTGCTCTAGCGTCATAAGTGACTGCTCTGTATATTTCACTCTGTCGAAAGCAGGGTCGCAATAAGAAGTATTCAGACAGTAATAGAGTACATAATATATTAAAACGTATATTAACAAAATATAAATTTCATTATCTACAACGCCTAAATGTTTCTTTAAGTGTGACTAATATTTCATCGTAAAGTCGTTTTTACGCAGTATTATCTGTTGAAGTAACCAAGTACACTTCTGCAAAATTTTTATTTTTGATAAAAATGTAATCATATTAAATAAATCACGAAACACCGTATGGTCAGTGTCGCATGTCACATAGGTATATAATATTTGAGAAATGTTTTACTAATTTAAAAGTTTTAAGTCCATCTCTTAGAGCGGGCGGAAATGTGAAGAAAATGAAAAAGACTAAAAACACCTGAAGCTCTGCAGGCAAAGGCAAGATAATTTTTGATGCTTGTCAAATTGAACAGCTGCTGTTGCTGTACCTTTATTTATGGTTTGTTTCTTTTCGCTTTCTCTCTCTGTCTCCCCTTGATACCTGTGATTTAGTGCCGGACCATTTTTACCATCTAGGTTTTGGTCCTTCGTTCCTTTCGATTGGTTTTAGTTCGCCAGCTGCTTCCTGACGAAAACGTTCAGATTTTTAACTGTGATATTTCTCGGTGTTTTTGTTCTATATTTATATGTACAAGTGTACCAATTCGATATGATTATTTGCATATCAGGATTTTTGGTAGGAGGGTGAGTTGTTCAATTGATAACAAATTTATATCATGTTTTGATCATGATGTAACCATTAAACATACATAAATACCCTTCATTATTTTTTTAATTTACATGTAGGGGGTATCTCCAGAGCCGTAATCAGCATTTTAATTAGGGACAATTTTTAGTATCTTTGTGGTGCACTATTAATAACCGATCTAAACATGCAATAGTTCCACTGATTTAATAAAATGTATGTAAATATTTAGGAACAAATAACGCTCGATATGAAGACATTCAAATACACTAAAAAATTATATGTTATTGATAGCAACTAGCGCTTGAAAATGTTCTGCATGTGAAATCGATATCTACGTTTTTCACTCCCTAGTAGCACACATGTTAAATAAATTGTTGGTTTTTAACAGAGGTACATCAATTGCAACATAACGTCTACCAAGGTTATTAATATTACCTACCTTTTTTCAATTTTAATTAAATACAAAGAATACAGAGTGTAGTCAAGTAAGCATACCAACTTTGTATTTATTTATTTCAGCAAAATTAATTTGTATGTGTATTTTTCATGGACATCCGCAGAAAAATTTCTCAGTGGAGGCCAAAATTGAAAAAGTGCATATATGTTATGAACAATATTTTGATAGTTAAATATTTAACAACAACGTAAACTCTCGCGTTTTATAATGTGAATGAATATTTTAATACCTATATACATATATATGTAATAAATTTTAATACCTGTAAAAAATGGCAAAGATGTAAAGGGGAGGCCCCTACTGCCCCCCTCCCCCTGCAGGCGCCTATGGCATTTCTATATCTTAAATTGTCTTTATTTATGCCTATTTACAGTAAAAAATGCGTGCCAATACATTTTATAAGTTGACCTATGAACAAGTTAGTTTGGTAAATAAAATATATGTCAGTTTAATTATTAGTTTAGACTGACGTTTAGTAGAAAAAAACATCACCCAGGATTCACTATATAACAATTTTAGATTTGTTGAAACTGAATAAATGTCATTAACTTTTGGAAGAAGAAACGTTGGAAAACATGGTTACTCATTTAAAGACAGTGAATTGCACAGTTTCGTTTTATATCGCATTTTATGTCAAAAATATTTAAATAATTTATATCGATTGATCATCGATTTTCTTAGTGTCAACAGGGGTAATAAAATACTAGAAAATGTAATGATAAAACATAACAGATGAGAATATGTTTTTTTTTATTATTCTAGCATGCTGCACCCTCGAGGAAACTTGTATATAATTGGCGAAGCGAAGAGATATTTTATCTAATTCATACAGTAATAAGCATACACTGCATATTAAATGTAAAACTAAAAATGCATTAATGTCTGTGCACATACCTTATGTGATTTGCGCAGTTTCTATGTTAATATTTTGTTGCTTATAGTCTCATTATTGTCATTCTGATTTAGATTTAATTTTGTAAGTGTTTCTTATGTATTGTTTCTATTGTAACTAAAATAGGCATTGCCTATAAATAAATGAATAATATGAAGAAAACATAAACATTTAAGTGTTTTAAAAAATTGTTAATGCTTTTAGAGTAATTATATTTTTATAATTTTTAATTTTAAGTCAACGCATATTCATTTTTTAGCATACATATAATTATTGTGAGTGTGAACAATATTGAGATTTAGAGGTGACAATTGATAGAAAACAAGTATCCTGTTCTAGATGTTTCCAATGAAAAGAAAACAGAAATTTTATATTGACATTTATTAGTCTACCAGTTTCTTCAAATATTTGATAGTAGTATTTTCTCTAATTCTGTATAATGAAAAAATCATCCACCGTAACTAGAAGCACGCCCTTATTTTAGAATATATTTCTTTAATTTTTAAAATAATATTCAGTACCTCAGAGGCAGAAAAGCCCAAGTCCACTTTCGGTGTTACAGAGCTAAAAGCACTACTGGTATTTTTTACTACCTATAAACGCTCAAGTCTATTTTTATAATAAGAATGTTATTTGTAAAATTTTTATTATCATTATGATTAAATTCATCACTTTAGATTTGGATAACAACAGGTATAATCTTGAAGATCAGTTTCATCTACTGTTTATTTTAAAATAGACTTGGAACTTTCTGCCTCTGAGGTACTGATATAATAAACTTTAAACGAATTTAAATATTGTATAACTATATATACCGGGTGACAACGGAAAGTGGGAACACGCTGTAACTTTTTTATGACTGCTGATAAAAATTTGAAATTGGCTGGGTTTATATTAGATGGTGCCATGAATTCTTTGAGGTCATTTCGGATTTCATGACATTTTCCGTTTGTCCGGAAATGACTGTAAATTTATATTTTTAAATGGAACACCCTGTATTTTTTGACATTTTTGGAATCAGCGGATCATTTTACGTATGACAGGACACATTTTCTGGATGTAAGTATTTTTTTTTAATTTTAAAAAATCAAACTAGAAGGCCGCGACTGGCTGAAATTGTTCTCTTTTTGACGGATTTTAAAATCAATTGTTGTACCACAAAATTCAGAAATAAACCTTTAAAAAATGAGTTTTTATGTACAAAAGTAATCAAATTTAGAATTTTTCCCATAATTACAATCAAAAAAGAAAACAATTTCTGCCAGTCGCGGCCTTCTAGTTTTATTTTTAAAAAGTAAAAAAAAATACTTATATCCAGAAAATTGGTCCTACCATACGTAAAATGATCTGCTGATTCCAAAAATGTCAAAAAATACAGGGTGTCCCATTTAAAAATATAAATTTACGGTCATTTTTCAGTCAAACCGGAAATGTCATGAAATCCGAAATGACCTCAAAGAATACATGGCATCATCTAGTATAAACCCACCCAATTTCAAATTTTTATCAGCAGTCATAAAGTTACAGCGTGTTGCCACTTTCCGTTGTCACCGGGTATATCCTACTATTAATGATAACAATAGTTATTATTAATATTGTTTTATTTTTGTTATTAATAATGGTAAATATGTAATATGTTTGCAACACTGTTTCTAAAAGTTTATTAACGATGGCATAAGCTTGCTTATTCAGCATAGTAGTTGTTACATTGTGGGGATGATTGCGGAAAATTAAAATGTGCTGGTTTTTATCGAAGGTGTTCTGTTTTAGTTTTCCGCCAAAAATGGAAAGATCCCAGATAGTAAATTCACTGGGCTCCTCAGACCATATTCAAGAACAAACTTATATACAAGCTCCTAGTTTTGCACAGTCACAGAACTACGGGAATCCGGCACCTAGTCCAATTTATTGCAGAGCATCTCCTAACACTTCCGGGTACGTCTCAGTACCTCAACCTCTTCATAAAAAAGGTTCACTTAGGAACGGCGACGTCCTCAAACGCTCTAGAGTTCAAACGACGTAAGTAGGCTCCAACTTCTTGAAAGTTTAAACACCATTGTAAAATATTTGCACCATTTTCTAGAATCGAAAATATTATATTTAAAACACAAATTATATTTTTATAATTTCAACTTTACTAAAATATATGGTTTAATAAAAAAAATCCATGCATGATCCTTTTAGATATGAACTATCTCAAGATATTCTGGATAAACAAATAGAGGTGTTGGAACGCAAATATGGAGGAGTTAAAGCTCGTAATGCAGCTCTCACTATCCAAAGAGCCTTTAGAAGATATACACTTCTTAAAAAATTTGCAGCTATCACAGCTATGGCCAAAGCCGAAAAAAGAATAAGTCGTCGGCTACCTGCAGCTTCAGAAGAGTGCAAACCCAATATGGAATCAGAACAGCACACTGGAGATTATGTCCGTAGTTTTGAAGGGCACGATTGCAACTCTTTGCGTGTTCTTCCAGTTAGATCGATGTCATTGCGAGAAAGGAGAAACATTGATAATATGCCAATTCCTCGCAGTCAATCTGGAACACCTACGGTTTGTTGGGAAAATTACTCTTCCTCTTCTTCTCTGCAACATTACTATTCGGCAGCTGATAATAAATCTGATTCAATGTGTACTCAAGTAACAGCGAGTGGCAGCTCATGTAGCACACCGACAACATCTTCAAATGGGTATATGAGAGCCAGAAATAGTATGAGTTCTAGAAAAATACCACCAGAGGTACCTAAACGAACCTCCAGTATTTCATCAAGGTCAATCGAGCCAAGGCATCAAAAATCTAACGGCCTCATAAAAACTACTGAAAATGGTTCTTTGTCAAGTGTCCAAAGCTCAGGTAGTGACAGTAGTATTTCTACAGAACGTATACACTGTGAATATTCAAGTTCTCCTGTTTGGAAACGTAAAGGTAACCACCTCTCCGAATATGCAGAACCGGCTTTAGAAACTAGCCTAGGAAATATTTCGAATGCTAGTTCGTCCACTTATACTCTAGTGGAGAGGGCTCCAGATCAACAAGCCCCTACCAGTTACAAGATTTCTGAAACTATAAGAAAACGGCAGTACCGTGTAGGTTTAAACTTATTTAATAAAAAGCCAGAGAGAGGTATAGCATACCTGATCCGGAGAGGATTTTTAGAAAATTCACCACAAGGGGTTGCTAGATTTTTAATATCGCGTAAAGGACTGAGTAAACAAATGATAGGAGAATATTTAGGTAATTTGCAAAGCCCTTTTTGTATGGCTGTCTTGGAATGTTTTGCAGGAGAATTGGATTTGTCTGGTATGCAAGTAGACGTAGCTCTAAGAAAATTTCAGCAGCATTTTCGTATGCCAGGAGAAGCACAAAAAATTGAAAGGTTGATGGAAATATTCTCGCAAAGATATTGCCAATGTAATGTAGATATTGTGGCTAGACTGAGGTCACCAGATACGGTAAGAGAAAATTGTTTGTGAATTGTAGAAAAAGTAAAAAATATTATTTTTCAGATTTTCGTTCTAGCTTTTGCTATAATAATGTTAAATACTGATTTGCACACGCCAAATATAAAACCAGAACGTCGAATGAAGGTAGAAGACTTCATAAAAAATCTAAGAGGAATTGATGATTGCGGTGATATTGATAGTGATATGCTTTTGGGGATTTATGAGAGAGTTAAAGCGAATGAATTTAAACCTGGTTCCGACCATGTTACACAAGTAATGAAAGTACAAGCTACAATAGTTGGCAAGAAACCGAATATGGCTTTACCACATAGACGGTTAGTGTGCTATTGTCGTCTGTATGAAATTCCCGATATATACAAAAAGGAGAGGCCAGGTGTTCACCAAAGAGAAGTCTTCCTCTTTAACGACTTACTTGTAATCACTAAAATTCTAAGCAAAAAGAAATCATCAGTAACTTATACTTTTAGAAATAGTTATCCTTTGTGTGGGATGGTAGTTACACTCTTTGAAGTTCCACGTAAGTTTTTTTTTTTAATATTTCTATAATAAGTGGCATTTCACAGTAATTTGTTTATGACAGATTATCCATATGGTATAAGGTTAAGTCAACGTGTAGATCAAAAAGTTCTAGTTACATTTAATGCTAGAAATGAACACGATAGATGTAAATTTGCTGAAGATCTTAAAGAGGCTGTTAGTGAAATGGATGAAATGGAAAATTTGAGAATTGAGGCTGAACTAGAGAGACAAAAATCTAATAGAGGAGGCAATAGAACTGGTGAGTACACAGTCTAAATGTTGTCTGAATAGATATTTTCGCCTATGGCTTTTCGATTTATTTTATTAATAAAACTAAAGTTAGTTCATGTTAGCGTCACATAAAATGTAGATAACATTCAGTATAGGGGTTTTGCTGAGAGCTTAACATTTTATAGTTAATGAGATACACATTTTAAAAAAAAATCTAAAATGTAATCTTTTGAAACAAACGTGTCTATCATTTTATAGAAAAATCTGATGATCAATCATATTTACAGGTACTGAAAATAGGGATAGCGGAGTAGCTGACGTTGAGGTTTGTCCTTGCCAGTGTCCGTGCTCGCAAAATCCAGCGATGGGTGCCAATGAAATATGTGCAGAAGAAATGTCCCATGATACTCAAATAAAACGCTCAGCTCTCAGCAACTCTTTACTTGATATACACGAACAATGTAAGTTTTAATATTTGATGGCAATGGCGGTCACTGTATTTTCATGTCAGTGTAGTTGCAGGAGAGAAAGCTCAAAGAAGGGGTAGTGTTGGCTCATTGGATAGCGGTATGTCGGTGTCATTCCAGTCAACGTCAGCTAGTACTTGTTCACGTTCGGACAAGTTAGTTGGCAAGCAAGTAGTTAAACCAGGAATTCACAACCATCAGGGGTTCTTAGGAGGACTTTTCAACAAAAAACAAACAAGCAATACAACAGTTAAATCAACAGAGGTGTAAATAAATGAAAGATTACGGGGTAGATCCTATATGCACTCAATCGTTCTCAATAATTAATTCATATATTGTAACTAATATTATAAGTGCAGTACAATATTGTTTATATCCTGTTCTTATATCATGAAGTTGTTAAAGGGCAATTTGGGTATGACTACTGTTGTAGTTTGATTTTAATATTAAAATCAATCTTTTCCACACGTAAAAAATTTATTCATTATTATTCATTCCAAATAACAAGTTTGTAGAGAATTTTGGGAAGTCAAACCCAAAATTTGTGACAGCCATTAATGTGTTTAAACACTGGGTTTACATTAACTATAAAAACAAAGCGATCTGAAAATGTTAAAAGTACCCTTTATCATCACTGCTTCAGGAAAAATTAAACAACAAAAAAAATAAATGTTTCACTAAAAGCGCTTTCAAAATTGCTTCCCCAGCTCTTTTAAAGCCTTTTTGCAAATATATGCCTAGTTGTTCATAGAAATTAGTCAAAATCTTTCTATGATTGGGTGCATTTCAAAAGTGGTTTACTCTGTGTACAGAGGTATAATATAATCTATTGTTTTTAAAACTTATCTTGTGCATGTCAGAAGTAACCAAATATATTTTCACCATTTGTAAGTGTTACCAAATATATTAACTATGGCTGTCTTTAATTTTCGCCCCAGTGCGTACACTTAATAATGTTAATAGTATTTTTTTGCATCATTTTTTGTGCTAAGACATAATTAATGTTCTCCGTAAATGAAAAATTCCATGTTTTTTTGTACCATATCATTTAAATATTAATTATATTGCATTATTTGCTGTAAATAGGTTAATTTATAAAAATATTTTTTTACAAATAAGATAGACTAAGGTATACAACTGGTGATGTGAATTATTTTAATGCACAATTTGATATTGAGAACATTAAAGTTGTCTTTGGTTCTAGCTCTCTTTCAACAAGAAAATGGTTGCATACTAAATAGAACTTCATTTTAGATTTACACTTGTAAATAAAACTGGTACACAAATCTGTAAGAGGGCAAAAATGTTCTAGTCGAGTGTAAATAAGTTAGGAATCTCATACTACTGATATTAAATTAATTTAATCTATTGTATTAAGTGTTTTTTTAACATAATAAACAGTCTTAACGTGAAATCTTTGCTTATTTCTTTTTACTCTGCCCTATCCAAATTTCTCAATCTTCACATGTAGACTTTAACCCACTCAAAGATGTGAAAGTGGCTGGAACTGTAATCTATAATGGACCCAATTACAAAGTGTTTTAGTATATGTGCATTGTGAATAGTTTTGTAAATGTAGGAGTAAAAATTAAAATGTCTCCTTACTCGTCTAGTAAAAAATGTTTTAAATTGATATAAAATATATTTAACAAATTATAAAAAAATACATAAAATATTCATGCTTTAGAAAGAAATTGAATTATTATATACTAGCCACAGCTTTTTTGGCAGCATCTTCCAAGTCTGCAGCTGTCTGTATATTCAGGCCTGATGCTTTAATAATTCTCCTGGCTTCATCAGCATTGGTACCTTCTAGTCTTACAATGAGGGGAACTTTTAGAGACATTGTTTTTAATGCGCCTACAATTCCATTAGCAATTGTAGCACAATTCACAATTCCACCAAAAACATTTACCAAAATAGCCTTTACTTTCTCATCAGAAGTAATAATTTTGAAGGCGGCCCGAACTTGATTTTCTTTTACGCCACCTCCTACATCCAGGAAATTTGCTGGATCTCCTCCATGCAATTTTATGATATCCATTGTTGCCATTGCTAATCCAGCGCCGTTCACTAAGCACCTGTAAATAATCAAAATATAAGTAATCCTGAAACAGTATCAAGTATTCATACCCAATATTTCCAGTCATTCCGATGTAGTTGAGGTTGTATTTGGAGGCTTCAACTTCCCTTGGATCACTCTCGCTAGTGTCTTCCATAGAAAATATATCTTTTTGCCGAAACTGAGCATTATCATCAAAATTTAATTTGGCATCCACGGATATAACTTGATTATCATCGGTTTCTACTAATGGATTAATTTCTAATTGTGTGGCATCGACTGAAAGAAATAGTTTCCACAGTTTTTTTATCTCATTACTAGCTTTTTGTTTCAAAGCTCCTTTAAATTCAAGAAATTCCGCCAATTCGCCTGCCATTTGGTCTGTTACACCTTCAAATATATCTACTGCTACATTTTGTATTAAGTGTGGTGTTTTCTCCGCTACTGCTTCAATATCAACACCTCCCGCAGGGGATGCGATGACTACTGGACCATTCCTTTGTCTGTCCATTAAAATGCAAAAATAAGTCTCTCTTTTAATGTTTACACTCTGAGCTATCATAATTTTATTTACTAGTATTCCATCTTTAGGTGTTTGTTTTGTTATCAGTTTATGACCTAACATTTGACATACAATAGTCTTGATATCATCACGTCTGGAAAAGTAATGTTATTACTTAACATTGTATTTGTATTTTTTTGTCTTTATCCTCAGAAACTTGTATTTGGAAATATAATACCTTTATAGTCATCAATATACTTACTTTGTAGTAATATGAACACCTCCCTTAAATCCGTTATCAAAATGACCTTTTCCTCGTCCACCAGCTAGAATTTGTGCTTTAATAACATATTCATTTACATCTATAAAAAAATACAATGATAAGTATTAACACCAATCTATTACTTACATATGGTGACATACTAAATTTTTCAAAATCTTTAAATCCATTTTCATCTACCATACAAAAATCTTGTATAGCAACTCCATTTTTCTTTAAAAGATTTTTGCTCTGATACTCTAACAGATTCAAATTTCGTATAGGTACCTAAAAATAAAAACACTCAATTTGTATCAATTTTTATATTAAAAATTATTACATACTGTAAAAATTTTGCCTGGTCGAGCAATTTTTATAAATGAATTCCACAAAGGCATTGTGTGTTATTGCACAATGCACAATGTTGATATTAAAACTTATTTATTTATCAAAGTCCACCTGATTTATGAAAAATGAGGAGAATTAGGGTATGTTCCATTTTCTACTAGCTACTTAATACTTATTACTACGTGTTACCACCCACAAATTACGGGAAGAATGTTACTACGGTTACTACTTTACTACCACAGTTTTAACCAAAAAACATATAACTAGAGTTTTAACCACAAAACATTTTTAACAGTTCGTTGTTTAAAGCTATCTTCAAAGAACGAGGTAGTCACAAACCTAGAAAAAATATAGACTGTGCCAGTGTCATATTGCCAACAACGCAGCAACCGCTAATTCATGGCTGCCCTAACAGACGACACTAAAAAGCACAGGTTCCCCAGAGGTGCCAATATAAGAAAACTAGAATTTAGTAAATAACAAGTTTTCTTAAGTTTGGTAGCATTTGGCGATTTATAACCTCACTTAATTTTAAACTAGTCGAAAGCTTAAATAATTTTTTGAAAAACAATTAGTTGAAGAGGCGGGCTAATGTTACAGTAGAGCGACTTTTGGATGTAATAGACGGATTGGTAGATTTTAAAATGTGGCAACGAATTTTGAATATGGAGAGACCAAATGCTGATAATTATCAAGATAGAATAGTAATAAAAGCACATAAAGCAGCAGAATTGATGAAGAACACGGTGGAAGTTATTCAGAAAGAGGAAGGACAGTATCAGGTAAAAGCTTCATATGGTCAGTCTTTTTATAACATTTCATACAATGAATTATGCGAGAGTGCATGCAAAACTCTGTTTTGCAGAGTATGTAAAATTTGTATCCACCGTTATCGATGTGAATGTTACGAGTATGTTGTGAGAAATATCTTATGTAAGCATGTACATTTAGTATGTATGCATGAGGAGCGAGTTGGTACTACTACTAAATCTGTTTTAGACGATGTTTTAACAGCCTTGGAAAAGAATCAGAAATTAACACATATCATCAAAAGGAAATTACCCAGTTTATTGAAGAAAAAATAATTGACGATAAGGACAACAACAATGCTAATGAAGAAACAAAAAGAAGTGTAGAAGTTGAAGATTTGGGCTATTTTTTGAAGAGTTTAAATGAAGATGAATATACTAAAATTATGGGAAAAATTAAATTATTGAAATGAAGTTGAAAATACAAAACATAATAATTCCAGGAAAAGAAAGATGGACAAACAAGAGTATTATTCTTCTAAGAAACCACATAACTAGGTAACGGTTTTTATTTTGGTTACATAAAAACTTAATAGAATTTATTTATTTTAGGCTAGATAAACATGTAAAATTTTCATTACAGGATTTACCGGCTTTTATAATTTAGTGTGAATTTAACTAGCTAGGGATCGAATACCTTGTGTTTTCTTTTTCTCCTAAATAACTAGGGTTTTTCTTTTCCATTAGATATGGTTTTATGAATTTTGATTTATATCCATTTAATTATTCATGAATTAAAATGTATTATTTTAGGAAAAAATATAACAGTACTAATTAAAGTACTTTTATAATTGATGCGAAATTTTTATTTGAATGTACCTAGATATACCTACTACACAAAAGGTATACTTATAATATGTATATATGCAAATATTCTTTCCAACGATTTAGCACATCAATATCTAGTAGCTTCTCATTGTAACGTACAAGACGAGAACAATAAAAAATACTCGTTTAGAAGAAGCTCAGCAGTCAAAATATTGTGTCAAATGTAAGTTTTTAATTTCAAACAATTTGGAAAAAGATAAATGTTTTTAAAGTTTTTAACTTCCTTTAAGGAGTTGTAAACCAGGGGGCTTAAATAAAAAAAAAATGTATATGAAGGACCCCTATAAAAATTGCTTAAATAATCTACCCTTATTTTTTTTTAATTACTTTAGGGTCACCCTGATTATAAATTTAATAAAGTGTTAATGATAATTTTTTATGGAGAGGGGCATAATTATAACAAATAACAATTTGTAAATATACTTTAGAATCGGAACAATCATCTCCAAATAGAAATGTTAAACCGAATAGTTGAAAATAATTTCCACTTGTAGAGTATAATTTAAAGGCAGAAAGAATCTAGCCGTGACTGGTTATATATAAAACTTCTATCAATGACTTAACTCGCGTCTTGTTTTCTATTCCGTTTACTTAATACAATTTTTCATAATTTTGATATTAAAAAAACAAAATTTAATGTGAAAATTGTTCACACAAAATTACATTCCACACAATATAAAAAATATTAGTATCCGGTTTAAAATTAAGTGAGGTTATTTTTTATCGCAATTCATAATAAATCGCCAAATGCTACCAAACTTAAGAAAACTTGTTATTTACTAAATTCTAGTTTTCTTATATTGGCACCTCTGGGGAACCTGTGCTTTTTAGTGTCGTCTGCCCTAAAAGGTTAAATCGCTAAAACTTGGGTTTTATGCCAATTTACGTTGGTTGTATTGTAGCGTGAAGTCATTTGTTTACTGTGATTGGTCACATTCACAGGTCACATTCATGTCACAATCTTTAGGGTGTATTCCGTAATTTGACGGGTCTTACCAGAACCACGGTTTTGGTATTTCTGGTAACTGAAATTTGTGATTGAATTACGGAACACTATCGGCAAAGAGTATATACTCTTTGCTATCGGAACAGGGGACTTTTGAATCTCTACCCAAACTAACCTAAAAACGTGCTAAAAACTAAAAAGTGTGCTAAGTAAAAAGGGTATTCAAACGGATATTCTGAATGAGTACAGAATATTGATTTTACTCTGGTGGTAATCACAAATTACTGATCTATTAGTGGTAATTAGCATCACATAACCTCAAAACGGTATTTTACCGCTAGGAACCAAAGATTACTATGGTGGTTCATGATTGTTATTTGCTAAAACCACCTAAAACGGTACGGTTACTAAAAAACTGTTACCGGTACTTCTCAACGAGTTAAACAAAGTACCCAATCAATCTAGGTACCCAATCGTTATGTTTTGTGACCCACCCAATCTGTGACGAGTTCAACGGTTACTCGCAAAAAAATCCTATTAGCTATATCTATGTATATCCAGATAATCGTATATAAATATTTAAATAGAAAAAACTATAATATATGTATCATTTAAAGCGATTAACAATATTAATGCCAGTAGTGTCCAGAATGTCTAAGAGACTATTAAGCGATTATGAAGGTTTTAGAAAAGTGCTATCTGAATCTAAGAATATTGTAGCTTTAACTGGTGCAGGAGTATCTGCTGAATCAGGAATCCCAGTTTTTAGAGGGGCAGGAGGATTATGGAGAACCCATAGGTCTGTAGATTTAGCAACTCTCCATGCTTTCCATGCAAATCCTTCATTAGTATGGGAATTTTACCACTACCGAAGGAATATAGCATTCAGTGCTCAACCAAACAATGTAAGTATTAAACTTTATTACATATGTATTACAATTTGTTTTTATAGGCTCACATAGCTTTAGCCAAATATGAGATGATCTGTAAAGAAGAAGGTCGCCAGTTTAGTATAATCACTCAAAATGTTGACGGACTACATCAAAGAGCTGGTTCAGAAGAAGTTGTAGAACTGCATGGAGCTTTGCATAAAGTAATTTGCACTAAATGTAAATTCATTGATGTAAATTTTGATAATCCTATCTGTGAAGCACTGCGTAATAGGGGGTAAGTACCCATGTTTTTTTGCAAGACGAAATTATCTACACTATTTTATATCAGAGATCCTACAACGTTGGATCAGGACCTTACCGTGATAGATAAGAAGGATCTTCCTAAATGTAAAAGATGTCACGAATTGCTACGGCCCTATATTGTATGGTTCGGAGAGAATTTAGACTCTAAAGTTCTACAACGGGCTAGTACGGAATCTAACTCTAATCTAATTACTGTTAAATAGATGATTTCCTTTTCAGAAGATTTAATAGAAACCTGTGATTTGTGCTTGGTTATTGGTACATCTTCTGTGGTGTACCCAGCAGCTATGTTTGCTCCGCTTGTAGCAGAAAAGGGAAAACCGGTTGCCGAGTTTAATCTAAATGAAGATCCAGCAAGTGACCAATTTACCTTTCATTTTTCAGGTCAGTGTGGATCAACACTACCTAAAGCTTTAGCACGTTAAGTGCCAGGACGGTCCTTAGTATCCGTTAGTACAGTTGTCCACTGGGCCGAAGCAGGAATGCTGGTTCAGCGACCATACAAATGTTTTCTTACACCAATGAACCACTAAAGTAATGGATCTAGTACTATGAATTGGACCACCTGGCCCATACGGTTATACAAGAATTTTTGTTATATAAAAAATATTTAGCATTGGACCACAGTCTATTACAGTCCTGCGTCTTTACGTCGGCTCCTTTGTTGTCGACGTTCCAGATTTAGTTTTTTTTACACGACTGCGCATTTAGCCGCGCACATTCGCGCGCTCAAGGGGCACGCTGATTTGTCAATAGACAGATTCTTTCCCACTTCGTCGTGTATAAATGAATTTCATTGGTGTTCATTACGGTTTAGCCGCAACCTCTGGAACCTTCACTCGACGAACTGTATAAACTGTGCTTAGACCTCTCATCAAGGACTGCCATGCTACACAAACAAAAGTTCTAGACCGCAAGGACTGCGGGATTTTTCTTTATATATTAAAAAAAATAAAAATCTATTTTGATGGCGCTTAACGTGTTAAAAGTATGAGTAGCAGTTTAAATTTATAAAAAATATTTTTTTATTATCTATAATCTGTAATAAAAATAAATAACTTTTAAATTGTAAGAACTTTTTATTAATAAATTAATGAGTAAAACGTAAATAAATATATTTTTTATATTTAGTATACAGAGTGCTCTAAAAATATGGGTTAAGTATTCCACAGTTTGCCAAATAAATGTATAAGGTACCTTATAATAAGTGTCCAAAAACTTGTCAACTATTTGGTTCCGATATATAGATTTTTAATTAACCCATGTTTTTAATTACCCTTGGTGTTACACACGATATTATATTAACTAAAGTATCACATACAATGTATTTCAATGATAAAATAACAATAGCTAAATGATTAACAAATACTGCTTTAGAAAAATACATTTTAGAAATATTAATGTATCACTATCAACATTTAGAAGGGCCATATTTAATATAAGACAAATATTTTAGTTTTGAGAAATGTTCCAATTATTTGGGCAGGATCAGAATTACCTGACCACTTTTATACTTTCATAAAACACAAAATAATATTTTAAATTACATTAATTATTATGTAACAAGACTTCAAAATAACCAAATATTTTACAGATAAGGAACTGTTAGAAAAATAGTAAGTAGGTGAAATATTTCAAGGCAATACTTTAATAAATTTAATTTAAAAACATTAAATATCCCAACTAAATAAATGATGTTTAACTAGCATGTCACGTACACCATCTTTGAGTGGTTGATTGTTTGTTTCTTTTTTCACTGGTAATTCCCAGTCTGGATTTAAGTTAAAGGATAACTGAGACAAAATTCTTAGGTCACATTTAATCTGTACCCATCCAGGACTATATACAAACGACCAAGGATGATACCTGAAATGTAAAGTTACAAGTAGCTCTATAACACAATCACCACATAACTAACCATTTTTGCACAACTTCACTGGAAGAACAAAGTACTTCTAACCATAAGTGAAGTACTTGTTCATTGAGACCCATGCAGATTAGTGAACGAAGTTTTACATCCATCTGCGCATGTGCATTATCATGGGATAAATTTATTGCCTGTACACAACGATACAGCAACTAAAACAATTATTAAGATGTCTGAAATATATCACGAAAATCTAAAATATACCTCTTCTGGTGTTAAAACTTTTCCATCTTCATCTAATCTATAAGTTTTACACAGCACAAGTCTACTGTAGACCGAGTTGAAGTCTTTCTCCACTTCTTTTGTTGCAGATTCTTCTATAAATAGCCATGGATGACAGGGGCCACCTTTTAAGAAATAAAAATGCTACAATAGTGTTGGCAAAATAACTTTCATTACACACCTAAGAAATTTGGTCGTTTCATTCCATGCTCTAATACCTGTTTAATCACAGGACATAATGTGCCTCTAACTAAATCAGTAACGGTTTCTGATATACTGTCATCCCCTGCACTACTGTATTGCTTACTTCTTTCATCTAATAACTGGACAAATTTAGCTGGGAACCAACCTATTAAATAGGAATCTTTCTATTGAGTATATTTTAAATTGTACTGTAACTTTTACCTCTTAAACCATTTAGTTCTCCTACCCAACAGTGCTCGTCTTTTTGGCTAATTATAGTAATTATATCATTTTTCCTGAATCCAAGTTCATCATCATCATGCCTTTCAAAATCTACAAATCAAAGGTAAGGTAAAACTGCAAATATGGGGATGTTTTAGTTTATTTTACCTAGTAAAGCTTTTGCCCTTCTTCTTCGAGTTTTAGAAACGTTTATATAATTGGCATGGTCACTAGCATGACTCTCCATAGAATAATCAGCAACTAAACTAATTTCAGAACTTAATTTTGGGTCCAGCTGTAAAAAATGCCTGGCGATCTAAACAAAAGCAATTAAATCAGTTATATTTGAAACAACAATTTTAGAATACTCTTACTTGTAAAATAGCTTCTCGGAGATCAACTAAAATTTCAGTTTGCTTTATATTTTTACTTTTTATATCATCTTCAGGATTTTCATTAAAAAGTAGAAGCTGTATTACAGATTTATTTTTCTTTACTTGGCGCCTAAAATTATGTTTATAAAAAACAGTATTATAGCAATAATATTGGCTCTCTCAAAACAGTTTTTGAACTATTAGAAGTTCAAAGTAGAAATTTCATTACAAATATGTCAAGTTCAAATAAAATCGTTTTTTAAGAGTGCCATTATTGTTGTAATAGATTGTACATATTTGAGAATATCTTAGGATACATAGGATCTATATATTCAATAAAAATGCAGTTCTTAAGAAAAATGTATTATAAGAAAATAATTAATAGTTTTACTTTTATAATCACATATAAACTGCTGAAGATTCTTTTAAATAATTCACTTAAAAAGTATAAATAAATTGATGTCAAAAATTACAATGGTAACCAAAATACCCATAATTAAATTAATAAAATGATTGGTTGGTGTAAATCAACGTTTCCCAAACTTTTAGTGAGTATAAAAAAATCTTATCCCTAACATAGCCTTTATCGTAACCTGTCTTAATCCTAATATTTTGACAAGGTTTATTAATATTTAGTCATAACTTAACCTTTATTTTGACTCCAAAAGCCAATCACCAATGCCGCAGAAGGCATGTAGAAGGAAATGACAAACCTTTGCTAATGCGTATTTATTTCGTCTTAGTTCTAGAAAGTAAAAAGATAGGAACTTTGACAATCAGGTCTTAAGCCTCCTTAGGACTAAGACTAAGTTACGATTTTTATAAACATGTACATTGAAATGTATACATTCAACTTCTTAAAGTTGCTGTAGATCAAATTTCTGGTGTTTTTAGGTACAGAAATCTCAAAAAATAAAACACGTAGAACGAAAGTAATATAAAAAATAAAATTCTTTTTTGTTGTTGTTTGCTGTTTTTTTGCCCACTATTTAAATTCTGAAATAAAATAATTTTTAAAAAGCGGTTGTAAGACATTATTTTGCTAATTTAACTCCACATTTTCAAAATTATTTTCACATACTTATAAACAAAAGTGAACAATTTTATATGCAGAACTATGTAAGTTTATGTTATAACAATATCTTCATCGACAGTTTAATAAAATATGTATTTTAAAAGATTTGTTGGTTTGACCGCTTTTTGTCATTATATATATATTCCTTTTACTTCGGTACCTTTGACTATTGGCAGGTGGCATGAGATAACATTCCTGTTATTTACTAAACTCTATATTATTCAGTTCTTAAATGATTTCTATTTGTAGAAAACACTACCAATTGCAAGAATACGGCGCCCTTAAGACAAAGATTAAGACTAAGTTAGGGTTAATATAATACTTTTTTATAAACTCACCATTAGACCTACTTAAACTACTAAAGTTACTATTAGTAGTACATGTAGTATTAAAAAATATGTATTTAGATAAAAAACATATTTTTTTGTCCTATAAGAGTTCAAGAAATACTGTTGTAAATATATTTAATATGCACATAATAATTATAGATTAAAATTTAATAACTTAATGCTATATATACAAAATTTTACAAAATAACATAATAATTTAAATGACAAGCATAAAAAATCATGAATAATATTACTAAAATTATTAATATTAAATCAATATAAAAAGTTTAATAAGTGCAAAAAGATTATAATTAATATTTATAAAAAATATATGCACCTCTTAATGTTTTGTCTCATATTATTTTTACAAGATTACCGCATATTTTAAATTGAAACTGAGAAATTATATCCTCTTTAAATCACAGAATGTTTATAAATTTTCTAGACTAGTAAATACTCAATTAAAAACTGATTTATTATATTGTACTACCGAGTGACAAAATGAAGAACTAAAATTTATATATAGTGGCAAGAATTCAGACAACTTATATCCTACGAACAAATGAATAATACACTATATTTTCATCAAGATATTTAAGAAACTGCAACCGAGAATAATAAAACTATGTACTGCATTAAATGTTTGCACTATATATTTCAATAAATTGCAAAAAATTGTTTTTAAAGCGAGAAACCGTCAAAAATTATATCGACAATAAAAACAATTGTGACAACCGCGACGTAAGTCGTCTGATTTCTTGCCGCAACTATATATGCCATAAGAACTGCATATATCTTATAATAACTTTTGACTGATAAGTACGATAATAACAACTATTCAACTAATTTTTAGAAACAGCACTTTACATTGTTAAAGTGCCATAAGTACCTAGTGTATACTCCAGACTTAATAACTTTGCATTTAATGGCTGCATTAATATAGGTTCATGATATTTATTGTTATCTGATTGATTCTGAATACTAGTAAAGTTCCACACTCGAATAACCCCATCCACAGTCCCCGCACACAATTCACTTCCATCACAACTCCAAACTAACTGAACCACTGGCGTGTCTTTACATCTCAATTCGACAACTATTTTAGATGTCAATAGGTCCCACACACGAATTTTCTTATCTTCACTTGCACTAGCTAAGAAACGGCCTGAGGGATTAAAGGCTAGAGCATAGATTGTCCCTTTAGCGGCATGCAACAGTCTCATGGGGCTTGCTTTTGTCAAATTCCACAATCTGATATTTCTATCGGCTGAACCTGTTGCTATATATAGACAGTTTGGATGGAACTCTAAACATGTAACAGCTTGAGTATGTCCTGAGAATACTCTCAGGGCCTTTCCGGTGGTAATATCCCATAATCTCGCTGTTGTATCCATAGATCCTGTTGCTATGTATTCACTGTTACTACTAATTTCTGCACAATACACTGGTCCTAAATGACCTGTACACTTTTTCAAAAGTTTCATTTCTATTAAATTATATATACATATGCTGTGGTCAGCCGATGCGGATATTAATTTACTATTATTTGGCGATACAGCTATACTGTATATTTGACCAGAGTGATTTGTAAATTTTAATTCTTCATAATGTACTTGATTAAAAAGTGAGTCCAACGAGTGGATTGGCATTAATCTTAGTACATTATTTTCAGAAAAAGCAACCAGTCCACACTGTCTTTTTAATAATCCACACGATATAGCCTGTTTATTATTACTTATTCTTATATTATATATAGGTAATGGATCTTTTTGTAAGTTTTTAATTGCATTTAAAAGTTCTTGAAACTTGGAATCTTTTGGAACATCATGTGTAATAATTTCCATGTTTTTTGTGAAAGTTTCTTTATCATTGCGTTCTTGAAAGTCAAACCAACTTTGTAGAATTTGTAAAAGAAGAATGTGGCAACTTTCTAGAACAAATTTTTTTAAAACTGCAAGTGACTGTTTATTTAATTCTATTATAATTTTTTTAGACCGAAATTTTTCTTTTAGATTAGTTATATCACCATCAGTAGAAAATAAGTTAATCAAATCTTTAACTGTGCTATCACATTTACCTTTATCAATGGAGGCTAAATGGCATTTTAAAAAAGATGCTGCTTTTTCGGAATGTCCTCCGCCAACAATATCTATATAAAGGTGACAAAATAATGGTCCTACTATTTGTTCTACATCGTGACACTGATTTTTGTGTTTTATTTGATCTTTTAACCAAAGCTGGAATTTTGTGAAGTTTTGATCTATCACCCAAGGATCACTATTATAACAACTGTATAAAACTGAATTTGATCTTCCTACACCACTTTCTAGTAATGAATGAGTTACTTGTTGGTTCCTTGTGCTTTCAAAGGTCTGCAAAGTAGTGTAATTTCTCTTTTGAAGATACCCTGCAACTACATTTTTCACTTCACCTTTGGACCGTTTTATTTCATTATTTTCACGTTTTACATCATCCATACTATTCATCGAACAAAGCAGCTTTGCATGATTACAAAGAGCTTTAAAATCAACATTTTTTACGTGCATAAATTATCCCGTTAATAAATGTTATGTGATGATAAAGAGGTTAGAAATGAAATCAACAACGATAAATGCGCGCCCTATCTTACCGACATTATGGCGCAATTTTTAAATATTGATATATACGACCTGTATAATAACATAAATTAATAAATATAATTTTTTCGTACCTTGCTAAGTGTTGCTTCGGGAGGTTGGCAGCAGCTTCAGGATTTCCAACTAAAGTCCCTTGGTCCGCCATTAAATAAGCTAGATGACGTCTTCTATAGGTCTCTATCATGACCTCGTTTAGCGAATTTGTTAACTGAGTTGAAATCTACAACATATAACAAAAACCAGGTATTTCAAAGAATACAACGCAACATTAACGTTACAGACGTCCTGTTTTTCCTGTATATCCTGGTTTTTCAAGCTTCCGGAGGATGTTCCGGTTTTCTCTAGTGTTATGACTAAAGATAGTGGAGCGCAAAGTTTAACAGAACCATAGTCAATTTAAGAATGAACATATTAATTTGTTCACAAAAAATATGTCGCAACATAGTACTATTACCAAATAGAAGGTTAAGCCAAGGACAAAATATCTATATAAATTAAGATAACACGTAAAAATTACAACACTTACCCGACAAACCTTAGTGTTGAGACAAAGTTACCGTGGCTTATTGAAAGTGGTTAAAATATAATATTACGTGCTTTTCCAAGTTTTCTGTAGTGAAACGGCGACGTTATCACTTAATATTAACTTGTGTAGGGAAAATGACCATTCAACGTCTACTGTTGACAACAGACAGTATATGATAAATTATTGAGGCATTAACTATACTATATATTACTATATATAAGTTTACTAAATGGAAGCTTTTCCTTATTTTCTCAGCTACCCGATTAAGTGCATGAGCAGCACTTGTGACATGTATCATTTTTATATATATTTGAGATAAAATCCTGCTTTTAACATGTGCACGCTGCATAACTTAGCCTTACAGGAACTTTATCTCAAGCATCTTGATTGGATCATATATAATGAAAACAGTCAATAATAAAATTTATAATAGTTTTGTTCAGCACCTTAGAAGCAAGTAGGTGGCACTTTTTTAACCCACCAATTAAAAAAATTGGCTACTAAACGCCCACAAGCATCAGTAACTTTGTCTATAATGAAATAAATGAAATTGTCTGCATGTTTTCCTCTACTAATGTCAGTTTATTGTTGTAAACCCTATCGACATCTTAGTCGTAACGTACTTTCACGAATAATTTTTCAGTCCATATATTTTTCTAAAAACATACGTAACTTGAGGTTATCTGTTTAATAGAATATTGCTCTGTAAGTTCATAGGAAAATACAGTCTTCAACACTGGACGAGGCATGGCTCTTCAAGTGTCTTGTCACTTTAGTTTTGTCAAGAGAATTTATAATACGTTCACACACAGTACAAAACGGCAAATACAACTTACAGCAGACATAAAAAAGAAATATATCGACACGATACCGACTATTACAACATTCCGTAAATAACTAAAGCTAAAAGCATAGTTCGAAATGCGAGTCAGCTGTGAAGGCAAAAGACCCGCACGTTTGACACTGTTAGACTCCGTGCTGACACTAACTCTAGTTATGACCTAGTTTAACAATTTTAAAAATGGTTAATGATAAGCAACATACCTCTAACAGTTTATCTACATCGTCGATGTATCCTGGAATATCGGAAAGTGCATTGAATATTTGAGCAGCATTTTCCAATTCTTTAAGTTGTGGCTCCTTCATTTTAAGCATACTAAGAGTAATTTGGAATAAAACTATAGAGCCTTCAAAGAAGAACAAGTCCCAGATCCTAAGTAATATTTTCATATGCACAACACTTGCGAATAATGTTAGAAACCATTGTAAAGTTATCAGTGACAATTCGATGTCATGGTTTTTCAAGGTTTCATCTAAGTCAGGTAGATAATTTGTAATTAATGTCCGTAGTACCCGCTGATCGGCTTGAATACCTATTCAAATTACTTAATTAGAAATTGTTAATTAGAATAAAAGTGAAACGATTACCAAGCAATGTTGAACTGTAGTAAGAAGCTGGCAGTAAATCCTCTACAATTGTCACCATTATCCAAAAGGAGTTTTCTTCTTCCATAAATAATAATAATGATGCAGCTATCATACCCATTCCTTGGCAGTAACTGTAAAATATGTTTCATTAGTAGTAAATTTAAAATAAATCATTATATCTCACCCTATATCCGGATACAACCAGGCAATCCCTCGTAAAATTCTCCGTAATCTAGGAATTCCCGTACTATTAATATGACTATAACATGCATTTGTAGGCATCGTATGCAATAAATCCTTTTCGATTTGCTTAGATGTCATAAGTGAATCATTACTGGACATTTTAACAATATCTTTATAGCACAATTCAGATTGTTGTTTCTTCTCCAAAGCCCCTGACATTCTCATCCACATTTGAGCTCTTAATGAATGGGGAATACCCGACTTTACCATAGTGAGCAGTTTATCTGTTCTCGGTAATCTAAGTTCTACTTTATCCCACGTTAAATCTGATACTTCTTTGTTGTGAGAGAATTCCAAATGGGCAACCCATTGCAATCTGAAAAAAATATTTAGTAATGTAACTAATTTAGCTGCTTTTTAAAACCTGTGTTGGGGATCTTCAACAAATGGAATACCAAGGAGTTTGTTGGAGCTTTGCTCGGGGCCATCTTCTTCATCCACACGAAATCCAAATTCATCAAATCTACAAATTTATATTATACTAATCAAATAGAACAGTGTTTATACCACAATACACAGTACCTATATTCGGGTTGTGAATTGGGATCATCCGGTACAACCGATTGTTTAGCCATAATGTCTTGGGGCCACATACTAGGTGTTAAAGCAGAAAAAGGGCCTCCTGGTGTAGGTACTAACATATCATTCATACTTAAGCCTTCAGAAAAATTTTCTACAAAATTATCATCCATATCGTCAGGCTCTATAGCCAATTCAAGTTCTCGCCTCTGTAACATTTAAGTACAATAATTGTTTTTCAATTAATATTCTTTTCTTACAGTATGAGCAGCTTTTCCAACATAACCTTCGTGATTTCTATTTTCAAATAAAGATTTAGCCAAATCCATTTTTACTTTGCTGCTTGCATTAAATAAATAAATATTATCGATTTAATAACAGCACATAGATTCACAATATTGAAGCGTTAGTAGTTGGTAATTCAAATGAAGCATAATTATCTTTTCTGAACTTTTGTTACATTTACTATAGTCTGATAAGCAATAGAAATTAAAATAATACACATAATTCAACCTCCATCTGTTTTGTGACCACAGTAGGCGAATTTTATTCAGCTCTGGTTCGGTTGACATAAAATTGACAGATCTTTTGACAGTGGTTGGTACTTTGGTTCTAAATTCATGACGTCATCATTATTGTCAATTGAATACATGGGTTCTGTGTTGGAAAAATATTTGTTAATTTTAAAGTAAACAAACCAAAAATTTAAACCGCCACGATTTGGGTGGTTCTAAAATTGACAAACCGAATAGTTGCCTTGACTTCATGAACTTCCAGTAAAACGCGGTTCGTATCATTTTGGTTGACCTTCAAGTAAAATTCGCCAAGTGTTGGTACAATCTGACACTTCACAACAAAAACTGCCGTTAGATGGCAGCAGTCATAGAAGTACTTAAGTCATAATGTTCATAGACCAGAGAAATAGAGGAGCGGAGAATGAGCTTCGACGAGTGCGCATCCACATTTCACTAGGATGCTACGGGCGCTGCCATTTTGAAATCATGCACATTTCGTATTTCGAGCTAGGCGTCAGCGGCCAGCCCGATAAGATAAGCGTCTATACAGGTCGCTCAATGTGAAGATTGTACGCTTTAGCCCTAATCTTCCACCTTATCTCCGATAATCACCCATAATAACGCCATTATGAAAATTAATATGTAACTGAAAATTTCAAAAGTACATATTTGTTCATATTTCATCTAAAATTTAATGTATTTCTAAATAGAAATTTTGAAACATGATAAAATAACATATCAATTCCCCTCGTATAAATGTTTTCAAAATGCCAGCCTCCTGTATTACTAAGTTCGCGCATCTTGACGCTCATTCTCCCCTCCACTATCATAGACATAGACAACTAAGAAAGGTTCTTCATTCTGTCCACACTCCACAGACCGATAACTAAAATAAATTGCTCCCTCTTTGATGCTAAAGGAGATTGGAGTTTTATACATACGAGAATGTCAATAATTTAATGAAAATTTGTATTCGTAAAAATATAGAACATGTTCCAGGTTTCCCTCATTTCTGCACTGAATGGTGGTTAGGGCCTATCAACGTAAGTCGTTCCTGGGCGCAAATGCGACCTGTTTAATAATAATATGCCGCCCCGTCTCCCGCACAAGTCTTCGACTTCTGGGCTAATCCTCGTGATAAGAATGAGGGGTGGAGATATTATTATTATCTATTTTGGTCCCGTTAAATTTTAACATATTTGATTAAAATAAACCTATTAAAATTTTTACAGAATATAGTATCGGCACAGTCTATTATACAGTCCTGGTCTTCACGTCGGCTTCTTTGATGTAGAGGTCCCAGATTTCGTTTTTTTAGACGACCAAAAGACGACTGCGCATTTAGCCGCGCACATTCGCGCGCTTAAGGGGCACGGCAATTTGTCAAGAAATAAGTTGTGTTTGGTGGGTCAGTTCAGAATCTCCTGAACTAAAAGTTGCATGTAAAAGTTGTTTGTTCTAATTTAGGATTCGATGAATTATATGAACTGGGTGTTTGGTGTACCAGTTTTTACAATACCGGAACTAAATAATCTAGTTCTAAGAGTTCCTCCTCTTGATGTAGTATTCGTGGGACTATTTACCCCCACTCTACCTCCTCCATTAGAAAATAAAAATGTTTGGCAATTTTAACGTGATTTTTTAATGCAAATGGAATGGGCAATTATTTACAACAGCGTAAAAATCTCCACTCTTAACAGAATAATTCCTACCCCCCTATATTCGAGGGTGCTGATCACGAATCTGAAGTTAGATTTCGGCGCTCGCATGTAGTTTTCCAAAAAAAAATTTCAAAATTGTAAACTTACAATAGTTACACTACATTAGGTTGAAATTGCAATACATATAACACTTCTGCCTTCTTCATTTCATGATGTCATACTGTTATCAAAATACAGGGGTTATTATATTTTTTTTTCGGCCAATGATCTGTGGTTACAATTTATACTAGTTCATATAATTTTCACTACTCTAACCGAACGTCCTGGACTATTCCACCAAACACAGCTATAGAATTTCTCCCACTTGTACATATGAATTTCATTGGTGTTCATTGCGCATTTAGCCACACCCTCTGGAATCTTCAGTCGACGAACTGTATAATAAACTGTGGTATCGGGTTAAATGGAAGGTTCAAATTTTAACTTTGGCCTTGACGTTAAAATTTAACCAAAAGTATTACAGAATAGACCCAATATACAAACTTTAATATAAATTCTTAGCAAAAATTTGCCCATAATTTTCGAAAGAAATTGTGTGCA
This sequence comes from Monochamus saltuarius, assembly GCA_025584915.1. Lineage (NCBI taxonomy): Eukaryota > Metazoa > Arthropoda > Insecta > Coleoptera > Cerambycidae > Monochamus > Monochamus saltuarius. The sequence continues at coordinate 17,058,223 of CM046730.1, read as the reverse complement.
AATCGGTTCTTATGGAGTGATAGGTAAACTGTAATTGTGATTAAAATATTCGAATTACAGAATACACCCTAAGTGGGCATTTTGAAAGTTATTTTTGAGGAATACTTACGACGGACAACAATAAAAATTATATACATGTTCTTAAAATTAATTTATTTAAAGAAGAAAAAATGTTACAGACTTATTAAAATTTGCGCAGATTAAGTAAAGACACTGTCATATCTATATTAAGGGTGATTTTTATCACATAGATCTTTATCACATTTTTGATAAACTTTAATAAAACTAAAAAACTATACTTGCACAACCACTAGCCACTTTGAAATTTTTTTTTTTAATATTGACAGTAACACTTCTTGACTAGGATAAAAATGTAATAAAATGAGATATGTGAAAAAATTATATAATTTGCAGCAGTGGCGGCTGGTGAGATTTCAGGTATGTCATATCTCAATAACCAGATATGGGACCCAAACCAAACTTTAGGATATATGTACTGTGGCTGTATACACAACTTTTGTAGGAGAACCTTTTGGCAGTTTGCGAAAAAGTTTAAAAAAATCGCTCTCACCCAGGAATTTCCAGATTGGCTTCTTCAATTTTAGTGAACTATTTTTTCTTCTTCATAAATTAGATATAATTTTATCGAGGGATTTCACATTTTATTGAAAACGAATGATATTTGTAGAATTTACAGCGTTTTGAAATTTATAATCTATTAGAACAGTTTATAAAAAAATTCACTAAAATTGAAGAAGTTAATCTGGAAATTCCTAGGTGAAGCATTTTTTTTTAACTTTTTTTCGCAAACCGCAAAAAGGTTCTCCTTTTACAAAAGTTGTCTATATAGCCACAGTACATATATTCTAAAGTTTGGTTTGGGTCCCATGTCAGGCTATTGAGATATGACATACCTGAAATCGCACCAGCCGCCGCTGGTTTGCAGTAAGTCACAGGAAACTTAACAGATCTTTTATTTGGTTTACTTTTACAGTCACTGAAAATAAATAGACTTTTTCATTAGCATGTTACAAACTAACTAAAAACCAGGGTGGCTTTAAAATCAGTAGCTGCACAAATAAAATATTTTATGAAGACTAGAAAACAGGATGTCAATAAATTACAACAATAACTAACCTAAAATATTATCTATGTTCTAAACAGTTACAAAACTTTGCACAAAACTATTTTTTTTCAAACATGTTTCGATAAATATCACATTAAAAAAATACAAAATATTTGGTGGGGGGGAGGGTGCACAACAAATAAAAGCAAAATTTCTTAAAAACGTTACATAAAATGTAAAATAATTAGTTTTTATTTTAATTGTTCAAGAGAACATTAAGATTGATTTCAAAATGGGTAGTACTTATAAATAAATATAGTTCTGTTAACCTGTTTATTGTATTTTTCTAGGAATGTTTGAAATCTTTACATCATATAATAGTAATGATACACTACTAACAACAAATGAGCTTTTCAATTAACAGTATTAAATCAGCTAACAGTTAACACTTAATCGACCATACAGTTTGCCCATGAAAGTGATAATGACCGAACTTAGTTGTATGTCAGTTGAAAAGCCATTAATAAGAAAATTAAAAATCATCTAAAACATCCATACTTATAGTGGTCCACTTTACATCGACAGAGCAAAGAACACCTATTTAAAAAAATGTCACTTACTCACATTACACTTAGTGTAGGTACAATTTATAATATTTGGTAGTGAGCAATAATAGTGTATTTAAGATTTAAGTACAAATAGTTTTTTTGATTTATTTTGCATGTTCTTTGATACAAGGTGATTCACAAAGAGTGGCCAACAATGAAACCTTGTATTCTTTGGTGCATTTTAAGGAGGGTAATTTTTTTCTGTAAGGTTTCATTAAAAAGATACGGCGTGTTAAATATACAAAATGAATTTTTTTAAATGTTTTAAAAACAAGTAAGTGAGATAATTTGAAATTGGCTAAATGATTTTATGGACTCTCCAAAATCTTGAAGCTTTTCCTAAAATTTAGATGCTCCTCTGGTGGCAAATTTTTCTAAATAAAATATTACATCACTGTTTTATTGTAACAATCATGATATTTTCAGGTTTGTCTTTAAATTTTCTACAAATTAATATTTCTTTTGTTTTTTTTTTGGGGGGGGGAAAGCCTGGTGTTTGACTAAAACTAAAAAACACTTACTAATTTAAATTACATTACAAACATATTTTTATCATGATTCGATTATTTAATCGAATAAAGACATCAATCATCATTGTAATTATTTTATTTAAATTCATTCCCAAAAATACTTCCTAACACAGGTATCTTTTTAATAAAGAAAATATAATTTTTTTGAAATTTATTGTTGCTCGAATCTGATGAAAAGTATTATTTATTCTTACTTGCAATTACTCAGGTGTATTAATTTCACTCTGTATTTCAGCTGCTTAACAGTACCACAAAAAAATAAATCCAGTGGATTAAGGTCAGTTACAAGAAAGAATAAATAATGCTTTTCATTGGATTCAAGCAAGAACAAATTGCAAACAAAAAGTGTTTACAATGTTATTTAAAGTGCATTTCAGTGTTTAACTCAAAAACCAGGCTTTTTCTAAATATAATAAAGGAGTAGTAATTCCTATAAAATTAAAAGATGAATCCGAAAATATTATATTATGCCACAATAAAGCAATGACATACTATTTTATTTAGAAAAATATGCTATGAATAACCTTGTAACTCCTCCATTACAGCATGTAACTTTTAGAAAAGGGCTTTAGATTTTAGACAAAGTTTACATAAATCCAAGTGATCAATTTCACACTTACTAGTTTTTAAAATATTTTAAAAATCAAAAATAATTTTGTAAGTTTAACACCCTCTATCTTTTTAACGAAACATCCTAGATAATAACTTAATATGAAATACCCCCTTTAAAATTTTTGGTCACGTCTGTGAATCAGTCTGTACATTGTGTGTCCACATATACTAGCAACAATAATATTGTCTATCCAAATAAAATAAATATTTATTTAAGTTTCAAAATATTCATATTATGAATAATTTTGCATTTTTTACAATATTTACACAATTGGTCTGTATCTAAAGACTGAGCAAAGACAAAAAAAAATGTTTTCTACTAACAATAATATGCAATTTGTAGATATCTATTTTATTAAATGTACAAATTCATCTAATAATTGCTATATCTGTGAAAAACTAATACTACAGTATGGCACTACAATATTCTCTTATATGTCAATTGTAATATTGCACAGTTTGTATATTATATTAAAAAGCCACCCTTTCAATGTTTCTGTTATTATATTCGATTATATTATCAATGGTCAAACCACAGTTTATTGCTTGCCTAAGAGTATTTACATTTACAATTATTAACAGAGATGATGTGAAAACTGTCACAAAAATTTGACCACCAATAAATATATATTTAAAATGCAGTATTATAAAAATAAATATACTTGCATATTTATTAATATAAAATAATTTGTATGTTGTTTTAGCTGAAAATTGTACTAGAACTATTAAAAAATGTTAGTTAAGTGATCCTCTTTTTTAATATTTTAGAATTTCTAGATTTGTATCAGTTATCAATTTTACGAATTAGGCCACGTCGTTTCAGATGTTTTAATGCACATTTAGCCGCTGTACATTTTGCAATGCGATAATTACGACCAATGCCTTTAAACAAACCTTTACCAAACACCTCTACTGTTACTCTGACTCTTCTCCCATCCGCTAACTTCTCAGGTTTACCAAATTTAGCTGTCTCTGGTTCTAGTTCGAGGAGTTCTCTTATAGGTGATTTAGGTACCTTGTTACTAAATTGTTCAATCTCCGTTTGCATCATTTTATAATATACCTTCCAAACTGCATCCAGAGACATACCAGAATCTAAAAATATTGCTCCTGCTACCGATTCAAATACGTCTCCTAAAGCCTTCGGTACTTCTACATCTTCTACTTCTTCACATTCAGTTTCTACCATTAGATACAACTCATCTACTAGTGAATGACCACTTTCTTCCTGAAGCCTAATAAATTTTTCCACAACTTCGTTTAATCCCGGCGAAAGATGACGAAAATATTTATGAAAACCATTTCGAACGGCTAAAGATGCAAAAATTGTATTGTTAACTAAAGCTGATCTCAAATCAGTTAAAGCACCAGGTGAGTGCATTCTTGGGTCTTCATAAAGATGCCTGGTAATCAAATAATCCAGCACTGCGTCTCCTAAAAACTCTAGGCGTTGGTAACAATCAGTAAGTTGATTTGGAGAGTAAGAAGCGTGAGTTAATGCTTGCAATAGATAAGAACGATCTCTGAATTTGTATCCAATGTGACGTTCAAATTTATCATACCCATCAAGTAACCTTTCCAATTCACCTTCTGGATCTAAAATATGTCTCAATAGAGGTGATCGGGGTAACTCAACTTCCCCATAAGATCCATCCTCGAGCTTAGGCAAAACTCGTATTCCTAACCATGCCATGAAAAGGAGAGCCCCGCGAGGTCCACATTCGATAAGGTATGCTCCTATCACGGCTTCGACACAATCTGCTATGCTTTTATCAGGAATACTATGTTGTGTTACTAGATTGTAGGGGATTACATTTGGTAGTGAATAACCTTCACCTCTTTCGCGTACCATTGAACAAATATCATCTAAAGTCATATTTCGTGTAGCAGCCATATCAGCAACCGTCCAGCAATTCGCTGGAAATTGAGCATCTATTAGAGCTTCTTCTAGTTCTTTTGGAACATAGAAACAAGGAGGAAGCCAATTATCATGTGGATCAAACTTAGTAGCTATCATAAATTCACCTAGTCCTTTTCTCTTACCAAGGCGGTACAGGTTAAGATTGCTTACTTGTTTTGAGCGAAGATGGCTTAATTTGCCTTCATGAACATTTTCATATTTGGCATAAAGATAATTCGTGATAGCATATTTTAGAAATGAATCGCCTATGGTTTCCAAGCGTTCTAAATTAATACCGTCATTTGCATTTGACATTGTTAATGCCTGTAACAGAACATTAGGGCTAGGGCCAGGATGTTCTTCTAAGTTAGGTTGTTTATCGAAACTAAACGTTAGAGTTTCTGACATATTGTAGTCGTTAATATATTCCATGTGTTTAACTTCGGCTTGTTCAGGAGATTCTATTCCATTTATGAAAAGAACGTTAAAATCAAATCTGTCCAAATTAGTATTTATATTTTTCTGTTCAGTGTGGTTTCTATTAAGATTCCTTTGAAATTTGTAGTTTGACTTTACTAACATTCCGCTAGAGAGAATATATTCCTTATTTTTCGCACATGCCTCATGAAAATCTTTCCTTAAGACTTCAGTGAGTTCACTATCGTCATCAATTTTCCAAGCATTACTATCGTCAAATAAATAAAATTCTGTATCTTCTTCATGGTTTTCTTCTACAGCTTCAGCTTGGTGATCGCCAGTAAATTCAATTCTTAATCCACCCCATTCGGATCCCGAATCTTCAACTGTCAAATCAGAATCAGTGTCAGAAAAATCATCATAAACATTATCTAAATTTAACCAACTAGTTGGCGAGGCATAACGTACTACAGCATTCGTACCAACTGAATCTGATACTTCTGCCATTTCATTACACCATGTTCCAATCTCTATCCACTTTTCTCCATTTGAAATTTCATCTTCGCTTTCTTCTAAAGGTGAGTCATTTTGTTCCATCTTTATGTCATCACTAAGTTCAGTTATTTTCAATTCTTGCAGCTTTTCCTCTGCTTTTTGTTCAAGTAATTTTAATTTCTCTTCTTGTTTTTTAAGCTCTTCTTCCCTAGACTTCTTCAATACATCTGACAGACTCCAACCAAAATTTAAAGAAGGCCATTTAAAATCTGAATAAAACATAAAATGAATATCAAGCATACAAATAAATGTATTCTTAACCTTTTTAAAGTACTGGACTTACCTTCAGGTAATTTAACCTTCCCTAAATTTAGCGCAAAAGCCACCATTTCTCGAATTTGATTAGCCAAAAGCAATGCATTAATTCTGTAGAGTATGCATGGTAAAGCAACAGCTTTCCTCCATAGTGACGCACGAAAGGGATGTATTGAACAAAGTTCAGGAACTAATATTTGCTTCTGTTCTAAATTTTCTCTTTTAGCCCTTTTTGTTTCTTCACTACTTGTTGGCAAAGCAACACCTTTTCTATTTACATATCTTGGAGTTAAAAAGTTCAGTCTAGCTGAAGTATGATCCACATCTAACAAGTTTTGAGTTAAACACTGTATCTGAATACCATATTTTCTTAAATAATATTCCTGAAAAGTTGCATATTCTGATCCAGGAAAGGCAGACGTTGGATTAAGATTGTGACAAATTTCTGCAACGTAAAAATATTGTGGTTGATCTTGGTTACGATACCAAGGCATAACAACAGCATCTCGATATTCGTCTGCATTGAAAACATAGTTTTTTCTATCATCATCTGGTATTATCACAGGAACAGTGGTTAAATTTTCAAAAATCAAATCTACAAATTGCCAGTCAACTTCTACTCCATTATCAGCTAAAAGAAATATATGTATATATATAGATCTACATTTATTCCACTAAATATACTTTACAGAGCATTCAAACTACCTTTATTTGTTGGTACTATCAGGTAATTATTGGAAGAGGCATCTGGATTGAAAAGCATTAAATATTTTTGAAGCCTTAGCACACTCGTAAATGTATAATTCACAAATTCTCTTATCTTTTTAATTTGATCATTGTTCAAAATTATGGTATGGGAAATCAATTCCAAATCTACGCATACTTCACCAGATCTGGTAAATATTGGAAAAGCAGATATCTGTAAAATCCTTTATTTAGAGACTTAAACTAAAACCTGTTGTTATTAAGAACACAAACCTTTGGTATTTCCTTTGATGTTAGAATCCCAAAACCTTGGGAGGATTCTTCTGGTGGATATATTTTTCTACCCCTAGTGTTTTGTTCCTCTGGCAATGGACATGTAAGAGTCATAACTATTTTATAAAAATAAGTGGGTTGTCCAGCGATTGGATGGCAATCGAGTAAAGCATCAGCTATTCGTTTATAATAATACTGACGTCGTTTAGTAGTACCTAGGTGGAAAAGCTTTTACTATCTTTGCAAAATACATTTTGTAATTTTTACCTGGTCTAATATCAGAGTTTTCATCATCTGGCTCATCAAGTGTAAAATTATTCCAATCTTCTTCTGTGGCACGAAAATTCTCTTTATTTATTGGTTGCAAATAATCGTCTAACTCTCTCGTCTTATGTAAAAGTTGACAGAGCATGAAAGCAGCAGCACGTCTAGCAAGTAAGCTATTAGGCATAGGAGGACTGGTAACTGTTTGTTTAACGGGTGAATTAATAGGAAGTCTGATGTAGCAAACATATTGCCCAGATAAGTGTCTTTCCTCATGCCACACAGGTGTTAGGCGAGTAAATGTATCACTTGGTAATTTGGCACAATATTTGTTTAACAAAGGAATGGCATTTCCCAATGTGACACAAGGTGCTCCATCCTTTGCTAATGGTTGATATGGTCTACAGCAACTAGAGTAAGCATCTGCCAATAGTTCCTCCTCTTTATCAGGCTCTAAACTACTACATCTCTTCAAAAGAGTATTCTCCACTTCATTATACTCTGCTAAATTTGAAACAAATGACGGTATTTCATCTTCATTTGCAAATAAAATATAATAAGCATCAGTCGCACGGGCCCTCGCCTTACTTTGAATATAACTGTGGAATGTTTTCGGTAAGTCAAATCTTATAACTAGATTGCATTTTGGTAAATCACAGCCCTGTTCTAACAAAGAAGTAGTAACTAATATATTACATTCATGGCATCTAAATTTTCGTAAGACCTCTTCCTGAGTCTTATGTTCATGTTCAGCCTCTCGAGGTTCTCTTATTGGATCTGCAACCTTCTCAACAGAAAATAATGTTGATACCCACCAGAAATCATTATCCATTTGGGATAGAGCCTAGTGAAAGAAATATGGACGATAATAATAGGAATCATCGTCAATAATATGACTATTTTAACGGAATTCAGAATATAGATACATATATAATTACTTACGCATAGTAGTGCAAAAATTGCTTTTGCCTTATAACGATTGTGAACAAAAACAAGTGCACATAAAATTTCTTCAGTCTGCGGTCTTGAAACAAAGGATCTTCTAGAAGTTTTACTCTTCCCTCTCATATTAGCAGAAGTATCTGTTTCAGATGATTTTTCCACAATGCTAGATTTTTCACCAGGAGGTTTAAACTGCTTTAAAATTTCAATGAATTTTAAAACTTTGGGTGTAGAGTATTTTTTTAATCTTCCTAGATCATCTAATTTTTCAAACTCATAATCGCAAGCCGCTCTGACAGCAACAAGTGCTGATGATATCATACAAAGTAAGAGATAATGCCTTTCATAAGGAACTTTAATCTTCAGTTTTTCTATTTTTGACAGAATATGTAAAGCTGCCTTATCAGCACCCCATGGTCCTAAATCTTCAAGAATATCTAAAAAATCATTCAGTAATTGCAATGGAGTGTCTTTTGGATTAGGTACTTCTTTTAACTCTTCTAATAGTTCATCATCATATATTTCGCTAGGATCATAACGGTGCTCTAATAAGAATAATTTGGTACGATCAACTATAGATTTTATGAGAAGATGCAAATCTAGTTTATGAAATTTTGGACATTCGATAATATTTTCTTTTGGACGGCAGGATAAGCGAATCAGGGTAACTATTTCAGACGACGTATCAACTGAACAGTTTAACAACTTTTCTAGGCGTCGCAGCTCTGCTTCTAAACGATCTGGTTGTAATTCCAACCCTAATAATCCTGTCGTTAAACCAAGAATTCGTGGCTTATCTTTGGGTAAATTCCTATATTTGTTCATAATAAACTTTATGAATGTTTGACGATGACCATATAGGCAGTCGTCAATAACTAAGAGATTGAAATAAGCTAAATCTTCTATAACATCTTCATGACTTAACATTTCTACAGAGATTTCCGCAGTAGTTATTATTACTTGGTAATTATTTAAATACTGCTTGATATGTTCTATTTCTTCAATACTTTTTGTGACACTTATAACATTTAAATCAGTCAGGTATTTAACATGGCATGTCATAATAAGTACATTCTGTAGATCTAAAATAAATAATGCTCGTTTACTAGGGTCCTTTCGCATTTGCCATGAGAATTCTTGCAACAATTTCACTACTATAAAAGCTTTGGAAGAGCTAGTACTTGAACATACTATTGTATTTCTTTTCATCGCCGATTCCAGTAACTCAACTTGATACTCCTTAGGAGTAAATGTATGTGTATACACATTTTCATTCAAATAACATGCCATTACGTATATATTACATATATATTTGGTTTTACAGAATTCTTTAAGGTTAGGGTAGTCCTCGATTTTTGTGGTTTTATATTCTAAATTCATTGAGATCACAAGTCATATTCGTTTTTTATTAATAAATCTATTACCTATTCATTTTATGTAATTTCCAATTTGTTCACACGAATTTGCTATTAAATATAGGCTAGTTTGTGTCACAGACATAAAAATGGTCACAATCACAAATTACTGAACTGCACAAAACACAATAACACAAAACAAAACATATAAGCGATAAGCCCTCTACCACAGTTTATTATACAGTTCGTCGAGTGAAGGTTCCAGAGGGTGGGGCTAAATGCGCAATGAACACCAATGAAATTCATATGTACACGACGAAGTGGGAGAAATTCTATTTCTTGACAAATCACCGTGCCCCTTGAGCGCGCGAATGTGCGCGGCTAAATGCGCAGTCGTCTTTTGGTTGTATAAAAAAAACGAAATCGGGACCTCGACATCAAAGGAGCCGACGTGAAAACGCCGGACTCTATAATAGCACATTATTTTTTTATTATATCAGTGGAAGAGGGGAGGGAGGTTAGCGCCGCAGGCAAAAATTTTGAAATTTTCAAGGTCAAATTGCTTAAAATAAGTCTAATCGCGTAGGGGCGATCGGGGCAATCTAGCATTTCGCGATACCACAGCCGTCGAATTGCGTGCGAGCGGGGCAAATTCTGTGACAATATTTTTTTTAGTAGTTTTCAGTAGTTTTATAATTTTTGGTAAAAGTTTGAGCCCACAATCTAACGAATTGTAAGATTGACTATGCTTAACGCAGTGGTAGATTTACCTAAGCTGTGCTGCAGTAACATCGATAGTTTCTTGAATATTTTCTTTGTTTGCAAAAAATGTTGTTAAAACTTGAGAAGATTTCGACATTTTCGCGTCTTCTATGCGCTTTTGTATTAGAGTGCTGTTTGACATCACTAAGCCACCGTGACTAATTGAAAAATCTTTTTTGCATACTAGACATCTTGCAGAAAAATTATTTGAACCCTTTACTAGCCAAATATACTCAGTCTGCCACGTTGGTCGATAGCTGCAGAGGCGCTTTGCTTTTTTTGGTGGCGAGATGGTCCTTTTCCGAGGTCTCCATCCCTATTTTTGTCGTGTTTTTCTAAATATTTAACCATATCCTTTAATTTTTAAATGATTTAATGCAGATGAACCCTAATGTAAGGTTGCCGTAGGCGATTTAGTTCACTGACCGCGTTACTAAATCTTGGCGAATAGAGTGATTGCAGGTTTGTAGTGAGACATTACCTATATGACCCAACCAACCCAACCCATGGGTGGGGGGGTTCTGACTCCCAAAACCCCCCCCATGGCTTCGCCACTGCAAACAACAGGTTGTGATCGTTGTCATCTCTAATGAAATGATAATAGAAAAGTTATAAATCATGTCAAATCTCATTACAGCATCATCTGTTCATTGATTATATGAATTGTTAGTATATATAATCTTGATGATCTATCTGTTATCGGTAAGTTAAGTTACTTATTCTTGCAAATAAATTTGTTTCAAAATTGCTGCCATGGGATCCTACTCATTGGAAATATGGAAAACAATGTTTTACCAAATGCTGTCAGAATGTTTTCCTTTGTGATAGTTATTTTATAGATTGTGATTTTGTGATAAGATTTGTAATCCGTATCGTAAAAATACTGTTTCTAAACGTACATACATTCAAAATCTCATAAACAATATGAAGGTTCTAAACAACAACCAGAACAAATAACTCGATTACTGTCACTTAATACAAATTCTTTCCCGATAGAGGATAGTCCATGTTGTTCAAGCACCCTTGCTAATAATCATGATGATGTAATGAGATATTGCAAACATCATATTATTGATAACAATAATTCTCCTTAGACAAATAGTCTAATATGGCGTTTAAGAAACAATTTTGACACAATATGTAAGTTTCCGCATAGAAGTATTTATTCAGAATAAATTTGATTAATATTAAAAATAGATTATTATTAATTTTTATAACATAATCGTTCATAATAATACCCTATTTTATTATGCAGAATGTTGTGATTGACTTTTTATAAATGTATGTATTGTTATTGTTTTGTGATATAATACATTTTTTTTCAAGTCTTGATTGTTTTATATTGTTGTTTCCCAATAATATTTAAATGAGTATAATATAATATTATCATTATAACTGGTAATGTTGTATATACTCTTTTAAATATTATTGTGAAACAAAGGACAAAGGTGATGTCAAATAAAATAATTTGAAAAATCCCTCCTAAATTAAATAAATATCTGTTTTACCAACGAAGTCGGTAAGTTATTTAGTAAACATTATTACCGACTTATTTTTAGTTCAATTATGTTGGTGGCCAGCTACAATGAGAGGGCGACACGTCGTTTATATGTCAATGCCGTTTCGATGGTGGCACAATAAAATGATATTCTTGTATTATATATTCTGTGGTTTCTCAGACACAGACAAAATTAAAATCTCTCTGTCAGACAGGAAGAACCACGAAGAACGTCGATTTGTCTTGCTGTGTGTGTTGATCAAGCGGACGCTGCGAGGCAGCTGTCAATGCCTGAATAAAAACAAAAGGAAACGTATCAAAAGTAATTTAATAACTTCATAATATAAAAAAGGCTTCCATTTTATCGCACTGTTGTAGGTATGTAGATATTGACAGTTTTATCCACATTTTTCGGGGATATTAAATGGATACCATTTACAATTTTAGGTTAGATATACAGTTCAAGTAACTGTATCTAAGTGTGGATAAGTATATTACTTTTATATTTTAGGTGAATGTGTAATTGGTAAAATATGGCTAGAGGACAACAAAAACTTCAATCTCAAGCCAAAGCTGCAGAAAGGGCTGCAAAAGCAAAAAAACAGCAAGGACACAGTGCCACAGATCAAAAAAAAGCTGCCCAAAAAGCCTTAGTTCACGTGTGTGCAGTTTGTAAGGTAGATAATTAAAATACGCTTTCTCTTAGTATTTTAACATGTTAACTGCCGGAGTGTTTTTTATTGTATTTTCGTTCCGGCCTGGCGGTCTATTTCATATCAGGCAAAAGTTTCATTTTTTGGGCCATGTTGCGCAGAGGTAGATATCCACTAGTAATGAAGAATTTTTAAAATATTCACCCATGCGAAGAAAATCGTGGAAATGTGTCTCGGTCATATTGACCGAGCTGGTGCCGTTGGAACTTAACAATTGTTCTACGCCGGCGCAGTCAACTCCTCGGTCCACGCAGAGAATCAGTTGGACTGATAGCTACATGTGAGTTTTTTCTGTATTTGTATTGCCCAAACTGGGGATGCGCTACGCTTCCTCCAGGCCGGCTTGATCACCTTGCACGGTTAAAACCATTAGATGCCGAGAGTCTGGCATGTGGCACACGATAAACTGACTTGGTCATATTGACCAAGCCGGCGTGGGAGTCAAAAGATTTTCTGGGTCATATGGACTGCGTTGGCTTGGGGAAATAAATTTTCACGGTCATATTGACCGAGACGGCAGTTAACGTGTTAATTATAGTGATTTTCAATTTGTTTGCATAAACATTCAAAAAAGTAATTTATTATTAATATAAAAAATCATGGAAAAGTAAGTAGTATTAGTAGATAGAAGTTAGATGTTTTTAAATTCATCATTTGATGAGCCATCAGTCTGGTTGGTGGATGACTATGGCAGTTGACAGTGGCCGTATTCCAGATGGGCACTCGATAAGTGTGCTGTACATGTACTTAAAGTACCACCTTATTACTTTAACTGGAATGGAAAATTAAATCAGGTAGGACCAGATACTTGTCAATTGCCAATTATCAGTGCTGACAAGGTTATGTTATGTTCATGAAAGATTGGATTAGGTTAAATTAATCCATCAATACTCGTCAATAAACCACAAAACAATAAAAACAAATATACATATAATACACAACAAATAGCAGAGTAAAACATCCCAGTAAACAATAATTTTTAGGTTATTACATCATGTAACTGAAGTGTCCGGTAGTTTATTTGGGTACAGTTAAGGGACACTTAGTGTAGTTCTGGTACACATGTACGATCTAATTGGAATATGGGACACGTATCCTTTATGTGCATGGTGCCTATCTGGAATACGGCCATGAAAAAGAAATTTTGAAATATTTTGTTTATTAATAACATGACTGTTTCACAAATGGTCAGTAAAACAATTTATAGGTTTCTTTATTGATGAATAAACTAAAAAGGAAAAAAAAAAACAATTTTACATATGTTTGTACAGAATATTTATTGAGATTAAGCAAGTATTATATCATTTTGCTTTGAGTTATTTTATTTTAAAAGCTATGTACACTACTAACAGTCAACATAGGGAGATTTCAAACTCAAAATCCAAAACAAATGTGGTGTGTCTGCCGTTTGTAAATCCACCACATTTTTATATTTTCACTTTCCACCGGTCCAATCATCACCTCAGAATGATGGCACCTCGCCAAATTGTTTGGTTTACGAACACACGGTTAATGATAAACGATAATGTTGTATTAAGGGTGATAATAAATTAATTTTGAATCTTTATATTTTGTAGGCTCAGATGCCAGATCCAAAGACCTACCGACAGCATTTTGAAAACAAACATCCCAAAAATGAAGTGCCTGCAGAATTAAAAGATGTATAGAGCTTGCAATAGCAGTAATCACCAACTGTGTTCCATCCATGAGTTGGACACTTTTTTTTATATTATGTTTACTCGTCTTTCCGGTGATCTGTCTGTATAATTAATCATGGGTATTTGAATTATTTCCTATTTGTATTTCAACAACATTCACTGTTAACTTTTCAATAAATGTTTTATTATATTTGTTAATTTTTATTAGTAAGAATGTAAGAGTAAATCCTTGAATTACAAGCAATACAACTATTGTGTTTTATTTGTTTTCCGTTTAAGTTAATGTAGTTCTGCAAATACTAATGCTATTTGAAAATATAAATATTTTTGCTAAATTTTTAAAATTGCTATGAAATAGTAAACTACATTCATTTTAAATGTGTGTTAGTTTACATGTACTCACTAATGAAGGAGTCTGTTTATTGACTAGTTAAATAGAAGGGAAGGCATTCAATTTCAACTAAAACATTGTGTTTATTAGTATTTATTAATTTTTGTTTTTGATTTACCCTTTAGTTTTAATTAATTTTTATGGCTTGCAATTGTTATTGCTTATTTAATTTTTTGTGGACGCCTATCTACAAACCCAAATTATATTAATGTTTTTAGAAAAACAATCATTCGGGAAGGTATTAATGTGGAATAATTTTAGACATTCTTTGGTATTCATTAAGATGCATTTTATTATTAAATTAAAAAATATTGTAAAAATAAATCCCAAGTTTTATAAACCTATATTTCCTCTTAATACTTATGTAAATAAAATTAACTTATTTATAGTGAAGCTATTATATATTTTACACAATACTTCACATATTGAACTTCTTCAGGTTTGTTTAAAACGTAGCCTACTTAATTACTTTTAACAAAATCACACGGAATGCAAACATTCTACAGTAAATTTTTTTAATGCATTATAAGCCATTTCAAAATCATCATTTGTAATGATTAAATGGAAGTTTCCTGGAGTTTTACCTAAAAAAAAATAAATGGAAATATCTATACAATATTTATTTAACTTTTACCATAAGTAAGTTCTTCCTTGGCAATTTTGAGGCGCTGAATTATACTTTCTTCAGTCTCTGTATTTCGGGCTCTTAATCTAGTTTCTAGAGTTTCTATAGATGGAGGTTCAATGAAAATAAACCATGGATCGAATTCAGTCTTCTTTATTTGTTTGACACCTTGAACATCAATTTCTAGAATGCATATCTAAAAAATAACCAATATTCAAAGTAAACTTGATCGCTATTAACAATAATAATAAATATACCTTTCCACGTTTTGTTATGTCGTTTACAGCAGCTTTACTCGTTCCATACATATTTCCTCCAAATGTAGCTGTTTCTATAAATTTTCCACAATTAATGTCTTCTAGCATTTGTTCTTTTGTTATAAAGTGATAATGTTGCCCGTCTCTTTCACCTGAACGAGGTTTTCTTGTAGTATGGCTTACGCTAAAGCCTATATCACTGTGAAACTCATTCACTAACCTAACAACAAGACTGGTTTTTCCAGATCCTGAAGGACCACATACAACAATTGGGCGTAGATTTTTCAATGAATTCATTTTAACTGTTAAATCCAGGGGTTGTTACTGTTAACAATTTTACTCATGCTATATTTGAAAATATGGATATAAAATCTTGTTTAAAATCCGTTTCCAGCAGTAATTTAAATTACTGTCCTTTGTTAAATAATTGCAGAATTATGCAATCAATAAAAATAATATTGGATTAGTTGTAAACATAACACAAACGACCAAAACTAAAATTATATATATGATAGTTACACTTTACACTAGTTACAGGCATAAATTAATACAGAACAGAATGTTACAGGTCGTCCATTAAAAAACCAAAACCACCAAAACTTATTATGCCAAATGCCATGTGTGTAAAGCCTGGTCCACATTAGTAACACGAGTTACACTGTAGTGCGCGAGTAACAACACTTGCGGCGCATTGTTGTTCCAAATATATGTTGGTAGTATTGAGAGTGAGACTGCGCGAATGGATTACTCATGATCAGCGCCAGATTTGTTTTTGTGCCTCTAGCAATGGCGGAGCAGTAGGGGCTCAGCTGATTGTGAATTTAAATGAAATTGAATTCTGGATATGAAAAATTATTTCGTGCTATTTGCTGGTTAATTTTACAGTCCCTCATAAAACATGACATGTTCAAACCACTGAAATGTAATTTTATATTATGATGACTGGAATGCGCTAAAGCTGCGCGAATGGATTGTTTATGATCAGCGCCATATTTTGTTTTGTGCCTCTGGCAATGGCGGAGCAATAGGGGCTTAGCTGATTGTGAATTGAAATGGAATTGAATTCTGAATATGAAGAATTATTTCGTGCTATACGTTGGTTAATTTTACAGTCCCTTATAAAACATGACATGTTCCAACAATAACACCCACAGAAATACACAAAGAAATAACACTGAGATACAAGATAAAAGAAGAAGCCACACTGTACGCCAATGACGTGTTTACAAACAAAATAATGGGAAATTAAGAACACAATTCATATCGTACGTGCAGATGGTTGTCTCTCTCTCACCCACATACATAACCAATGAAGTATGTCTTTGCTGAGTTTTGTGTGCCTCCATTTGTCTGCTCCTAGGGTTGGTACCTTTATTTGGATGCGCAATGGGACTTAACGCATTCCATATCGTATATTTCAGTGGTTCAAACAATAACATTCACAAAAATACACAAAGAATAACACTAACGAGATACAAGATAAAAGAAGAAACCACACTGTACGCCAATGACGTGTTTACAAACAAAATAATGGGAAATTAAGAACACAATTCATATCGTACGTGCAGATGGTTGTCTCTCTCGCACCCACATACATAACCAATGAAGTATGTCTTTGCTAAGTTTCATGTGCCTCCTTTTGTCTGCTCCTAGGCTTGGTACCTTTATTTGGATGCGCAATGGGACTAAACGCATTCCATATCGTACATTTCAATCTCAATATTGCCTTTACTGTTATTTTCAGATGTTATTTTGATTTTGTCGTTTGTGATGTTGACGTTATTTGTCGTAGTGTTTTCGTGATGAAATTAGAAAGTGCTGTGCTACTATACTATAATAATAGTAATAATAATAATAATAATAATAATAATAATAATAATAATAATAATATTATATTATAATTTCAGAACATCTCCGAATGTGTCGGAGCCTCGGAAGGTGTTTACTGAAAAAAAAAAAAATAATAATAATAATAAGCTTTATTCCGTAGACACACTACAGTGTATAGAACAAGTCACAAGAATAGTAAATATATCACATTGTCAACAAATAAATGATAAAGAACAAACTAAAACAATATAATATCACAAACAACAAAAAATATATTTAAACTAAAGATGGCATTCAAAATATTCTTGCAAATTGTATAACGAGTTGGCCAACAACATACGCCTAACAATTCTTTTAAAAACCAGAATGCTGTCTCATTTGTTTGACCCTTTGATGATTAAATAGCCTTGGAGCCAAAACAATTGGACTATTTGCTGATTTAGTCAAATGATGTTGAGAGAAAAGAATATTATTTTGATTTCGGAGATTGTATCCAATTTGTCTGAGTATTGTGAAAATTCATCATGATGAATCTTGACATATGTAACGCATGCAAGAATATACATGCACATGTACTTGGACACAACTGTCAATATTCGCAATTCATTAAACAATTTACGCAAGATTGTAGTCTTGGCTTAAACAGCATGCTACCAATTCTTTTTTGTGCTATAAGTAAGTTGTAAATGGTAGAACAATTACCCCAACAAACAATTGAATAGTTCAAGATTGGATACACTTGTCCGAAATAGTACATTTTTAAAACGTCAAGACCGACGAATTCCCTTAAATTATAAATCACATAATTTTGAGTAGCTAATTTCCTACAGAAGATTGATACATGTGATTCAAATTCCTGTCAACTGAAATGTCCAAAGAAGTAACAGTAAGTTTATGAGTAATGGACTTACCATTTAAGGGTACGTATAAACTGAAGTTTGACTGAAAAATGGAAAAAGAAATCATTTCTGTTTTTGAAACATTCAAAGATAGAGCATTTCTATCACAGTATTCAGCCATATTTTGTACGCATTCTTTATTCTTTGCCTTTTTGTGATAACTGGTTTATATTTTCCGCTTGAAATCCAACAGTAGGTAGTATCATCAGCAAAAAGAGATAAACAACTAGTATTAAAATATGATTTTAAGTTATTGATGACAATTATAAATAAAGTTGGACCCAAAATGCTTCCCTGAGGAACTCCCAAAGGAACAATTCTGTTGTCAGAAAATGCGTGCCTATTTTCTTCTCGAAATACTACTTTTTGCAAACGGTTACACAAATAAGATCTTATCCAGTTCAAAGCCAAACTCCTTACACCATAGTGTTCCATCTTTTTCAAAAGCATGGCATGATGCACAGTATTAAAAGCGCGACTCAGGTCAAAATAAATACAAGCCGGTTTACTTTTTGATTCAAAACTCCTTATTCCTTAATATAAATTTATACACAGAGAGAATAGCGTCCTGCGTAGACCGTCAGTTACGAAATCCAAATTGAATTATCACTGAGTACGTTATGTTCATTCAAAAAAAATTTTTAATTTTCAGAATACGCAGTTTCAGAAATTTTTGAAAAAACTGAAGGTAGTGAAATACTGTAATTAATTATTTTATCACGGTCTCCTTTTTTATGAATTGGGGCAACTAATGATCGTTTTAAAATCTCAGGACCCTTCTTCAAACGAAAATATTAATGAGTTTAGAAATAGGAAATGAGATACTGTCCGCTACATGCTTAAGTACAGAGCAAGGAATGCCATCCCTTTAGAGTCTTTCTTCGATACTTTTTTAATTATGTCAACCACTTCTTCTGGAGTAATAGGCAACAGGTTTAAAGTGTTTTCTATGCGATTACTCAAAATTACATATTCGTCAAGATTGACGTCAATTTTACAAATCTCCTGAACAGAATCTAAAAAATACTTGTTGAAAGCTGAAGCAGTCACTGAAAAGAATAGATACATCAGTACTATCAAACATGGTGTTTGGAATATCTTTATTATCTGTAACATTAACATGTTCTTTTATTACGCTCCAGGCGGCACGGGATTTGTTGTCCGCATTACTAACTTTAATATTGTAATAGTTTCTCTTAGTGTCCTCTATTCATTTTCTGTGAGCTCTTTTTAGTTGTAAGTACACTTCCCTAATAATATTATCAGGGAATTGGTTTATGGACGTCCTTCAAGAATTTACTTACTTTACTTATACTTTTTATTTTCAATATTTGGCTTATAGTCAAATTTTAACATTTGAAGAGTGTGATCGGAGAAGCAGGGATGAAATATATTAGCGTTTTTGTTGGAAAACTCAATATTAGTGAATATGTTGTCAGTAACACTTCCCGAGTCTCCTTTGATTCGAGTATATTGATAAAAACACTGTTTCAAGCCATATCCGGCAAATGTATTGACCAACCTATTAGCATTTGATGCTATCTAGTTCACGTCTAAATTTATATTATAATCACCACAAACAAATAAATATTTGCGGCAATCTGAACATATAATACCACAGAAAATATATCTTTCGAAGAGCGCATATTTCTAAGTTTTAAAATTTTAACAAATACGTATCGTTGCGCTATCTGTCAACAACTTCAGGACCTATTCCCTAATATGTCCCCATGAGAGTTCTGTTGCGTAGCTATATTTTCTGTGATAATACTTAACATTTTATCCAACAAATCCAGAAATAAATATACGTTACTGTCAGGTGTCCTATATATACATGCTATTAAGATATTCAATAAATCATAAACAACTTCAATAAGCGCATATTCCAAGTAAGACTCAATTTTATCAACAGAAATATTTTTAATACGAATGTTATAAATATCATTACGAATATAAATTGCAACACCACCACCGTTCATGTCTGTTCTGCAAAATGAATCTGCTAAGGTATAATTATTTAATTTTAAGACAGAAGCCTCGTCAGATGAGAACCATGTTTCACTTAGGCAAACAATATGTGGAAAATTTAGTGTACTAAGAAATGTATACAATAGTGTCAGCTTATTTGGAGCACTTCGAATATTAAAATGACATATGACCAATGAAGTTGTTACTTTATTAATTGAATGAATCGGAGCTGAAAGATTGCTGGCGAAAAAAAACGAAATTGCTTCACAATTATATTTTTAGGCCAAAATTCGGGTCTATAAAGCAGGTCCCTTGCTTCTTCATTGTAGTCCGTACATATTCGGAAAGCGACGTTGGTTCCTTTGCTATTAAGTTTTTCGCACACAAATTCATGAGTCGGTAATTTATTCTTCAAATACGAAGTAATGTGCTTCTCTACGGTATCCGCTTTACACCTCCCAACGTAAAGCCATAGTTTTTTTAGTTGGAGCAGCAAAGGGTGAAAATTCATCTTAAATAGTTGCTGTGCCCCTAACACTAGATTTGTTTCCCCTTTTGGTTGTCCCATTCTCGCTATTCAAGATTTTACAGCTTTTGCGCCTCCCAGAATTATTTTTTGTATTTTTAGAGTTCATGCTGCTATGATCACTCATTACAACAGTTTCATGTGAAGAGACAGAAGAAAATTACGTATTTAGAGCACCATTCTGAGTACTTATATCATCAATTAGTGAACCAATTTGTAGATTTTTCCTAAGTAATTGTATTAACTTATTGTTGGTAGCAACCAAGTCACTGACTTGTTTCTCCAGCGATATTATTTTTTGTTGAAGCGAATTAATAGCATCATTTGCTAGCGTTGCAATAAACTCTTTTAATTTGTCATCTTGGTTCATTTCTTGAGCAACTTTAGAAGCGCTTCTCGTTGTCTTAATCATTTCGATAGTTCAGGTGAGCAGTTTAGTCACAACCCAAGAATTCGCTGATAAGCGGCTTTAGACGGTTTTAGTTATAAAAAGTTTTGTACTCACAATCAAATGTCCTGAGTAACGTCTAGAGAGAACTTATATATAGTTGCAAACAATTTCAGATGTATCTGAGATCAAGTACTTTACTGCTATAGCAGTGATGTAAATTAAAATTGCCACAAAACTACAATTCAGGTACTTTAAACAATTAGAATACGAGTATTAGGTTTAATATTCTTCACTAAAAAATATAATATTTCTTTAAATAATACCAAAATCAGACTACAATATGTTTTTATAGTTGCTGTATAAAATTGTTTTAAAAGCGTTGCATACTTACATTTTTTATAGAACTGTTACATTACCAAAGTGTTTCATAAAAGTGGGCCCTTTTCGATTCTATAAGTATTGTATAAAGGCATTTGATCAAGTTATATGAATTTGAAGCTCCCATAAAATTTATTTTATAGCAATTTATACAATATAAAATTTATTTTGCTAGTTGGGTTATTCTTCGCCACAGAATACGTCTCTGGATTTTGACCTCTACTTAAGAAACACATACACAACATATTGTTGTCTCTCAACGTCCTCTACCAAATTTGTAACCTTTTTTAAGACATCCTGCATAACATCTGTAAAAAATCCCAGAACGTATAGTAAAAGCTTTTCTTGTGGATTGTATTAATAGGGATAGGCTCTTTATGGATTGAAGGGTTTATTTTGGTTATTATTTAAAAATAGCAAAAATAATTCTTGAGGGTAAAAGCTACTGTTTAATAATATATCGATTCGATTTTTCTCATGTTTTTTATAAACGTTTGTATATACAGATATAATAATATATTTCTTATACTCTTTATTTTTTCAAATTTTTAAGTAGGTACATTTAAGGTCACTTCGGGTGAATAATATCTGATAGCTAAAGTTAAGGATGAATTTAAAGGTCATGATTCAATGTGATTTAGTTAAACAGTTCACATCATTAGCACGGGGTAAGCATATATCAATTGCATTGCGACCATTAATTTTTAATGTACTTTTTTGTTTAATTCAGTAATTATATACGGTAACTTCTAATGTATTAAACAATAAATTTAATTAAGAGATTACCTTCAAATCACATTGAAAATATTAAATAGATTGTGTAAAATAAGTAAACTGTTGTTTCTAAAATTTGTTGTGAATTGAAACTGATATATTATTAAGATATTATATCTTCCCACCGAGTAAAAATACTAGACTATCTATAGTTTTAGGTTTCTCATCTTGTAACAGAAATCTGACAGATTTTACAACTTTTATATAGATATTTCCTTAACCAATACTGCATGAGTTAGTAAATGTACGTATTTACTATGCAGGTTCATAAAATGATAACAATTATCAAAATCTTAGTCTATAGGTAAACATTAACGATACCATAATGCATAATCCCCGAAAAAAATATCTAATATTTAAGTAATACATACAAAGTTAGTACCTACGTACCTATATAATTTAAAACAGAACATTACAATGTGATTGTTATGAATTAGGTGGCACATTGCAAATTAAAACAATGATAGCTTAATACAAAATAATAATAACTGTACTTCGAGCGACTTGTATAGCTATGTATTAAAGAAAATAGTAGATGCGTATACTTGACTTGTGCTTCGTGTTGCTTTGAAAATTTGCTAGATAAGTCAGAAATCGTGTTATTATTTTCTGTATTATTGGATATTTTTTACGGCTATCTATTAATTAGTGTGACGCAAACCTGTTAAAGTGTGCGAAGTCGTGTTTGATATAATATTAATTTTATTTAAAAACAGTTGTACGTTTCAGAAACGTCGAATGTGAATTCCTGCGAATATGGCCCACATGTATAATAACGGTAAGTTTTTATGTACCGATATTGTACTAATGTTTTGAGTATTATATTTCTTTTATAACAAATACATAAGGGTATGATTTATTTTTGAATTAGTAATTAAAATATATAGCTTTACATATATGTATCTTTTAGTTATGTTATAATCATTATACATTAATATACTTTATCCAGCTATTTTTATATTCAGAAAATACATATATCATAGGAAATATGTAAAATCTATGTCTTTATTTAGAGATTAATTTATTTGGGTACTTTTTCCGTTCCTAAATTTCAGAGAATAGATAATTGTAAAATGAAAACATAACTGGATAAGTTACAAAGACAATATAATAAATTCGGTAGGTAACATATATAATCATTATTAGCGTAGATTCTAAGATTAGAAAAATATAATTTAATAATTTATTTATAATAAAGTAAATATATGTATAAAATATTCGAGTTTTAAATGTTGATGGGTACAAATACATAAGGTACATTTTTATTTCTGTGAATATATCTTAAATATGATTTGCAAACCAGGACAGTATATATATATGTTACGGCTAAAGTTCAAACTAACTGAACCTTCCGCTATTTTGATAGAAAACACATATTCCACAATATTAGCGGATAGTTTATAAACTAACGGCTAATTTACTTTAAATAATTTAAGAAACTAAAATAGCGTGTTTTCTTGGTTAGTTTATAACGAGGTTTATAAACTATTCAATTTAGTCCAACTGAAATACAAACAATTATTCTGGTAACACAAAATAACCAGTTCTTTGGATAGTATATTAGCCAACTATTTCTCTAGCTAATTTGAATTAAATAAAGTTGGGTTATGTAATGTTTTAATTTTATGTGATTTTGTTTACATTGTGTACACCAGTGATGTAAACTGATGAAATTGATTTAAAAAAAATGGCATGTGTTGGCATGACGGTACGGGTACCTATTCCAGAAATCGACAGAAGTGGTTCAGATCACAGAAATATCCTGCCTTTAATTATGAATATTGAAGATAATTTTTATAGACTTGGTACCATACACGGTGTGCTAAAAGAATTATTTTCACGCAATGAATTTGACTTATGCAAACAAAACTTTTTATCCCTAGATGATATAAAAAGAGATACAGAAATAACCTTTAGAAGTGCCGTTGGAAAATTTTCCGTTTCAGGTACAACCCAAAAAATGTAAATGTATCTCTATTGGGACACATATGCAACGGCAAGTGCCATAATAGCGACTCATGAAATAATAAATAAACAAGTATTTATTCTCATTTCCTAAATTGTAGGTTACTTTTTTACCACTATCTGTACTGTATAGCTGTTTTTAATATTTAATAAAACGTGAAACTACATTATTTTATTTAATCGTTTCCAAACCATGTTTATGAAATTAACCAGAGAAAATAGAGAAATAGTTAGCTAGTTTATATACTATCCAAAGAACTAGTTATTTTATGTTACCAGAATGATTGTTTTTATTTCAGCTAGACTAAATTATAAACTAACCAAGAAAACACGCTATTTTAGTTTCTTAAATTATTTAAAGTAAATTAGCTGTTAGTTTATAAACTGCTGCCATTTATCAGGAAGACCAAGGTCGGTATCCACTTCTAGAGCAGAAGAAGAAATTCTAGCACTGGTAGAGCAGAATCCAATAAATGATCATCAAGCACGTTTCTACGTTATGATGCTGAAGACCCTCGTTTTCTTGCAAACATTCTTTTTACTGATGAGGCCGGGTTCACAAGAAATGGAGTGTTTAATTTTCACAATACGCATATTTGTGCCGACGAAAATCCTCATGCTCTAATAGAATCTGGACATCAGGCACGTTTTTCATTAAACATTTGGATGGGTATTGTAGGTGACAGGTTTCTAGGTCCTGTTGTTTTACCAAACCGATTAACAGGCGCTGCTTACCTCAACTTTCTGCAGAACACACTGTATGAGTTTTTGGAAGACATTCCTTTGAATCAGAGGCAACAAATGTGGTTCCAGCATGATGGTGCTCCAGCTCAATTTTCCATGGCCGTTAGAGAGCATTTACACCAAACTTTTCCACATAGATGATCATCAAGCACGTTTGTTTTTTTCCCGCTGGTTTCTACGTCATGATGCTGAAAACCCTAATTTTCTTGCAAACATTCTTATTACTGATGAGGCCGGGTTCACAAGAAATGGAGTGTTTAATTTTCACAATACGCATATTTGGGCCGACGAAAATCCTCATGCTCTAATAGAATCTGGACATCAGGCACGTTTTTCATTAAACATTTGGATGGGTATTGTAGGTGACAGGTTTCTAGGTCCTGTTGTTTTACCAAACCGATTAACAGGCGCTGCTTACCTCAACTTTCTGCAGAACACACTGTATGAGTTTTTCCACATAGATGGGTAGGAAGGGCCGGAACTATTTTATGACCTCCAAGATCGCTTGATCTGAACCCTTTAGATTTCTTTGTTTGGGGATATTTGAAGACACTAAGTGTATGGTACTCCTCTAAATAGCCTGGAAGAGCTGCAGATACGGATTAATCAAGTGTCAAGAAATCCAAACCAAGGAGGGTGTTTTCGAAAGAGTTCGAATATCATTGAGACGAAGATGTCGTGCCTGCTTGGAAATAGACGGAGGGCACTTTGAACATCTTCTGCAACTTTGTTTTTTGTTTGTTAGAAGCTTCCTTTGTCGGTTTGTTCCTAATAAAATAAAATGTTTGAAAAACGAATAGTGGTCCATATCTCCGCAACCGGTTCATACTATTACCTCCTGAAATATTTTACACTCTTTTTTTAACACCCTGTATATGTATTTTTGGTTAGGTATGTTATTAAGAATACCAAATATCTGAAATAAAGTAAAATAATTAAAAAAACATCTAGGTAGGTATTTATTATAGTTATTTTTATACCTAGTTTTTGCAGTTATTATTTATGTGGCTAATTATGCGAAATAATTACCTTAATTACCAATTAAAGATAATTTACTATTCTGTTACTGATAACAAAAAATACATACTTATTTTAATAATTTATATAGTTGTATATCATTCTAGATAAGTAATTTTCTAAATTACTATTTTTTATTTTAGGACCTGATCAGATTGTTCCTTCTGATAATATTTTTACTGTAAAAGCTGATGGATATGTACGACTTCGAATTCCAGAAAGTGGTAAAGCAATAGAAACAACACCCCCAATTTCAATCCCTAGTTTACTTAAGCGTTCGGCAAATGAATTTCCTGAACACACTGCTTTAGCAGTGAAAGTTGATGGAAAATGGGAAAAAATTACTTATCGGTGAGTAGCAAGTACATAAAAATATACTTTTACTTCGCCGTAACTAGACAATTATATATGTATAAGTTAAATACAATTACCTACAATTAAACATGAATTTCAACTACAACTTAGCCGATTTACCAGGTATGCATAACTTTACATTGTATGCAAATAATCAAAAGTTATTTTACTGTGGTCTATCCTATGTTATGTCGATAAAGTCAAATAAAAGTATCTTGGAATATCATACAGATAGCAAAACAATTTTATGTGAATACAACTCCAATTCGTAAATCTTAAATTGAAACTTGTCTTGTACTTTGTTTTATATATGAAAATTTTCTATACTATCTTATCATTTACATACCTATAGTCCAAGATCCCACTGCAAAGTACCTTCACCCAAATGTTAATAGAAAGAACTGCATTTAAACATGTGTTTCTTGTATATCCTAACATGAATTGACTAGGTTGGCTAAACAAAGCCGGGTCCTAGAGGCATTAATTATGCATTAAAAATATTAATTATGGAGGTGAAGGTACTTTGTAGTGGGATATTGGACTACTGTATCTTTCTTTTCTACATAACATGCATAAACAGACCACCCAAGTTGACAAATAATATATGTCTATAAACCATTCACACTTCACAGGTTCATTATTTCCATTCTTCAAATTTGCACAATAGAGTAGGTAGGTATTTGAAAATTTATCAAGATTAGTCGACCACCCAGAAAATGTTTAATGATAATAGGCCTCATTAGGACTTAGTAGGTACTATTTTATCAAAGAGGATATACAAATAAGCGATTACAATTAATGCTAATTTCATGACGAAGTTTCATTTTTTGCTTGTATTTTTATGTACCAGACGCATGCGCAGGAGCTTACAATTAATTTATAAAAATAGGACCAAACCATAACCTCATAAATACAGAGCAGGCTTAGCCAGTTTTCATATTTTATTCATACAAAACATTTTAATAGCAAAAATTCATTAAGAACAACTAAAAAACAGACATTCACAGGCAATAATGTCGCACAAAACACGACTACTGTCAAAATGTGTTAGGAAATAATGAATGATAATTGTGAAAATCCATCAAAATTAACAAGTGGAAGTTGGTAGAAAGAATGGTCCCAGAAGGAGATTGTCAATACTCAATGCTGACCCAAACATTCACTAAAAATCCCCGTTGATAACGAGTTTCAAAAATGAAGTGGCATGAGGATTTTTATCACACCACGTTGCAGATTGTGCAAATTCATAACGCCATCCCGTGAAAAACAAACCTCATCGGTAAATAAAATATTTGAAACGAATGTGTGATTATCTTGTTGGCGACCAAGAATTGTGCGACAAAAACAAAGGCGGGCGGCATGATCTTCTTGAAGCATACCATGAACCCTTTGAAACTGGCAAGGATATAATCTATTTTCCTTAAGGCTTACGGTGAGCGCTCGATCCAAAGGGATATAGTTTTCGCTCAGTAACTCATGCAAAATTCATTTTAAAAAAATTTATTTTACACTTTTTCAAAATTTCAAAACACAGCGCCGACGTAAAATAATATTTGAAGTCTATTAAAAAACCGCATATTTTTATCATTATCCGTTAAGGAGTTACTGAGCGAAAACTATGGGTTTGTTCCAACACAGCAAGAATCGATTCCGAACCGTCCAGAATTAGTCAGTCAGTTTAGTTGTTAATGTTCTCTCGGCGAATGCGACGTAAGACGGTGTTGGTCAAACATTTCTCACGGTACTGAACAGTTCTCGACGGTTGTTGGAACAGATGTTATATATCGTTTGATAGAGCGCTCACCGTAAGCCTTAAGCAACTGCCATACATAAGTAAGTACTGTCTGTTCTAATGTAAACAGATGCTCTTCTTACACTCGCGGTAGACTTATGATTAAAAAAAATTAATTTTTGGACGGCCACATTAACAGCATCTTAGAGTTAGAAGCTCCTTATTCCATTGCTCTTACATGAATTTCCTTAAACAGTTTTGCTTTCTATCAGGGAAACGTTGCCGGTACTCTCTTTGAGCCGTCACACCATTTCCATTACAAAAATCATGAATAAAAAGCATATCGGCATATTCATGATTAGTAAAACACGATGGTTTATGGTTGTAAAAAAATCGAATGCAATGCAAAGTCAAACACAAAGATCACAACTAAGAAAATAAAGAAACGTAAAAATGTAATTGATAGCACGCCAATCATTACAATGAAAATGTCATCATGACAAATGCCTACTATGTGAAAGTGTTGCTGTTCTGAACCATACATTATTTCTAACTAAACTACTCAACTTTTTTTTTAAAAAAAGTCTAATTTATTAAAAATAATATTATTTGCTTGATAATACAAAGGAATAAAGAAAATCAAAACATTTCTGTTAAGGGTAGTTAGCAAACTACCAATAACCGATTTTGATGAAACTTATGAGTTAAAATCTCTAATGGTATGATTTTCATTCCATTATTCTAATCCGAAAGAAAGTTATTTTAAAAAATATCCAAATTATAAGACCCATTCACTCATATCTCCCATATCTCAGTAACGTTGTACCTCTACTTTTACCGCCTTAAGTTTTGTACCAAATTTTCCAAACACCCGTATAGAGCTTTATCGTTTAGTTTGAACATCGTATATTATTTAACTGTATTTTGAAAAAAGTATTAATTAAAGGATATAGAAAAATACACTGAACAAAATATATTTAACAATTTTTTTTCTTTGACTATAGGTAACAGAATTATGACAGCAAACAGGTTTTGAATATGTGACAACATCGCTCACTTACTATCTTAGGATTGTTATGTTTTATACATAATTATTACAAATAGGTACACCTAAACATATGTACTTACTGTGAATGGTTTTCTTAGAGCTTTTTTCACAACACAGACACGTCTAGTAGCCAGTGAGTTTTGCCTAGATTCGCCGTAAATTAACATGCGATGCAGCTGGTTATGGTTACTATAAATTATTCCATTTTTGTTTCTGTACACCCACAAACATCAAAGAAAAATTAGGCAAAAATGAATCACACTAGCTGTACGTAGGCACCAATATGACTAATATTACTTACTACTAGGTTATCACCAGCATTCTGACACTGCTACGTTGTCGTACGTTACAGTTTTGACAAATTTCTCGGAAATTTGAATTGTTTACTTCATTAATACTAATCCAAAAATCAAATTATGAACAAATTACGTTACAAGCATACATGCGCTTTTACTTAACCTTAATTGTACCTTAGTTTGTAATTTCGTAACATAGTTTTGCATATTATTGCAGTTGTATTTTTATTTTTCCAAATGAATTTGTAGACAAACTATTTGTTAGACATTTTTTTCATAAGAGTTTTTTATTTCATTTAGTCAGATATATAAGCCCTTAGACGACCCTGTATAATAAAAAATATAGAGGTATATTAACTATTGAAGAAGTTTTTGTTGTGTTAATAAGTTTTATAACTAATCAGCTTCTTCTGAATAATTATTTTTTTTATTATTTTAGACAATACTTGGAAAATGTACGTACTTGTGCAAAAGCCTTTTTAGCATTAGGATTAGAAAGGAGGTATTCCGTATGTATTCTGGGTTTTAATAGTCCAGAGTGGTTTATAGCTGATCTTGGTGCTATATTTGCAGGGTAAGAGGAATCAATAAAAAATACCGAAATATAATTTAAAACAATATATTTTTTAGGGGTATTGCAGTAGGTATATATACAACAAATTCGGCGGAAGCTTGTTTGTATTGCGCCAAAAGTAGCAGAGCAAATATTATAGTGGTTGAAGATGAAACACAGCTACAAAAAATTCTTTCTGTTCGATCGGAAATCTGCGACTTAAAAGCGATTGTACAATACTCTGGGAAACCTAGTCATCCAGATGTTATTAGTGTAAATATTAAAATAAAGCACAAAATCAAATAATCTCAATTACAAATTTTTAGTGGAAGCGTCTAATGGAAATTGGAGAACAACAAACTGACGATTTATTAGAAGAATCGTTAAAAAAAATTGCTGTGAACGAATGCTGCACCTTAGTTTACACTGTAGGTATACTGAGAGTGCACAGTGTCTCAAACTAGATAGTATGGGCCTATTATGAGGACACAAAAAATTTAAACAAAATTTGGAACACGCGAACACGCGGTGTTAAATTGGATGAGGTAAGCTCCATTTTCAATCGAAAGTATTATCTTTCTATTCAATTATATTTTTTCTCAGAAACATACCCAAAAATAATTAAATGTTCTTTGTTTAAAGTGCATAAATGCCATTAAAAATAAAAGGATTAAACTCGCTAATTATTTAATACAGTTAAAACAAAAGCTGATGATAACAATAACTAAACTTAAAAAATGAGACAAACACTTTCATACCACATATATATTATAATCTATTCTCTATACCTATGACCTCCTCTTATTTCACAGACACATATTCAATCTTCGCCTGATTTCTTTGTGGGCTGCGTTTATTAACATTTTGCCGTTTCTCATTACAAGTGATTTTTTCTTTCAAATGATTAATATCTCACGAAAGAGTTTTGTAAACCTTATTTTTTAAAACCCTCCCAATGAGAAATATTTTATGATACTTATGCACGTTCAATTATTTTCGAACGACGATCCTTCCACTGCTAATGTGATTTTTAGGTCGTATTTCTTTTGAAACTTTTTAGGACGATATTGCTTATACTTTTAAACGGAAAGTAATACAGAAAAATGTCTCTAATAAAAGTTTATTAGAAAAAACAGTTTTTTAACAGGAAAAAAATTTGGGTATGTTTCTGGAAAAAATATAATTGATGACGTCGTTAATCGTTTCTGTCAAATCCCAAAGATAATACTTGAAAATTGAGCTTACCTCATTCCATATAACACCACGTTTTCTAAATTTTATTTAAATCTGTTGTATCCTCATTGTAGGCCCGTACTATCGAGTTTCAGACACCCTTTACTGTGGTGAATCGATATACATATAAAAATTTTTAGTCTGGAACGGTCGGCAATCCAAAAGCTGTAATGCTAAATCACGACAACTTTACATGGGATGCTTTAACCATTACTGAAAGACTGACTATAGAAAGAGGCAAAGAAGTTTTACTAAGTTATCTTCCTCTTAGCCATGTTGCCGCTCAAGTACTGGATATATATATTACAATAACAACAGGGGCGTCGTTATATTTTGCGGATAAAGACGCTTTAAAAGGCACTTTGGTGAATACTTTGCAAGAGGTCCAACCCACGAAATTTTTAGCTGTACCCAGAGTATGGGAAAAAATTTACGAAAAAATGATGCAAGTTGCGTCTCAAAATGGATATATAAAGAAATCTATTGCATCTTGGGCTAAGGCACACGCACTTCAACATCACATTAACAGAATCAAAGGGTAAGTTAAAGACACTCTCGAAGAATGGATATTAAAATATGTTAAATTATTGGGATTCTAACTAATTAACTAACTAATTTTCAATTTATAGAATACAATCGAGTTCATGGGGTTATAATTTAGCCAGTGCTTTAATATTCAAGAAAATTAAGCAAGCACTGGGATTAAGTCGTTGCACAATGTGTGTTTCTGCAGCTGCTCCATTATCAAGTGATTTAAAAAAATATTTTCTCAGTATCGACATACCCATAATGGATGCGTTTGGTATGTCTGAAGCCAGTGGTGCTCACTCACTTTGCATTGACGGAGCTAGTAATTTAGACACCATTGGCATGGCATTGCCGGGAACAAAGTCGAGTTTGTATACTGAACAAGATGGACAAGGTGAACTTTGCATGTATGGCAGACATGTTTTCATGGGATATTTAAACGAGCCCGAAAAAACCGCCGAAACTTTGGATTCTGATGGTTGGCTGCACACTGGTGATTTAGGTCGTATCGACGAAAAAGGCTTCTTATATATCACCGGTAGATTAAAAGAACTGCTCATTACAGCTGGAGGAGAAAACGTACCTCCAATACCTATTGAGCAATTAGTTAAAATTGAACTTCCCTATATAAGTAATGCATTTTTAGTGGGCGACAGAAAAAAATTTCTCTCAATTTTGCTTACCTTTAAAACTGAAAGTGATTTAGAAACAGGTGCTCCTTTGGATAAGTTAACACCAAGTGTACAAGATTGGCTGAAACAATTGAGTTGTCCCGCAACTACAGTGACTGAAATTCTTAAAGCCGGTCCTGACTCGAGACTTTTAGAAGCTCTTAAAGAAGGAATTGATCGTGTTAACCGACAAGCTACTTCCAACGCCCAAAAGATACAAAAAATAGCTATACTTCCAGCTGACTTTTCAGTTGCAACAGGAGAATTAGGTAAATTCGTAAATGAGAGTTTTGTATCATCCTAGAATTAAAAACAGTATTTTTTTGCAAGGGTCGTAGCCGGGATGGTGGCGTAACGTACACGCATCTCAGGGGCCCAAGCCCAAACAAACCATCGCCATAACAGATGCAAATAAAAAATAAAATTTAAAAATTAAATAAATACAAGAAATGAATTTAAAATCACAAGACCTTAATTTTGCAATGCGGCCATTGTTTAAAATAAACATGTTTGTTTTATTATAAGAAAATGGCCTCAATAAAATCGTCGGCGGATTCACAAATTACTTCATCAAATTCTCTCTCCCTTTTATTAGTATTGAACAGGAAAAGACAAAAAAATTGAAGATGAAAGAATTAAATGATTTTGCAAAAAAAACGTTAAACGCCAATCATGTTTCTTATAGTTTAAAAATGTAAATTTTTATCGGGACGTAAGTAGATACATTTTTTATAAGTGATATTAGGCTTGCTACAGAGTATGCGTGAATTCGTGAGTCGTTATGCGCGATTCGTGATATGCGAGGAATTCGCGAATAGTGTAGGTTATTGTTCGTTAAAAATCCATTCATAAAAACCCTACGCACGATGCACGAAAACCTTACAAACCACGCATCGCGAATCGCGACTTCACGCATAGTCTGTAACGAGCCTATTCGCGATGTGTGGTTTATAAGGAATTCGTGCATCGTGTCTAGAGTTTTTATGAATGGATTTTTAACGAACAAGACCCTACACACTATTCGCAAACTCCTCGTATATCACGAATCGCGCATAACGAATTGCGAATACACGCATAGTCTGTAGCGGGCCTTAGACTTTAACCGATATCGGCGTGACGTCACTTCACTGATGTTCAAAGTAAAAAATTTTTATTTTCTGTTATGACTGGCTGTGTGTGTAGCCAATTCATAAAAGTTTACTCCCATACCTACCTACATGTAGGAGTATATACAAGAACGTGCAAAATAAGGGGAAATAGTGTGCCCAAACTCCATTTGGGAGGAGGGCATGCGATTTTGCATTGCGACGCTAATCTGGACGATAAACTTTAATATACTCGTAACTAACCATTATCTACATAAGATAAAAATTTCACGTGGCTACTGTCCTGTATTCTGTACCAAAATGCTAATATAATTTTCTATACAAATTGAAAATTTTAGGGGTTTATATTATAGTTTTGCTCTGTATTATATAAATTGCACAATACTTACACAGTACATAATAATCAGAACTTTGATTTGCAGGTCCTACTATGAAGGTTAAAAGAAGGATAGTGGAACAGAAATATGCTGATATTATTGAAAGACTTTATAATTAATTGTTTTTGGTATATTGTTACAAGAAAGGTGTAGAAGAATAAAAATCATTTTCTCAAAATAGTCTTTACTTAAAAATAATATATAAATAATACCGTCGACAAATAGTTATTTAATTTAAATGGTTTTGTTTTAAATAAATAATTAAATGGTATACATATATTCAATATAAACAAATGTACAAAGTTTTCTTAAATGGTAACCAAATGCTAGCTACTGGGACATGGTTCAGCCTCCGTATTACTGTCACTACTATCTGAATCTGCTTTACAGCAACGACACTGTTGTTTGTGTTCATGTTGACGTTTCCGCCTGTCGCATTTAGATGCTCTATGACACTTGTTACATTTATTCGATCTATATACAGGGGCTACTAATTCTACTTTTATATTAGCAGTGGCAGTTACTTTGGTAGTGAATGGGCCACTTGAACTAGATTCTGGACTACTGTATTCTACAGTAACTTGAGG
This sequence comes from Monochamus saltuarius, assembly GCA_025584915.1. Lineage (NCBI taxonomy): Eukaryota > Metazoa > Arthropoda > Insecta > Coleoptera > Cerambycidae > Monochamus > Monochamus saltuarius. The sequence goes on along the minus strand of CM046730.1, from coordinate 17,023,860 downwards.
TTCAACAACAATACTCTGATTACAACTCTCTTCAGTTATTGTTGTTAAACTGGGCTCTCTTGTAGCCTTGGCAGAAGTGCTACGCCTTGAAGGTTTTGAAAATGTATTAGTTCTTGTGGGTGCTGGAGGAGGTGAAGGAGGGGGTGGGGTTGATATCCTATCACTATGTTCAGTTGGCTGTAGTTCGGCTTTGGGGCCCACAAGAGCCAAAAGTAATGGAAAAAACACTAATGAGTTGGCCACAGAGCCACATAAAGAAATTAATATCACAGTAAACAAATGATTGTATATAAATTCAAATTGAGAAGTGGCTAGCACTGAGGCACATATTAAAAATCCTATGTCACCTTTGACAATTGGCTCAGAGTTAATTTCTAGTGACAGCCTAACTCGTCGTTCTCGATTTCCTAAAGCACATAAAAAACCTGTCAATTCCAAAAATATATTTCGACTTACTATTATAAAATGCAATGCCCCCATTGTCCCGCTTATAGCATTTATATTGACAAGACACAATAGTAACATACATGCAATTGTGCTAAATAAGGCACACCAAAGTTTAGTCCACTGTACAAGAACACAAGCGACAATCGCTACAGCTAAAATTGTCAGTAGAAACTGAATCGCTAAAATGCGATCCAGCAATAGGAACTGATTAAAAAAGGCAAATATAAGACCAATGGGATAATTTTTCAATCCCTCATTGTTAAACTCTTCAGATATACTTTTTATTTGCCTTAGAGTAGATATAATATTTCCGGTACTTTTTAAATTCTTGAGGTAGAAAGGCATCTGAGCGTAAATAAGTGGTTGTGATTTAGGAATTTTCAAATCATATTCAGCCTTTGAACTGTAGTACTGAAATGGTTTTGGAGTTAAATTTGCTTGAGAACTAGAATAAGACATCTGGTCATTGCTATTCCACACAGATAAATAATTATAAAATGCTTTGGGATCTATAATACCACCATTTACCAGTCTTTTCTTAAATATTTGACTTTTATCCACTGGAAATTCTACAATACCAGTCTGTGCTAATAACTTAAAAGCTAATACTGCTTTCTCAGTGGCATTTGGAAACCACTTTTCACTATTCACACAACTATTATTTCTATTGTGATCAAACTCCTCTTGGAGATCTATAAGGAAGTCCCTAAAGTTTGCTAACCAAAAGTCATTCATATCAAGTCCTCCATTAGAATCTTTAAGCACGTGAGGGACATTTGTTAAAGAGGAATGATATTTATATAACAGATCTTGATAAAGAGGGTACTCTAATTCTGTTGTGACTAAATAAAAATTATAAAATCCAAAAAATTTATTTTGGGCTTCTAGGTATTTGTATTCTTGTGTGTTTCTTGGTAAAAATGTAGATAAACGAACATCAAATACTAATTTCAGTCCATTGAATACACAAAAAATTATAAGCACCGCGAAAGTTAAACATATTAAAACTTTAACAAAAGGTTTAAATAGCGTGGGAGTTAAGTAAAGAGTAACAAACCATGTTATAAGGCTCTTCTTTTGATGGCAAATTAACTCTGTTGTTAATAAATTTGCACCATGTTCCTGAAATAAAAGATAACAATCATTTAGTAAATAACTAAAATATATAACCAGCGAAATTAAAATACAATTTGAGGAATTCATTAAACGTTTTTACACAATGCTTTTCTGTACAGAAACTATTGGTCAAAAATGATAAGGCAAGCAGGGGTAGTCATGTAGTAAAAATAATATCAGTGCTTCATATACATTTTTGTCTTATCTGGCTTCCTTACGGATGTACAGAGTAAGAAATTAAATATTAAATGTGTCAAAATTTCTAAACAGTTACCTTGGCAACCTCCAAATTTGTGTAATAGTAGTAACCCAGGGTTGCCAATTCCAAGTGAAGTCACCCGGAGATATTATAATAATTATTGTTTATTAGTATTTCTTTTACAAATTACAGATAAAAATACAAGCAACAAAAATAAAATATTAATAACAAATAAATACATTATTTTACAAATCAAATGATTATATAAAATGTACTATTTTAAAAAGAATTTTTAAAACATACAGTTGTTTTGTTCCCTTTTTAAATGAATACTTTTCTGTACCAATGGCACATTGAAAAGATCAACTTATTGTTCCACCACAACTTCTGACAACACTGATTTTCAGGAGCGAACCAGATCAGATATTTGTTGCGGCATTGCCTACGTTACCAAATTAAGTTTTAAATATAAATATTTCTTGATAATTTATATTCCCGGAGATTTTGCGTTAAAATCCGGAACCCGGAGAAATCGATTCTAACCCTGAAACTCCGGGTCAAACCCGGAGGGTTGGCAACCCTGGTAGTAACTCATAGTAATACAACTTTTACTATTTAAATTAGAATTAGATATGCTTCGTTATACAGGTACAGTCAAAATTAAGTTTTAGAATTTATACAATTGCTAAATTTTACATTCTGCATTAGCAGTTCGATTGCCCTATCAATTTGTTGCAAAAAAGCTATACCTTGTTTTATTCAATATCTTTCACCATTTTCGAGATGAGATACAAATATTTCATGATGTACGTAATAATAATTTATTTATAATGAAGTTAGTGTTGTTTAGACAATTTTTGAAAACAGAAAGTCGAGGAGGTCATATTGAAAATGTCCCTTAATGTTACTCATTATTTTACTACTAACTAACACTAATAAGAATTATTCATATTTTTATTATTTGATAGCAAAGGATTTGCCGGAGACAAAAGTAAACATTTTCTGATTTTGTGCATTGATGCAAGCGTCTCCGTCCTTCTTACCTTTGGGCGCCCATGATTATTATATCATATTTATAATCCAATTACAGCCAATTGATTATTATAACCATAAACATTTAAGTAAATCGCAAAGTGTAACGATATAATGCAAATATATTGTCAAAATTTTGCAACTTAGGACCAGTTTCTCTATTTAAGGGCCGGTTAATAAATCGCTGGGTTAGCCTTACTCCTTTTCAAATGGAGATTCGTAAAATAGTAAATTATAAAATTAAATATGGATATAAATTCCATTCGTGATTAAGAGAAAATAATTGATTTTTTACTAAAACATAAATAAATACTACCAGATAATTATTAGTTAGGTCCTGAAGAGTAGTATATTTTCATTATACTATTTAGGTTTAGGTGTAACAGCAACAGCTATATTTTTATGTAATTACTTTCCACCTCATCTAAAGATGACTGTCTCATATAAAAGAATGTAGGTAACAATTTTGATTTTGTTGGGTTAATTTAAGGGCGCCGTATTCTTGAAATAGTGATTTATACAAATACAATAATTTTAATTAATAATAAATATTAGGTATTTCATACCACCTGCGAATATTCAAAGGTACCGAAGTAAAACGAATATATAACGACAAACAACGATCTAACCAACAAATTTTTAGGTATAGAAATCTTTCAAAATACGTATTAGTATTTTAAATTTAACTGTAGATGCAAATATTGTTATAACATAAACTTAAAAAGTTCTGTGTATAAGATGGTTCACTTTAATTTATAAGTATGAAAATAATTGTTAAAATATGGGTTATACTAGCAAAATAATGTGTCTTACAGGTGCGTTTTAAAAGTTATTTTATTTGAGGGAAATTTAAATAGCAAAAATGAATAAACAAAACATATCTAGAATTTTATTTTTGATATTAGTTCTACGTGTTTTAGTTTCCGAGATTTCTGTACCTAAAAAACACCATAAATTTGATCATTTTACGGCGAGAAATAAAGCGACCTTAATATTATTTTTTGAATTCATACTATTTTTAAATTATAATAATAAACTGAACTTAAACATAGATATGTAATAATTCAGGTGTATTGAACACCCCGTATATATAGCGCATAGGTACACACTGGAGAGTTCAACCTCGGTATGACCTTAACACGCAAAGATTCTTTAACGTTTCTTCCCAGATGATATAATAGTCTATCTTTGTCAGGCATTCAATGCTATTTTAAAGTCTTAGCGTACTACTACCCAAACAGATTCGTTAACATCTTTATAACGGAGGCGCCGACAAAGAACTACTTTTGAATGCCACAGAATACTCGCTCATTGAATTGTAAAGCCACAGAAGTGGTGGTGGAATTTACTCGTTTACATGTGCCTGTTTACATCTCAGTTATGATAAAAAAAGAGAAAATAAGTACATAACGTCAGTAAATTATAGTATACAATTTATGTAAAACAATAGTGATATTTTGGTTTTGATGGCTTAGATGCAGAATCAAAGGAAATTTCTCACCATCATAATGATTAATTTATGATATTTTGAGTGGATATTTTTTTTTTATCAAGAGTAGGTACCTGTATGTTGTAACGTTTTTTATATGATTAGGTATATAAAGCGCTACACTGATAAAATCACCAGGAAAAATACTTTGCTGAATTTTAACTAAAATGCAAACTTGTTTGTAACAACAACTGTACATTGTTTCTGGTTCAAGATATACACATGCTGGTATCTCCTAAAGATAAAAAAAATGTACTATACTAATAATTCGCAACACTATATCTTTTATTTTTAGTATGATAGACTTCATTTCCAGTACAAAAGATTTTAAGCAATGTTCATATGCTTGCGCTTTCGTGATTTCAGTAAGACCACAAATTTTGTACAAATTATTTTTTCGCTAAACACTTCATTTGAGGAAACGTTATGCGTCAGCATTTATCAAAAAAAATCAAAAGTTCAATAATTAATTATGCTAAAAAATAGACACTCTGGGGGAAATCGACTAATAAAAAAGTTTTGCTAAGCTAATCTGCATCATCATTGGAATATTTCTTGTGTGCAATCTTGCAATATCATGTACCAAACATAATTATTTTATTAACATGATTTTACTACCATAAGTCGGCGTTTTCTTAAAACATTTGAGCAGCTTCTTAAGGTCTATAGGTTCCTATTTTCTATCACTTACTTTACTAAAGGTAACTAAGATAACTTATTACAGTAGGTAACGAATGACTTTAGTTGAGGCCTACTTATTAGTTATTAAAAATAATTTACCTATGACTAGAAGGCGCCAAATAATAATTGTATGTAATCTACGCAAATGCGCAAATATATAGCCATTTTGTGTCCACATTTCAACAGGAAAGACGGAATTGCTGTCTTTCATATTCATTAACAATTATAAACAAGGAAATCAAGGAATAACTGTTAGCATCTATACAGGGTTTCCGGAAAATGAGTGCCTTTTGCCATATGATAAGTTGCACTAAACAAAACATATTTGAGTTAACAATTTTTTTCTCTTACCAACGGTAACAGAATTATGACAGCAAACAGGTCTTGAATATGTGTCGCTCACATACTATCTTAGGATTGTTATGTATTTATACATAATAATTACAAATAGGTACACCTAAACATAGGTACTTACTGTGTTTTCTTAGAGCTAAGTGTTTAAAATGACTTCTGTTTCTTGAAAGAAGCAATTACCGTCTCGTAGCCAGAGTTTTGCCTAGATTCACCATAAATAACATGCAGCTGGTTGTGGTTACTATAAATTGTTTCATTTTTATTTAAGTTCACTCACAAATATAAAAAAAAAAACTAGACAAAAATGAATCACACTAGCTGTACCCACCATTATGATTAATATTACTTTTAGGTTATCGCAGCCTGACACTGCAACGTTATCGAACGTTACGGTACGTTACAGTTTTAACGAGTTTCTCGGAAACTTCAATTGTTTACTTCATTAATACCGATCCAAAAATCAAATTATGAACAATTACGTTACAGGAACTTTTATTTATCCTTTATTGTACCTTAGTTTGCACTTTCGTAACATAGTTTTGCATATTATTGCAGTTGTATTTTTATTTTTGAAATGTTTTTGTAGACAAACTATTTGTTTAAGACATTTTTTAAGAGTTTTTTTTGCATTCAGATATACAGGGTGATTCAGCACTTTTCTAAATGAATTTGGGAAGAGATGCGTCATGAAAAATGGAGCCGATATCGTAAAAAAATATAAGAAAGTCCTTAAAGTTTCCGATTAAAACAATACTGAAGTTGTAGTATTTACAACCTTTACATCGCTGGACTACTGTAGTCTCTAGACAGGCGATTACAAATATTGAAATCCGATTACTTTTTGTAGGCACTAAAGTTTTTGTGATGCCAGTGTTTAAATTAGTTTTTCAAGTGTCAAAAATGGCTTACGTGTGTATAGTAGTAACTCGGAGCTGATGGATATCGTTTTAATTTATTACGCTGTGAAAATGCTTTAGCGGAACGATTCCCGGTAAACATGTACCAAATGCAACTACTTTTACCGCGGTGTGCACTGAGTGCAAGTGTATGTAACGCGAGGGAAATTTGAAACCGAATCGTGGAAGAGATGGAGGTCCAGGACTTTAAACGGTCTATTGCAGCAGTGTTATATCCGTACCATCAACCATGTACAGCATGTCCAAGCCATTAAGGGATTGGACGAGGAATACCGGTACCATAGCTGCCACGATCTCCTGACTTTAAATCATTTGGACTTCTTTCTGTGGAGATATTTAAAAAATGAAGTGTATCGCATAGAAGTGGATATATACTATGCATGATTTACAGAAACGTATCATAGTTGCTGCCAATAACTTACGAGTTCAAAACGGACAAGAAGCAGAAACATTTGTGTTAATTTGTAGAAACTGGATAAGACGGGCCCAAAATGTTGTTGTAACATCAGGTACGTCAAACTATTTTAGTAATTAAAACCGCAAATTAAATATATTAGTAATTAATAACAATACCGATAAAAGCAGTCAAATAGTGTGTATTTTTAAATCATTTTTGAAGTGCCTTTTTTGATTTTTTCTTCACAAAATTGTATTTGTAAGAGTCCCATATACACCTATTTTTTTTAGATAAGTTCTGAATCACCCTGTATAAGCCCTTAAAATTACTGCACTTATATTTCGGACACCCTGTATAATATAGGTAATAATAACTAGCACAGAATATATAGCTAATAGCTATATTTTCTGTGTAACTAGCAATATCTTGTGATATACATTATATAAAGTAAAAAAATGTTATATAAAATTAATAATAAAAACATAATGCATGAGAGAGTGTGTGTAGTGCTAGTATGCCTATAGCATTCATTAATTATCAACGTTAGCTTAAATTTTTTGTTTTATATTATAAGTAAGATAAGTACGCGGTACGCGGATATTGCGTTGTTACCCTTATAAGGGAATATTATATAGTGCCTTCAAGTTGAAATTTAAGTGGGCAACATTGCTAACCTATTGTCACGGCATAATGAACATAAAATTTACATTTATAAAAATACAGTTTTTCGTTAAGGACGATTTTATCAAAAACATTTGTTTAATTTATACAAAAATTGACAAAGAAACAGCCTGCGCATAAAATCAAAAAAACCGGACCGGAGCCTATTTTGCAATTTTTTTTTTGATTGATATAGGTATCTGTGACCATGAAATTTATTTTTATCTGTCATACCCTATACCCATCATCCGAAAACAGAACTCATATTGCAGACTGCAATGTCGTATGTTTACTTTCTAACAGAATTGTATAAGGTAATTGAATTTGATGCAACAAATGTCAATGAACTCCGTTAGGCCCGGCGCAAAATGAGACGCAGCTTGGTGAGGTGCGGCAGCGTCAGTCACGGCGAGTTTTCTGCGGGAGGAAACTGCTAGCGCGGGTACCGCGCAAATACGATTGAAGTTTTCACTTCGCAGGCAGGCTACATTAGTAAAAAATGACAACTGCTACTGCACTCATTGATTCTCAATTTAGTTCTGAATCTGATTCAGAAGACGAGTTTGAGTCCGAAATGGCATCGTGTATCACCCAGATGCGTAGTAATAAAAAGTCAGTGAGAAGTTTGTACTTGAAAAAAAAAAACAAAAACTCATGGAGAATTTGTCTTAGCTAAAGAATTTGGTGACGATTTTGTTCTCATGTAGTCTACATGGCTTGTATCGTACAAAACTTGTCGAATTCGCACAGCCTCGATTAATTTTTTCAAACACGCGCCGTGATTTCTAAAACTGCGGCAACTACACTGCGTTCCGCAGGATCACGTCATGCTGCGGAGATATATAAGCAATAACTACGAGGGTTGTCCGTAAATTAAGGTCTCCAACAAGCTCCCCTAGCTTAAATCTGACAACAGCACCATGTTTCTTGCTTCCCCCACCACTAATCTGGCTGGTCACCACATCGCTGTGCTGTGACTGTCAGTTTTGGAGTTTTGGCTTAGCAGCCATTAACATTGGAAGGAAAAATTGACGCTCCCGCCAAGTGTGAATTGCGTTTGGTGATTATATTTCTGTGGGTTAAGGGGTCACCCTCTATTGAAATTCATCGTTAGTTGACCGATGTGTATGGAGAATAGTGTATGGACAGAAAAAATGTGGTGGAATTCGCAGCCGATCGTACAAACGTACATGACTAGGCCGGCCGCAGACGTCCATCAGTTTCGGACGAGTCAGTGACGGAAGTTGAGGAGCATTTGCTTGTGGAAATCATAAACCATCCTCCTTACAGCCCTGATTTGGCCCCTAGTGACTACTATTTGTTTCCCAACCTAAACCAACACTTAGGAGGAATGAAATTCTCCAGCGACGAAGAGCTGAAGGCAGCCGTCGATACTTTCCTAAACGAGTCGGCGGGAGAGTGGTACGACGCGGGTATAAAATAACTCCCAGAACGTCTTCAAATATGCATTGATCGTGACGGGGACTACGTTGAAAATAGCTAAAAGTCCAAGCTTTCAGAGTATGTAGGTACTTAGTTTTGCAATAAAATGATCTTTACTATTTGAAAAAACATTGGAGGCTTTAATTTACGGACAACCCTCGTATTATTACTTAGATTCACAAAAACTGGCCGTGACTCAAGCTGCGTCACCTCACCAAGCTGCGTCTCATTTTGCGCCGGGCCTTAGATGAGATTAATTGTCCGTTACTTTTTCATATACGATTAAAATTATTATAGAAATAGAAAGGCAATTCTGGTCTCAAACGGAAAAATTATGGAATTCTAAAAGCTATTAATAAAAAATAAGACGGGAATTATTTGCCGCCTATTAAAGCTAATTAAATGTAGGTATATTAGATAAGACTTATAAGGATATCCACTTACCACATCGTTGTTGTTGTTCGCAGGAGGAGTGGTTTTATTTTCCGGACGAAAACATGGAACATCGGATTTTCGGCATCTCTGCTGCAAGGCAAGAATGGAAGGAAGTATTATTAGCAGCGCTGCTCCATGAAAAACGACCATCACAGCACATTGTAAACAAAATACACGTAACGCCGGAATGGGTAATACCGCTGCGGCTAAAAAAGCTCCTGAGTTCATCAAAGCAGCAGCAATTATATTAGGGGCAGTTCTTTGGAGCACTTCTGATGGTGAAAGATTTCGGATATGCGTTGACAACATCATGAACATTTCTCTCATTGCTAGTCCCACACTTATGAATGGTAACACGTGAGTGCTTAAAAGATTCATTGGAAGTCCTATCAAACTGCATACTCCTAAAGCAGCAGCAGCTGAACTTGCCAAGACTAGGACGCCCAACGCTGCAATTGTGGAATTGGTCACCCAACCGTACACACATGCCACAGCCAAAACTATACCTAATTTCACTATATCGGCTCGGGAAAATTCTTTTAGTAACCTATTTACGTTTGCTGTTGAAAACGTCAGAAATAAATACGAAGATGATGGTTTCTTACTCATTGACAGACGTTCCACTTCCTGCAACGAAAAATCTGTGTTACAAGCAACTTTGCTTTAAAAAATTGGTAAAAAAATTAAATGCGTACTACATTAAACAATGTAACATACTTCGTATTACTGATACAAAATATTATATTTACCAAAACATGTTGGATAATTATTGTTCATTGTTAAATATACATACACAAATTTTATTGAACATTAATATATTTGAAATCAGAGCCGGATTTAATGGGCTAGTACAAACTGTAAAATGCTTCTTTCAAAACGTTGCTAAAATTTTATCAATTTTATACTTGTTTTAAATAAACTATCTAAAGGGTAGCAAAATATATCACTTATAATCATAGATTTTGGACTTTACCTAGAAGAAAGAAAAATATGGTCGCGTTTGTTTTCGACAGCGGAGTTAAATCAGGCACTGCTTCAAATTGTCAGTGATGGAATTATTATTAGGTATTATGTAAAATAATTCTGACATGCCTCTGCAAATTTCTTCTGCCAAGCATTTAAAACCAAAGTAGCTTTATCTTTATTCCAACCTATATGGTGAACTTTATAATGTCCAGACCAAAATTCATAAAGTTCGTTTTCGCCCATTAATTGTACGACAGTCTGTAAAGCTTTGGCTTCTTTGATATGACCAGATTTGTTCTTTTTAACACCACCAACAATTAAATCTTCAGGCCAGTGCATATATTTGGCGGCGAAGCCGTAACAACCACTAGTTAGTTGAACTCCTATATCTAATTGTTGCGTGGAATTATAATTTGGAGCTGTGGCTGGACAATCGGGATCCAGTGGGTTAAGGCACGGTTTTTCCTGATAACCTGAAGTAATACCTGCTCGTTTTAGGTAGTCTTCCAAGGACTGGTAATCGAACTGAGATTCTTTTTGCTTTATACGAGAAACCAATTCACTAGGGTTCAAGTTGGTCCATTTGACGTGGGATCCAATTCCATGGCTATAAAAGAGATATGATTTTAAGCTTTTTTGAGTGTTGTATTATATTTTAAGAAGGACCTAGGGGCATGCCTGCCTGGGGTACGGCTTATAAATTGCGCACATATTAGCGTGCCCCTAGACTACTACCACCGTATAAATATTTCAGTTGATTACTTTGAAAGACCCAATGTTAATCGTAGATATATTTAACATGTTTATATTTTTTTCTAATTAATTGTCAACAAAATATTTTTTATTAAATATAAAATAAAATGTATATAATATTTACTGTATCAGGTGAACGATAGATAGACACAACAATTATAATTGTGTAATGTAGTAATAAAGCAATTGTTCAAAAAGACTTACGGTATAGGAACTTGATAATCAGGTCCTAACAATTTAGAGCCTTCCCAAAAACAATCCAACGGCGTAACAATCGAACACGGCATCATATTTTCGAATATCTGTTCAATATAGTGAGCATCAAAATTTGGAATGCTGGGAGATTGGCAAAAGTCTTTGAGACGCCAAGTGATGTCAAACATCGTTACAGTGACTTGTGTTGCTTTTTGTACTAAATTTAAATGCTCAAGGAGGCCATGGGGGTGAAGAAGATCTACATCCGGATCGGTTCCAGTCTGTATCACCATCTGATGGGTGGAAAGCATCTCTAAGGGAAGAGAATCTGCCGTCGTCGAAGGCTCCGCCCATAGCAGCTCGATGTCGGAGTGAAAAGTCATACTTTTCAACCCTACACAGAATGTCGCTATCGCTAGGATACTTACAAAGAGGAACTTTCCAGCGTGCGTATCGACAATGCCGCCCAGAGTACGCAGCTGTCGCTGAATTCGGCCACGAACCCACAGAATACCGCGATCTCCGCTCGCTTTGCCCTGCAACAGAGTACAACATGCAATAGACCACCCAAGAAGCGGCCTGACGTCATGCAGACCACCCAAATACAATACATACAAATACGGTGTACTTCGCGTAGTCCAACTCAATCATACCCTGAACCGTGGGCTGTCCTTCCAGGAAGGACCTCCAGCTTAATACTTAAGGTTGTATTATATATAAAAACCAAGGGATTTCACGGAGTAGCCTTAATCGCAAAGACGAAAATATTTAATTACTAATAAAAAAATATTGCTTTTAATTGATTTTTCCTTTCCCGAGACTACAATTTGAAAAGTGCTGTGTGTATTTTCTATAAAATTAATCAAAGTACCTATGTCACAACTTAAAATACGTTCTCAAGCAGATTTCTCAAATCATTTTTAATAGGTACTGATATATATAAGGCCACTAATTTTCTTTAAAAAAATCTATTGACTGAATGACTATATAGTCACGGGTCTCGACTTTCACTTTAGTCATTTTTAGGGCATATCAAATTTTATGTTGAACAAACTTTGGTCGTACTACCCCCCTAACTACAACCCTACTTGACTAATTAATAGAAATGGTCATTATGAATTATTATTGAAATACCTATAGTAAGGTAAATTAATATATAAGTAGATATTCTATTTTATTTTCGCTTTAGAAATAGTTACAATGCTTTATATCATATTTTTGGGGCTGAAAAAATAAATATTCAATCATATATTAGGAGATATCAACTTATTCTAAGCAAAGCTGCACTTTTGATGTATTGCTGACCTTGGGGTTTATGTTCGTCATATTATCGCTGGGTTGGGTTGAGACCACCTACTAATACAACATAATGTCTTTACATCTCAATTATCCTTTATAAGAACTGTCATAAAATGTTTTTATTATTTTATTTAAATTGGTCAATAAAAACTAAGAATTTTAGATTATAGGTATACGAAAAACAAAACCGTCAACGTGGGTAACTTTTTACAAACATTTCTGCAGGTAATTTTCTAAGAATTATTTTTAAAACCATCCGAAACTGTGTTAAATTATATCACTAGTAAATCATTAAGAACCACTCTCTGCAATGTTACCCAAAGAACTTTTCAAATAGACGTCATTCCTATCGTGCCGTTCTTATACCTCGAGGCGGTACGAGACGTAATATAGTTTGATGTCTTAATCAGTCTAAAGGAGCCCACAGACGAACGCGACAATCTCAATTGTGACCGAGTGAAATTACCGAACTTATATTTAATATATACTGCCTGAACAAATTAATTATTATTATTACTTACTTTCCAAGATTTGTATTTTGTTTGTTAATTACTAGAGTAAAAACATAATTCACATTAAACAATAAGTTTTTACTTTGTTAAATTACAAGTAGCAAAATGTAGTACATTAATATTAAAAATTAATTGTTACTTTTATGAAATCAATAAAGTGAATTTCTATATCTATATTTAAGCCGAAAAGTGACTATTTTTATATATGTATGTACATAATTTCTATTTTCTATACCAGAAAATATGTAAGTACGAATTCAAATAAATGAAACGTTAAATTAAAGAATACGTAAATTAGATCTCTGAAAATTATAAAAAGTAATTGATTCTTTTTTACTTTCTTTTTCGTTCTCTTCTCATGCTTCATTGCATTTGCTCTCAAAGGTGCGTGCTATAGGAACTGGTAGCAGTTTAACATTTTAGAAAGGATATTTTAAAAAAGTTTAACAAACAAACTTGTCAGATATAATTACGACAGTGTATCGTTTGTAAAATGTCGTCAGTTTATAATAAACTAATCAAACGTGCGGTGTATGTGGGACACGTACGATAATAATAAGCACATTAGCTAGACCAGCGAAAAATAATGTACAGACTACAACACTACTGACTACCTACTACTACTCGGTCATGTAGAATACGAACGCAACGATTGAGACATCAGGGGTTGAACTTTCGGTTGCGGAAATGGATTGTACGAATAGGGCCAGTAGGGGTTCGAGGGGTAGGCAACTGCGCGGCTGTTAGGGGGGGTGCGGGCACAGGTAAGCCGCTAAGCTAGCTGTGGACCACACACGCGGCGATCTCGGTGGTCCCACCAAGGCTAGCGTAACACGGCACATCGCCCACCAGACCGCGATCAGGTCTGGCTTCAAAATCATCTATCACACCTGATTTTAACTGTGGCAACGGCAGGAATCGCCTTGCCAATTTCCGCGACCTCCAGGGGAATCGAATACTATGTTTACATTTCGGTTTACCTGATCTAGTTGGCGCAAAGCGACGTCTGCGTCGACCCATCCAGGTCTGATGTAAAGGTCGGACTCGTGCCTGCCTGCAGACTCTGCTGGTGACTCCGATGGCGCCATGGAGGCCATCCTCGTCGGGCACGCGGTACCAGCAGTGATTCTCAGGCCCACTCATCGGCAACTGTCACTCTATACATTGATAGTCCGGGTACCACCAACCACTAACATCGTCAATCTCTTTGACACATCCATACTCCTAGACATCACAATTCGCGTTAGATTTGTTAAATCCACTATATATCAATATTCGCCACCAGCACCAGAGTCCTACGTGTGCGTAACATTTTACAACAGAAATAATCTTTTAAATATATTTTAAACAGGCTACATCACGTCAGGCGCATACACTAATTCAAACTCATGAACATTATCGAAGTGTTATTTAACAGGCGATGTAAATAAACAAGATGTTAAAAACACGGTACGGTGATTTCAAAACAACACAGTTCATCCACCGTCCGATCAAGTTCACTTCGCACACTGAGAAGGCCAGAGAGTTATGCAGTGCCGCTAGCCAGCCGTTCATTGTAGTTGCACGTCGTAGTACTTTGGGGTCTGCTAGCTCTCTACAGCGACCGGCGTCGATGTTCTCCGAACATGGACCACCCACAGTATATGTTTAGAATGTAAATTCTCCAAATTACATTACTTTAATGTTTTTTGTCATCATTACAGGATATGGATCCGCAAGAATAAATACCTGCTAAATCTTCATGAAGCTATAATCTTCTATCCGCCATGGCCTATCTTATATACCTATATTCCAATGAAATGCCGCCAGTTTTTCACGTACTTGTGCACTTCACTTGATTAATTTCTTAATATACCTAAGAGGTTTGACACTTATGATTGTGCGACGTTTCAAAAGATACGTATTATAGCTTCTCATTTAAAATCAAAATTTTACCGGTTAGGAGTGATATAGTGATAATACATTAACATAATATCGATGAGGCGGGCGGCTATCAAAGAGTTCTTAAAATAATTAGTATGACTTCCGTTCCTTATACCTAATCTTCTGACGTACTTAACCATCGTACATAATTAAATGGGACAACATTTATCATTTATGTATTCTATTGTATATTAATCAAAATTTGCGTTTGTCGCATTTCATTTTAAATTTAGGTACCAAATAAACCAAATACTCTAAGGGTTACTCAATCCATCGGTATTCATTAAAATAACGTGTCTACATTATTACTTTGAGATTCAAAATTAATATTATCAAATAAACTTAACTACAATAAATAAACTTTTTACTTTTCACGTGAAACTAGTTTCTGTGCCACCCGGTATACACAGTGCGGAGCGCAGTGCTTAAACAATTTCTATTATTTATTTTTACAAATTAGTATCCCACAGATGTTATCTTTGCAACGTTTACCTGGATATAAGTAGCGTCTAATTTGTTGTAATCCTCTGAAATCCCTAAATACTAAGTAGGTATTTATTTTCTTTCCTATCACTTTTGTAATTCGTTGTGGGTCAGATTTTAATGTCTTGGTCTTCCTATTTTTTTTTATTCTAGGTTGAATTTGAGGGATAATTACTTAACTGTTCAGATATGTTCTGTTTTTATTTAGATTCGGAAATTTGTATAATTATAAGGTACCTATTTGATATAATATCTGATGCATAAGATTAATTGTTTTTAAATCGATGCTACTATCTATAAATTTTGCATATTTTTAAAATGTATATTTTTAGATAATTAATTTAAATAGATGATTCGTTACATTTGAAGAAAATGAGTAATTCCTTAGGATTGGACTATTTTACCGATTCCATTAAAATGTTTACCTAACCTCATGTTGTGTCATATCTTATCAGATAGGTGCCTATGCCTATACTTTTTTAATTTATTATATTTTACGGCAGCTGTATACAGTTTTCCTCGAGACATATTACATACTCACTAGTAATTACAAAATGCGTGAAATAGTGCATATTCAAGTGGGTCAATGTGGAAATCAGATAGGATCAAAGGTAAGTAGCTACCTAATTACATAACATTGCTTTTAATTGAAATTTACTAGTAAATACCACATTTATAATGCACACATAGCTACATATTTCTAGTATTTACTCTACGTACTTTTAAAGAATTGTTTATTTTAAGAACAATCTAAGTTAATATGCCAGGTACCTACAAACTAATTTTTATTGAATTGAATCTACATGACTAACAAATTACGTTAAATCTATTTATTTAATGATAATACAATAAAGATATCCAATTTTTTTACTTGCTCTTATACTAACGAATACAGATTAAAAAACAATTAATTAAAAGTAGCTATTGATAATGTCATAACATTGTTGTGATGCATAATTATTTCGGAAAACATATTCATACAGAAGTTTATAAGGAATACTTCTTATTTATTGGCGTATCTGAGCGTATTGAGGGTAATAGGAGTAATACACCCCTCCAGTCGGAACCATTCTGCCAAACGATAATAAAATTTGTAATTATTTTTATTTATTAATAAAAAAAGATCTTCTTATTTATTTTTATAATAAAAAATCTAATCTTTGCTCTAATTAGGAATGATTCATCCAAAATATAGTTTAGATTTTGCAAGATTTCATTACAACTTCTCCCCAATCCAAAATATTGGATGCGCTACTGCCTTAATTTATTAATTCAGATTCATACGGAATATTATAATTATCTTTGTATTAAATGTTTATTTTTCAATGTTTTTAAGGAAATATTGATAAAGGAATAACTTTTTTAGTTTTGGGAAATAATTTCCAATGAACATGGCATACAACCTGATGGTAGTTATGCGGGAGTAGATGACCTACAGCTCGAAAGAATTGATGTGTATTTTAAAGAAGCATCGAACTATAACTATGTTCCTAGAGCGGTACTGGTAGATCTAGAACCAGGTACAATGGATGCTGTGAGAGCTAGTAAGTACGGCTACTTATTTAACCCAGACAATTTTATATTTGGCCAAAGTGGAGCTGGAAACAATTGGGCTAAGGGTCATTATACTGAAGGTGCTGAGATTCTCGACAGGGTATTGGAAGTAATGCGAAAACAGGTGGAAAGTTGTGACTGCTTCCAAGGTTTTCAGTTGACGCATTCGTTAGGTGGTGGTACTGGGTCTGGCCTAGGAACTCTTTTGGCTACCAAAATTGTAGAAGAATATCCCGATAGAATCTTATCTACGTTTAGTGTTGTACCCTCACCAAAGGTAAAATTCTTAAACAAATAATTTATTAATAGATTATGTAATTTTATTTTAAATAGTACAAAGATTGTTTTAAATATTTAAAGACAAAATGTCTTGAACCGGCCCTGAATACATTTTTGATATTTGCTATACCTATATGTAAAATACACATTTACATTTTTAGGTTTCTGAAGTGATCGTAGAACCATACAATGCCACTTTAGCCATTCAACAGCTTATTGAAAACAGCGACCAAACTTACTGCATAGACAACGAAGCACTTTATGATATTTGTTTCACAACTTTAAAGTTAAAGATGCCTACTTATAATGACCTTAACCATATAATTTCCCTAGTAATGTCCGGTGTAACTACTTGTTTTCGTTTTCCTGGTCAGTTAAATGCGGATTTGAGGAAATTAGCCGTAAACATGGTTCCATTTCCAAGGCTACATTTCTTTGTGCCAGGATATGCTCCTTTGACGGCCAAGGGAAACGTAGCTTATAGAAAATTGAGCGTGCAAGATTTAACAAAACAAATGTTTGACCCCAGAAATATGATGGCAGCATGTGATCCCACTCATGGCCGCTATCTTACGGTGGCGACGATATTCCGAGGAAACGTGTCCATGAAGGAATTAGATGAAACAATGTTCGAAATGCAGAGCAGAAATAACAGTTACTTTGTAGAATGGATTCCTAATAATGTGAAAACTGCCGTTTGTAATATTCCATCGCCCTTTTCTTCCATGTCCGCAACATTTATAGCTAACACGACCGCTGTTCAAGAACTTTTTGTTAGAATAAATGAACAATTTACTGCAATGTATAGACGAAAAGCATTCTTACATTGGTATCTAGGTGAAGGTATGGATGAGCAAGAGTTTGAAGAAGCCAACAGTAATGTTAGGGATTTGATTAGTGAATACCAACAGTACGAAGTAAGTTAATCAGCAGATATTCAACGCTAATAATATATACTCTCTATTCTAATCACGAGGATTAGCCCAGAAGTGGGAGGCTTGTGTGGGAGAGGGGGTGGCATATTATTATTAAACAGGCCGCATTTACGTCCAAGAATGACTTACGTTGGTAAGTCTTAACCACCATTCAGTGCAGGAATGAGGGAAACCTAGAAAATTTAATTAATAACATATTCGCATTATTAATTTTTTTTATCCTTATACTATATTTTTTTATATAATATCAGCAATTTAAAAGAAAAAGAATCAGAATTGAAATATTGTTGGTTCCTATATTTATTGTCCTGACGGGGCCGCTGTGTCTGCTGCGAATACACTGGACTCTCGAACTCTCCTGGCTCATTAATTTTAAACTGTCACCACCCGCTCATCAGTTGTTAAAATACTTAAGCCTATTTAGTGTGACGCTTTCGTACAGCAAAAGCTATTCAACCCTAGAACAAAGAAGAGTATGAAATACTGTATCTGTATATACACAGAGCCGTAGCCAAAGGGCGCCAGGGGGGCTGGAGCCGACCCCCCCTGGAATTTAATGTAAGCATGTTTGCAATAAAAAAAAAATAAGTCACAAAAAAAATTATTTGCCCATTAGTTCTAGCATTCCAAAATCTAGAGCTGTGTATTGATATATGTTTTGTTTACCTGTTGTTTTTCTTGTTTGTTTAGAGAGAAAATTTAAAAAATTGCAGTATTATATTACATCTTGTTTTAGTCCCCAAGATTTCACTTCCAAATAAAGTTGGGTGGCTACGACTACGATATACATTTATACACACAGATAATACGCACCCTGTACAAATATAAACACTAAAACTACAAAACTAAAAACTAAATAACTACATTTTCTAATTTCAGTCCGCCACCGCCGAGGATTACAGTGAATATGATGAGGAAGTGGAATAGAATAGGTATCAGAATTTATGAGGTGTGAATTACATAGACTGAATTTTCTACCTTTCTGTTATTAATATGACATAAAATATACCAATGGTCATTAAAATACTTTTAATAAAATTTGATTCCCTACACGATTTTTGTTTTTTAAATTTTTCATAAACTTTTAGAAATAATATTGTTTATATTATAGAATAGAATAGAGTAGAATAGAATTTTATTCAAGTACTATATAGGTATCATAAATAATAATCAATAACATAAATATCCCGCAAATGTAACAGTTGCTCCTTGTGCGCAGGATTACATGCATATGATGCTAGAATCTAGATACAAAAAATAAAACAAAAAGTCAATAGTAACAATAATAGTAAATAAAAAAAAATAAAAATGCCATATGTTAAGATTACGTTAATAAAGCCCAAAAAGTTAAATACTGAAACGCCATATGGTATTAAGCTGAAGGTAAGTATATTAGAAATTATTATTATGCTCAATTATTTGATAATAACAGATAAATAGTAAAAAGGAATATAAATAAATAAAAATGCTATATTATATAAGGT
Source organism: Monochamus saltuarius (assembly GCA_025584915.1). Taxonomy (NCBI): domain Eukaryota; kingdom Metazoa; phylum Arthropoda; class Insecta; order Coleoptera; family Cerambycidae; genus Monochamus; species Monochamus saltuarius. The sequence continues at coordinate 17,004,307 of CM046730.1, read as the reverse complement.
GATGCTATGCATTAATAAGGCACAAGCTAACTAGTACTAAAATACGATGTGGTATTAACTGGAGGTAAGTATACAGTTCTTTCGAAAAGTAACGAATAAACTCATTATTTTTGAGATTGAGAAATTTTCGAAAAAATCCCCTGGCACGTCGAGTTTGTTTTAAGAAAATGAACTTTTTGACATATGACCCACATTTGTAACGTCATCGTTGTTCGCGATATGACGTCATCGACAATTTTTTTAAATGGCAACCCCCAATTTTGACCATGCCATTTGAAAAAGGCCAAGACGATTAATAAATTCTTTTTGGACATTATCAATAACTTCAGGAGGTACACGATGTATCTCGTGACAAATTCTTGCTGTTAAATCTTCTAAATTAACCGACCTAGTAACGTATATTTTGCTTTTTAAGAAATAATCTAGGGGTGTCAAATCAGACGATCTGGCTGGCCACTCAATCGGCCCCCTCCTCGGGTGATACATTTCGGTGAAAATTAAATTTTAAAATCTTCAAACATTATTTTCTTGAAATTTTTGTTATGTAATACCATTTTTTTTTTTGTAAATTGTTTGTTTTGTAATTGTTTCTTTGTAAAATACAACCGTATCATCTGCAAAACTAACAAATTCTCCACATATTTCGAGCTTAAAAAGGTCGTTAACATATTAACTAAATAGCAAGGGTCCTAAAACAGTCCCTTATGGTACTCCATACGTCACAGTTTCTTCCTTACTTAATGTATTGTCTACTTTCATACATTGTTTTCTTCTAAATAACTTTTTTAAAATATCATATGCCTTATTTCGAAAGCCAACATTTTCAAGTGTCTAGTAGTTTTTTGTGGCATACTGTATCGAAGGCTTTGGCCAGATCAACAAATATACATAATGCAGGTTCACGTTTATCTACTGCTTGATATATTTTTGTCAAAAGATCTGCAATAGCATCTTGTGTTGATCTGGTCTGCCTAAAGCCATATTGTTTGTCTGAAATTAAATTATATTTTTCAATAAAATTCAAAATTATGAAAACTGATAAAAGAGATACGGGTCTATAGTTACAAATGTCTCATTTTTCACCAGATTTATGTAATGGTTTTATAACGGTTATTTTAAATGCAGTAGGGAAGAAACCGACGTCTAAACATCTATTTAAAATATATGCAGTTGGCTCAGCGATATAATTTATAACTTTTTTAATAACTTCTGCCCTTAAGTTATCAAGGCAGGAGCCTTACCAGTTTTCAAATCCTTCACTATATTAATTACTTCCTTATTTGTGTCTGAAAGAAATATAGAATTAGGCAGCCTTAATTCTGGTACATTTTCTTGTTGTTGGTTTATTCTACTAGCTAAATTTTTGCCAACATTTGTAAAATAAGTACAGAAACTGTTAGTGATATCGACTTATGAATTATTCATTTGAATTAGTGGATTTCTTTATTCACTTGCCAAAATAAGAACTTGCGCTAAACATTGTACCCCAGAACCCAGAACCTTTATTATCTATGTGTATATTTACAATTCTTAAAACTTTATATTTCTTTGACAAAAACCGTGTGAACAATTTCCCTATTTTTTTTATAGAAAATAACTCCAATGAGAATGGTCAAGAATACATCAGATTTGCATTTTCCACGAAACTGGAGAATCAAGCCCCAGTTGTAGCACCGGGTAATTAACAAAATGCATATCAAAACCACAGCTTAATGCAAAACTATACACTATGTAGGTATTTACTACTATTTACTCGTAACTACACTGTATAGGTAGTGATATATTGATTTGATGCGTTCATAACTTAATTTGTCAATTACCTTCTTCCTACAACCAATCATCTACGTTGACGCTTTAATGGTTGCATGTATCGGTAGAATTGTAGTAGAATATATTCAAACATAAAAAATTGTGATTATGAAGAAAATAGATGATTTATATTTTAAAATTCATTTTTATAAATTACGAAATTTAAAAATCCATTAATATATACACTTGTAGAATAAGTAATTAATTTAAAATTCATAAGTAAACCTTGGCCTACTTGGAAACATGACAGACTCGGACATACTTTGAGTAAAAATATGAACTGGGCCTGCCAGAAGAATAATTGGAACTAAATTGCATATGCATAATAACTCAGTTAGTGTTTTGCGAATTTAAATATATACTTAAACGGTTTTGTTCAAGTATATATTTTCATAAGTGAAATTTTTTTTGCAATATTTTCTTGTTCCGATTAGTCAATTTTCTCAAGTGGTAGTAATTACACCATACAACATTAGTCTAATACATGATGTGATCTTATTTTAGGTATTTGTATGGCTCCAAACTAACCGATTCCTAGTATAGCTTCGGCAAAAATTCAGACGACTTACGTCATACGAACAAATGAATAATTCATTATATTTTCATCAAATTATTTAAGAAACTGCAACTGAGAATAATACAATTATATACTACACTAGATGTTTGCAACGGTTGACGTTACGCAAGCCGTGACGTAAGTCGTCTGAATTCTTGCCGCAACTATAATAAAAGAAATAAGAAAAAGTGATTAATACTGAGAAATAGTGAGTAGTAATTATAAAATGAAAACTGTAGTGTGTTTTAATAAGAAAATTTTGTTTTAATGAAATTTGTAAAAAATTAATTTAATTTAGATTAGCACAGAACTCGTTTTGTAAATTTTAATTTTGACGCCATTTTTGAGGGACGTTGGCTGCCACTGTAGTACATAGACAGATAAGTTCGATACTTTTCTTTCAGTTGCAATGAGCTGCACTAGGTTGCACTCGGTGCTGAAAAATAAAAATGCATAGAAAGAAGAGAAAGGTTTGGTGTAAAATGTGTAAACAGTGAAGTTGAAGAAAGACGTTTTAGTTGTTCCAAAAATACCTTACATATATTTTTGTTACAATTAACTGAAACACAAAACAACTCGGGAAAGTTAAATGAGTTAGGAGGATACAAATTTGCTCGATACGAAAAGGGAATGCGCTCCGGTTGACGTTCACTTTTTAGTGTAGACATCTTTAAACATTCCACATCCAACGGATCCAACGTCAACTACCAAACCAAATAATAAATTTATAAACTTGCGCATCGCGCAGTCTGTATGTCGGCGGTCGGACACTTCTGAGAGCAATATGGAGTGTATTTCGGCAGACAAGTGTTACCTATAATTGTTTATGTAAATACTTGTCAATGTTTAATGGTAGGTTGATTTGAAAATAGATATGTGTGTAATTGAATGGATCAATTTGTAATGCATCGATTTTATTATGTTAACTGATGACCGCCATAGCCATCAAGTTGGTCATATATATACACGCCTTTTTCGCTGTCAAAGTATGATTTCCTGACATGTGAGATGTACGATTGTGTGCTGATTCACTAGGATGTAGTTATCAAACGTATTTTATTACATATCCGTTGATTTTTAGATAGCAGTATTTGCAAAGGCCCTCCAGAACCATGGGAAAGCTGCTGTCAAAAATATTTGGCAACAAGGAGATGAGGATTTTAATGCTCGGTCTGGATGCGGCTGGGAAAACTACAATATTGTACAAACTGAAGTTAGGGCAATCAGTAACAACAATTCCAACAGTGGGTTTTAATGTGGAAACAGTGACCTATAAAAATGTTAAATTTAATGTGTGGGATGTCGGGGGGCAAGATAAAATCAGACCGTTATGGCGCCACTATTACACAGGCACCCAGGGTTTAATTTTCGTAGTAGACTGTGCAGATCGTGATCGTATCGATGAAGCTAGACAGGAGCTGCATCGTATAATTAATGATCGAGAAATGCGTGATGCGATAATACTCATTTTTGCCAATAAACAAGACCTGCCAGAAGCCATGAAACCCCATGAGATACAGGAAAAACTGGGGCTCACCCGTATAAGGGATCGGAACTGGTATGTTCAACCGGCATGTGCCACGACTGGTGATGGTCTATACGAAGGCCTTACATGGCTTACCAGCAATCATAAGTTATAGCAGCCTGGAACACACTAATTTTAGTACATGACTGCAACCCAGCGCTATTGTAATAATAATAATTTTAAGAGGTGATTATTTGGGATGCAGGGCTGGATCATAACCTCAACATTCCAAACTGCCAGTTCACAGTCCTAAATTTAGCACTTTATCTAAAAGTAGTGTGTATAGCGACATTGCAAGATTGTCTCTAGTTAGCCATCGATGAATGGTTGTGAATTTGTGTATCAGACCAGTGTTCTTGAAAATTACCTCGTAACATATTTTGTAAATAAATTAATTCGTATTGTATTAACTTTGTTTTATATTGTAAAATATTGTTGCTGCATTTAAAACTTAAAAAGTGAGCGTTAAAATGATTAGTGGTTCTAATGTGTTTTGCATATATCCTTATAGATTTACTCATCATGTATTATTTAAAATTCCCGCTATAAAGTAGATTTAAAATGTAATAGGTGATATTTCTTTATAAAATTTTAAAATTATTTAAATACTGAAAGAGCAATGAAATATACTTGTATTTATAATATTTCACATTTTTATTTTTCTTTTTATTTCTACTTCACTAGATATTACCAAAATAGGTATCTTTAATAACTGAAGACTGAATAGGTGTAAGATGTTTTTCAGCCTATAATATCCTTTTGTATTTTGATAAATAACATATTTTTAACTAATTTTCAGGACAAATAATTTTAATAATTTTTTTTTCTGCTATCCAATTCCTCTGAAATTCAATATTGTTTTATAAGCTTATGTAAGAAAACATGTATTTAGTTTCTGACATCAGAAAACCTTTATTTGTGTAACTTAATGAGTTGTAAAAATTTCACATTGACACTGTGCTTTATCTTACATGTACTGATAAAATGTTATATACATGCTAAGACCTAAAAGTATTAATCTTAAAAGCATTGAGTTTGCAATATTGTTTCCAGAAGTTATATTTATTTGATAATTAATAATTATATTGAATTTCCAGGACGAGATAGAATGGTGGAAATATAAATAAATTTCTATGCGTAGTAGGAAATAACTAGAAAAATAAAAAGGAAACTATAAAATAAGACATCAATAATTTGCTTTGTGACATTGATATATTCATTAAAAATTTAGTTACTATTTTCTACAATTAACTATGTGGTAAAAACACTATAGTTTATATAACTGTAATGAATGAGAGTATATTTTTAGATAAAAAATGTTTTTATTTATTAGTTGAATTATGTTATATTATTGAAATATTGGAAATATTTGTGCATTATTCTGTCTTGCTTATTTGTCAATTTGTGAGGCACCAAAAATAAAACTAGCATTTCACACACCTGTTAATGTTATTTACAATTATCTTTCTGTCACAGTATTAAATATTACATACTTTCTAAAATTCAAAAATTATATTATTTTATACATTTACCCATACTACAAATTGGACAACTTTCATACGTATTTGATCTGAAGCCTAAATTTTGTGTAAAAATTTTTATAATTAGTAAATTCTGAACAATTTTAAATTTGTTTTTTGAAGTTGTTAGTCTCGTTTCATATTAAATTTGGCATGAAAATATATACAAAATTTATTTTATAAAAATTATTTTTTTTTATCTAACTTGAAGAAGGATCAGAAGAAACTAGAAAATTTATTTGAAAATATTGTATTTGAAAGTTATGCTACATTTATATGTATAAAACAATAATTTCTTTGTTCATATAAATCAGTTCTACAACATATAATTTGTCATTAACACAAAGAATTTTTTATAATTATTCACTTAACACTTGATCAGATTTATCCACATCGTTTTGGTTTATTTTTAAAAACCTCACATAATGATTTAGAAAGGTCTTTTAATATCGCTGATTGAGGTACCACATCTTGGCTGTTATTTAATTCTATAGTTGGAATAAAACGAACTGATGGGTTTAGAGTATTTGTTCGTTCTCCATATATTTTTAAAAGTTGAGATCCTTTAATATCTTTTGCACATTCAGAGATTGGGCTGAAATTGATATTTAATTCTTGGGCGCACTAAAAATTTCATAAAATGATTATTTTGACATTAATATTTGATGGCTGATATTTATAAATTTACCTTTTCGCCAGCATCGTCGGGTATCATGTTGTCAGTAATCATGCAGGCGATATATTTTAATTGCAATAAGGGTTCTTTGACATATTCTAATGAACATGAATGTATTTTGTTTGCAAAACATTCAACTTCACCATGTTGACAGTGAAACTTTATATGTCCATCAGTTTCGATTGTCTGAAATATTTAAGAAATATATTTGCAATATCTGGTTAAAAGAATTAGACTAACCTGTGCTTTACCATATGGTACAAGATCCAAGATTAAGTAATCCTGTAAATCTTGATAGACTGGAAGTAGCTGATAGGTAATGAAAAATTTGGAATCTGGACATAAAGCTTCATAATACACAGACACTTTAACTTTTTCCAAACCATTTTCATTTACATCATAAATTTCTTCATATGTGGACGTACGGTCGGGAAGAAAATGACGAAAAGTTTTAAATATTATAAAGACTAAAATTATTAACACTAATATCCTTGTATACTTTGAATTCATGTCTATAATATATTACAGATTAAATTTTTCAAATCTCTTCCTTTTTATACATATTTCATTAAATCTGTAACCACATAGCAGGTTTGGGTACGGGTATCTAGTTACCAAAATTAATTGATTATTGATTGTAAATTATATTTATTTACAGTTTCACATCCTGCAGTAACCAGCGATTAGATATCTTCCATATCATTAAATTTCGAAAAAAGATTATGAATAACAGTGATTACTTTCAAGGAATGCGATAGCATTCAACACAAAATATAAAGAAGACCATTCAAGTCAAACATTGGGCGTATTCAGACGAGGTCAGCCGCTGAGAAATCCAGGCCAATCAAATGCACGCATTTAGCTGAATTCTTACTCAGCGGCTCAGCGGCTGACCTCGTCTGAATACGCCCATTGACTATTGGCACAGAAAATATTAGCGTTAGCTATATATTCTGTGCTATTGGCTGTGTTCAACGTCGCAAAATTTGTGTAACGTTTGTGAGCGCTTTTATGTTAGTGTCATTGAAAGAAGACGACTAACTTAGCGCTATCGCCAGCACGTTGCACTTTGTGTTAGTGCTAAGTAGGGGCACTGAAATGTAATTTTATATTATGATGACTGGAATGCGCTAAAAGCTGCGCGAATGGATTATTTATGATCAGCGCCATATTTTGTTTTGTGCCTCTAGCAATGGCGGAGCAGTAGAGGCTTACCTGATTGTGAATTGAAATGAAATTGAATTCTGGATATGAAGAATTATTTTGTGCTATATGCTGGTTAATTTTACATTCCCTTATTCAACATGTCATGTTCCAACAATAACACCCACAAAAAGACACAAAGAATAACACTAACCAGATACAAGATAAAAGAAGAAACCATACTGTACGCCAATGACGTGTTTACAAACAAAATAATGGGAAATTAAGAACACAATTTATATCGTACGTGCAGATGGTTGTCTCTCTCGCACCCACGTACATAACCAATGAAGTATGTCTTTGCTGAGTTTCAGGTGCCTCCTTTTGTCTGCTCCTAGGTTTGGTACCTTTATTTGGATGCGCAATGGGACTAGACGCATTCCATATCGTATATTTCAGTGAGTAGGGGTGACTTCAGCTAAATTGAATGTTGATGTGACAAAATTCATTGAGGTCAACACATGCCAGATTTTAGGAAGTAAGTACAGTTAACTTCAATTTTATTTAAATCATCGTTATCTGCAAATAATGGTAGTTATAATCATCTTTCATAATAATAAAAAATAAAACTAAAACCCAATACGCCCAACACAATATTTTCTCAACTTCTAACGGTTAAATGAGTTTCGTTCACAAATAAATCATTTTATGATAATTAATAAATAATAAACAAACAAGTATGTACCATCATATAATGTCAAAACCCAAAATTTGTGGTTCAACAATTCATCCTAACACAAATTAGCGCCAGCAGCATTAGTATTATTACATTACATAGACATCTTTATTTTAGTTAATTTGTGATTAAAAAAAAGTCAAATAACTCTTACCGCGTATAACGCAAACGTAGAAACATTTAATTTGCGCAAGCGCGGTGGCTAAATCCTACGTGTGCCTACGTTCACGTTTCCAACACAACTTAAACTACCTATTAACATCAACACACACACATATTCATGTTGAAATAACCTTTAATAACTGATTATAATAATAATAATAATAATAATAATAATAATATCTCTACCCCTCATTCTAATCACGAGGATTAGCCCAGAAGTCGAAGACTTGTGCGGGAGAGGGGGCGGCATATTATTATTAAGCAGGCCGCATTTGCGCCCAGGAACGACTTACGTTGGTAGGCCCTAACCACCATTCAGTGCAGGAATGAGGGAAACCTGGAAAACCTCATTAATTAGGGGGGTAGTTGAATGCCAACCGGTATCAATCTCTCACATTGAACCAAGTCAACATTCTTCCACCCTACCATACCCGCAGAGAGGGTGCCAATCTCTCCACGAATATAGCTTATATACGGTCTACCGGCTGCAGGTACCACAGATAAATAACATACCATCTTATATACTGTCAAGAATTTCAGAAAATATTTAAAATTATAAATGGAAGGATCTACATATAACGTATATATTCACTGTTACGTTCCAAACGCCGTTGTTGCGATGAACTAAAAATGTTATCGGTTGTCGTCGTTGAAAACCCCAAAGACTGCCCAGCCAGCACAGCAACGTACTGACGATGTACTTTTAAAGTACATGTGATGTCGCAACAAAAGTACTGTTTATGTTGCATAGAAGGACATACAATCACCAAATGTCCTCCCTGATACACCTTAAAAGTACAATGGTCGTCAGCTTAAAGTCACCACTTCCATGTTTTGTCCCTTTCTAGCACCGTGTATAATAAGTCACTAGAAAAGAATGGACCATGGAACTGGTGACTTTAAGCTGACGACCATTGTACATCTCGGTGAGGTGAAGTATTGTTGTGACCTTTGTGAGACATCACTTTAAATGTTCCTGGTAATGTACCGTCAAATATCGTTACTAATGTAATGCCAACATTCCATTATGAAGTACTTAGTATGTACCAGGCCCGGTTATTTTATATGAATACAATCAAACCTGTATTTGATAGAAAGAAACAGAAAATACGAAGTTAGAGAACATTTCACAGAGGGCGACACATTCTATTATTGTTAATGCTGTTGTTCTGTGACGATTTCTTGTTTATCGTGGACCGTGGGATTAAGGAATGTTTGACGAATATTTTGTGGTTTGACGTTTCGTGTGGAATGTGTTTTGTTTGCATTGTGTGTTTGAGTTTTTGCTGGATATTCAACAAGTATACGAAATGAACAACACGTCAGGAAAGTTCAGAATTTTGCATAAACTGGCGGATTATCATGTCGTACCCAACAAATTAGTATCAAAGATAATGAAAGTATCATACGCAGCCCAGGTGTTCAGCCATTCTGTGGCATCGGTAATCTATTTATTTACAAAGAAATGTAAAAATATATAATAATATGTTTATGAACTAATTAATTTATATAATTATTTTTAGATATTACAATAAATGATATAAAATTGGAAGAGACTGCCACAGGGACCGCTGAAATAATTTCATTTTTGACACACTTCGATAGCGTGAATGGAACTACATTATATCCCCAGGGTGAGAAAAACTCAAATGCCTAGTTAACCGCAATTCTGGTCATAAAGAATTTTGGAGAGATGCTTGAAAAATTTATCGAAGATGTTCTTTACCAAAGAAGGAAAAATGGGAAAATTTACACCACCTTCCCTGTTACATTGGAGAAGTACATTGGCAGGATTGGAAGAGCTGTTAAATATTATTTTGAAAAACAATTTGACATAATTCAAACCTAAAAATGTTAATCAAGGCACTTGAAAACTTTTCGACCAAATTCGTCAGCAAGGAGGGCGTAACATTAATCCAACTCCCACAAATTTTAAGTAGTATGTACTTTAAGACACTATTAATCAACAATTTGGTAACTAGACATTTGTTATCTGCAAATTGTGAAGTTTTAATTGATTATTTACAAGAAAATGTGAATTGAAACTTTATATTTTGTCCTCACAAATTAGACGTGGAAAAGTTTATAACAATAATTGGGCAGATGGCTTCAATAAGCAATTGAAGGGTAGGGACAATAGGAAAAATCTGAAAGATTAAATGTACATCCAAGCGAGAGAATATTTTATGAAACGAAGAAAAAATGTAAAATAAAAACTTTTAAATTGAACTTTTTGTTTTAAATAAATCCATAACCAAATAAATTAAAGCAATAAATTGTTTTAATTCTTCCATATTATTTAAATAATATTAAAATGGGGTTTCGAATGAGTGGGGGGTGTTAGTTAGAGAACTTCTCACAGGTGGCGCAGAAAGCCAGTTTTCCTTTCAACCAATGAGATTCGTATCTAAACAGTAAAGTAATCTATGGTATGTACTTGTCGGACATTTAAAAGCTATATATTACATTCTGGTGATACATATCGGTAATGATTTTAAGGCATATGTTTCTAATCGGTTGTTCGGATCGGTCAGTGGTCGCGAGGTTTAAGGCGTCAGTACTTGAATCGAGGTGACTGGATCACTGTGGGTTCGACCCCCGCAGCCGGTAGACCGTATATAAGCTATATTCGGGGAGATATTGGCACCCTCTCTGCGGATATGGTAAGGTGGAAGAATGTTGGCTTGGGTCAATGTGAGAGATTGATACCGGTTGACATTTGACTACCTCCCTAATTAATGAGGTTTTCCAGGTTTCCCTCATTCCTGCACTGAATGGTGGTTAGGGCCTACCAACGTAAGTCGTTCCTGGGCGCAAATGCAGCCTGCTTAATAATAATATACCGCCCCCTCTCCCGCACAAGTATTCGACTTCTGGGCTAATCCTCGTGATTAGAATGAGGGGTAGAGATATTATTATTATTATAATCATGTTTATATGAGTGACAGGTTTATGAAATTTAGATAGAAAGGTAATTGGATTATGCTTTTGGATTATGTAATTCAGGATGTCTAAAAATACGCTTAAATTTGCATACTTTTTAAATAAACAAGAATAAGGAGCATCAAAATAACAATCATTTAAAATATTAATCTAAATATTTAAATCACATCGATTTTCAAATCTCTACTTTTTAGGCAACTGCTGCTTAGACCAATAGCAAAGCATCTAAAGATTTCAAACCGGACTCGGTGGACGTTTTAAACACGGTTTAAACAGCGACGTGTGTGACGACACTGTTTCAATCCAAAAATATATTGTTTTGAACTGGGTTGAACACATTTCGTTGCAAAAAAACAGCTCTAGTGGAAAATCCACTGACCTGACAACACTGGCTTTGTTGTACACCTCTTCACTATTCTTACAGCGCCATCTATTGGTTCATGCTTTTCGCTAATAGAGCTGACAGTACTCTCAAAGATTTCGGAACATAGCCATAATCGACGTCCAATGAAAAGAAAATGGCGATTGTTGGTTAAGGATTGACGTTTTAAAATATGTTTTCAAAGTTCAAAAACAATTTATGGTCAGTTTAGGGAGACTTTTTGAAAAATATGTGCAGGTACTAAATAAATTATGCGGTGAGTTTTCAACAAATTCGTTAGATGCACAAGTAATGGTTTATTTGATTATTTGTTTATTGGGTCAGCAATTGATATTAACAACATTATAAAGTATTAAAGAGTATAAATAAAGTTTGTTTCTGTTTTTCATCACTTTGTTTCGTATTTCAACTACCAGTAACTAGTGAATATTGCGATAAGTTCATGCTAGTAAAAATAGTGCGTTTAAGTTTGTATTTCCGTTATTTATTTATTAAGCAATTAGATACACAAGCAAATTAAATAAGTGTGCATTAGCCGTGAAATAACTTGTATTAGTTTGAATAAAAGTGTTGCATCAATGGGAGCTTTTAGAGTGCTGTTGGGGACAATTTTTTTAGCAATCAGTTTTGATTTATTGCTTTTTAAAAACATTACTTCAGAGAACTAACAGGTGTTGCCCTTTTACAGTTAAATATGTGGTAAAATTAAAGAAGCTGTAAAGTGATGACTAGTCAAAATTCATCATTTACACAGGTATGTACTTTTTATATCATACATCAAGTATTACGTATTGGTATTTGTTAGAGTTGTTCGAGGATTTAAATCCTGAGGAGGTTTAAACCAGGTTCGGGCTTTTCATTGAGACTCGGGCTTTTAAATAATTTAAATTTTGCTCCATTTTATAATCTGAAAGCAGGAAGGTTTTGAGAAAAAACAACAAATGTTTCGTATCAAATTTAATGTCTCAACATAACTAATCCTTTTTATACAAAACAGTTAAAAAGAGGGTTTTGGTTTAAACCAGGTTTTTTCAAATGGATTTTAACCCTCAAAGTCAAAAGACCTGGCCTTTTCCCATCTCTACTATTTATACTTTAAATATTTGACATATCAATTTGTTTTTGATTTTTAGAGGTATCAACCTTATATTTTTGACCAGTATCGCCAACCGGATGGCCAATGGGAATCAAACGCTGTACCAAACCCTCCAACAGTGCCCGCCAGGGGTATTAAAAGAAGTACCCCAAGCGAAGTTTCCCGTCCATATGAAGAGTCCTCATGGGTAAGTTTCAATGCGTAATATTCTTAAACAGCTTTGTACCCAAGTCTGATTAAAACATTACTTTTTGAGTCATCTTGAGCATGTCATATAATTTTTTCTTTCAATAAAATTATGACCTAAATTGCACTTTTTTACAATATAATGTTATAATACATCAGTGAAACGTGTACTTAAGGTAGGCATGCATTAGGTGCGTCAGGTCGGATCGCATTGCAATATCCGCTTACTATACTTTCAAATAGAAGTGCGTCCACCGGCAGACAACTCGCCTGTCCTGTCGTGCCCCGTGTGAAGTGAATGCACTTCCATTTGAAAGTATGGTAAGCGGATCTTTACGATGCGATCCGCCCCGATTTATAGTAAATATGCAACATATATTTCTTGCAGTATTTTAAGCCTTGACTCATTAGTTTTATTACCTCTTAATTAGCCATCACTTACATATAAAATTAAAATATTTTAATCAAATTAAATGTTGAATCATCAATTCTGACCTTGCCATTGGAAGATAATTTTATTTTAATCTCAAAGGAAATAGAAATTAAAAAACATGAGTTGAACGTAAACTACTGGCATGAAGACTTTTAAACACTTGTACTCTCTTTTTTATTTTTAGATGGCTCCACAAGATATATCTCAAAAAATGGATAATACTGCTGTACATGAGTGCAATTTACTATTGAGACCCCAAAACAATATGAATGTAAGTCCAGCTGATAGTAGCAATTTTCGTAATCAAATTGGTAACAGCGAACATGATGTAAATGTTAATCGTGTACAGAGCCCCTTGAGATCAAATTCAAAATATAGTTCCACGCCGTAAGTATATAGAGTTCTAAACAACTTATTGCTGTATGGTTTAAACAGTATATTGAAGTCAAAGAATCTATGTAAAATACGGAGACAAATAAGTAAATATTTTCAGTTGGTTTCATGGTAAAATTTCTCGGGAAGAAGCAGAAAATCTTCTGCGGCCCAGAACTGATGGATTGTTTCTTGTGAGAGAATCTACAAACTTTCCTGGAGACTACACGTTATGTGTATGTTTTCAAACAAAAGTTGAACATTATCGAGTCAAATCAAGTAGAGACAAGTTGACAATAGATGATGAAGAGTTCTTCGATAACTTAGAAGAACTTATAGAACATTATAAAAATGATGCTGACGGATTGTGTACAAAATTAGTCAAACCATTGCCAAAAGAAAACGAAATATATTCGAACATTACTAAACCTGTTTCCAAGGAAACTGATGATTTGTGTGTCATTCCAGAACAAGATTTGGTTGTAAGTATTATTCTGTGGTCTTATTTTGACTAGGTTATATTTCAATAATTTTGCTGTTTTATATTCTAGATTTGTGAGCCAATTGGCAAAGGCGAATTCTGTGAAGTTATGTTAGGAAAATGGAAAAATAATAAAGTTGCTGTGAAAGTTCTCAAAGATTCTAGTGAAGCAGAGGCAATTTTAATGAAGTGAGTGTAACTTAAATGAATATTACATTGATATTTTGAGTAAAGTTAAAATTCAAATAAGTAATATATTCTTTAAGTGCATTCAAAACGTTATGTATAATTCCAGATCATTACATCATGAAAATTTAGTAAACCTCTTGGGTATAGTCAGAAAAAAAGACCAGATTTATTTGGTAACTGAATATATGAGTAAAGGTAGTCTGGTGGACTATCTGCGTTCAAGAGGCAGGCAACATGTCACAAGAAAAGATCAAATAAATTTTGCATTTGATACAAGTTCGGGAATGGAATATTTGGAAAAAATGCACGTAATACACAGGGATCTTGCAGCAAGAAACGTTTTAATAGCGGAGAATGGAAGAGCTAAAGTATCTGATTTCGGTTTAGCAAGAAACGAAAAAAATGCTACTTCTGAGTCGGCAAAATTACCTATTAAGTGGACTGCACCAGAAGCTCTCAAGCAAAATGTAGGTAGTATTCCGATACTTATATTTGTAATAAAAAAATGTATTCATTTCAGAAATTTTCAAATAAATCTGATATGTGGAGTTTTGGCATTCTTTTATGGGAAATTTATTCATTTGGAAGAGTTCCTTATCCAAGAATTGTAAGTAAACATTTGGTACAACAATAGGTGCAGTTGAATAGACAACACTTGTACAAATTGTAGCTGTAAATATATTAATCTAATAAAAATTGGATGTTATATGTAGACTAATATTATTCATAACAATAATACAAATTATTGTTTTATATAGCCTTTAGCAGATGTGGTGAAACATGTAGAAAAAGGTTATAAAATGGAGGCTCCAGAGGGATGTCCACCAGAAGTGTACGAAATTATGAGACAGGTAAGATGTGTTTCATCAAAATTATCTAGTAATGCAGATATGTGTTTAATATAGGCGTGGGACCTAAACCCTGACAAAAGGCCAAACTTTCATGAAGTGAAATCCAAGCTGGGACATCTCAAACAGCAGACAGCATTGTGAAAAGATTTGTAGTATACAAAAGTTCGTAGTGTATGTTTTGAATGAATGTTGATGCACAGAGCCGTGATATGCATGTATTTTACACATAATGTATCATTTGAATATTCTAATCATTCATTATTTCAGCAAATCATAAAAGGTTTTAAATTGTGCAATCTATTGTATGTGGTGTGGTCCAGTAATGTTTTTTTATGTCCGTACTCTCTATAAAGAAATTTATAATTTATTTAATAAACAAATTATTTATCGTACTTAGTTTAGGTTTTTGTAAATTTCCAATTAAAAATGTACAATTTATTGTGCTTGTTTTCTGATTGTACCTAGTGACTTTTGTATTGTTTAGTTGTATTAATAATTGTATATTTTTTTATTTGTATCTTGAGTTTGCTGGAAAATAAATTCTTTTTTTTTTTTTCATTAGTCTTTTAATAATAAATATTGAAAATTTAATACAATTAACTTAATTCAGGGCCATATGGTAGATTTTCTCAGTGATAATGATGTAAAGTTTTCAAAATATTCTCTCTTAAATATTTTACTTTAAAATAACCTTTGATTGTGATTTAAAAAACTTTATAAAATGTACAATTATTTAACTTTAAACAAATTTATTAATTGGCGATGTGTGGTCTAGAGTGGCAGCCAATGTAGATAGTTTGTTTGGCTCATTGAACTTAAGTACTGTTTTATTAAATTAAATTTTGAAAATTTTCTACCAGTTATAGAGACTGTCTCTGTTAATAAAATTTTCAGTTATCACAGTATTCAGATACAAAGTAGTAAGTACAGTATACCTCCATGTCGGAATGACGTAGACCTATATACAAAAGTCTTAAGTGTTCATCTTTTTAAAAAGTTGTTAATAAGAATAATTTATAGTGGTTTTTAGGCTTTCACGGCCAGTGTTGTAATTTGATACATGGTGATTTTCCGGGTTGTTATGCCGTGACCTCGGTAACTGGTAGCTGCCAGAAACAGAGTTAAAATGCACATCCCTAGCATTAGCTGGGATACTTTTACCTGCCCTGGTTGTTCTCAGGCTAGGCTCTGTGGGGACAGACCCGCTATCGGTGTCTCTGGGCCTGTCCATATATTGATTTCGGTTCCTACTGTTGGTATTACGACTGCTACGGTCGGAACCGCTTCTCGGATACTGGTGGTCCTCCGAGGCGTTCCGTAGCCGCCGCTGTAACTGGTCGCATCCCATGCTTCCAAACGTTTCGCCGCTCTTCACTGTCGGCATCTTCAGTGGTGACTCTGCAAAAGCTGAGTCGCGGCGAAGCGTAAATAAATGGTCACTAGTATTTACTTAAGTTCTAATTCTCATATCTTATGGTGAGTTTATAAAAATCTTAACCCTAACTTAGCCTTAATCTTTACCCTAAGAAGTTAAATGTACATATTTCCATGTGTACGTTTATAAAAGTCGTAACAAGTAGGGTAAGTTATCACGGAATCAGATTATTCAGAAACGATGATTTATTACACAAAACATATTTTTAATCTATGAGTATTGCTCCTTCTGTTCGGTTAGTCTTTTATCAATCTAATCTGTGCATTCGGAACTTTTCGGCCACCTCTTCGGCACGTATATGTCTCTGTTTCCGTTACGCAAAGACCCGTGAGCCACGTAGATCCGTATAACGTAAACGCGGAAATTCTAATTTGAGCATGCTCTACGGTCAAATTCTACGTACACGTTCACGTATCGGAGACAACTTAAACCACAAAATACTTAAACTCTCTCAATTTTGTGCTCTCTCACCTCACCCAACCACAGCCTCAACTCAACCGTACCAACTAGAGGTGGACTGGTGGACTGTGGACACAGAAAACATATAATACAGGTGGACAAATATTTTGTGGGTGGACACTTCGGCTCTTTTCAACTTTCAAGCAACCGGCTCTCAGTCAATAAAAAGATCCGGTTCACTAAACCGGCTCAATTGAGCCGATTTATGTGATTTGCGAACGAAATGAACGAAGAACGAGATACTAATCAAATAACGAGACAAACTAAGTAAAGCAATTTACATTATACTACTTTTATGTACATAAAAAAAATAATATGCCTGTCAGCAACGAATGATTTAATAATATTACCAAACGATTCAACTGAATCGATTCAAGAAGTAAAAGTGCCCATAACTACCGTGGATCGTAAGTGAGCCGGAACTGCCGAGAGCCGGGAACCGATTATATAATTTGTATTCAGCGAACCGGTTCATCATAGAAAAATGATTATGCGACACATCTCTACGACCAAGGATTATATTTTATATTTAAAATTTTCCATTATGGTATATCGGCATAGAATATCGGAATAATCAATAATCCAATTGGTATTTGGTATAATGTTTGAGAAGCGATTGTGCGTTCGCGTTTTGAACACAAATTAACTACCAATCTGTGATCAGTGTGATCATTACTGATTTGATCGCACCGATCGCACCATTTCAGTGTTTGATCGACGAAAATTTTGGAGGTTAGAAATGTAAATCTGTGATTTTTAAAATAAAATGGATTTACCGTGTAGTGAAAATATATTGTATTTGATAGAAGACGACATAAATTTGCTTCTTAATAGTGATGTGGAAAATGCGTCAGTTGATTTGGATAAAATATATCAAAATGATGAGGAATACGCTATCATCAACAGATACAATTTAATAACTCTCGAAGCAGACCCTCTTTTAAGTGAAGTTCAAGTAACTGAAGGAACTGCCATGTTTGAAGCTTTTGATATTTGCATTCCTAGTTCAACATGTATCCCCAAAAAGTTCAAACTGTTAGAGTCTGATGGTACAATACTAAAAGCGGTCACGAATAAAAGTAATCAAAACCAAAATTTATGCAAAATGAGTAGTCTGTTTCCAAAAACCGATACTTTGAAAACAGTGACATTACAGACGATAGAGATGAAGGTTGATGGTCTGTGTGGTTCTGCAATTTTCAAAGATGTTGGTGGGAATCAGATTTTTTCTTCTCAAAATGTGCAGGTAAAGTTACCTGCAACAATATATATATATATATTTTTTCTTAAATGAACTATTGTTTTTTAGTTACCAGACAATTATATACAGTCAGAAAATATACAAAAAATAAAAACTGTAAATCAAGTTCCAATTTGTTCCGAGTTAGACATTACTTTGCCACAGATAGTAACTGTTTTGGGTGCTAAAATACATTTATGCCCCCTTAAATGCAATAAAGCCTTCCTACATGTTGCGGAAGCAAAACTTCATACCCTTAAGCACATACAGATAAAACCTTACAAATGTAACGAACAAGGTTGTTCTTGGCAATTTTACACACCCTCTAAGCTTGCTAGACATAAAGAAACTCATTCAAATAATAGAAATTTTATGTGTGATATATCAGACTGTAAAAAAACTTTTTCCACAATATATAATCTAAATGATCACAAGCGGAGGCACAGCAAGCCTTCAACTTTACCTTGTTCTGTAAACAACTGTAATTTGTTATTTCAAAATGAAAAACAAAGAAGAGCACATTATAAAACACATGATAATAATGATGCTCCATTTCATTGCAGCATAGGAAAATGTACAAAATCTTTTTTTACTAAATCAATACTTGATGCTCATTCAAGGTCTTGTACTCAGAAGGGAATGGAAAATGTGTGCAAATATCCAAACTGTGGAAAGGCTTTTGCTACTCCATATAGACTTCGTGAACACATTAGGATACATACTGGGGTTAAGCCTTACAAATGTCAGTTTGAAAATTGTACATGGAGTTTCACTACAGCAAGTAGATTAAAAAGACATCAAAGTACTCACGTTCCAGAAAGGAAATTTCATTGTACAATGGGAAATTGCAATAAGTCTTTCCTAAGATCAGAGCATTTAAAAGACCATACATTAACCCATATTGAGAAGAGAATGTTTGAGTTAGAGGGTAAATTTTATTATTTACATTTTAAAGTACTTGTGCACCTATAGACAAGATACAAATATATTTTTGTGTACTATTTCAGGAGATTCAGAGCGTCTTTATAATGTATTTCAGTCTTCTGAAGTAGTGCATGTGGATAAGTAAATCGGTAGGGTCAGTGGCGGCTCCTGGATATAATAATAAGTCAAGTGGCAGGATAAATAATACTCCCTGGATACTACTACTTCCTAGCAAATTCGTTATTTTATATTAAAAAAGCATCTAACAAACCCATTTATGTTTTAAATACAAGGCTTATTCTTCAATCATTTAAAGCTGCAAACTTATCACTGATATGGTCGTAATATTATAGTTCTTCACTTATAAGTTCATTTAATTGTCTATTTTCATTTGAAGTTTTGCAAAACCTGTAAGTCTGGTTTCCCGTCCTTGAATTACACAGATAAATTTAAACTTGTTAGGCAAGAAAAACATGATACTGAAGTGATACTTTCAACAAAACACAAATGGGCTCATAAAATAGAAATACTTTGATGAATTCAAATGTTCATAACATAAGAATCAAACACTGACATGGAAATAAAACTGTTAGCTCCATAAAAACTGCTTGATCAGTTGTATGCGTCCCCTTTCACAGCTCTGTGTTTTATATTCTTTTTTTATGTGACATAAACCATGTATTTATATCTACAAAACAAACTGGACATTTATTAATATCGAAATATGAATTACAAAATTTACAAAAATAACCAGCAAATTTAGGTGAAGCAATGTGTCACCTCGTGAGCCGCCACTGTGTAGGGTGATGTTGCATGAAATGTGTCCAATATTTCTGTTACTGCTTTCTTAAAATTAAAGGTATTTTGAAGTGGATTATCCACACAAAGTCTTGAAATAAGTTGTATGGCTGCAATTTAATAAAATTATGAAGAACAAATATTTTACTCATTTACTTTGTTATAAGCTGATTTTGTTTTGTTTGATTTATTACCTTTATTGGATATTATGCTAATTTCTCTTGAAGTTAAACAGAAGGACAAATATGGATTGAAAAAGATAGGTAAAAGTCAGCATAATATCCAAGTAAAGATAATATACTAAAACATACACATTTTAAAAAATTATAGGCAAATCGGCAGTGCTCGCCCAAATGAAAAGAAATTGTTCTGGAAAAAAGGAACAGATGGATGTCCAACAGGAAGAAACAGACTCAAAAGCAAATAATAATCATGCGGATATATTACTAAAACAAGCAATTCGAAGTCTAGAAGTCCCATCCGATGTAATATTGGGAAATCGGCTAGTTACTAATAATAAATCATGTACATTAATAGATGAAAAATTTTCTACAGTAAACTTACGTGATCTCGATTAGTAATTAATTGTTGTATAAGGTTAATTTATTAAGAGTGATTTATTAATATGACTAATTATTATTTGTATATATAAATTCCATATTCAAATAAATATTTAGTTTAAGATCAGTTTTTTTTTATGAAAACTTGTAGACAGCAGTTATAGTAATAAATTTTGAGTGTGGTACATTTTTTTGTCTATCTTTTGATTTACTTTTTAAAAGAATTTTTGGACGCTGGCTTTTTATCATGACTATATTTTTTTTCAAGTGGTAGTCATAGATATTTTTATTTTCCAGTATTAGATAGAATCTTGTTTCCAAAAAAGTAATTCTTTCATTGCAAGCAATTTTATTTTTGTTTTCTCTGTCATTGTGAACAATGCACCCTTCTAAGATCATGGTTAGAATTTTATAAAAAAAAATATAGTGGGTATGTATTTTTTATTTTTAACACAAATATAATGCAACATACACAAAGTGATATATTTTACACAGTCTAATTATACATCTAACCAAAATATAATTCTTTCTGATTTTAAAACGATATATTTTATAATTTACAAACTGTTATAAATTTACTTATGCATACTGAAATGTTAAAACGATAAAATAAATACAACTTTAAAAATCTTGTTGTAATAAAATGTAAATGAAACATTTCTAAATATATTTTATTATTAAAAAAATCGTGGACAATTTCAAATATCCTTAAATGCTTATCCAACACTTACAATGCCAGATGGACGGATCCTAATCTATTCAAAAGCATATAAGCATATTTATCCTATATTTAACATATTATGAATAAACATTTCAGGATATCTTATGAGCAATATGTTGCCCTAAAAGGACCATCGAATTTATATTCTAAATTGGTCCATGTGTATTATTTAAATAATGATCAATATATTTTTAAAAATAAATATACAAAAACTAATATAATATTCCTATACATATACATATATCGATTATTCTACAATGCACTCACTACTTGACATAACCATTAACTTTATGTTTTATATGATTTTTACACGTACACTTAAAACATGTTTAATAATTAAACTGCACATTTATGTTACTAAGAATACCTCAAAGGCAATATCTAATATATACATAAATATAATTCACAGTCTTATTAACAAGTTAAAAAATATGTTTTGAAAATAATAGTTGCTGTTTAGCAATAACAAAAAGTGTGTGTAGTTCTTGGTCACATGGCAGAATAATTTCTGTTCAAAAATATATATCATCTTACAAGTGATGGTGCAATAAAAACCAAGACATGTACTGTATTATTATTCGTCTTCCACTTATTATTCTGAAATGCCACAATTGAATTTGAGGCGTTCTTATTGATTATATACAATCCAATTCAGGAATGTCAGTTAAATTTCGTCTTTTAAATGAACTTAGCCCTGTCAATCACATCATCCCAGAATTGGAGGCTTATTCATAAAAACTACAGGCCAGTTTATACATTATTTATATAAAAAATTGTAAAGCTTACTTATATATATATATTTTTTTTTTATGAATAATGTATAATTATAATACTTTTTTTTACACATAACTACATTTTTTATACATTATTTGAAATGTGTGTATTATATATACCGACACATCATATTTATATTTACAATAGAAGTAAAATTATGTATCACTGAAATTTTAAATTTGCATTTTTCAAAATTACCTTTACAAGTATTTCAGGTTACACAAAACTAATTCTGGATTATACTAATTTTACTATATTTATACTATTTTAGTATCTACATCTATATAAATGCTTTATGGAATTTACAAGTAGAAATAAACAAAATTTCTATATAATCACAAATGTTCTTTGAAATCATATATTCAGTCTTCTACACACTTAAAGGGATTAGATCTTATTTATGTGACACATTACCAATATAAATATCGAGGTATACAGTGTTCCTCAATATCAGTTAAGGATGAAAATTTAATATTTACATTAAGTGCACACAAATCTATTTATATACCCATTCTATTTGTAACAAAAGAATACCTTTAAGACTGGTCTATAATAATAAAAATATTTGCTGTAACCTTTATCCAACCTATTTCTAATATCCAAACATGTATAAATTTAGTTTAGTGTCTATTTTAGCGGTTGAAGATATATTATAAAATAGATGTAACAAATTTAGTATCCAATGTAAGTATAAAATTAGATTCAGTATTGTATATTGTAAATATTAATTTTTGAAAACTATAAGGTTAATACAAAAATTTCACATATTTTCATACCAGTGTCATCTATTCTTGTAGTTATTTTAACCATATGTAAAGTAATTCCGGGTAAATGTGTGCCATACATATAAAAATATATTTATTTGGCTTTTTGAATGAGCAACATAAACTTTACACCACCACGGCACACATTTTAGGAACTTCACAAGACTATATGCTGCAGTATTACCTCAGATCTATAAAAATTCGATATTTACCATGAATTCCTTTTTGTCAGATGTTTTTAACTTCCAAATATATTGAGATTTACTTGGAAGGAACAAACCTTCTCGAATAGTCATTATTTTCTTAAACACATTTAATGCAAATGGATTTTTCAACACCTACACCTAATATACCCATTTTGTAACTTGAAATACTGGTAATTTTTTAGTTTTATGTCTGTTTATTGCTCAAACAATCCTTGGTAATAAGAGGAGCTTCTGTAATCAAACAAAAACGCATTTAAAAAATACATATAAAAGTAACTATTAATGAGGAGGGGACTGCAGAGTACAGTACGCAAGCTACAGCTTAGATGATTAAATATCTAGAACAATGTCAGCATATTAGGTTGATATAACAGCATATTACATTTATATATTGACAAACTAACAAACAAATCTACACACCACTTATCGACTTACATTAATGATCAATGAACGATATTCTTTTGATAAATGACTGAAGAAATGTAATGGAATAAAATAGAAAACACAAAGTATTGTTTCTCTAAGTCTGATACGTCCTAAAATGCTACTTTACTCTTGCCATAGCATTTGCCTACAGTTTCAAAAATATCGCTATTTTTCTCATTCACTTGTATTATTAATATAACTGCAGGCAAATGTGTTGGTACTTCAAATACAGGGCTTATAAGAGCATATCAACAAATGTGTAGATTAGCACCTCCCACCTATGACATAGAGCAGATATTTTGACAAAGGAACCACACATTGTGCGCTTTAAGCATTTTAAAGTGCAGACGTATCTGCTTCCATACCTTCTGGAGGTACTCGTATACAATCAGTAGATATTGATCCATTATTGATAGTTCCATTGGCCATTGCATATAAATCAGGAGTTACTTCTTGGATTTGTGGTTCAGGAGGATTGCAGAGACTTTGTACGCATAGGTGTAATTTCATGTAATCATCGCTTGAAATCCATATGCCTGGTCTCTTATTGTGGTATAACTTGGCATACATATATATATCCACCTTATTATCGTAAATTAAATGCTTCTTTAGGGTTGTTAACGCACAAAAGGTTGCGGCCTCTGTGCCACCAAACCTGCGAAAAATTAAATAAAATTTTCAATATTTACAGTTGACCCAAACTTTTAAGCTGCTTAAATAAGACAGTTACTCAACTAGTGATACATATTTAACACTTACCGATCAATAACAATTATAGGCCCATTTTGAATTTTCTGCATTTCTAAAACGAAGTTAGGTAGGTGGTACATTTCAGAAAGATTTGAAACTTGATGTGGCCAGTTATGGCAGTGAAGCATTTTGACTGGAATTTCGTAATCGTCTTGTACTGAACGCATCAGGAATTCACGTGTGTAATATGTCGAATTGCCATTTTCATGAGTTTGTTTGCAAGTGTATGTGTCTGTTTCAATAACTTCATTCCCTACTGGCCAAAAAACTTCGTATTCTGAATTATCTATAAAACTTATCATAACTATAAGTTGTGCGCTGTGGTCCCATATCATTTGCCAAAAATCTTGCACAGTATGTTTGAAGGGATGTTGGGTTATAATAAATTCACGAAGGCTATGGAATCCTTGAAGCCAACTGGCATTAATATAGTCAGATCCATCTTCACCAGGTTTAGGAGTTAAATGAACTCTTGAACTTTCTACGGGTAGAATTACGGCACATCTATTCTTTGGTTGATTTACTGGTTTGTTTGCCGAAACCAAGTTAAAATCTTTACATACAAAACTAGTTACTAACTGTAAAGAAAAAATGTATCAGGCTTGCATAAAATATTGACTATAGGAATTCTCCAGCAACTTACTCTAAACTGAACATCTAATGGTTTCCATAGTTCATTTTTATCTTCGTGATTAAGATTTTGTAAAACTGAAACATATCTAGGAAATTTTTCTCGAGAGATATTTGTTTCTCCGCATTCGATGGCTTCGACTAACGAATCATGTATAAAAATGTATTGTTCCTCGGTTTGGACTAAGAAATTTCGTTGGGCACGAATATGTTTTAAGAAACCAAATATATTTACTTCACCTCTAGAACGAATTTGTCTAATCATTGCATCTAATACTATGTATGTTCCAGTTCTGCCTACTCCAGCACTGCAAATAACAGAATATTTAAAATGTGAAGTATAGATGTGAAATTCTGATGTATGTTAGTATATTTACCTGCAATGAACAACAATAGGCCCCCCATCTGGAGGATTGGCGGCTGATGATTTTTTAACAAAATGTATAACTGGCAATGGATGATCTGGTGTACCATGGTCTGGCCAATTGGTATAATGGTACTGATACACTGTTTTTTCAGCTAACGCAGCCTTCTTCTTGTTTTTAATCTAAAAAATTGTGCACACTGGAAAATGTTTTCATAAATTTAGGATGTTACTTACATTTACTCTAAGGTGGCGAATTGATAGAGTTCTCACAGTATATGTAGCCATAATATCCTCTTTGACTAGTCTTACTTGAATAACGCCATAAGTCTCTGTACCTTCCTTTGGCCAATACATATCACATTTTCTCTGTAAATAATATATCCCTTTTACTTCACAAAACTGTTAATATTAAGTAACAAATACTTACTCTTCCTCTTTCTACCAAGTTAGTAATCATCACAATTATGGTAACTCTCTGTTCCCACACCATCCTCCAAAAACAGTCGAAAGTAGAAGGTAAAGGGCCCTGAGTACCAATATAAGCTTTGTTCACTTGAAATCCATCGATATAATTTGCATTAATGTAAGTTGATACTTTTTGACCAGGCATAGTGAGCAAATGGACACGAGAATGATCATCTGAAAATATAACTCGAGTAGTAAACTACTATTTCTGAACCACCCTTTTCATATTAATAAATGGATACTGTGACTCACATGCAATTATGTTGAGATATCTATTCTTAGGTTTGTTATCAGGATGTTGTGAATGTTCTGAACTATTGATTTCATTAACAGCATCATTTTGTATAGCTTCATACTCCTTGCTAAAACCTATATCACCATCTGCATGTAATTCTTGAACGTGTCTGGCAAAAAGCGCAACAGGAATTGGCCCATTGTGATCCGCGTCTGGTTCGGGAATGGTATTCCAATCTAAAGCAGCAGCTGAACACTGAGGATTGTCTAGATAATAATATGGAGCACGAAAACATTTCCTAAAACGAATTATCGTTCAACAATCTTAAATTCTAATTTCCTAAGTCTATCAATAAATTAACAGTTTCTTTAAATTAAATCCTGGTGATAAACAATACATGTGACCTTCACTACTAAATTTATAGTCGCTATAAATATTTGTTAGATAATAATATAAACAATAAATATTAATTCATTCAAATGTATTACCTTAATTTTATTACCTTGTACATGATTTGCTTCAACAATTAATTAATAAAGCTTTAAATATTGGAATAATTAAATTAATAAATTAGAAATTTCAGGGTCAGTTGATTGACTTTAATTAACTAAACCGTCAATTGGAAGCCTCCAAGTTAAAGTTACCTCTGTAATAAACTAAAAGTTGCAATGGATGACGGAAATTTAAATGTACATGTGTCTGTACATTAGAATCAATTTTCAGGTATTAGAAAACAAATACTTTTTTAATGTTCTTAGAATATAATTCTTTAAATTATACCTCCAAATTAAGAACCCTATTCCAGCCATCAGTAATGCTAAGCTTGCACAAAGGACGCCAGCTAAAATTCCAGCACCAAGTTCACTGGTTGTGTGAGAGATATAGTCGTGAGGATCTTCACAATTTTTGGAGATATATACACGCATGGGCTGAGACAATTCTCCCATAATCAATCGATTAGTACGATTACTTCTGGTTGAAGCTTGAATTTGTACATGATAATTGGCATTTGGTGTTATGTTTTTTACAATATACTATAAATAAAAATCAATTCAGTAACCGAACAACTATCACATGAAATATTTACTTACTGTTGTTTCTAAGTGATCTTTTGTGGTTGATATAGTAATATTATCATATAAATGGTTGCCTAAGTTGATGTATATGTAGTAATAGTCAATCGAATAAAAGAAACTTGTAGGTCGTTGCCAGTGTATATATATTGTTTCATTGGCCTGACATGATAAATTTAAGAGTTTTGGAGCACTCGGCCCACTAATATCGGTTGTAGCAACTACAGAATCGGACGAAGAGCCCTCATGTTTCTGAGTAAATGCTTTTACAAAAATTGTGTATTCTGTTGACGGTTCTGCAAAAAAAAATAAATTATATATATATATTTATTATACAGCACAATACTTATTGAGTATATTGTATTTCATTGCTATTCATATTGTTTCTTTATGAACCTTCTGTATGTAGGTGATATACAGAGCATTTTAAAGACAACACTCAACAAATTTTTTTTTTTTATCTCAGACGCTATTGAAGCTGTATGTATAAAATTTTGCTCACAAGGGTAATTTTTTCTCAAACTAATAAAAATTTGAAAATTTGTATCACCACAACTGACGCAGTCCAAAGTGCAGCGTGCATTGACTTACTTCGCGTTTTTGGTGCATCAGAAGAAAAAAATGTAATAAAAGAAAATCGTGCATTTTTAGTTGAGCACCTCCCCTGAATTCTACGTCACTGATTGTGATACAAATTACACACATATAGATATAATTATTTACTGCATGTTCTGTCTTATGTAAGCTGTCACTGAATTATTATTGCCAGTTCCAAAATTAACATAAGTCATAAACAATCAATTAGTCGCCATGTATGCAAACCACAGCATATAAACATAATAGGTGTTTTAACAGTTTAATAGCAATCTTTAATTGTATTGGGAATACTAGATTTTGTGTATTATATATATATTAGCTTTATCTATTATTTGCATTATTATTTATCATAGAATATAAGAAACAAATTGTAATAAAACGATATCATTAGTAATAATAATAAATGTTGAATTGAAAAATTGACAGGGAGACTTATATGCTGGTATAATATATGAGGGGATTTAGATGTAATGAGTAATGAATTAAAAAACACTTACTTAGTTTAGTCAAATTGTAGCGTACTACGGGTTCATCAAAAGGTATTTTGTCGGGTTGAACTTCAGTGAAATTATTGTTTATGTAATAAACTCTGTAACCTTCAATAACACCATTTTTTCTCTCTGGATTTGCCCATTGCAAATAAATGCTAACTGAAGTGTAGTCCAAAATTGTCAAATTTCTTGGTTTGGCAGGAACTGCAAAATCAGAAGTAGGTGTGTCAATGCCCTCAGAATCTTTATCACGGTAATCGTTTATGTCCGTAGTGGTATAGAAATCTGTAGATGATTCCTGGGTCGATATTAATCCGCAAAGAGCGACTAATATATAAACAAAAGCATGGCCCATCCTAACACAATAAAACAATCAATTAACGAAGTAGCGGATCGTTAGACTTGCTCGTATTAGTCATTTTCGTATATTTAATGAGAGGGACCGCATGCAAAACAATTAAACGGTTGATTAGCAAACTATATAAATCACATAATTGCGTTATTAATTCGAACTACACGCGAAATAAATGATATGTTTATCTAAAACACCACCCAGCGGCAACTATGACAGGAGCGCGCGGGGAGAGACGAAGAGCAGCCGTCAGACCGGGGCTAACTGACGGCTTCGGCCAGTGAGGGGGCGCTAGCGCATGTTCGTTGATCTGATCGCATTCAAAGTTTGAACTTCTGTGCTGGCGGCTTCAAATGTATTGAAGGACAATAGCCGACAAAATATGATTTAAATGCATTAAAGCGTAATGCAAAGTTTAAAATTGCTTTCCCACTATAACAAAAGTATCTCTATATAGTTGCTAATTTGTTAATGTTCTAGTTGTTTTAGCTAAATAACGTTTGATGCTATTCTCATTCCTTAAAAGTATTTGAAAATAAAAATGTTTTCCTTATTCAATCTTACGTGTATGCGTGTTAAATAAATACTATATTTATTTGAAGAGCAAAAAGTAAATATCATACTGGTGTATTCACAATAAAACACCGATATAACACATTTTAGAGAGATCAATGGATTCCGTAGCCCCCGGATTATGATTACTGAATTGACCAGATTGGCCTCGTATCGAGTGTGTTGAAGTCGTGCGTGTGAAGTTGGCCCACCAATGTTCGATTTTTGTTACAATTTTTATGGTGCTGGATTGTATATGAATAGTTCTGAAGTGCTCTATAAATTTAAACAATAGTTCTATGACGTTTATTGAAATTTTTTTTTAAATGGGGGGCCAACTTTACGCAGCCCCCCATTTATGAGTTTTGTCATATTTTTGACCGTTTTGAGATGTATTTCAATAGTTATACAGTTCTCTGTAATTTTTATTAATAGTTCTGTACTATAACAGTTTTAAAAACCATGATGTAGTTATTAAGTAAAATTATTTTGAAAAATACGTGTTCTTGTGAAAACAGCGGCGATATTGTATTGTATTCCAATAATTCTAGTATTCCATGCAAACCGCATCTATCTAGGTACTCTAGTTCCGGAGTTCTTGAATTAAAATAATATAAGGATTTTTCTTAGAGAATTCTGGCGAAAATAAGAACAGTTCTGCACTGTGCACCAATAGTTCTACTATTCCATGCAAACTGCATCGATCTAGGTCACAGCCTTCTTCATGTAACGTTAGATGAAGAAGGCTGTGTCTAGGTGCTGTAGTTCCAGAGTTATCGAATTTAATTGATAATACGATTTTTCAAAGATTTTGAAAAAGGGCGTTCTGGAGGAAATAAGAACAGTTCTGCATTGTGCACCAATAGTTCTACTATTCCATGCAAATCGCATCGATCTAGGTGCCTAGAGCACTTCCGGAGTTATCGAATTTACTTAATATAAATTATTTTTAAATTTTCTGCAACTTAATCGTTTGCAACAATTTAATACTGTCTGCAACTCTAACGATAGAATTTTGGATCTTTGTATATCTAATCTGGCATGTAATGTTTTTCGGGATAGTCAACCAATAATTAATGAAGACATTCATCATCCCGCCTTATCAGTGAATATTGCAATGAGTGTCATGGAAAAGTCGATATTTCCTACCAATATTTTTAATAAATCGTAATCGTAATTTTAAGAACGCAAAATTTCCGGAGTTATTGTATAATGCCTTACAACATATAAATTGGGAATTCTTAAATAATTTTACCGATGTTAACCTTGCATGTGATGCTTTTTATCAACAATTGTATGATTTGTTTGATCAATTTGTTCCTTCATATAAAAAATTTAAAAGGAGATTTCCATCTTGGTACACTACTGAACTTGGTACACTAGAAATATAAAGCTTAAAGCGAACTACCACAACAAGTATAAAAAAACTCGCGTTTATATCTTGAAGAGTTTAAACATTTGAGACGAATAATCAAACAACAATTAGCATGTGCATACAAACACTATTTGAAATATGTTCAGGAAAATCTTAACACTAATCCTAGAAACTTTTGGTCCTTTATTCAAACTAAAAAAGGGCAATACACGTATACCATTAGACATGTTTTTAGACGATAAGAATTTTGACAGTACCATTGATACTAATCGGGTTTGCTACATATTTTTCGAGTGTGTATACTGATAATCTCCCCTAACACTTTGAACAACTTTAACATTAACGTAGAGGGTTTTAACTTGAACCAGTTTACTAAAGCAGATATTCTTCACTCTTTGCATAAATTGAAGAATAAAATGACTAGTAGAGAGGATCAAGTTCCTAGTTTTATTATAAAGGATTGTGGTCAAACATTGTCGACACCTCTGCTTATTATTTTTAATCTGATATTGTCAACATCAACTTTTCCTAACGTTTGGAAGTTATCCAGGGTTTGTCCGATTCTGAAAAGTGGTACTTCATCTGGCATTAAGAATTATCGCCCCATTACAATGTCAAATTTTGCAAAGGTTTTTGAGATGCCGTTGTATACTTTCATTTACAATAACAATAAGCAATTAGTTTATTATGTATTATTATTATTTCCTAGTCTTTGTTATTTTTATATTTTTCTAAGATATTATTATTATTATTATTGTTATTATTATTATCTAAGGATATTTCAAATATTTTGAAAAAGGGAGTTCTGGCGAAAATAAGAACAGCATTGTGTACCAATAGTTCTGCTATTCTATGCAAACCGCATCGATCTAGGTGTTCTAGTTCCGGAGTTATCGAATTTAATTAATATAATGATTTTTCAAATATTTTGAAAAAGGGAATTCTGGCAAATATAAGAATAGTTCTGCATTGTGCACCAATAGTTTTACTATTCCATGCAAATCGCATCGATCTAGGTGCTCTAGTTCCGGAGATATGGAATTTGGAATTTAATTAATATAAGCATTTTTCAGTAGTTTTGAAAAAAGGGAATTCTGGCGAAAATAGCAACAATTCTGCATCGTGCGCCAATAGTTCTACTATTCTATGCAAATTGCATCGATCTAAGTGCTCTAGTTCTGGAGATATCGAATGTAATTAATTGATAAGAGCATTTTTAGAAATTTTAAATTAAAAAAAGTTAAAAAAAAATGTGCAAACCGCATCCTTAACGAATTCGAGGGATTATCAAAAAAGGAAGTTCTGGCTAAAACAAAAGTAGTACTCAATTGCGCATCAATATTCGAAAATATCGATGTTAATGAAAAAGTTAAAAAGTTCCAGCAAAAATGTTCGGAGCTCGGGCACAGAACTTTTATTTTTTTTATGTGCCTGTGTAATTAGACACAAAATATGAAACAAAAAATAAAAACAAAAATAGATGCGGATCAATATTTCAGTTTAAATTAAGTGCATTTAAACTATAGCAAAAAATACGTGGTTTATTAGCCATTTTTTAATGTGAGTTTTGAACATTGCAAAAGAATTTATTAGTTTTAAGTTATTTGGAACTTCATTATATATTTTAGGACTAAGCACTAAGGAAATGATTTATAAAAATCTGAAGAATTGCATCAGTTGCATTGTTCATTGAAAGTTAAAAAATATATATTATTTATTTATACCTAATTGTTTAATAAAAACCAAACCATTTCAATATCACGGTACATAATTTATACAGGAAGCGGTTATTTTTATATAAAAATACATAAATGTATACATTAATTTTTAATGCGTGGAACTTGTTTCTTTTAAGATGGATATCAAATTTCAAATTCATCCTCGACTTTATATTATGAAGTAAGGTAGAATACTGCTAAGGGGAATTTAAATATATAATTTCAGTCGACAGGTTATAAAATGTTTTCTACGAATGGATATACACGTGTGTATTTTTCAGAATAACAAAACGAACTATATGGGAATTTGGCGTACTTAAATGATTTTCTCAAAAATACACAATAGTGTAGATCATTACGCGTATTGCAATTCCCAGCACTATTGCAGTGATTGTGTACGTACATTCACGTCACCATATCATCTCACTTGATCTCACTGTTTCAAATCGATGATTTACTAAAGTAGGACTATCTCTGCCATCTATATGTTGCTTACCCAAACTCTTACATTGTACTGTCTAGAAAACTTGATAAAGATTCATAACAACTAATTGATTCACTCATTTATTCCTACAGTTTGAAACTGTCCACCCAACTATTAGTACGTTGATTGAAATATTTTCAGTCAACGATTAGTAACTCGTTCTCAACGAATATTTCTACAGTTTCAAACCGTTTGCAGCTGTTACAGAAACAAGCCTGATGTAGCGAGTCAACCAGTCAAACTTGGAAATGGAGATAATAGAGGGCAATACTCTTTAACTCTTAGAATTCGATTCACCCTTGTCCATATCTAATAGATGAGGATGACTAGACTTGAAAGAGCATTTACCTAAAATACTGAAATTATTTTTTTTTAATATTGTCTTGCTTACCGAACAAATTTAATACCAATCAAAAGTACAAAACATAAAGAACATGTAAAAGTTAGGTTGCTCTCCTTTCTGGTTAATATTACCGGGTTGCTCGATAAAAAAAGATTGAAATATACAGGGGGTAACAAAAAAGCAGGTCATCTCATTAATTGCATATTTTTGACAACAAATTATGGCGATTTAACCCTAATTACCTGTACATAAAAATGCTTACCTTAAAAGATACAGGGTGTGGAACTTTTAAAAATGTTTTTCGCAATAAATGTTTCAATTTTTTACGTTTGAAATTTATCACAGATCCTTGCGGTTAACAAAATCCTCAAGGATATTATTGTAAACGACGCCTAAAAAGCAAGCGTAGAAACTGAGGGGGTACTTTGCTCCTCCAATTTCTGTGGGTAATTTCTCTCAATATCATAGCGTAGGTATTAATCTAAAAATTTATATCACACCGATTTTCAAATCTCTACTTTTTAGGCAACCAATAGCAAAGATCTAAAGAGTTCAAACCGGACTCAGTGGACGTTTTAAACACGGTTTAAACAGCGACGTGTGTGACGTCACTGTTTCAACGCAAAAAAATAATGTTTTGAACCGGGTTGAACACATTTTGTCGCAAAAAAAACAGCTCAGAAAATGAAGGGAGGGGAACTATAATGTTCAGAACTAGTTCCCCATATTTTGCAATAGTCAAAAGTCGTTTAAACTTAAAATTTCCGGTATTAGAATTTTTCTCAGCTCAGAACTAGTTTTGCATATTTTTTATCGTGTATAACATTTAAGTTCCTTTTGCAGCCAACTGAGTACGAATTACATATGATGTGAGTATACTCTTAAAATGTAAATAATTTGAAATAAATTTCATTTAAAAATGTAACACTTACATTATGAGCCTATATACTTTATTAAATACTTGTAATATACATTGCTTAGTAAAATCATAATGCATGTAACGTCACATATAAAAATAATGTTTTCTTGCAAAAGTGAAGTACAGAAGCAGCTATTGTCAAGGATGTGACCCAGCTAGTCAGTCCTTATACTCCCTATATAAACCTTGAGTCAGTCCAAACGGTCCAAGTCAGTCTCACGAGGGCTCACGTAGGGATCATCGGAGGATAGAGCATCCAATTTTTTCTGCGAGTGGTTCAAGAACCGCTAACCTCGCAAATCTATATGCACCTTAATTTTATTCGGGTATCTTAGATGAAAAATTAACATCACAGCAAAAACATGTATTATGTAGGTATATTCCGCTGGATGCTTGTTTAGATATTAATTTATTCCAATTATGTATATTATGTCAATAACGCACTTGTGAGTTGAGAGAGAACCGAATAAATCCCTTGTTTGCGTTATATTATAATTTTATCAATTTCATGTACCATCAGGTAGGTATATATTTAATGCTGTTAATGAAGGTTTAAAGATTA
This sequence comes from Monochamus saltuarius, assembly GCA_025584915.1. Classification (NCBI taxonomy): domain Eukaryota; kingdom Metazoa; phylum Arthropoda; class Insecta; order Coleoptera; family Cerambycidae; genus Monochamus; species Monochamus saltuarius. Next base: position 16,970,027 of record CM046730.1, on the reverse strand, counting down.
GTGTTCCCATTCCCAATAATGTTGATAAAGCAAACATGCTTTATTATTTCAACCAATATCAGCTCAAAGCAGACATGTATAACGGTGTGAAACTGACAGCCAAAAGTTAGCAGCTAAATCGGCGGAAATGCCCGAATAAACATAGGCGTTCGTCAATTCCGGACACTATAAGAATAATAATTATTACTATTATAGTCTACCATTACATGACAGAAATACACCTGAAATGTACTGAGACATTATCAAAGGGTTGTTTTCCCTAAGTATTACATATTCGTCAGTAAACTACTCATGCCATCAAATTCAATATTAGATATAATTTTTTGCACTAATTGAATTGACTAGTATACAACGTATACGTTAAAAATAATATCTACGTTGTTGGGGATAATAGCCGAACTACCACGAAACTTCTGTAGCGCCAGTCAATTTGGCCCTATATATCATTCAAGTGGTTAAAGAGATATACTATACTAAAATTTGAGCTTGACAAGGTGTGTCGTTTAGACAAATAATATCTACGTTGCTGGGGATGATAGCCGAACTACCCCGAAACTTTTGCAGCGCCAGTCAATTTGGCCCTACATATCATTCCAGTAGTTAAATAGATATGCTATACTAAAATTTTACCTTAACAGGGTGTGGCGTTTAGATAAAAATAATATCTACGTTGTTGGGGATGATAGCTGAACTACCCCGAAACTTCTGTAGCGCTAGTCAATTTGGGCCTATATATCATTCAAGTAGTTAAAGATGTATGCTATACTAAAATTTGAGCTTGACAGGGTGTGTCGTTTAGACAAAATTAATATCTACATTTTTGGGGGTGATAGTCGTACCTACTACCCCGAAACTTTTGTGGCGCCAGTCAAATTGGCCGTACACATAATTCAATTAGTGCAAAAAATTATATCTAATTTTCAATCTGATGGCATGAGTAGTTTACCGACGAATATGTAATACTTGAATTAGGGAAAACAACCCTTTGAAAATGTCTCAGTACATTTCAAGAGTAATTCTGTCATGTAATGGTAGACTATAATAGTAATATTTATTTTTCTTATAGTGTCCGGAATTGACGAACGCCTATGTTCATTCGGGCATTTCTGCCGATTTAGCTGCTAACTTTTGGCTGCTAGTTTCACACCGATGACATGTATTCGGTTTACCCTGAAATGGGATTACATTATTATCGACAATTTAATCTGTTAAATGTTTTCTTGTAAAAGAGAAATGAGAACCGACTTAATTATCTTCACGCCTTTGCATTTTTTATTAATTATTTAATAATAACCTTAAACAAGGATAATAAATTGCCTTTATATTGACCCAAATATTTAGGTACGTAGTCGTAGAGTTGGTTGGCTGTGTTCTTCTCTCAAGCATGTATGGCTTATTTAGTATACATATATATTGTATTTAGGAGTAAGAGTTTATACAGTATGCGCCAAAAGTATGGAATAAATTCAATAAAAACGAAACAATTATTTTTTGGGAAAAATCCTCGAACAGGTGAATTTTTAATTTAAAAAATACATATTTTAGCGTAAAATGCGATTTTCAAATGGCCTTTGTTTTCGAGTAATGACGTCATCGATTTTTTTTTATGGCAACACCATATTTTTTCCTTGATTCTGAAAGATCGTTTAATTCTCTATCAGACAGTACTAAAATTTTGCCCTCTTACATAGGAAAGTTTTCGAGTAAAGGACGATTGAATGTTAGAAAACGTTAATTTTATTCATAAAAAAGTAACAGTTCTGAGGTATGTAAAATAAAATACAATTGATTAAATTTTATACTTAAATTAAATGTTCGAATTGCCATCCACCAACTTCTTGACAATGCGCAAGTCTGTGAAGACATTCTTCTTGCACATTATGAATGATTTCTGGGGTAACTCTGCGTATTTCATCCCGAATGCGATTTTGAAGTTCTTCTAAATTACGTGGTTTATTAATGTACACTTTTGACTTCAAGTATCCCCATAAAATATAGTCAAGAGGTGTGAGATCTGGCGATCTTGCAGGCCATTCTATCGGTCCGCGTCTGCCGATCCACCTCCCAGGAAAACAGTTGTCCAAAAAATCTTGTACAGGGCGCGCATAGTGCGGAGGTGCACCGTCTTGCTAAAACCATATGGTATCGTCAGGAATGTCAGGGTCATTATCCTTAGGAAAAATTACTGCAAGGGCTGGAACAAGGTCACTTTCTAGAAACTCTAAATATCTTTGTCCTGTAAGGGTTCCTTCAAAGAAGAAAGGCCCTACTATTCTGTCGTCAACTATTCCAGCTCACACATTTAATTTCTGAGGGTGTTGGGTATGTGCCTCTGCCATCCAATGAGGATTTTCTCGACTCTAATATCTGCAAGTTTGACGGTTTACTGTATCATTCAGACAAAATGTGGCCTCATCTGAAAAAAGTATTTGCCGGTGTAAATTTCTATTTCCTTGACATAAATCCATTAGAATTTCGCAAAAGTGTAAGCGGCGATCGGGATCATCTTCATTGAGTTCCTGCACAAGTTGAATTTTGTAGGGATGATATTTTTCCTTCCTTAAGATACGTAGAGCACTGATGTGCTCTGACTAGTGTCATTGTTTAATGCAACCAATCGTGAAGAATTATGAGGATTATCCACCATACTTATCAAAATGTTCTGTTTCTGATTTTCATTAATGCTTGGACGTCCAGGTTTTGGAATATTTACAACATTGCCAGTTTCTCTAAATTTAGACTCTACTTTACTGACTGTTGATTGGCTGATAGGGCGATCTGGATATTTTTCATTAAATAAATCGCAAACTTCCTGCTGAGTTCTAGTCATATTCCCGCATCCGATAAGAATTAAAATTTCAATTCTTTGACTAACAGTTAAATGTGCCATAATACTTTAAATTGAATAATAATTTCTATGTCGCTTACAATACTTATTAGAAAATCGGTGTGACAATGACACTTTGCAAAGATTTTCACCTACGTGATCCATAAAAGAACTATGGAATTCGAAAAACTAAACTTGATAACGTTTTTGCTTTATTTTAATTGATTTACGTTTTCTAACATTCAATCGTCATTTACTCGAAAACTTTCCTATTCAAGAGGGCAAAATTTTAGTACTGTCTGATAGAGAATTAAACGATCTTTCAGAATCAAGGAAAAAATATGGTGTTGCCATTTAAAAAAAATCGATGACGTCATTACTCGAAAACAAATGACATTTGAAAATCTCATTTTACGCTAAAATATGTATTTTTTAAATTAAAAATCGACCTGTTCGAGGATTTTTCCCAAAAAATAATTGTTTCGTTTTTATTGAATTTATTCCATACTTTTGGCGCATACTGTATATTAAGCAGTTGTGGAGATGCGTAAATGAAAAGGAAAAATGAAATACAGAGAAAAACTGATGAAAAAGCAATAACTTTTCCTAACCCAGTAGAAGTCCAACACGTAATGTTTGAACGTACGGTTTATGATTACACAAAGCCGTATCCAAAACAGAATTGTTGTCAGTTATGCCGTAAAATACACACAAATGTATGTACAATTTTTTTCACAAACAGCAAATATACTATACTACCATTTTTAATTCGTTTATAGTCAGATGAATTGTTATTTATTCTTACTTTTAATTAAATCGTTTACAATTAAAAACTATCAACGTACTGGTCGTTTTAAAGTCGATGTGGTTCCTGCGGGTTTTAGAAGCCATCGTCGTAAATTTAAATTTTACAGCGAAGCGACGGAACGGAGGTAGTACCTAGTTCAATAAGTTGCCTGGGACAGGAATATCGAGATATTTTCCTTGAGTTTGCTTCAACTTAATTTTTATGTTTAAATAGTTCTCATTCCTTTAAAATTGACCAATGAATTTATTGAATTTAATTTCACAGGGAAAACACCTAATCAAATTGTATTTTCATTTTAAAAATACTTGAAAACGAGGATTAGATTACAAGGGCGCGAACAATTCTCGCATTTTGAGGAAGTTGATTAGTTTTCTTGCGATAGCGTGAATACATATGAAACAAAAATGTAAGTGGATTATACTTCCAACAATTTACATGCATTCTATATAGAAAGTATTCATGTTCCGATTTTCATTTTTACGTGCTGAAGTTCAAAATTATGACCTTGAATATACACTAGAAGTTCGAATAATATAATATGAAATGAATCGGAATGCTTTCATGCAGACTTCCCTGTCATCGCAACCAGTTCCTTTAGGAAATGTGCTTTTGTCGTATTCTCGAAAGATATGGGGGTAGAAAGTTCCACTTTATTTTCTCCATTTCAACCTAGTTTTAACTGAATTCGCTGTAATAATAAATGTAGTTTAAAGTAGTTATTTATGAGCAGGTTTTTTTTCTCAAGAAAGCCTTCACAAAAAAATAATGACATTTTTTATACCTTTATATTCCTTTTACCTCGCTGCTTTACCTTAGAAATGCATTTTTTTTTCTATCAAATAAATTTACCTTTGACCTTTACATGGCTTCTAAATCTAATTGACTACTTGAGCCAATACGGGAAAAGTATGGCCCTTTCTTTTTTAATATGAATGGAGATTTATATGGTTGCAATTCTGGACAATTTGGCAGTTGCAGGAATCCACTCCCACTCCGCTTTAGTCTGATGCTTGTTCCATCCACAGAGTTAACCTCAGGAGTATCTAGATACATTATCTAATTGGAAAATAGTGGGCAAGGGACCATTTCCTGGTCAATCATATCTCTAGATTTCATACCGAACGATTTTTCCTCTCGGGATATTTCAGATATATGCTGGCCGGGCGCGTAGAGAGAATAGAAGAGATTAGAGTACTGTATCGTGAAAATCAGGATCGAACTAGATGTAAAGGCTTATTTTATGACGATTAGATCATATATTTTTCCAGTAAAAATTAAAAACAAGAAATGTATGCTATAATAGGCACTAATTATGCTTTTATGCATATCCCGTTCGAACTTTCGAGTTTTCAACTGTGTTACAGTGAGGGACAGAATTTTCTTCGAAATTTCGATGATGGAATATCTATAGAATATAGCAAATTAAATTTACTATATACATACATTATTTGTGCATTACTCCTTGTGATTAATATTAAAATAAAACTTTAATTGACAAGTTAAAAAAGTATTCCAGGGTATTTTTGATTCAAAAGTAGACGATATAAGAATATATGAAAGTATGATAGCCCTGCTCTTTATGAAAGACATTTGAATGCTTAAAACGAATTTTATTTATGATTTCTATTCCACCAGGAGATTTACATTGCATGTGGAGTATATTTAAATCAATTCCAGAAAATCTATGGGTCACCTGTCTAATCTAATTAAATTTCATCGTTTTTCAATAAATCACCCTGTATGGTTGGTCGTTTCAAACAACCCATACCTATAATTCCACAACGCTGCCTGTTCCTTATTGTACTAACAGCATCATTGTTAAGCCATTTTGGCTAACCCTATCCACAACTTCCTACAAACAAACAGTGGCCCCTCGAAACCATGCTGTCCTTTCAAGTTCAGCTTGTTAAAGATTCTTTACAGAACTACAATAAGCGATAAAACTAAATCAACTGAAATATTTTTGTAACAAGTGACAAAGAATAATTTAGGGTTGTTTATTACTCAAACTTTGTACTCTGTATAGCATTGTTTTCGAGATATTTTAACTTTATTTCACCTCATCGCTTTTGAACGCTATGCTTAAATTCTAATGCTCTAAAATCTAATTGAAGTAGGAAACGATAATAACTTCTTTTTAGTACAAATTCATACCTACAGATTAATTGATACGATTCTTTTTTAATATGTATGTCTATGTAGTATGTTTGTATGCATGTAGTAATTTGTTCGTTCAGTCAGTTTGAATTTAAAACTTCTATAGTAGTTCTATAGTAATATAACTTCTGTATAGGTACATATACACTACTATTAACGTCTAATATGTAGTTATTTATTGTATGACATAATACAAAAACTAATTAATAATAAATAAATAACCTCCCCTATGACCGCCGGACGTTTTAATTGCGATTGAGCGATGAATACAGTTACTATACCACACGGCTTTAAACTTTGAATTCACGCCGACATTGAATATTAAATTTACTCACCGCCTTCATCTGTCATTATTAGTACTGTAGTGTTGGGTCCAAGTCCTTCGGGGTTAAATACCTGGACAGTGACGTAGTATTGAGTCCATGGCTCTAATTGCGTTAGAATGTGGTTCTGGAACAATATAATACATGTTACTAGCAATGCAATACCTTCACAACCGCATACATTAAGTATATCTCATAGACATATCAATATAGTTGCAATATTATTTGAAATAAGTGTTGCAGTTAACTTAGATTGTAAGTAAATACGATATATCAATACCTACTAAATAAAAGCTGAAGTATTCTTAAAAAAAACTTTGAAATGTACCCTCCCGAACTTTTAAGATATATAAAATAGAGCCACACCTCATGTCCTAATTCTGTATTCTGAATTATTACTTGCGAACTTCACATATACAGAAACTTGGACCTTCGAAAAAGTCAATATATCATTTCGCTTGCTTTTACAGACGTGAATCTTACATTAAATGACACATTTTGATTAAGTAGGCTTAGAATTCGTTTGACTTTCTTTAACATAATGATAAATTACCATATATCGCTTGTTTTTCAGTAGGTAAATAAAAAAATTACGTAAAATCGAATATTGTATTGGAGGTTTTCACTATTTTGTCAATTGACTTTCTTTTCTGGGACACTTCAAATTCTGGTTTCTTTGATAGCTTAGTGATTTAAGTTTATGTTTATTTAAATACCTGGAAGTGTTTCAATACATTTCTGCATGTTTGTCGTCACCAATTTGCCATACCTCTTAGAAGTTTGCTAAGTATATTTAGAGAGATAAATTGTATTCATGCTGTGGTAAGGTTTACTGCCCATTGAGCTTAAACTTGGTTTTGGGTTAGAGCAGTTCTCCTTCTAAACAAACAGTAAAGTTACTCGCTTTACGCTAAATTTCTCTATACGAGTAGTGTATTATTCTTTTTTGTCCACTGAAAGTTAAGTTATATAAAACTTATTGTCAGTGTAAATGCATATTCATTTAAGTTTAGATACACCGACACCAAAAAGTTTTACATTTAAACAAATCTTGAGCTAAAACATTGTTGTTTTATTTCACGGAACTGTAGCATAGTAAAATACTAGATATTACAAAAGAATAATTAATAGAATTTATATTTGGATAGATTTTGTTACAGAGAATGAGACACCAACAATGGAAAATGTCTTCCATTTTCCAGTTTTTTGTATTTGATTTAGTAACAATAATATCATGTTTGCTAGTTGTCTCTTATACGAATAATCTATATTTATCTAGGGAGAATAATATTGCAATATTTTTTTGTCTACTGAAAGTTAAATTATTTAAAATCTATTGTCAGTGCAAATTCAGTTGGATGCACCGATACGAAAAATGTTTCGTATCTAAACAAACAGCTGAGCTGAGCATTGAAAAATATTGTTATTTCATGGAATTGTAGCAATTATTTAATTATAAAAATACTATCAAGTTATTGCAAATAATAATCATGAAAACAATTTCTATATAGTGTTAAATAAGATATAAAAAGTTGGAGATTTTCTGTTAATTGAAGCTCTGGAAAGTGTACTTAAAAATAATTAAGTTTAATCTACGAACTCAGTTTAATATCTTCCGTAAGTTTTAGTTGACAAACTTTGTTTCAGGCCCCGAGATTTGTAAAAATCAGGTGTTATCTATTATAAAAATGCCTCTCGCAGAAACAGATAGGAGAAATAGCAAGCAAACTTTCTGTCAATAAATTTTTAACTTTAGTGGTAAAAGTCAAAGATTCATTCCATGTATGTAATACATTCAAATAAGGTGTAAAGTAAAACGTATAAAAATATTTTATTTTTATTCCTCGTGGAATTGGAAAAGAAATCCAAAATTTTTAGGAGTTTAATTTTGATCAGCCCGTGTACAAATAAACCTTCAAGTAGACAAATTTTTCAAATGTCGGGATATAAAGGCGGAAACGTACCTGGATAAAACCGAATGAGTAAAAAAGACAAAGCAGATACGTGATTAGAAAATAAAGAAGTAAGGGTACAGTAAAACGTTCAACATTTATGAGTTTATCTAAATAGTAAAATGTATTTTTTGTGAATCGTTCGGCTCAAATAACTAAGCTATATCGTAAGAGGGGTAATAATGAATTTTCTTTGTTTAAAGTCACCATAGTTTCGTGTATTTGTTGTGGGAGTGTGGGATAGAAACTTATTTCTCTTTCAGTCCGCTACGCGACATTGTATGATACATATGAAATAGACGGTAGATTAACTTAGAACGGATCCTTCGGAATGTAGTAAACTCGTGGATTCGCGATTTTCCGGAGTTGCGATTTAATGGCTCAGAACTCTATTGTGTCAGTTGTAAGAAACTATTGCGTGGAAAGTTAAATATAGTTAGATAAGAAACTCTCAGGATCTTATAAAATTAGTCTATCAGTTACATAATAGTAATACACCTCATATTTCACGCACAAATAGTTCTGATAAAGGGTGCAGTAGTATACTTATTACAGCAGCTTGGATATAATTTTTTATTTCAGTTTCTGCAATATCGCGTGCTCGAATCAAGAATCAGTGATATTCAAAAAAAATTAACTACCCCATGTTGAATACCATTGTCCTATTTCGCCCCCAGTTTCGTGTTCTGCTGCGTTTGTTTACCGGAAGTTCTGCCCTGATATGACCGCAGCTGAAGCAGATAAGATGGGGTTAATTCTGGATAAATATATTCGTACGTTTGAGGCGGTTTTATGTTTGCCTTATTTCCTATTTTAGTTGCTTTTAGAACCACCGTACCTTTATCTATTTTAAACTCGCACGTTTACAGACGACATTTTTCTTGCCGTGTCGTTGTATCGCCCTGTATATCCGTTGCTAAGAGATATAGGGTTATACACAAAGAATAATTTTTTCGTGTTGGTGCTCAAGTTTTATCTGAATTAGTGTTAATGTTTTTAGAGCGATGTAGTGCAACTTTGTAACAACGTTACATATTTTAGTGTAATTGTTCCCCAGGCATCGACCCGAAATCCCGACCAACACGTATATGATTATGGCGTGCTTAAGTGGCCCTCAAGGAGCTATTGATAATTCACCTTAGGAAAATTATAACTAATGGATGTATGATTTAACAAAGATGTACAATTGCATTTAATTAAACTTTGTTTGTATAAGCAGTTTTGAAATGACTCTTAGTTAATTAATTTAGTACAATTTTACATTTGATGTGGAAAATGTGGATAAAGTATGTTTACATTAAGTGTTTATTAAGTAATTTAGTACATCTTTGTCGCTCACCTCATCCTTTAATTAGTGTAAACTGTTGGATATTGTAATTCTAAAAATAAATAAAAATAAAAATTCTGAAAAAATTCTCTTAGTTTAATTCAAAGACGCACGTGAACTCATTTTCAAAATAAAGAAGGCACAGCTTGAAAAGTACTTTAATTTTCTTCAACAATTTGACATGAAGTTAATTCCCATGCTTCCATGTGAGATAGAAAAATATTTTTTTGTGGCTTTCTAACTCCCCTAATTTTGAGTTTTCGAAAATATGTCATAGCATTGTGGCATTAGTTTTTTTTTGTACAATGACTACAGGGATATTGACGCATCATTTCCTAACACCATGTACAATATTTGAAAATAAATATTGTGCAAAAGACGAATCCTTTGCAAGTTTTTGAAATAGTTGTACTAACAATTATTGCATTTTCTGTTTTAATAAATGTATGTGCATATAAAAACCGTAAAGAACTTTTTTATAACTCCCAAGTGCCTGGCGTAACGCACGAAACAAGAGATGCTGGCATCATATTCCAGGAAAATAGAATTGTGTTTATGGACACACCTGTTACGGCACGACTACTGAAAATAAGATTTCTCACGGATTGTCCTTAAATTTTAATATACAGTAACGTCGAAACAAATAAACATAAACTTAACTTGATAAAAATAATTAAAGTTATTATTAAACGTTAAATGGACTTCTGGCATTTTCAGTTATTTTTTCGTTAAAATGAATGTTAGGATTAGGGACACCCTGTATAGAAAACGATTCAATTTTGTTACAGGTTGAAATTAATGTAAATTCTATTAGCGCTGAAAGTGAGGGATATATTTCACAGTGTTTTTGGCGAAACGTGAATATGGAAGAAATTTATTAATTAAATTAGAAATGAATCTGAAGTGAGAAACGAAAATCAGATTCCGATTAATCAATAAAATTTAGTACAAAAGATTGTTGCTGAGATACTATTCACGTAAATTTTCCAATTATCGTCGTAGCTAATAGATGCATATTTTCCTTTTAATTTACTTAATAGGAACATAATTAATATTCCTGCACAAATTGGTTCCGTTCCCGTCGACCAGGTTCGTTGACGGCAATTATGAACAGATCAGATATGCAGACACCGCCGTATTCAATTTTCTATATGAATCCATATAGAAAAAAGGAAAAGCTAAATATTAATAAATTGAAAGATGTGTTATATTTCAGTCAGTATTGTTTGTAATGAAACATTTTGCAACGAACATTAATACAAAAAGTAATATATTGGTACTCACTGTGACTGTAGGATCTCGTAAATAAATTTCCTTGTTATCTTCAGGGTTGGTTCTTGGTTTATAGGAAATGCGGTAACCTAAAAATTCTCCAAATATCGTATCTGGTGGGGGAGCAAGCCAACTGAAGTAAACGGAGCTCGACGACACATTTTTAGCATTCGTGACGATTACATGGCCCGCTGGAACTAAAAAAGATAACTTATTACTTTATTTATTTATGTTCGATGTCATTGTTTCATGTCTGCGTGATGTGTGTAATGTGACGCACCCTGTAACTGCTCTTAATTAACGTAGATAGTAGATGCTTATAAACTGTTTATTATATAATTATTGTTATCATCCTTGTCTGGTTCTAACAAAATCTTACACGTTAGTTATAACATTTTAATTAATAAAAGTTCAATCATTTTTTATAAATACTTCGGCAAGTCCGTCTCTGTATCTCGTTAAATGTTGGTCAGTTATGTGTATTTCAGGAATTATGTATTTACGCGGTTTGTAATATAAACGAAGTTTTGTTGACTTAAAATATGACGAATTATCAAAATTTTCATGTACAACATATTTACAAACAATTACTTCTGTAAGCAAAATAAAAAGTTGATTGGCAATCAGTGCAGATGTAGGGTAGATGAGTATTATATAAATGATGATGTTTGTATATTCCAGATAATGTACACTAGCGATACCAGCATTATTTTATATTACTATTATGCTGAAAATCCTGGGTTAGTAATATTCCTTTCTCAATTTGCAAGGATTTAGAAAATCTAGATTTACGAGGCTTTCAATTTCGCATAAAACTATTTATATTTATAATATCCTACTACTGTCGATTTATCGCGAAAACGACTCTATATTTTATACCTTTAATAAAGGATGCATGATCTGACACCCAACTATTATCGGAAGTGTTAATAGAAATGATTAAAAAAAACAAATGACTAACTTTAAAAAGGACTTGCAGAGGAAAGGAAAATATTTAACATCAAAATGGGACCATTTCTAGAATACGTGCTTTTCTCGCAATAAAATGCAAATGCAAACATCCCCTTCAGCATTTGGAAGTAAAACAAGGGTTTTATGGTGAGTTATAGAAAAGTCGATGTTTTCGCTATAATTGATTTTGTTTTTACGTCGAAGAAGTTAAGTCCGATCCAATTTGTTAAAAATGTTAGCTTCTCCATCTCATACTCTACCTTACCGCATATAAAGTCCTTCGAAAACATTCCTCTGAAATATCTGGAAAACAGCTCAAAACAAATTAAATTAGCGAATAATACGCGTTATAGCTGACTGTATTTTATTTCTTTTATTCAATTTGTTCACGCATCTGTTACTTGATTTAAATGGCTTTGGAATTGTTCGCGAACAGATGATTTTACTCTATACGCTCCTTAAGGTGCATATTAATCAGAAATTAGAAAAATCGAACCAAGAACCTAGTAAACAAATCCATTAAAACTATTAACATAACAAAAACTTAATGACCAAAACTATCTAAATTAATATCTGTTTGTCTCTCCGAGTTCTAGTTACTGCCTAACGCTATGGCATTCATTCAGCAACATTGTCATTTATCATTAATTCTCCTAGAAATGTGTCCCATTCTGGTTGAAAGACAATTACCGGATCCTTAATATTGTTCGGAATTTCAGTTCCACGTAAGACGCATAATTGTAATTTAAGCCTACTTAATCATCTACTACAATAATTTTAATTAACGAGGTGCAATTATACCTTAAAAATATAATACGCAGAGTACGCTATACTGCCCAAAAACTTGAAAATTCATAACATAAAGAAATTATTTATCGTTGTATAGTACCCGTCGTGGAATAAAGGTATAACTAAAAAAATGTAAATTTCAAGTTAGCAACAGAGTATAGAATTGTGGATGTAGTCTATTTTGTATGTAGAATCATGTATGACAAGTTTGTATTTTTTGCCTTGTTCCTCTTTTTAAAGTGTTGGTTTTGAACCTATAATTTGTACCAAGGTATCAAAGGTTTAGATGACTGATATTTATACTGTCTATATTTGTATAAACCATCAAACACGAACCTGTGTCAAATGTTGATGAAATATACGTGAAAATTTACATCCAAAATTTGATTTTCTAAAATAATTATCTTGCACGACCTGTATCTCAAAAATGGATTTTATACGACATACGTTTATTAAGCAAACCTCACTTATTTTTCATCGTTTTCTCAGCCATGCCTTTTTTTAACACCTTGTATATATCTTTTGCGGAATGTACATTAACCGTATTTTATGAAAAACTGAAACAACTAAAATTAGTATTCTAAGAGTACAGCCAAGTTTTCATTTTGTTTTATCAACTTTGGCTATTAATCAACGTAAACAATTTGAATTAGATATTGGAAATGCGCAACAGATGGCTTTGTACATTGTTCTTTTCGAACGAAAAACTCGACTGTTTTTACTATAAATTAACTTTAATGATCAGTGTCAAAGTAAATCAATAAATATAACAACGTTAATTTTAAACTATGACACTACTGTCCTAGGCAAATGTATTAATTTTCTATGTCCATGATTATTTATGTTATACATTAATTAAATTCCATATTGAAAAAAATATTGCTGTAAGAAAGATGAAGATTTAATTTATGTTTTGAAATTGGGTCACTCACCCTTACTAGTTGGGATACAACATATAAGACTCAGTCAAGTGTGAAACTCCAACATAACTTTTTCCTTATAATACTAGCTCCCTATTTTTGGGTGCAGGTGACGATTATTTCTGTCTTTGACATGTAGTATTTCACGTGCTATAGACAGAAACGTTACTTGAAGGATGACGTATTTTTTTGTATAATATCTTAGTAGTCGTTTAAATAACGTTATTGCATACCATGGTTTTAGTATTATTATTGTTTCTATAACGTGTAATGTTCTATCGATAATTAAATACGTTAAAAACTAAGCCAAAATACACGTTTTTTATATATTCAGTTAAATATGTATCTAAATGATGGAAAAATTCCCATGGATAAGGCCCTTGTCAAAAGATCATTGAAGAAGGAGTTAGACAGGAGTCTTCCACCAACTCCTGACGCTACTGTCATCAGGGTTGTCTGCGAAGACAAAATAAGCGGCTGTGGTTAACATATGTAGTGGGAAGGCCTTGGGAGGGCAGTGTCCTTGCCGTGGTGCACTCTGACCAGCTGCCAAGGCTGACGAAGGCCACTCTCTGGATCCCCGTGGAAGCCGAAAGCGACCTCGAGGAGAAGGAGGTAGTAATTCGTCGCCTGGCATGTCAGAACCCCACGGTGAGTGTGAACAGGTGGTACCTGTTAAACCACGTGGTTACTGCCGACCCGCGTGACTATCTACTCATTTTCGGTGTTGGAGACGACGATTTAAGGAACCTCGAGACAAGGTCGATGAAGATGTACTACGTCTCTCAATTCCTTGTTCTCATGTGAATGCAGCTGCCTCCTCAACTCCTCCATCCCTGGCGCAGGAAGCAGAGAAGGTTAGAAAGGATAAGGACAGCCACCGTAATGTTTCAAAATGGTTGGTGATATCAAGGCGTTATGCCGCAGTCTTGATGTGGAGCAGGATACACTTGCACTAATACAGGAATCCTGGATAGTCAAATCTGGTTTAACTAAACTACCTGGGCGTATTTTCAGTACATACAACACAGACAGACCTAGGACGGCGATATACACCCCTCGCCACATCAAAACCCAATCACTACAACACCTTTCAACATCTGATCTGACTGCCGTGAAAGTGGACTGTGTAGTCAAGGGTAAACATACTGTGGTTGTCATGGCATCAGTTTACCTCCCAGAGAATTCGGCCACCCCACCACCAACAAGAGAGATGGAGAAACTGGTAGTGCACTGCCGCGCCCAGAAATGGGAACTTATCATGGCCTGTGATACTAATTCACATGTAGCTTGGGGCAGTGAAAACAATGATTATATTAACGCTAGCAGCAGAAAAGGCACTTTACCTGACGTCAAAATTAGAAATATATTTGAATTTCTCGTCCGCAAAAATTCCCGATTTACAAATTTTATGTAAATATTTGAATTTCTTAAGAAGTTATTTACAAATATCGAAAATAAAATTTTAACTTTAACACCCTGTATCTCCGTTAATATTGAGTTTTCGAAAAATTGTTATAGGACTTTGTGACCCTAATTTTTTGTGAGGAATCACCGTCTGAAGTCTTGATGCATAATTTACGGATACCCTATATACAGGGTTAACTATGACTAAGTACAAAAATTTTAACCACGTGCTCAGGGTGGCCTCAAAACAAAAAAAAATATTTCGGAGTTTTAGCTCGATATTTAAAAAATGGGGAAAACCCAAAGTCGGCGAATATGATAAACATCGAGATGGCTTAGATACATAAATCCATAGCTAAAGCTTACGTCTGTCAACAATGTCAACTAATATGCGGACGTCTTTGTGCAGCGTTTTTAAATGCAGCAACGACAAAAATTAACATTCTTATTAGTTCTTAATAATTCCTGATAGATAGATAACAGTTAATCCAGTTAGCTCCAGTATTTTACCATCGTTTTTCATTATTTCGTTACAAACTTGAGGGTGAGTGACCCCTAAAATTATACCAAACTTGTTTTTCCATTGATCGAATTTAAAAAGAATGATAATATCCCGCGTAGACTTTGTATATAAGTATGTTTAGGTATATTGCAATATTTTGGAACCCCCTATATGAACATGCTATGTGTCGGTTCTGATGCGGAACACCCTGTACTTTCCGAAAAATAAATTTACAGAACGAAAAAAAGAAAATTTAACTTGAAAAAAAAAACTTGTCTGTGTTTTTACAATATAATAAGAATTAGGTATATTTGTTACATACAAAATAATAATACAAATATAATATTATAACAAAAATGTATACATTCTTCTTTTTATAAGATAATAGACAAATAATAAACAAAATTTCCAAGAACAAAAAATATATTTGAGGTATTCTGTAGCGAAAATATACCTACCAAAGCCGTGTTTATTCGATGAGACTGTCTTAGACGATAATAGCAACAGAAAAAATAAATAACGTCTAGAAAATTGGCTAATTCATTGGCTCTAAAATGTTGGAGACAATACATTCTAAAAGGGCGATAAATAAAGAGTTCACACACACATGGAGTTTCCCAAACAATGCGAGCTGCGGAGCTCAGTACGCAAGAGAGTGAAAATTTACTAGCGACCCACGAACCTACCCTCTACGTTAATCCAGACCAGACACCGCCACCAAACAGGGTTGTCTCTATCCCGTGATCCAAACTATTTTTGAAAGATATATGTTCTTTAAAGGGTCTATTTTTCATGCGGAACGAACATTTTAAGTGGTTTCACTGAGAAAAACCCGGCAGGGAATTATTTTGCTAACAAAAAGTAATGCCCATTAATATTTTCGGATTATACGCCCCTGTGCCGTTACGGCTAGACGGCTTACTGTGCAGGATATGCAAGAATGGAAATGTCTTTATTGAATTCGCTGTGAAATAGGTAGAAGATTTATTAGGCAGACTGTTTTAAAAACACAAAGCGCTACCGACAGAAGCGACAAAAAAATAATTACAGGCTACAACGCTGTAATCTCACAAATTTTTGAAACGTTGAACCATAGTGCTCAGAAACTGTAGTCATAATAGAGTTTTCTTGGACGTGTATCGTTTAGATCGAAGTCACTTTACGGTAAAAAGCCACGATCTGTCCCAAATCCTATTGGAGTATCAATTTCCACCCTCGTACAAAAATTGCACTGGGAGGATTTTTTTATAATGGTTGTTCTAAAAAATGGCTAATTAATAATTTGTGTTTTTTAAATTATGCATCACTAGATCTTGGCAATTATTTTCGCTATTGATCTGAATTTTTGCATCAACATACAAAATACTACTATCCGACAATGCATACTAGATTTTAAACAAATATATCATTTTTTCAAAAATTAATTCTAAATTGATATTGAATCTATTTGCATGCGAGTTGTTCTTCGAGAATCACAGTCCTGGTCACGTGACTTTGAATCATTTATGAAGGCACTGTATATAAAAATGTTCAATATTTTTTGTAGTTCATCGCATATCTAAATTCTTGACTTTTCACATTTGTATCTTTACCGTCGATTAAAAAAATTATAATATTGAATTAATTTTCATTTCTAGAGGGTTTTTGGGCTGGTAAGAACTTTATTATCAAGCTTAAGAAATCGTTTTTGTCAAAATAATAATAACACACCACTGTATTCTTCAAACACCAAAATTGCTCAAACCCAGATTTTGATAATCAATTTAATACGATAATTTTAATAATGTATATTTATCCGTAATCTTCAATTTTTGAAATATTGAGGTGTCAGTATCAGCAAGATAAATTTAATTATGTCATATTCTAAAATATCCAATATCCATGCTTATCTATATCTCTCATCTCATATAATAAAGTTGGTAAGTAAAAATACAATTTTTGCAGGAGTTTGAGACTGCTGCGATTCCAAGGTTTATAATACAGTATTTATTATCACGAATTCTTCTGTAGAAATGGACGTAAATCATATGGGACAAATGAACACGAAACTATTAATTTTAAAAATAGAATTGCGCAGAAGTTAAAAAAAAGGTCAGCGGTGAGTTTCAATTGTTCTTTATGAGAAAGGGGGCACTTGTAAAGAATCTGAAGCAAATTGAGTAGGGAATGCTGTAATTAATTTTTACAGAGACAATAAAAATTAAAACAATCTATGTAGAACCCACTCGCATTGTGCTGGAGTAATTTAGAGCATGTTTTAAAGTAAGAAGCAGTACTAAGTCAGTTACTATTATTGTCTAAGCAAAATTTGAAACACATACAGAGCGCATACAACAAACGTAAATACAAACTAACGTTAATTATTCCGTTCGCGGTTTAACTAAACTACATCTGCAAATGTGTGGTGCACCGTGCTCCCGCTTTAATCCGGGAGAAAATCCCCGCCAACGTGTTGTGCTATATGCCACCCTTCACCGTTCAACAAGCACTATTGTATATTCCTGCTGCAACCTTCACAATATGGACGTTTACCTATGGCCCAAACCTTCCTTATCGAATTACCGCTATACTACTACCGCTCTTTTCTTCCACGTTCTTTAGGCTAAGATTACCACAACAAAATTCGCTCAAAACGGTTATCGTACGAGAAACACAAAGCTTTCACTTTTCGTCACATCATCTGTAACATTTATGGCAAAAATATCTTAACAGTCCATAATGGTAACAAAATAACTACTAATGCCTTGATCTCTCGACCAACCAGCTGTGAATTTGCAAAGAACTTGTAGCAGACAGCAAAGTCCAGAGACTCTAGATGCAGGTAACCAGACATATACCGATTTTGAGATTGTTAGCTCGCTAGGCCGATGATAATCGTGATTGCTTGATTTTATGTCGAGCTTATAAAAGGAAAAAAGTATAGAAGGACATAGTGCGTGAGATATAAGTGTCTATATCTATTGGTCATTAGATTATATTTTGTCGATTTGGACGTATATACAACGCGAAGTAAACGTTACTAGAAAACGTTTTATTACACGTTATGTAAAACGTTTTACAAACGTTCCACTTAATGTGTACTTAAATCATCTTAAAGTATATACCTGGATTACGAGTATATGTATGCATCCTGAAAAAACGTTAACAGAAAACATTCTATTTCGGTGTTCATTTCTACCTTAAGTTGAAAATATGTGTAGTATGAACGTATTTTATACGTTGTATTTTTATGTTACTAAAACGTTATATAGAAAACATGTCTCGACCAATCAGCTGTGAATTTATACCCAAAGAGCAGACAGCAAGGCCCAGAGCGCAGTTAAATATTATTAAAATACAAACGTATATAATACATTTCTATACAGTAGTCTATTAAACGTTATAAAAAACAATTTCTAATGTTTACTTCAACCTCTAGATGAAATGCGAATATTATTAACGTAATTTAAACGATATATTTTATACGATTAAATTTTTAACTAAAAATAAACGTTGAATATTTCAACGCAAAATATAAACGTACGTGTGCTCATTAGGCAAGATCATCATATTTTTCATCAATGAAAATTGTAATAAAATTTTATCAAAAATAACGAATATCGATAAAAAATATGAACTTTGACTTTTCAAAACATCAATAAAGTTTCCAGCAAAACAACATTCAAGACATTAGTACAAATTTCTGATAGGCTTTTCGAAATATCAGTAAAACTTATGGCAAAGAACAACATTCAGTCAAAACGGTTAATATCAGGAAAAAACTTTTCAAAACATCAATGAAATCTATCACAACAAAACTCAATCAGAAGTAATATTAATGATGGAATGATGATTTTTCGAAACGTGTGAAATTTATGATGCTTTGATTTTAAAGCATCAGTAAAATTCTTACTAACCTTAGCGAAATTATTATTATCAATCCTAGGGTTGGACAACGAAGGACGTACATAATTATGAAGAGCAAATACTTCATGATATTCTAGACTTTCAAGTTATAGAGAGAGGAGTGAAGGGGAACCATTTAATTTACAAAATGTAAGGTTTGAACATCAAAATTAATTTCGGCTGTAATGGAAACGATCTTCCAAGACTTCTGAGGGTAGTACAAATACCGTTGTCAGAGCTTAAGAGGGAAATATTGCTTATATTTCATACGATTGCGTTATCCGTGCTAATAGAAGTGTAAAACGGCAAAATAAATTGTATTTCCTTCAAGGTAATAAGTACTTTGCGTCGCCAACATAAAACAGAAAGAAATTTATTTAATTTTTAATTCCATCACATTCCCGACGTGAACTGTAGGTTACTTTAGGAATATATTCTAAAGGTGCTTCAGCAAGGGCCCCCATGAAACAAAATACCAATTTTCAGGAGACGAATGAGCTGCTATTTTACACGGTCCAGATAACATAACCACAAAGGAGATAAAATATAACGTAAACGTACACGTATAAGATTTACGTTATCTCCCTCTACATAAAGGAGTCCCTTAATGTCATCACAGTTACCTTTCTGTCTAATTAAGGGTGTGCGATGTCAAAATATAGTTGCCAACAAGTTACAAGCAATCGATTACAGTAATGAAAGAATGTTATAGTCAAATGTAAACGTAGTTACGAAAATCATAATATATTTGTTTTAATGCAAGCTTTCGGAAACCTGGCTGATATGTTCTATGGAATAGCTAAACAAATCAGCTTTTAAAAATTGCCTGGGGGAATACGACACTTTGTGATAAATTTTAACGTATTTACTTTTGCAGCGTATCTTTGAAGCGTGTCGCTGTTATTAACACTAACAAAGCTTTTATTGGGCACAAAACATAAGCTATTAGTGGGCGCCAATAGCGCGATTGAATTTTAATTAAATCAAACCTATTAAGGACTTATTTAAACCCATAGCTCGGGACTATAAATTAAAAATCAATATAAGTGGCTAACTAATTTTTAAAATGTTTGCGCTTTGTCGGTTCTTGTTTTGTAATTAGATTTCCAGATAATTGTAACCACTTTTAACGCGCTACGTCAACAAGCATCTGAAAGGTTAAAAGGGTAAAAGAAAATTACAATCAAGTAATACATCAAAGGACTTTTCAAAGCATTATTGAGTTGACTGGTTGAAAATTTAATTCTCAACTTTTTTTTAGCGCATAGGTACGTGAATTAAAACTTTTTTGGCTTTCCTAATGTTTCAAATATAGTATTCCTTCCCAATAAACTTTTACAAATAAAAGCGGTTTACAGACAGACATCATTTCGAAAATTTTACATTTTAGGGAACGAGCAACTTTTATTTGTGTGCAAATCTGTAAAAACTTTATTCGTCAAGATAATCCAACAAATATTTTTTTGCTTTAAATATCATCAAAAACCGCCTCTTCTGATTCTATCAGGTCTTTTAAGATGACGATCCAAGATCTGCTATGATTTTTTTATACCCCTCAAATTACACAAAGAAAAATATCAGCCGTTTCGTATAAAATTGTATTCGCATACCTCCCATAGACATTTAAGAACTGAATAATATAGAGTTTAGCAAATAACAAGAATTTTATCTCATGCCACCTGCGAATATTCAAAGGTACCGAAGTAAAATCAATATATAACGTCAGAAAGCGATCTATCCAAATACGTATTTTTTTAAATTCAACCATAGATGTAAACATTGTTATAACATATACTTACATAGTTCTGCATATAAGATTGTTCACTTTTGTTTATAAGTATGTGAAAATAATTGTTAAAATGTGGGGTTAGAATAGCGAAATAATGTGTGTCATATAAATGCATTTTAAAAGTTATTGTATTAATTGAGAAGAGTTTAAATAGTAAAAGTGGATAAACAAAACATTAGTAATTTTAATTTTGATATTAACTTTTGCTCTACGTGTTTTATTTTTCGAGATTCCAGTACTTAAAAAACACCACAAATTTGATCCTTTTACGGCGAGAAATACGGCCACCTTAATCGGTTTGGAATACAAAAAAGTGTAAAGAAACAAAAAATGAACATGCACAATGACGCATATGATGACCTATTTTATTTGTAATATTATACAGGATGATATATTTTTTTAGTAAATAATGATCGATAATACCCACCTGGTAAGTTTCTAAAGCTGGAAATTTTTTATTTCATGTCTACTGTTGTGCATATTTACATCAAATTTGATAAAATTGTCTCAAACGGTTTAGACATTAAAAACTGTTTTTTTTTTTTATTTTTTTTGACACGCTGTAACTGAACAATGGCTGTCCTAAAACCCCGCATTTATATAACAAAAAAACCCTTATTTTTCTCTACAGAATACGCCCCTGGATTTTTGACCTCTACTTAAGAAACACCCTGCATACCTACAAAAGAAGCAAATCCAAAGAACTCAGCTTGGTTTTTCATTTTGAATAAACACCTGAAAATTCACTGTAACTTTCACGACTTTGTAATAATAGTCCTGGGACGAACAGTAGAATAATTTATGTATATCTCTGATTTATCTGTCTTTACCCTCATTTATATTCATGGATGTATATGAGCCAGAGCTGCCTCGGAGTATGGGGTAGAAAGTAACTTTACCTTAAATCGACAAACATTATTATTGTACTAGAATTCGATCTATTTCAAACAATTTTAAGAGTTGTTACATTTAAAACAATCTTCACGCTGACTTTTTTAAGCGCTTCTGTCAAAATGACGCCCTGTACAATCCAGTTGGAAGCGTTCGAACTGAATTCAGATGGCATATTTTTCCTCTGAAATTTGTGCCACCATTCCATTGGCGGTCTCCGGAGAATATAACGAATTAAGCTCTGCTTTAAGTGCTTTGTACGGCGAATCCAGATTACATAATGAAGAGACAAAAATTATGACGCGGAGATGCAAAAAATATAAGCGATCAACGAACGTGTGCTGCTTAACAATTAACAATGCTGGTTCTTGAACAGTTACTCTCATTTAATCTACAGGGTGTTAAAAAAATAGTGTACAATATTTAAGGAGGTAATAGTATGAACTAAAATAAGCAGAAAAGTCTCAACAAACATGGACCGCAAAGCGAAGGTTGCGGAGATATGAAATGTTTTATGTTTTTTAGCCCCTTTTTTTATTTTGCAAAAACGTTTTGTATTTTCTTATAATAGTTGCTTGATGTTTATTGAACTAAACAGTTTGACAGTTGTTCTCAGTGCACAAGTTTTCTTTCGCTATGGCTGGTTACTCTAACGCAGAATTAACAGACATGCATGTATGGTCGTGCTAATGGGAACGCCACCGAAGCGCGACGTCTTTATGTTGACGCTTATCCAAATCGCCAGATTCCTTCACAACGCATGCTTGGAAGAATTCACCAAAGATTGCGTGATACCGGTTCCTTGAGCAAACAGTGCCATTTATCCCGAAGACCAAGGTCGGTATTGACTCCTCTAGAACAGAAGAAGAAATTCTAGTACTGGTAGGGCAGAATCCAGGTACGAGTGTGCGGAGAATATCAGCCGAGGTAGGAATTAGTGGTCCTCTTGTTTGGAGAATCCTTCACGAGCAACTGCTTTATCCATACCATGTGCAACGAGTACAGGCCTTAAATTCAATAAATGATCATCAAGCACGTTTGGTTTTTTGCCGCTGGTTTCTATGTCATGATGCTGAAGACCCTCGTTCTCTTGCAAACATTCTTTTTACTGATGAGGCCGGGTTCACAAGAAATGGAGTGTTTAATTTTCACAATACTCATATTTGGGCCGACGAAAATCCTCATGCTCTAATAGAATCTGGACATCAGGCACGTTTTTCATTGAACATTTGGATGGGTCTTGTAGGTGACAGGTTTCTAGGTCCTATTGTTTTACCAAACCGATTAACAGGCGCTGCTTACCTCAACTTTCAACAAGACATTCCTTTGAATCAGAGGCAACAAATGTGGTTCCAGCATGATCCAGCTCATTTTTCCATGGCCGTTAGAGAGCATTTACACCAAACTTTTCCACATATATGTATGGTGTGAAATTACTTTCGCACAAAGAAATTTATCTCGTTACTGCAGAAACATGGAGTAAAGACTTTATGTATGTCCAGAAGGAGAAGGAGGAACAACGCATGTGGAATATAAACACGACGGTTGATGGATTGGTTGACCCGCTCGAAATAACCGTTGAAGACGACATCAGCTCTACTGATGGATACGTGCACTCAACGTCAATTTATTTTTGGTAATTTTGTGTAACTTAAATCTTTCTCAAGTGGTACGCCTATGGAATCCTGTCTCCTGCAACTCTCACCTCTCTTACTCACCTAAATGCTGTCCCTTACCTTACCACTATGAACTGAATCCCATTGAGTTAATCTGGGTCCAGATAAAAAATGGAGTAGCGCAAAAGAATACGACATTTAAATTATAGGATGTGAAATTACTTTTGCACGAAGAAATTTATCTCGTTACTGCAGCAACATGGAGTTAAAACTTTATGTATGTCCAGAAGGAGAAGGAGGAACAACGCATGTAGAATATAAACACGACCGTTGATGGATTGGTTGACCCGCTCGTAATAACCGTTGAAGACGACATCAGCTCTAGTGATGGATACGTGCACTCAACGTCAATATATTTTTGGTAATTTTGTGTTACTTAAACCTTTCTCAAGTGGTACGCCCATGGAATCTTGTCCCCTGCAACTCTCACCTCTCTTACTCATCTAAATGATGTCCCTTACCCTACCACTATGAACTGAATCCCATTGAGTTAATCTGGGTCCAGATAAAAAATGGAGTAGCGCAAAAGAATACGACATTTAAATTATAGGATGTGAAATTACTTTTGCACGAAGAAATTTATCTCGTTACTGCACAAACATGGAGTAAATACATTATGAATGTCCAGAAGGAGGAGGAGGAACAACGCATGTGGGATTTCGACACGACAGTTGATAGATTGGTTGATCCGCTCGAATAACGGCTGAAGACGACAGCAGCTCTAGTGATGAATACCTGCACTCAACGTCAATTTATTCTTGGTAATTTTTTTGTTTTTTTAACCTTGCACAAATGGTACGCGTATGGAATCTTGTTCCCTGCAACTCTCACCTCCTTTACTCATCTGCTGTAAATTAGTCACTCTCTGCTATTTTGAAATTTGTGTTATAAATGAGTATAATTTTTATATTTCCGGTACATTTACTCAATATTTATCTGTATGAATATAATAATTTCATTCTTAAAATCGACGATAAGCTTTCAACTCGTAACAACGATTTATTTTCTTATAATCATGTTACCAACCCACTTGTAGTCGATAAGATCGATAATATTATTAAGAGTTTATTCCAAGTTGCACAAAAGATGTGGTTGCCTCGTGGTTTTCTCAAGACTTAATAAAAGGCAAACTCGAACAAAATAATAGCTCGAAGTATCGGAGGTTACAAGGTCTGATACACTGTTTAGCTGCTTTGTAATATTTACCGTTTATAATAAATGAAGGTTATTAAAAAATCGCGATCCTTTTTTTTTGTAAAGGAAGACCCGTCGAGTAAATACTTGTTCTGTGTTATACAGGATCATTCAGTCACAATGTCATTTATTTTAAGGGAAAAAAATTCATATTTACGCCGGAAAAAATATTTAAACTTCCTTTTCAGACTGCCACAAACCGCTGGTGGAAATTCAACTCAGTGTCAACGGATCAAAATAAACCATTCACATTTCATTACATAAATAGTGAAATAAAATCTAATACTCACAAGATTAAGTTATTAAGAGAGGCTGAAACAGAACTTGACAAAACGCTCAATGAATACCTTAAAAATGCAACAATTTGTATAGGTACGTCAAAGAATATACAAAATGCTTACATTTTATATTTGTCATTAGAAAAAAAATTATCACTCCACTTACAGAACATGCTGTTATTATATGCATGTCATTCTGGCAATGCTGCTGGACTTCTATATAGCTTCAATACTCGTACGCGTCATCAGAAAATTTGTAGCGTACCAGGAGAGTCGTGTTACTGATTGTTATAGTGTAGTTTGTTTATGTTTTGAAAGGTCGACCCCTTTTGTTTCTTTTCAAAAAAAAATAATTATTTTAGCCGGTAAGTATAGGTCATAAACAGTCGATTTGACCCTAAACGGAACCTCAAATACCCCCCACCCCCTTATTCACTCCACAGTCCCTATGATAAAATAATAGGGTAGCATAAACGCCTTGTAAGTGACTAACTATTTGCCAGACTACTACCCTTGAGCCCTTTTACATATGAATTCACTCATACCCTGTCCCTCCCTAACAGTACCCCTCTCCCCCGCAGATTTTTTTATAAAGCACCCCAAAAGAAACAAATACCTACCACGTCCACGTTGTTTCTGGGTAACGCTAAGAGTAGTTTCAACAAAATCAGAGGGGGAGGGGGGCAGAATATGAGTGAATTAATATGTAAAACGGCTCAAGGGTAGTAGTCTGGCAAATAGTTAGTCACTTAAGGCTTTTATGCTACCCTATTATTTTTTCATAGGGACTGTGGAGTGAATAAGGGAGGGAGGGGGTATTTGAGGTTCCGTTTAGGGTCTAATCGACTGTTTATGACTTATACTTACTGGCGAAAAAAAAATTATTTTATTTGAAAAAAATACAAAAGGGGCCGAAAATCGGCCTTAGAGGCGCTCCTCCTTTTTACTCGACCTTTCAAAACATAAACAAACTACCCTATAACAATCAGTAACACGACTCTCCTGTTACGCTACAAATTTTCTGATGACGCTTCTTTGTTTTTCGATTTTCTGTCTTTATTAGTCCTCCTGAATACGTGGTTAAAATTAATGACATTATGACTGAAGCACCCTGTATATCAGTGATTAAACGCTATTTTTCAAATTTATCGCCAGTTCTAACATAACTTATTATCTTGTTACGTAGTTGTCACATTATAATAAAGATTGATCGCTCTGTGTGAATAATATCTTTCTAAGGTAATCCAGATTATAAACAACCGGTGGGTAGGTAAACGGATTCTGCTTTTAATTGCGCCGCTTTCTGCGAAGATATCTATTAACAAGTCATATTTGCGTGAACATGGGCAATGTGTGTCCAGTAATTAAACTACTAGGGCCGTATTCTGCGTTAATTGCAGCTTTGATGTCTGCAGCAAGCAACCAAGTCTCCTTTACCGCGGATATCAGCGGTTGCACCCTAATGAACAACGAACATACGTGTAAGCGTCGTCTGGACATCCTTTTATTTACATCGCAACACGATTGTTACCAATAAAGGAGAAACAAATAGCCTAATATATAATACAAATGTTATCAGTTAGTTCCACATTGATTTGATTATTTATGAAAACTAGATATTAATGTACCTGCGTACTACACAACATATTGTTTTGATTTAATCAATACAGGAGAAGTACAGCAAAAACCTATGCGATCCATAAATGTTATTGATCCTTGTAAGCTTGATAAATTACATTTGTCTAGCGTACAGGGTGATTGACTGTCGGAACTTTAAATAATTGACAGTGTTACATCACTTTTAAAAGAAAGGTCGATTGAGAAAATTAGGCAAAAAACAACTCAAACTTAGGTGCTTCTAAACCTGCAGCTACTTTCATTTAATCAAACATTATTTTCTTGAAATTTTTGTTATGTAACACCATAATTTTTCATGATGTATGTATGTAGAATGACACGCTCTTTCAAGTGGCATGGTCAAAATTGGGGGTTGCTATTTAAAAAAAATTGCCCATGACGTCATATCTCGAACAACGATGACGTCACAAATATGGGTCGTATGTCAAAAAGTGCCTTTTTGAAAAAGAAAATCGACGTGCCAGGGGATTTTTTCGAAAACTTCTCAATTTCAAAAATAATAAATTTATTCGAAAGCACTGTATATGGCCTTATTTTTGGCTACAGAATACGCCTCCGTATTTTTGACCTCTACTTAAGAAACACTCTGTATATATCTTGTGTAAACGAAACAATTTTTAGTCAGTCAATTTTTTCCCCTTAAAATAAAGAATAGGTAAAATAATTATTAAGAGCGCAATGTTGAATTATAGAGGACTCGTGTCAAAATTAATTAAAAATGATATATGAGTATATATTTCACGCTGTTCTAATTTGGGAGCTTCCGTTTTCAAATGCAAATTGTCTTAATGCAGGGATACGGGTTAAATATGGTTTTAACTGGGTGATATTCATTTTCATATGCAGTTGCAAAGCAAGAAGTTGTCCAGCAGTGTTCTGTATAATAATCACTTTTTTCACAAAGCACTGTAGAATAAGTCACCCGCCACTATCGACCCCGACTGGGTTATAAGGATAAAGGGGTTGCAGTACGTCGCAAGATATTGCGGGGGCGACTTTTAAAATCTCCTAATTAATAGTAAAGGGTTTAGCCATTACCAATGCTAAGAAATCGATGGTCATTCCGTTTAATGAAGATTGCTCTAATCAGACAATGGAAGCGTTGCCGAACTATCACGAAAGTCTAGTATCTATACGACGGGGAAAAGGTACTTTATTATACAGGGTGTCTTGCAAGTCGTTACAATAATTTTAGGAGGTGATAGAATATTTGATTTTGAGTCAATTGAAACAAACATACCTATACAGGATGTTAAAAAAAGAGTGTAAAATATTTAAGGAGGTAATAGTATGAACCAAAATAAGCAGAAAAGTCTCAATAAACATGGGTTCGCAAAGTAACGGTTGCGAAGATATGGAATGTTTTATGTTTTATGCAAAAACGTTGTGTATTTTCTTATAATAGTTGGTTGATGTTTAGTAAAATAAACGGTACGTATTTGACAGTTGTTCTCAGTGCACAAGTTTTCTTTCGCTATGGCTGGTTACTCTAACGCAGAATTAACAGACATGCATTTCATGTATGGTCGTGTTAATGGGAACGCCACCGAAGCGCGACGTCTTTATGTTGACGCTTATCCAAATCGCCAGATTCCTTCACAACGCAAGTTTGGAAAAATTCACCAAAGATTGCGTGATACCGGTTCCTTGAGCAAACAGTGCCATTTATCCGGAAGACCAAGGTCGGTATCCACTCCTAGAGCAGAAGAAGAAATTCTAGCACTGGTAGAGCAGAATCCAGTTACGAGTGTGCGGAGAATATCAGCCGAGGTAGAAATTAGTGGTCCTCTTGTTTGGAGAATCCTTCACGAGCAACTGCTTTATCCATACCATGTGCAACGAGTACAGGCCTTAAATCCAATAAATGATCATCAAGCACGTTTGGTTTTTTGCCGCTGGTTTCTACATCATGATGCTGAAGACCCTCGTTTACACCAAACTTTTCCACATAGATGGGTAGGAAGGGCCGGACTTGTTTTATGGCCTCCAAGATCGCCTGATCTGAACCCTCTAGATTTCTTTGTTTGGGGATATTTGAAGATATTAGTGTATGGTACTCCTGTAAATAGCCTGGAAGAGCTGCAGCTACGGATTAATCAAAAGTGTCAAGAAATCCAAACCAAGGAGGGTGTTTTCGAAAGAGTT
The DNA here is from genome assembly GCA_025584915.1 of Monochamus saltuarius. Lineage (NCBI taxonomy): Eukaryota > Metazoa > Arthropoda > Insecta > Coleoptera > Cerambycidae > Monochamus > Monochamus saltuarius. Next base: position 16,941,296 of record CM046730.1, on the reverse strand, counting down.
CGAATATCGTTGAGACGAAGATGTCGTGCGTGCTTGGAAATGGACGGAGGGCACTTTGAACATTTTCTGTAACTTTGTTTTTGTTTGTTAAAAGCTTCCTTTGTATAAAATGTTTGAAAAACAAATAGTGGTTCATATCTCCGCAACCGTTACTTTGCGGACTCATGTATATTAAGGCTTTTCAGCTTATTTTGGTTCATACTATTACCTCCTGAAATATTTTGCAATCTTTTTTTTAATACTCTGTATGTAATACAAATGGTTCAAGATATGAAGACATTTGCTAACAAGAACGCAACCTTTATACAATATTGAAGTTATAAAAAATACCGAAGGATTCAAAAAGCTAAATATTTATTTCAATTGTTAAAATCTTAAAAGCTAATTTAAAGTAACGACTTAAAAAGGAAAAGCAATCTTTCTATTACATAGCTTGGTAAGCCATGAGAGAATAATTATTGTCCTTAGTTTCCATAGCAACCGCAAATATAGATCAACTGTCAAACTATACGTTCGAATCTCAGTTAAAGTGTAAAGTGCTGGCTGTTCTGTTTTGGCGAATGCGCTCCCTGCATATTTAAACATGTAGGTATTGTGGGTGTAATTCAACGCTGGTTGGGGCTTTAGTCCACAGAGTAGTTAGTTTTACACAATATTATTCAAACATAAAAATATATAGAAAAACCATGTTTATGAAGTTCTAGGTAAGTAACCAGAAATATTTGTTATAAAAAAGGTTTGTTTTTTTTCTACACTTCAATAATTGTAGAAAAGCACGGTTAAATTAAAAAATATTAAAAAATTAATTACCACCAATATTAACACTTGGTATATAGGTATGTTTGTTGCAATCAACTCAAAATCACGTATTCTATCACCTCCTAAAATTATTTTGTAACGACGTGCAAGACACCCTGTATATATTGGGCGTTTCTTATGTGCTTAATTTGTAGCATTTTCAACCTTGCTGAGCGACTGTAGTTTCTAGCCAGGCGATTCCGAATATAGAAATCCGAATACTTATAGTATTAACGTTTTTGTGATGCGAGTGTTTACATTAGTTTATCAAATGTCAAAAATGGCTTACGTCTATAGCAACACGGAATTGCATACATGTCCTAATTCAGCTACTTTTACTGCGGTGTGCAGTGAGTGCAAGTGTGGTGCAATCCGAGCGTTACACGGGAAATTTTCCAGGGCATCCACGGCGTACTGTAGCAGTGTGGCGTATCATATACGAGGCTCAATTATATCTGTCCCTTATATCTGTCCCATATACCGCGTGTTCAAACATTAATACCAAAGGATTGGCCGAGGAAGACCGGTACCATGGCCGCCGCGATCTCCTGACTTTAAATATTTGGGACTTCTTTTTGTGGGGACATTTAAACTAGACTACTGTTCTTTTATGTTAAAATGTATAATTATATTTTTATAGTGTAATATACAGACGGAAACACCCACAGAAAATCCAATAATTGACCCAAATCGAAATTCCAAACAAAGTCTATTAATATTTTGTCGGAAACGTCTGTGGCTTAAACATTTTTTTTATTTGTTCAGCCATTAGAAAGATTAGGAATAATATACACCGTTAATGGTGACGTCATAATTAATTATGCAACCAGTATTACGAGCGTCATAAGAAAATTTGCCATTATAATTTACCTATAAAATTGTATCTTATGGAAAGGTATTGATGACTTAAAATATAATCTTTCTAAAATAATTAATAATATCTATGCGACACTTTACCGTAGAAAAACCAAATTTGGTACATGATTTAGGTTTATTACTGGTCTCCTTTGACTACGAGTTAAAGTTCATTGAAGCGATACAAGGTGTTCATTGGGGTAACTACTCACCCCTAAAATTGTACCAAACTTATTTTTCCATTGACCGAATTTAAAAATGACGATATTTTCCCTAAAAGAATTTAATTTATTTTTTACTCTTGTTAAGTTTTATAAACTTTATGGTTTTCAAGAAAAACTGCATCAATTAAAACAAGATTTTAACACTGTTCATTAGAAAATAACGATGGCCCTACACCCTGCAGTTGAAATTTTTTAACAGATAACAGATAAATGAAATGAAATTAGTTGCTCACTTAAGCTTAATTCTGTTTGCTATTGGTGGAATAAAATTCGTTATAAAAGGCTTATTTAAAATTTTCAAAAACAAAAATATTTTTGGATAATTAAATACAGGATGTGATGCTGTTCTTTAATGCAGAATATTAAAAACCTAAATTTCTGACAGCAAATGAAGTTAAATTAGTATAGGTCATTATGGCACCTGTGGAGTGGGGGCAGTGGAGACAGTGTTGCCAGATGTGAATATTTTCTTCAGATTGAAGAATTTTGACATAAAATTTGACCCTTGCGAAGAAAAGATTTTTTTCAATTCACTAAAATGTGAAGAGTTTTAAAGGCTTCTATACATTTATACTGATTTTGAACTCCATTCCTTAAGGGAATTTGGGTTTATTGAAAACGCGCTTATTTTCTATCGATTCCAGTTTAGTCCTGAAGAAACAATAAACATAATTGTGAGATGTTGTTAATAAGGTTATACCAGATTTTTATTAACAATTAGCCTAAATTTCCGTCAAAAATCAGTTCAAATTAATTAGTGTATGAAAACCTTTTATCTTTATATTTGTAAACGGTAATGTTTTGGCCAGGGTTTTACTAGGACTTATTTGTCCACTAATAATAATAATTGAAGTTCAATTTTCTTCGGAAAACGTGAATTTAGGACTTTTTGATATGAATCTTTCTTATTCCGAATATTCCCAGGAATCTGTATTTTATTTCTGCTGCATTAAAAACGTCACACCTGTATATCTATTAACCGACTCAATTTGTTTCTTTTTCAAGTAAATAATTTGACCCTTAAATATAGGTTCCATAAGGATCATTTGGCGAGTTGTCCTAGGAGAATTTTTTCAGTTCAGAAGTTTTAGTGATTTTTCCAGTTATTCAAAAGATGAGTAAAATTTAATCAAAGCCCATTTTCAAGAAAGTAGAAGAAATATGTTCGCACAACAATTTTTTCTGGACATATGAATTTAAAAAAAATTAACGACACTATAAATATACCTTATACTGAAATGAGGAAATGTCACGCTACCGGCTTATGACAGAGAAATCGTTTAGTGTGATTTTTGTTTATATGCTACGTAGTCCCTTAAACCGTATGGATATGGAACATTTTTTTGTAAATTCAACGCTTTGATAAAAAAGGTTCTCGTTCAATGTTGCGGTTACTATTTCTGTATATGACCCTTTAATCGGGGCCATCAAGAAAAATACGGGCAGATACAGTTTCATCGCCTTTAACCCTTTTACCGCTTGTCAGGTTATTTCACATAGCATACCTCTTCGTTCGTACTGAAATTCAGGCAGTGAGATCAACGAAATAAGAGTTTTCTGAACAAAAATCATGTTGAAATCCGTTAAATATTATTTTTATCGAAATATTCCGACACGAAAATAATACGACTACTTAAATATTAGAGAATTTTACCACCCTTCGTTTCGCAGGGAATTGGGGCGGTTTAAAGTCACATTAGACGTAAATGCCACCACTTTAGCTGCGAATTCTTTTCTTCGGATAGCGCCGAATTCATTTATGTTCTATAGTTGAATAAAAGAAACTGAAATTTAAATAATACCGCAACGTTTCCTATACTTTTACATGTAACAATATTACGTTGAAATAAAGGCCTAATGGTCTTTAGGTTTTTCATAATATTAAAATTCAGACCTCTAGCAATGGAAAACAACATATGGAAGTCGTATATCCTTATCTTTATCAGTGAACCTCGCTGTAGGCAAGGAAATGATACTTCAGCTTTTTTCGCTCTGTTTCTGTCCACAAAAAATATCACTTGCTGCGAAATGATTTTATATGTTTTTATTCTTTGTTCAGAACTACACACGTTAAAAGTCTTGGATCCCCTGTATATAAAATGATTCCATTAAACCTAGTGGATATTTTTAATGTGGTAAAAAAGTGCATGTACTTAGGAAACAAAAAAGACAATAAAAAATTGCAGACCATGTACCTTTACTTTATTACAATGTTTTTACAAATCTCAGTCAGTTTGGCAATGTATTCAGTCAAGTGTTCCTTTGAATTTTTGTACATTATAATGCCAGGACGTAAAATTTCTGCGTTTACCCGAGCAAAAATGCTTTACATGATGCAGGACATTTTAATCATCAGATATCGAACATGTTGGGCGTTCCTAGATCGTCTGTTGTACGAATAGTATGAAGAATTTGATACAGTGGAAAACAGACCACGTAGTGGACGTCCTCGAGTATCTAATGAAAGGGAGGATCGGTATTTGGTGTATACCCGTAGACACTCAGAGCCCACTTTCAAGGTACGTTTCGCCGTGTTATATCGACACCTACCATTCTAAGACGACTCCTCAACGCAAAATTACGTGCTAAAAGACCTTTCCAGTCTCCACTCTATATCCAAGACATCGTGCTGCCCGTCTTCAGTGGGCGCGAGAGCATAGGGGTTGGCTTTTACGCCAATAGCGGTGGGTCTTATTTACAGATGCAATCAGAATAGGGCTGGTTACTGATGACAATCGACAAAGTTTGGAGAGAACCAGGTCGTCAACAGCGACTTCATTTCCCCCATAAAGTTGCTCCGTATGAAGGGGGTACCGTAATGTTTTGGGGTGGAATAGTGTTCAACCGCCGTATCCCATTAATTGGCATACCACAGAATATGACCAGTCAAAGTTACATCGAACAAGTTATTACGCCCATCGCGCAAGAAGGGTTCTCCTGACATGAATCCTATTGAAAACATGTGGGATTTCGTTGCTAGAGACATTCATAATCATATTCCTTCACCTCAGACTGCAGATGAGTTAGTCGTGGCGGCAGAAGAGGAATGGAACAAGATTCCGCAAGACATCGTTAACCGCTTGATTATCTCAATGCACAGACGTGTCAATATGCTATTGGAACGTGGAGGAGGTCATACCGACTATTAGTCAAGTAGAGAACTTGCTTTGTTACTTCTTTTTAATTTAATAAGTTTTGTCAAAAATGTCACACATTTGCTGGGGTTAAGTACTCAGTTTATCGAACATATTCTTTTCACAAAAAAAGATTCAGAAAACAATAAACTTTTATAAATGTATTTGGTATTTCTGACAAAAAGATTTCTTTAACAAGAATGAGGGAGGTCCAAGGTTTTTGCCGGTGTGTGTACAACAACCATGCAGTATTTGTTTCATATTGGTTTATTTAATTTACACTTGTAAAAAATAACAAACAAATACAGCTCTCTCTTTTACAGAATGTACTGGATGACGTCACACAAGCGGCTTTGTGCGTGGCAAAAAATTCCTCAAATTGTCAAATCGATTTTACATATCCGAAAGTACAGATTTCCATTCTCTTGAAGCGTTTACGTGAACCCTGTACAGTCGATTTATGACCGTTCTAAGTCACTCGTACCCCATTTGTCGGATACAAATCACCAGCAATCCTCGAGAAAGGACGGTAGAAGTGTTTCCAACCCGGACTGTGATGTACTAGTACTTCGTTGCATCGTAGTGCCTGATCTTCCCGTATATAGTTTTACGGAATTGTTTCTTTGCCTCCAAACCAGACGTAATTATTAACACGGTGCAGACAAACGAATGCGATGGATGACATGGGGATTTTAGTTTCTATTTAAACTGCGAAACGACATTTTAGCAAATTATCAGCTTCTAAAGGGACCTCTAAAAATACACAATACCACCACTGTAACCATCAGAGACATACCACAGAGATGGTGGTTTAACGTCAATGCAGAAGGCCTGAAGGCAATGCATTTGAGTAATAAAGACAGCTTTCTAATGCAACTGAAACCCTGTGTTAAGCTTAAACAATTATAAAACGTTTGTAGCTTCACAAGTTCAAGCTAGATGTCCTGTACAAACCCCTTTAGGGTTTAGAGATTAAATTTGGTGAGTTTATTGAATTCGTTAACCGATACTTCTTAAAATCAACCTACAATACTATCAGTTATCTTTATAAATTGAAAATCGATAGAAGCCGATCCAATGAACAAGCAGTTTTGTCGGAAATGTTCATTTTCGACATGAAAGACAACCACCATTTAAGCAAATATTTTTCTCTTATATGTTCGGCGTTCTGCTTCTATCATTATCGTCTTTACTCGATTATAGCGTTTTTTATGAAAGATTCGCATAATGTTATGTCCTTTTCGGCCATATCCTTAACCTCGTAAAGATATAACCAATTCGTATACGACAGTATTGTTTTATCTTTTAAATGGATGAAACTCCAGTGTTTTGTCTTCGTAATCTTTGTTCACTATTTTACTAATCTTTTGAAATCGTAAAGATTAGAAACAATGAATTTAATTTTGTTGTTGAACCTAAAAAATTGTTTCGATCTACATATTTCTAAAGCAGTCGTTAACGTGTCATAGTGATTACTCCTCAGAAGTAATTTTTAATCGAATAAGGTTCACTTTTGCCAAATCAAATTAAAAGTTTCCTTCATAAAACTCCTTTGAAGAGATCCTCAAAAGAAGCCAACTAATTCTACTAAATGCCATCATTTCTAAACTGAATTATTATATAAGGTCTCCACATCACAACTTCTTTTAGCAAAATACTCACTTATATTTGAAGTACTTCAAACGCAAGGATGTCTTTCATGAATTATCTACGCACCATAAAAAGTACAGTTATATTTGATGTCTTTATCTTTATTATTTAAAATACTCACAATTAAGACGTTAATAAAATAAAATGTGTAGTTAAGTAGTTTAGAATTGTCTATCTCAGTTACATTTATGTGGCATATGTAAGGGTGGAATCCCTTGAATGTGACGGATGTATTCATTTATTCTGTTAATAAATCACTTGTATCTTAATTATACGCGTTGTTCGCAATGTTTCCTCAAAAATAAATCCGTGAGATCTAACATGAAGTGGCACTAACTACTACACAATTAGTTATCAAGCAATATTCCATTATTTTTAGCTTAACGGTATCCGGGATGTTTAAGGAATTGGGTCCTGATTTTAGAACAGTCCATTATTCAAAATAACCGATTCCTACCCAGGGGAGTAAGTTTAAAATCTTAAATCAAAACACTTCATTTATAAGGATTTAAAAAAGAACAAGTTCTGACGTAAAACATCCTGAAGAATGAAAGTGAGTTTCTACTGTTTTTCTTTATAAAAATAGACTTATTCAGCAAGTGATATACAATAATACTTCAGATTTAATTTTCTGTTAATCAGGATACGCACACCCATTTCTGTGTTATCAATAAAACATTATTGGCTTTTCGTTTTAAAATATTTTACAATTTCATACGTTTTATTCGGAAAAACAACACTGAATTTTATAATTGAGTGATATATCATTAATGAAATATAACTGACATATTTTATATATATATGGAAAAACATATCGGGAAATAGATCCTGTTTAATTTTTAATTTGTATAAAAATGAGAGCTATGACATTTCCAATTTGTAACTATACTATAGTCTGTTTGGAAATGAAAGAGAGTAATAAAGCCCCGAGATGAGAACCGGCCATGGGCGTAGTAATATTTCGTTTCAGGTAATTATCGGGAAACACTAATGCTAACAAGTAATGGGTGTACATTAGTATATTTTACTGGATATATCATAGGACAGGAGCCAGTGCATTGTGACAGATTAATCCAGTCTTAGAGCTGAATATACGAAGACGTGCTAGTGCAGTAGAGTAAAATTCGACTTGTGTTTAGTGACTATTATGTCTATTGTGACTATTGTGTTGTGATATAATATTGTTTGGGTAAAATGTCGAGCTTATCAGATGCTAAACGCGCGAAAAGATGTGCGCTGTAGGTACACTCATTTTATTTTAAAAAAGAAATACCAACGCTAAACAAAATTTTAAGTGGACTTCCAGAGGACAACGATTTGTCAAAAATCAGTAGAAGCAAATTATGGGCCGTCTTACGAGAGTTGAATTTTTGCTGGGAAAAGCAGAACAGGAAGTCAGTTCTTATCGATAAAGATGAAATTATTTGTTGGCGAAGATCCTACTTAAGATCAATTAGAAAATTCCGTGACGAAGGGAGGAATATTTGTTGTCTAGACGAAACTTGGGTCAACGAGGGATATACTGTAACAAAAATATGGCAAGATAAAAATGTAAAAAGTGTTCAACAAGCATTTTTGGATGGACTTTCAACGGGGTTCAAGGCACTTTCAGGTAAAGGGCGAAGATTAATAGTGACACATATAGGTAATGCGAGGGGTTTTGTAGATGGCAGTTTACTTTTATTTGAATCTAAAAATACAGGTGACTATCACGAAGACAGGAACGCAGATATTTTCGAAGAGTATTTTACACAGATGTTGGCTCTTAAACAGTTTTTAATTTGTAAACCGCTTGAAATAATTTGACCAAATTTGGTGTACATATTTAGTATGATAGTAGGTATGAAAAAAAATACCAGCTTCTAAAGCTGGTAATTTTTGCTTATCAGTAGCGGAGGTGTGGGTATCATCGATCAATATTTGTCAACAAATATATCACCCTGTATAATATTAGAAATAAAATAGGTCATCATATGCGTTATTAAGAAGCACCCTTTATATTAAATAAAAAAAACAAGTCGCTCGAAAAGAAATGAATATTTCATCAAAAACCCGATTATACATAGTTCATTCAGTTTTTCATGTTTATGTCGTTTTATTTATAAATACGTTATTCAAATCAAGAATTAGCACACACGGTACGAGTGTTTATCTGTTACAATCGTATCGGTGCTGACGATAAAATTCTGATGACTGGAGTAAACGTAACTAAAAAAAGTTGTAGAAGTAGTTTATTTCTATTATTCTGTTAGTTTCAGTCTCAGCGATGTTTTAGATTTGAACTATCAAAAAGCATTGCTGGGCAATGTCTTTGATAAGCTGTTATTCACATAACAAATCCTGCTTATAGATCCATCAATAGATGCTTTATAAAAATTATTTATTTTCACGATCTCTATTACTGCTCTGAAGGAATGAGAAACATTCTGTGTATTTACAGCATAACTCTCAATTTTTCTGAGGTAAAAGTGGGGAATAAAAAAAAAATTGTACTGTATGTAATAAACGACAATAATTTTCTATGTAAACTTTTAAAATTTAATCTATATTATTTGATGTGACTTGTACTAGATAAATTTGCTTTATAATATTGCAGGGATTAAAGTGGGACTTATATATATAGATTTTTATAGTTAATCCTAAGTAAAGTTTTTGTGGGGATACGTTTGAAAAGGCTATCTCCGGAAAAGTTATCTGAGCAATCGAATCCCAGGGGAGAAAGCAAAGGAAAAAATGGATAAGAAAATCTTTTGAATTGTTTCAAAGAAATAAATTGTGACGTGAGATCAGTTCCGCCACAACTTCAGTAACCAAGATCCTCTTGTATCCACGTTACAAATGTTTTATATGAAATTAAAGGGACCGCTTTGACTAGCGGGGGCCTAGAGATAAAAAGGCAAAAAACTTCAGGACTACTACATTCACGTATTGTTGGGTACTTTATCTAAAATTGGTCGCAGAATCATAAACGGTGTATTTAAAGTTTTATAGGAGTTTGTCAAATTGCATAAAACTTTTGCAGACCAACATTTTCGATTCTCTCTGTCGCCTTCCCAAGGGTCACTTCATCATTGGTGTCTCCAAGCATTTTCCGGATATTCGGGCAGTTATTAAATTTCAAACAATATACTACCAATTTATTTTTTATGACGCCATTTAAACTCTTCAGTTATAACTTTAATATATATATATGTATCTAAAAAAGTTGAGAACAAAATTTGAAGACAGTCGGCAACAAAATTATGGCCAGCCGTAACCTCAAATTTTTTCCCTCAACTTTGATCTTCTTAATTTTTGTATATTTATACTTAATATTCCAGAAATCTGCTGTACTTCCAATATGAGTAATTAAACTGCTCCACCAAAGTTAAGGAAGTTCACAAATCTTGAGTTCCTCTCAAAGGCTGACAACTTTTATTCAAAAATATTTTTGACGTGCTATCTTGAATGTTTACTCATTTATACGAGTTTTTGTTCTTCCTTCTTCCTTTTATTTTTGCTGATTTTGATACAAAATTCAAATTCTTAAAACAATTACAAACAAAAGTTTAATACAAAGTATGTCTTCCTCGCACTTCAATGACTGCTTGGCAAAGCTTTTGCATACTGTCTATAAGGCTGTTGAAGTAGCCTTGATCAATTTCTCGCCACAAGGGTGGTAACAGCCCTCTGAGTTCCTGAAGTGTATGTGAGGGTGGTTGATACGAATCTAAGGCTCTTTGTAGTTGGTCCCATGCGTGCTCAATTGAATTGAGGTCTGGCGAGACAGGCGGCAGTGCCAAGTGCGGAATACCATGAAGTTCCAGGGCATCGATAAGAATTTTCGCACAATGAGGTCGCGCATTATAATAATGATAATGATAATGATAATGATAATGATAATGATAATGATAATGATAATGATAATGATAATGATAATGATAATGATAATGATAATGATAATGATAATGATAATGATAATGATAATGATAATGATAATGATAATGATAATGATAATGATCCGGCACATTCTACATACATAGTGTCTGTGAAAGGTTGGTAAATCTCGGAGCTGGAGATATTGGTGACCAAAAAAAGTCGGTTGAGCCAAATATGCCTTATCCGAATGTTGGTGGGTTCAAAAATACAGGGCGTTCAATGCTAGAATTTTATTTTGAAATATCTCGATAACCTTGAACGTCGCTTTGTCAGTAATGGTTTGCCAAATAGGCGCAAGGCGCAACGAACACTACTGGTCCATTGAAAATCCCCATATTGTATATCCAGTCCAAAACTAACGCCATTTTGGAGTAAATGTATGGTGTGGCATCGTCGGTAGACATTTAATTGGGTCTTATTTTTATGAACATACATTTAACTGCGTGAGCTACCTAAATTTTCTACAAGAAGAACTTCCTGCGCTTCTGGAGAATGTGCCTTTGCAGCTAGAAGAAATCTATGGTTTCAACACGAAGGAGCTCCCCAAAATGCCAGGATTGTGCAGCAATGTTTATATAACACTTTTCTAGAAAAAGTTGGGATTAATGGACCTATTCAGTGGCTCGGAAAGTTACCAGAGCCAACATCCCTCGATTTCTTTATGTTTTTTTTTTTTTTAAATAAAGTTTACAAAACACTTTCTAGAGATATTAATCATTTCAAATAAAAAATTCCAAACGCTGGCAATAAGTTAAAAGGCGAAATGTTAATAAACGCAGCCCACAACGCAGTCAGGCGAAGATTGGATCAGTGTGTTGAAATGAGAGGTCATAGTTATCATCAACTGTATTAAAGAATTATCGAGTTTATTCCTTTTATTTATTCTTAATGTCATTTATGTACTTTAAACAATGAGCATTCAATTATATTTTATTGGGCTATCTTTTGCATATCACTTGTTCTTCGAATAAGTAGGCGTATACTAAAATTACTACCCCACTTTCAAAATCGCCCTATATACCCTGCCTGGATGAAATGTGAGGAGATGAAGTTCCATCGACTTGCCGAGGTAAACCTTTTACATTATCAGTTTCCGAAAATGTTTTAACTAGTCGGTCGTGAAATAGGCCGCCTCCCAGGATGTTCTTCATTAAATAACTGATAATCCTCCTCTTGAGAAGTTAATCTGTCATCGTCAATACTTCAATAACGTCATCAGTAGTCATCACAGATTTTTTTTGTGATGACGTTACAACCCAGATATAAAAAAACTGGAAAAGATACATTTTTTACGCGACATATTTTATAATTTAAAAAAAATACATTTTAAGGAAATTATGATTATTTTTCGAACGATATACCTGCACAAATTTCGAATATTCACTCATATTATTAGTAAATGAAACTTCTCGTCTCTAACTTTTATAATTTGCTCTAGATGTTTCAAAGTATTCACCTTACTCCGATTTTCTTTTCAACTTTTCTTTATTTTTATTAAATCCGTAGCTTTAAATACTCTTAGAATCTTCAAAAATTCAATGACTTATTAAAATGAATACAGAAAAATATTATTTCTATATAAGTTGAAGTGATTTATGCCAAGCTGTAATGTAAAATACGTTTTAAAATAATACCTTAACTTTGTGTGTTGTCTAATTCCCTTAAACCAGAATAAACCAACTTTGTAAAGCAAATTTTCTGTATAAATTAACACCTAAGTGTATTTTTGTTGGTCGTTAAATGCAGCCGTCGCTAATTTCCTCTAGGGCTTACCTTCACGAAGGGTAACCATGTAATAAGAAGGTTTACTTGGTTCGCTGAGCCCCATCGCATTCATTGCCATTATTCTAAAACTGTACACGGTGTAGGGCTGCAAACCTCCTACTTGATATGTCGTATCGTTGTTAGGTGTTCGAATATCTGTTTCATCCCAATCTCCATCCTCACCCACTCTGAAAACAAGAGCATTTGTCAAATAAGCAGTACAAATTACATTTCCCGCAGTCCAATTACCAAAGAGCGGTCACTTCTAAAGTGCCTAGTCGTCAGCCAAATTGTGAAATTTGGTAAGTAAATGAAAACTTTAAACATTTCATCAAATAAATTACATTTGCAGGCTTGTTAAGACTTACGGTGAGCGCTCTATCAAACGATATATAAGGTCTGTTCCAACAACCGTCGAGAACTGGTTCAGAACCGTGAGAAATGTTTGACCAACACCGTCTTACGTCGCATTCGGCGAGAGTACATTAAGAACTGAACTGACTGACTAATTCGGAATCGAGTTTTGCTGTGTTGGAACAAACCCATAGTTTTCGCTCAGTAACTTCTTAACGGATAATGATAAAAATATGCGGTTTTTTTTAATAGACTATATTTATTATTTTACGTCGATGCTGTGTTTTGAAATTTTGAAGAAGTGTAAAATTCATTTTTTTCAAATGAATTTTGCATATTTTACATACTGCCAAAATTGTTTTTCTTTATAAATCTACTGACCTATCGCCAGGCAATAATTTCTTCTACATTAAACTAAATGTCATAGCATCAAATTGCAAATTTGATACCTCTCACTTTAACTCGTCGTCATTTTTTTGTTCACTGATAAAAAATTACAAATGTTTACTGACGATAAGTCGACCTATTGTGTTTAGTACTGTCAGTACAGTCATTTGTCTCAAAAGCTATTCTTTTTCTTATTTTTCAGCAAAACAGAAGGGAGTGCTATCTTCGTAAAAATTGCGTTCTTTAGAAAAAGAAAAAACTGACACGGGTAGTAAATAACTGTAAACAACTAATTTGTTAACATACTATAGTTATAAAGGCTGTACTATTTTATATACCTTGCATTTATTAGTTATCCGAGGGGGGTGCGCGGCATGTGGAAGACGTTCAGCGATGCCGATCATTGTTGTAGCAAGCAGAGACGACATTTATTTTGATAGTAGATTCACTCAATTTCAATTTTTTTTTGGTAATTTTGTGTTTTTGAACCTTTCTCAAGTGGCACGCCTATGGAATCTTGTTCCTTGCAACCCTCACCTCACGTACTCATCTATGTGCTGTGAATGAATCACTCTCTATTATTTTGAACCTCGGGTATAGGCGTTTTTTAAAACAAATTGTACACTTCATTGTAAATGCAGGAGTACTCTAAAATTCTTTCATTTAAGTTTAATAATTGTTTCCTCGTATTTTGACTCAACATACACAAAAGGGCTTATATTAAAAATGTCGCGAACCCTCAGAAGCGCACCCGACGCTCTCGTATGCGTAAAATGGCTGTTTATACGAGTTTTACATCTGGGTTAGTATTTAATGAAACAATTGTGGAATAAATATGAACAGTCTCTCGGGTAGCTCCGTAGTGAAGACTAAAGAGGATACGCTTTATCTGTCACTTACTTCGTAATGCAATTAATTTTGTGCAAGCCAATTATTTTAATGGGAACGGATGTTCACCTCCGCGCGCTGAAAAGTTAATAAGAAGTAATTTACTAGTTGTCATGAGATTTTAGAGTCAAATCGCCACGTTTATTCTTCGTCAAGTGTACTAAAATCGGGTTAGTCACTTGGCTGAGTGAGTCATATAATTCTAAAGCTATTTTGTTAGGGACAGCCAATGAACTATTCGATTTTACGAAACTGTAATAAAACAAAATTGAAAATTGAATTCGCGGTTATACATATAACAGACTCTGCACTAACTAATTTAATTATATTTGAGAATGGGGGAAACACGTACTTTGTGTATGCTGATACATTATTCACAAACTTCCTTCATCAAAAAGTTACATTTATTCCGCTTTAATAGGGTGCTTTTAAAAAGAGCTTGTTTTAATTACAAAATAAATAAATCTCGCAGAACACGAATTCATTTTTTGTTTTTAAAATACTGATACAGTATTGACTGTAAATCGTTTTATGTTTTATTCATCAATACATCAAATAAAACAATTTTGGGACTTCATTCATTAACACATTGATATACAAAGGATGTTCATTGAATATATTTTTGGTACGAACATCCTTGTATTCAAACATATTTTTATATAGCATTGCAGGGGAGTTAACAAAAATATGCCATCATTTGACAATTTGATAATTGTGTTTTTACAGTTTGGAACAACTTACAACAAAGCAGTTGCAACATGTTTAGTCTATGGCATGTTAAAAATAGTCGTTTTCACATTCAACGAAAGCGATGAAACTGTTATGCTTTTTATAAAGGTCCCTTTGCTAGTACATATTGGAAAAATACTTTTTTGCGTGATACATACAGTTCAAAGAAATTTCATAGTTTCGTAAAACAAATTTCCTATTTTGTGACAATGTTACTGGATTTTTGCGAACTCGTTACCCTATTAAAACTTAGTAATGAGGTTATAGTAGACTCGTATAAAACGAATAATGGTAGTGGATTTTACAATGGTTATTAAATTTTATGTGTCAATATTTTACAGAGGCATAATGCCTAAGTTTCGTGTTTCTTGTTGGCAGTAAAAACTGGATTACTAGGCTTCCACGTCAATATCGGAATTTAGCCCACAAAACCTTTTCATCTCGACCAGAAAAAAATGTATTGACGGAACTGAAAAGAGTATTGTGTTTAATTTTGCGAATTCCATTCCTGTGACAGATTTTATATATCATTTAATACAAAGCCTGCATTCAGAATGCTATATTTCATTTACCATATTCAAGGAAAACACAAATGGAGAATTTACATAGCACCCTGATATATTCCAACGCAAAAAAAGAATTTTGTTTCTACTGTTTGCAGATAGCTTTGAAAATGTGCTGAAAATAGCTATAAGAAACGATTATTGTTTTTAATATGATAAGAAAAGTTTACGCCAACATTTGTTGTTGCGTTTATAAACGTTTATACAACAATGGGAAAACTGCATTATTTTTCCAAACACGTGCAGAAGAAATACTGTATTTTTTTAATCGAAATGGCGTTTGTCTTAGACAATTTCGTGGGAAAATAAACGATATTAAAAAATCCACGCTCTGACAAAACGGTCTGTGACGTCAGATGCCGTTCGCACGTGTATACATAAATACAGCAGTGTGCTTTAGTTCATATTTGTATACGATTTCTAAGCTTTCGGACAACGCAGTACATACGATTAGAAGGGTTAGTTTGTCATATGTGATATTATTAGGTGTTATAAAAAATAGACTAGTAAAATGGAAACAAAAGTGCATTTCACCGGGCAATTGGAAGAAGTATTGCATTGTGTCATATACAGGGTGAACCTTAAATAAGTACAAATATTTTAATTGTTGGTGTAGTTCGTCATATAGATCAGTCTAGTGAAAGCCATTTTTAAAAATTTCTAATATTTACGGAGATATTACTTTTTTTTAAATACCTACATTTTGAGGACCGCTCATAGAACTGTCATAACCAACCTAATGAACCATATGATTTGTTGCGAGGTTGCCATATCGCCTCTAATATAAATATTACGTTTCCTTTAAAGTAATAGTAAAGTAATACGGTTAATTCTATTTTAAAAATACTTGTTTTAAGCATAAGTGCAGTAAAATTGTGTATGTAGTATGAAATGCAGCAATATTAACATAAATTTTAACTTAACTGACCTTACTATAAACGATTCATGTTCCGCATGTTCAATACTACCATAAAGTATTTAGGAAGATATTACGTGATATTACTATGTCCAATGTTCAAAAATTATACATAAACGTGCACACAAGCTTATCTGTTTGTTAAAAAATTAACTATTTAATCAGTAATCCACATTTCACAAGTTAAATGTCAAAAGTGTCAACTTTTAGCAAATTTCGCAAAACAATATTATTGCTATTTTCATCATTATGTGGGGTTAGCAAGTTTGACTTGGGTTTCCGATAATCTGTCATGACAGTCAATGACAGTTTGATAATAAAAATAATATAAAATGATACAGTTGACGAAATTCGCTAAAAGTTGAGATTTTTTCCCACCATCAAATAATTCGAGCAAATATTCTCAAATTTTGCGTCCATGAGGACAAGGTTTTAAAACTTCCTTGAAGAAAAGATTTTTGTATAACACTGGCAACACTGTGAACCACACATTCAGTCTGCAGCACGAGTCATAAAAGTATGAACGTGGCAATCTGGCCAGCGGTCCTCAACAAGTTTTCTACAAAAAATTACGACATTTATTTTTCACTTTTTATTTCTGATATTTTTTGTAAAAAACTATTAAGTATGTGTTCTAGACACAGAACTATACTGCTGGTTAAAATATTTGTACTTATTTAAGGTTCACCCTGTATACGAATACAGCATATAGCGCCTAATAAAAAATATTTCACCGTGCCAAAAAATTAAAAGAAAGGTTTAAGTTCAACGAAAAAATTAAAATGTAAAGTGGTAAAGAATCAATTAAACTTTTCTATTAAACTATCAGAATGTATACAGGACGTTTAGAAAATCAATGGTAAAGCACTTACATGTTTTCTCATTTATTGTATTCAGCGCTTCATTCCGATTCTAAATGTTCAATATTTCTTCCTACCATTTATGTGATGCAGAATGTTATTTGAAGCATTTATACAATTTTGCTATCTGGCTTCACTACAATAAATTACCTGTTTTGTTCTGAAAACCTAATAAACAAAAGTAATAATAAATATTGCCGTTACGTTGATGTAAATTACAGTAAACCCTAACGTACCTCGTATTTCCTTCCAAAATGGAACAGAAAGTGCAATCCGATTCATTAACGCCTGCCGAATGACTTGCTTTACAAATGGAGACACAGATAATCTATCACCAATTCCAGAGCTATGTTTGACTTGATCTTATAATTGGCTTATGAAGAAGATCGAGCATGTTTTTTCATTCGTGAACAGTTATAAATGTTTCTGTTTTACAAAGCACATCGTTTTTGTGCTACATTTCCCATGTTTGTTATTTTAAATGAAATGTAATTTCTTTTTTTACATAACATAATTAAATTTACTGTACCATTACCTTTTCAATTATGTAGTACATGATGGGGGATACGATATTATATTTTTAATTTGCGTAATACGCGAATACCAGCGGATTTCAGAATAAAGGAATAATGGAAAGAGATCTTTTATTAACTGGAATCGTTGAGTGTAATCAGAATCTACGCCTGTCTCATACTTAAGGACCTCTCAAACCAATACGGCAGCGACAACGATGCGTCAAGTGCGCGGCGGAAAAATTATTAAGCCGGAGCCACATTGCTCTGATGCCACGCCATGGCACGCCATGTGATACAACGAAGAATTTGACACAGTGTGTTTTTATATATTGTGTGCACATTGCTCTGACGCTACACCACGTCATGTCATGTCACGCCATCCGTCGTGTTTCGAATCTCGAGTTGTTAGATTGCGTGGTAACACCTGAATTTCATGTCAAACACATAAAATGACAGACAAAAATTGATGAAATTTTGTTAATGTTAGTTGGAAAAATCTTTTTTTTTTGTGTCTCAACACGGACGAATGAATTGTTTTACGATAAAATAAGGAATATATTGTAGCATTTGACTATATAAAATTGATATGTCATTTGAAAAATTAGTAATAAAAACTTCTAAGAAGACCCACGTCGTAGAAATAACCATATAACATCAACTTGTATATATAAAAAAAAATTAAGTAGCGGCAACAATCCGTTATCGCAAGTCATTTTCTGTTTCCACAGTGGCATAAACTAAGCTCTTCATAAACTGGGGTTAAGGTTAACTTTAGTTAAAAACTTCCCCATAAATCAATAACATATCGAGATACTCACGTATGCTAAACATTTTAACAAACAAAGAAAAATTAAGGAAATAGTGGCACGCAAAATCAATTCGAAGAAACACGTTAACACTTCGCAGTTCAGATACCAACTGACCTGTACTCTCAGCGTACATTCTCGCACTATTGCTACATTCCGCAATATCGACTTAATTGAATTTTATTGATAAACGAAAAAATTGTTTTAAACATAAATATAAATAAATTGAAGGAGTAAACATAGATTTGTTAATTTTTTTCTTGAAAATGACTGCCATCTACGTTTTTTAAATTTATTTTGATGTATACTGTGCCTGCGTTAAGTTTACCGAAGCCAACCCTCTAACACCCTGTATTATGTGACGCCTTCAATAAATAGCTCGAAACTGATATGATACTTAAATCTAACACTTTCAAAACCTAATCGACACCGAGTTTGAAATTGATACAACAATAAGCAAGTTTTCGCAAAAAAGGGGGGTATTTGGTATATAAATTTATTATACTATTATAATATTATATTCGCCCTCGATTAATGTAAATGTAAATTTACATTTCATGTAAGATTGTGCATTGTAAATATGAATATAAACGATTTCAATTTATATATAAATTAGAAATATTCGTAATAATTTTTCCAGATGTTGATTGTCTGTATTATTTTGTTTAACGTTTTTTCATATTCAAATTAGGTAATCATATTTTGATAAAGTTTGATAGATCCATTATGGAACGCCCTTATACGAAAATGTGGGATAATAAACCTTTTAGTGAATCAGGAAGTTCAGGAAATAATTGTAAATTAATAATTTCCTTACTTTTTGTTCTCAAGGAGCATTCACTCAATACTCAATGCGCTTTATGTACACAGTGAGGAAGGAAGAACTGTATTTTCAGATGTAAATGGGCTTTGTTGATACTACCATAAAAATGAAAAATTGTTTCTTCGGCATATTATCGATTGTCGCCTTCAATTCGATGTTAGTAAATGTTTTCTTTTACACGCTTATTTATTGAGTTGTTATGATGTTATGGCAATATGCTCACTCCTCAGTCATTATAAAATAGTACATCTTTCAGATATTCTTTTCTCTTTTACGCTAAAGACTGATTAAGATTTAGTAACAAGTCTTCTGTTTCCGGTTAGAATAGGGAATATAAATGATACCTTATACTCGTATTAAACCTCTTAGGAACACACCAGCATGATTGTTCAATTAGCTCTTTGTATTTAATTAAATATAATCTCTAACTGTCAACCAGTATGAATATTAAGCACGTAACAGTATTTACTTTCGTTTCAGTTTCTTGATATTTGTGAGTGTTAAGTGTTTCCGTCATTTCAGTGCTGTTAAATGGTTTTCGTAACGTACTTTATTTCATATCTGGCGAGGAATGGTCGTAGGTCAATAGAAATAATACATTGCTGTGAAAAATAGCAGAAACATGTCAGAGAAATTTCTTTCAACATAATATCGGTGATGCCATAACATAAAAGAAAGGGAAGTTAACTGTCACGGCTGTCCGTCCAATTTAGCGAGTTCCGTGACACAAAACACTGTTTAATAAAATAATCTTATATTTAATATACACTGCAAAAAGAAACTCCGTAAAATTACATTAAAAATAATTTATTTGTCGCAGAATTGCAAATTAAATGTCAATTCACAGTTGTCAATGAAATCATTTCAAGTAAACTAGAAACTTTTTCAAATTTATCAAATAAGTGAAACCATGTCGTCCTACTACAAAATTACAATAATTCTGTGACCAGAACAGCTGTCATTATAAATTCATAACATTGTTGTCAATATCTGTAGTAAACGTAATATACGTCCAGTAATTTTTAGAAAATTTCACTATTTCCTGAAATAAAACCCAAAAAGATGGAAGATTACAATTAAAAATTGATTACAATTACATTGTAAGGAATCTGTAAATATATTTTGTTAAATTACTGTAGATCTTATAGAACCTTCACAATTAGGCACTTTATCAAAATAAAAGAAAACAATTACGGAAAAAGATATAATATCTTGTAAATTTACAATAATTATACAAAAAAGACAGTAGTTAACGTAAAATTGCAAAAGTGTATTAAACTTACAGAAAACTGTGTAGGTTCTGTAAATTTTTAATTTGATAGAATCATATTTACAAGTTTCTGCAAGGAACAATGTAAGATTACTGTAAAGTAAGTAAAAGTTAATGAAAATTTGTAATTGAAGCGAATTAGAATCCTCAATATATTTATATTAAAATTACAAAGATTTTGCAATTGAATATGCGTTAAAGTCGTCGTACTTCTCGTCGTAAAATGAAAATTCTTGGTGTTTTGTTTATCCACTTTTACTATTTAAGTCCTTCTCAAATAAAATAATAACTTAAAAAACATTCATAAGATACACATTATTTTGATATTCTAACCCCACATTTTAACAATTACCTTCACATACTTATAAACAGAAATGAACAATCTTATATGTAGAACTATATAAGTTTATGTCAAAACATTATTTACATCTACAGTTAAATTTAAAACAACGTATATTTCCTTCTTAGTTTTGTACCTAAAAATTTGTTGGTTAGACCGATTTCGGTAGTTATATATTATTCATTTTACATTGGTATCTGAATATTCGCAAGTGGCATGAGATAACATTCCTGTTATTTACTACTACTCTATATTATTCAGTTTTTAAATGTCTAAAATTATTTACATTTGTTCTGTAAATTTTCTATTTCATAGGAATTATATTTACAGTAACAGTACAGTTAGAATAGATTACTTGTTATGGAATTCCAAATAAAAACTGACTACAATTACAATGTAAAAAATCTCTACCAAGATTTTGTAAAATTAGAAAGCTTTAACAATTTTACCAACTCATTACATAAAAGAATAAATATAATTAGTAAAATTACAATAATTCTGCAAAAAACAGTCGCCAACATAAAATTACAAGTAAATCACATTAAACTTACAGAATAATATAATATAGGTTCTGTAAATTTTCTATTTCATGAAAATTATATTTTCAAGCGTCTATGTAAGAATATTCTCTGTGAAATTACTCTAGATGTTAATAAAACTTCACAATTTACAGAAAATATATAGTTTCAGTAAATTTTCAATTTTGAGAAATCATATTTACAAGTTTCATAAAAATGTCAACAGTGTAAAATTACATTTAAAATAAGATTAGTTGTTGCCTAACTACAAGTAGAAAATGGCAATTACATTGTGGAGTTTATAAAAGTAATCTTTAAAATTACAATAGACCTCAATGGAACTTAAAAATATATAGCCCTTTTGTAAAATTATAACATTATGGCAAAAAAATATAGTAGTCAATGTAAAATGACTAAAACATTGCATTAAACATAGACGGGTATGCTCATTTTCAATTTGAGGCGAATTGTACATGTACAAAAATACATTAATAATATGTAGTAACACTGTTACTGTTATTTTCTAGAACGCGTACAATATGTGACAGTTGTAACAGTAAATATTTATAGTTGTTATAGAATTAAGATAAATGGAGTGATAAATTGTGCAGCCTGTGTAGGAATTTGTTCAATTATTTGGGAAGTGTGTAATCTGTAAATGAGACTGGGGAATATGCAAAGTTGGTAAAAATGAATGTAGTTCTCGGAGTTCGATAGGCCATGAGGGAGTTCCGAGTTAACTCGGAACTTGAAATTTAAGTAACTGCAAAAATTAGCTTAAGAAGTTGAAATCTGCACGGGCTGAGAAAGTCCATTGTCTGGTCTCGTACTTCTTCATGCATACGCATTTGTCTTAAATCTTTTCCTCTAAGCCATTACGCAATATTCCCATCCAACCGACCGTTATATTAGCATATTCAAAGCCATATACCAAGAAAATGCGGTACCAAGCTAACCACTACCGCGTCTCGGCCCTGGAACATTCCTTAATTAAAGGCTTTGGCACATTCATATTATACAAACTGCAACTTCTTAATAGCTTCTTGATTACGACTTCGCTGAATTGTGTCTCTCACTCTTAGATTATTATCAGGAGCTATTATAATTTCGAATGTTCTTATTAGTTGTTCTGAACCACGGATATACATTACTCCACATTATCGGGGCTCTTACCGGGGCCATCCACTTAATTCCTTATTAGTTTAATTAAATATCTCAGAGGGTTACTTTAATTACTGAACCAGACCGCAAGATTCTGGCAGGTGCCTCAATAAAATTCCCTCTAATTTATCCGCAAAAGCAGGGGCCGGAATGATTTTGTACAGATTAAAATTCTTTCATTTCTAATTCTTCCAAACTTTGCTCTTCGCCTAGAAAACCTAGGGGTGACAACATAAATTATGATAATCATATTCCAATAACTTTTTTAAGCCACCATTCGATCTCTTTGTTATTATTAAAATTTGCCACACAGATTTCAATAAATAGCATAACCATTTTGTAGCTAATATACAGTGTCCCAAAATTAGCCTGTCAAAAATTAACTGTGGATTCTACGATCAAAAATAAGAAAAAATATATATATAAACATAAGTCCGTAAATGCCCCCTAAGGGAGCTCTTGTTTTTAAAAATACAGTGGAATGTTTTATGTTTTTAGCCCCTTTTTTATTTAGCAAAAACGTTGTGTATTTTCTTATCATAGTTGGTTGATGTTTAGTGAAATAAACAGTACGTATTTGACAGTTGTTCTCAGTGCACAAGTTTTCTTTCGCTATGGCTGGTTACTCTAACGCAGAATTAACAGACATGCATTTCATGTATGGTCGTGCTAATGGGAACGCCACCGAAGCGCGACGTCTTTATGTTGACGCTTATCCAAATCGCCAGATTCCTTCACAACGCATGTTTGGAAGAATTCACCAAAGATTGCGTGATACCGGTTCCTTGAGCAAACAGTGACATTAATCCGGAAGACCAAGGTCGGTATCCACTCCTAGAGCAGAAGAAGAAATTCTAGGACTGGTAGAGCAGAATCCAGGTACGAGTGTGCGGAGAATATTAGCCGAGATAGGAATTAGTTGTCCTCTTGTTTGGAGAATCCTTCAGGAGCAACTGCTTTATCCATACCATGTGCAATGAGTACAGGCCATAAATCCAATAAATGATCATCAAGCACGTTGGGTTTTTTTGCCGCTGGTTTCTACGTCATGATGCTGAAGACCTTCGTTTTCTTGCAAACATTCTTTTTACTGATGAGGCCGGGTTCACAAGGAATGGAGTGTTTAATTTTCACAATACGCATATTTGGGCCGACAAAAATTCTCATGCTCTAATAGAATCTGGACATCAAGCACGTTTTTCATTAAACATTTGGATGGGTATTGTAGGTGACAGGTTTCTAGGTCCTGTTGTTTTACCAAAGCGATTAACTGTGGATTCTACGATCAAAAATAAGAAAACAAGTTATATAAACATAAGTCCGTAAACGCCCCCTAACGGAGCTATTGTTTCTACGGACCTATGATTGTATAACTTTTTTTTCTTATTTTTGATCGTAGAATCCACAGTTAATTTTTGGCAGGCTAATTTTGGGACACCCTGTATAGAATGCGGATGTATGGGGATCAGTTGTTTTAGGGGTAATGGTATGCTTTCTTCAGATTACTAATCTGTAGTTTAATATACAGGGTGATTCAGTCATAATGTCAATGTAAGTTACAAATTTTCTGATGACGCGTTCGAGTATTGAAGTCCAACAGCGTAAGGACCACATACATATAATAGCAGCATGTATGGTACTGAAGTGATAGATTTTTTTTCTAATAACAGATTTCTTGTTTTCAATTTAAAATGTATGCATTTCGTATATTATTTGAGGTAACTATAAAAAATGTTGCATTTATAAGGTATTCATTAAGCGTTTCGTCAAGTTATAACGTAAAATTCATTCATCATTCCCTCGCAATGTAAGTTCAAAAGCTCCCCAAAATTGTACACAGTAAATAATTTTGGATAGAACATTAAAAACATACTTATTTTTTGTCACCTTTTCGTTATGTAAGTAAGTATAATTCATTTTAAAACTGCACTTTAATTCTTACTAAGTAGTACTCGAACTCAGTTGTATATGCTTATTATCAGTCTCGCCTGCTATGCTGTGACCTAGGTAACAGTTCGCTGTCAGTAACATCATAATGTGCAGTTAGTCTTAGCTGGAATTCTCAGGCTTGAACCTGTGTGAGTGGACCCGCTGCTATCAGTACCCCTGGACCCGCCCATACATTGATTTTGGTTCCTGTTGTTGGTAGAAAGGCTGCTACGGTAGGTTATTTGTATTAATTTACAGAGTTTATATATTTTTGCAAAATTATTACAATTTTACAAAATAATTATGCCATTTTACCCCATAAACTTACTTATTGTGACTGTCTGATAGTAAAATTTAGATATTCCGGTTATCTTCTAAAAAGTTCATCCGATACGGTAATTTAAAGCAAAACATTTTGTGTCTCTTATACAAAACGAATTAAAGTGACTAATGCTTAAAAAATTAACGTTATCCGAATTTAAGCTTCACTTTTTAAAATTAATTGCGCATGTATTGGTCGACCTAACTGGTTTTCCGCTAAACCGACAAAGAAATGGAGAATTAGCTCGGGCACAACAGGCAAACGGTTAGGCCGGCAATGTTTAGGCCTTATTACATATAAATAAGCAAGAATGATATTCACGGCGTTCAGTAGAGCTCATCAGCGAGTTATTAAACAAAAGCCGGGAAGTTTTGAGTAAAGCGTTTAATGTTTTGGGGCTGCAGCTTCGCAGGGCACTACAAAGTAAAAAGCTGAAATTATGTATATTTAATACGTGTGCATTTGTTCAATTAGGGGTCCTTTAGTGTCATGTTCCAGTGTAACAAGTTAAATAAAGCCGCTAAGTTTCACCACAGCGGAGTATAAAATATGTGCTTTGTATATCTTTAAAACAATTTATGATCCTAAATGGTCCCGAAGTTTAAATAAAGTTTTGTACTTTTGAAGGGTATATTTGTTATTTATCATATTATTTACCCAAGCCAGGGAAGTTCTTATGAAACAAAAGAAACGTTGAAATTAATTCGGGCCCTTTTCTTCTTGTCATAATTTATCTTTCCTTTTGTCGCGTACAGGGCGTTAAAAATAATACAGAACTTTAAACGTAACACTACATTTTTAAAATATTAAGTTAAACACAAAGCTGCACTTTAAAACAACTATTAAATTTTGTATCGAAAAGTAAGGCAATTGTGTCTCAAGAAGCGAAAATGTTTTTTGCAAAGCGTCATTGAAACAAACGATGAATAAGTACCGATTTAAGGTACTCCAAAATATTTTTGATACTAAACCAACACAGCTTTTTTATTTTGGATGATACCCTATCAAATTGCCTTAAACCAAACACGAACCTGCAAGATGTAAGTTGAGGCAGTAATTAATAATAGATAAAATCATTGATTTCCTCAAATCAAAATCAATAACACCTCTGCTCCAGCAAAGATACTTAAGAGCCAAACACCATTTCTTTACAAGCAATGATATATGTTCCTGGAACCTAAGCCTACAATCGAATATAATACCAAGGTTTTTTGCAGAATGTTTTATAGGAATAAATTCATTATCCAGTTTCAATACAAGTTGAGTTCTGAGTAAACTATAACAGAAAAGCAAAACACTGCACTTACTCAAATTTAATTTTAAGTTATCAGCTTTAGAATATTTGGATATCGACAATAAGTCTTTATTTAAATTGACACTAACAGTAACATTATTAGGATCAATTAGTTTTCCTAACTCAAATGAACCTCTGTGAGGTTATCTCAAAAGCAAAGTGTACGTAACAGATCAGTCATTAGTCACAGGAACGTCATTACCTCTACTTATCCGTTTGTCTGGGTACTGTTGATTTAAGTGGTTACGAACAGGTAATGAAAAATGTGGTGGAGCTCCATCACACATAAACCACATATCTCTCCGAAGTTGTAGAGGTATATCCTCTAACAAGTCTGGCAACGTATTTTGCAGATGTTCCATATAAATAAATAGATAGGGGGATAGAGATATAGATAAATTTCTCCCGTTAATCTCTGTGTTAAAATGACAGGACCAACACTAAAATTTCCAATTATTCCTGCCCACACATTAATTTTAAATTCGTGTTGAAAATGTCTAACTTTCACTGTGTGCGGGTTTTCGTCTGCATAAACGTGTTCATTGTGGAAATTAGATATTATGAAACATGCTTAATCGGTAAACAAAATATTATTACCAAAGTAGAAATCCATTTCTCTTTACCTCAAAATTGCTGCCAATGATTAAAATTACAAATTTCGAATAAACCACGAGAGTAATCAAGTCTTATCAAGGGTACCTTTCTTGTAGTAATAATTTTCTTAATCTAAATTTTATACTGAAAAATCTTGTCTTCCATTGGCGTAGAATTATCGAAGGTGTAATTACTAAAAAACCCAAGTTCCACGCCAATGGAACAATATTATTCATAATTTTGATATGGGGTTTATTGTCCTATAGAACGGTGTCAACTTACCAAATTTTAGCAAAATTGCATAAGGCGTTTTAAATTTATAACAAAAAACGATTTCAAAATTGCAACTTCAGGGTCGTATAGCGCCTAAACGGGACAACTTTGAACTAAGGTAAGTTTAGCTAAACCGACTTATTTTGAGCCACACTGTATCTGGTCGAGCGTTGTAAAGACCTTTTAGGGACACCCTGTACATTAGCAACAGTAGTTTTACAAAAACAAATTACATACTTTTGCGTAATTGTTTTGTAAAGCAGTCCATAGTCTACAGTACTTGAAATGTAAAATTCCTTAAAAGGTTACAGTAAATTTAAGGCACATTTTTGTAGTATTGTAAATTCACATTGCCAGCAGATGTTGTCGGTAACTAGCAACATATTTCGTATATTATAATATTCGTAGTTTTACTATACGTTCCTCTCTGCAGTATATACGAAACTTCAGATGTATCGATTGTTATCAACCTGTGGAACAGGAAATGCGTACACAGCTGTATTAAATATACATGAATTCATAACACACATGTGAAAGCCACGGTGAGCTACTGAGTTAATATTTAAAGTTAAAAATAAAATTGAACTCTGCTCGATCGTTTTGTGCTGTGCTCTCAACCGAAAATGAACATTTAACTGGTGTCGTGTGAATTTTTATTTGTCTTTGTTATACGTTTCATTATATCGTATAATTGCAAAATGAAATGGAATCCGTATTTGTTGGCTTAAAAGAATATAGCTGCAATTTACATTTCAACCAAATGTTCTTAATTCTAAAAAACCCATTAGCTTAGAAAGCATTTATCTGCGAGGGCCTTATTTTACCGCTAGTGCTTTATTCTTAAAACAGTAATTTGTCTGGAAATATTAATCCAGGTTTATTTTTGCGAATTTTAATTTACTCATTTGAAAGTCAAATTGTTTCAGCGAAATTGATCTGGTAAATAAAACAGCCCACAGTATAGATTAAACTGAATATAATCATTATTTACACGACGGAATTTCCCTTAAAAAAGACAATCGTCAGTCGGATATGATTTAAAAAATATACTGCCTCCATTTTCATTTGAAATAAAGCATTAAAGCATTCGTAATTACTGAAATAATTAAAAATAACAGTTTCTCTACGTGTCTTAATCTGTTCTTTCTGATCGAGTCATCAATTACAATTACTTTCGGTTGATCGAGCGCTTCATTTAAAAAAATATATACCAGACAATATTACAAAAGTGTGTATGCTTTATCTGAAATTTTTCATCATTCTTACCATTTCTCCACCTTTCCAATTAGCAGTCCCAAACGCTGGGATGAATATTAACCATAACATTTAATTAAATTCTGAATAACTCCGTATTGGAATACGCATTCAAGTTTTCTCACTTTCCAAGTAAATAAGTTGAGTAAAATTTCCAATAACGAGGTTGGGAGGTTGAATTTTATGCTACAGTTGCTGAATTTACTGGGTAGACAAACTTTTAAAAAGATCAGTCCTTTATAAGAGTGTATTGGAGTATTTTATTTATTTCCAACGTAAGGGTTAGGCTATGATATAGAGAACTCATTTTATTGGCAGCTGAATGCAACCAAGCGAAAAACAAGCTGAGCTCTTTTATCTGATATCAAATTATAGAAAGCGATAACTGATGTTGTCCTTTATATGTAGGTACTTGATATTAACATATCCCTTGCGATCACAATGCTAGACGTTCTAATTTACTTAACGTAGAGTTTTATATAAATAATCACAATTGGAAATTTTAATAAAAATATTATATACTACTAATGTATTTTCAAATAAACTTGTATTAAAATTTCAATTGATAAACAATGTTGCAATGTTGGAGAGCTTAAGCTTTCCTTTCGTGGCGCTTCATCGCCCTAAACCACATTTTTCTTTTCATTTTTTGGCAAGGTGAAATATTTTTTATTAGGCGCTGTATGTTGTGTTCGAACATGGCATAATGCAACACTTTTTTCTATTTGCCCGGTAAGATGCACTTTCTGTGCTCATTTTACGAGTATATGTTCCAACTATAGTTAATACCAATGTCTATTTAACACAGAAACACTTAATAATATCACAAATGACATATTAACTCTTCTAAACGTATGTACTGCGTTGTACCAAAATGAAAATCGTGTACAGATATAAAGCATAATGTTGTATTTAGGTATACACTTGCGAACGTCATATGACGTCACAGGTCTTCGCTGAGGCGGCCACCGTTTTCTATAGTCTGTTTAGAAATGAAAGAGAGTAATAAAAGCTTATTATGTATGCAAATCGTAAATAAATGTAGTAATGCAGTTTACTGCTAATATTCAATATTTTTATATTATGTATTATCGGTATAGATAAGGTGTACTTTTAAAATAACTTTGTGTGACCGGGTTGTACTAAATTGTAGCAGGTAGCTTAAATGTAATCCCCGACAATCCGTCTTAGTCTATGCCGCTTCAATTTCTGGGTCCATTTCTCTTATAAGTAAACAATATAAAAACAGCATTTCAAAACTAGAGGCTACTTTAAGCAGCATAACCGGGTTAAGAGAGTTTTTAGTAATTCAAATAAAATTATTCAATATTATTATCAAAATATTTATTATTCCACACAAAAATATATGTATTTTGAAAATTCAAATTATGGTGAGTAAATGTAGTGTTGTATAAATGTAGGTACAATAAAGAAAATAAAAAAGTAGGTATATTAAAATT
Organism: Monochamus saltuarius; assembly: GCA_025584915.1. NCBI lineage: Eukaryota > Metazoa > Arthropoda > Insecta > Coleoptera > Cerambycidae > Monochamus > Monochamus saltuarius. The sequence goes on along the minus strand of CM046730.1, from coordinate 16,911,697 downwards.
CATCCTCTGAATATTCTGATGAATTATCTTCGTCTCCTAGATTGATAACGATAGGTTCCCCAGTAACGTCAATTAAGTTATCGAGTTCCCACATTTTTTCCTATTCTTTTTGTACATTATGTATACATCTTTACCAGTTTTCTGCAGTTACTCGTTCCAAGGAATTTTTTAACAAAATTGTCACGTCACTTAATTTAAACGTCGTATTATTTTGCGTTACATCTCCTTTTACCTGCGCCCAGACTAATTCGATTGGGTTAAGTTCACAGTGATAAGGTGGTAACCGTAGTACCGTTATTTGGCGATTTGTTGCCATTTCATCGATAACATATTTTTTCTGATCTTTATTAAGATTGACAAGTGCCAAAAGTTCCTTTTCACCATATTTGTTTCAAAAGAAATGTTTTTTTCAGGATAACCATTGAATTATATCGGCTTTCCTTCAAGCAGTCGTAGGCGTCCGCTCGGTCTACCGTGAATGGTAATTGGAATTATCCATGATAATTACAGACCTCGGAGGAATAAGATCCAACATCTGTTCATGTCTTCGTGATAATCACCTGTATTTTTAGATTAAAATAACAGTACCGCCATCTACAAAACCACTGGCACTACCTATATGTGTCACTATTAATCTTCGCCCTTTACCTGAAGGTACTTTGAACCCTGTTGAAAGTTCATGCAAAAATGCTTGTCGAAAACTTGTTACAGTTTTATCTTGCCATACTTTTGTTACAGTATATCCCTCGTTGACCCAAGTTTCGTCTAGATAATAAATATTTCTGTCTTCGTCACGGAATTTTCTAATTGATCTTAAGTAGGATCTTCGCCAACAAATAATTTCATCTTTATCGATAAGAACTGACTTCCTGTTCTGTTTTTCCCAGCAAAAATTCAACTCTCGTAAGACGGCCCATAATTTGCTTCTACTGATTTTTGGCAAATCGTTGTCCTCTGAAAGTTCACTTAAAATTTTGTTTAGCGTTGGTAGGTATTTCTTTTTTAAAATAAAATGAGTGTACAGCGCACATCTTTTCATGCGTTTAGCAGGTACGTAATCTGATAAGCTCGACATTTTACCCAAACAATATTATATCCACTGGCACAATAGTCGCTAAACACAAGTCGAATTTTACTCTACTGCACTAGCACGTCTTCGTATATTCAGCTCTAAGACTGGATTGATCTGTCACAATACACTGGCTCCTGCCCTATGATGTATCCAGTAAAATATACTAATGTACACCCATTACCTGTTAGCATTAGTGTTACCTGATAATTACCTGAAACGAAATATTACCACGCCCATGGCCGGTTCTTATCTCGGGGTTTTATTACTCTCTTTCATTTCCAAACAGATTATAGGTTTTCTTATTTTTCCACGAAATTGTTCAGGACAACCGCCATATATATTCTTCTACCAGATCTATTGTAAACTCAATGAGAAAACCAACTTGACGAAGAAATCATCTAAATTCATGAAGAAATAAAAAAATATATAGTAATACGAGTATATAAATATATAGTAATAAAGTCTAGCAGAATTTTAGGTGGCTCGGTTTTTTTGCTGATCAGTGTAGACAAAAATCCAGTGGTTGAGAGAGATCTTGTTACATGGTGCTGCTCCTTGAATTTAAATCTGAAAACCTTATTTGTATACTTCCGATTCGAATTTTCAAATATCACGTTAATAGTACTTTGTCACAAGATATTCCCAGTCTATTATAAGATTTTAGAAATTGTATTACCAAGACATGTATAAAGCGAATTTTATATCCCATAAAAAGCATTGTTGCAAAGTACTTAAACCTCGTCAGGTGCCTTCAGAATATATTCATATATGCAAGTTTTGCTAGGATATAATTGATGATGTGAAAGGGAGTCGAATATCGTTGAATTTAATCTTTTATCAGATAAAACTACTTTCTATTTGAGTGGATTTGAATCCCTATAATAGCTATTATTAGTCTAAACCCACTTTAGGTGGAAGAATTCATGCTCAATATCCTTAAGAAGTAAATGTTTGGGTTGGCAGATTTGGTAGACGTATCAATCGAAATTTGAACGTTTCATAGATACTTACATTACACCATAATATTAATGCTAGATGGTTATTATATCCGGTTTACAATTTTGATATTTCACATGAAAATTCACCGATAGGAACCTGGAACTCCTAAACACATATAAACCTACTTTCCACACAAAATCCGACAGTATTTCGATATTTATCTAAACTACTGGCCACTCGAACTTACACATAGAGATATTTAGGCAAAATTCAAAGTTCAATATTTTCAACAGGAATGCAAATTTTTGAACGCGGCTGGAAAATTTTAAGAGCTAGTTTTTCGGATTAAGCTGCGTGACGTATATTTATCGTAGGACCACAGGTTTATTATATACGGGATGATCAATGAAGTCATGCAAAAAATCAAAAAGTTTGTATGAGTGAAATTTTCGCAAAATAATTTTTTTGGTCGTTCCAATACGGTTCGTTACTAACGTAACATCAATATCTCTAGACGTTTTTGTCAGTTTTTGGATTAAGGTCCTTAGGCCTTGTACACACTACTTAACATAAAATTTGCGACCACTAACCGATATAATTTGCCCAAATCGAAATTCCAGACGAAATCCGATAATATTTTCGACATCAGCCTTTGAACTGGTCTAGAAAATCTTTTAGAGACGTACTAAAATTTCTTGTTTTTCCAGTTATTCAAAAGATTAGTAAAATTAAGCAATACTTTTTTGCAAGAAAGTTGTAATCGTTTTTTCTCATCTTATCGGATTGACAAACTCCAAAATAGCATCGGAATACTCGTATCGTTTATTTTTGAAGATACAGCCGAAAATACCCCCGGCAAATCCAATAATTCACGCAAATCGAAATTCCAAACAAAATAGAAGAAGATATTTTTCAGAATCTTTAGTGGCGTAATATTGAAAAAACTTATTTGTACGATCGCTGAAAAAAATCATCTTTTTCGTAGAACACATTTTTCAAGACATTATAAATCGGGCATGAGAAACTCAATAATGACCTCGGTCTGTCCGTACCTCGTTTATTTTTTCAAATTCTGACGAAAATTCGCCGAAAAAAATTCATTTAAATTCCTTTTCGGTTCACATGATCCGGCAGGAATCAGTTGATGAAATTCGTGCTTATATGAACCACAAGAAGAGAAGAGAAAATCACCTAGCAATTGCATCAACTATCCTGTCTCCTATTTAAAAACAATAGTAGTGAAAACCTAAAATGTTGTTGGTCCGCATAGGAAAAGCCAAAAGTCGTGTCGGAATGCGAATTATCCCGAAAGATTCGCATACAAAACCCTGTAAATCATAATCAAAGCGGCATTATGTGAATTTGCTATATTTTCCGTAGAACTTGAAATCGGAAAAGCATTACAATTTTTTCCCTCAGATTTGGAATATTAGTAGAAATTAAATAAAGTGAATAGTCATCATTGTCATTCTATTATTACTTAATTAAACTCAATAATTCTTTTAAATTACACGTCGAATATCTGTATGTTAGGAAACTTAAATGTTCTTCGTGACAGGGGAAATCGAATTCCTCTAAAATTCAAGCGAATTGAATGCATTTTCAAAGACGTCGCGCGGTCGGAGATCAGAATGATTGATTAGAAGTTATATTAACATACACAGTGGTGTTGTATACGATGAGTTCGTGTAATGCCGAGATCAACCCGAAATCATGCATGTATTTCGACAAAAATATTATATATTATTATGTATTTCTATTCTATTCCTCCCCGTCCGCACTTTTCTTATATATTTCATTACAAATCGTAAGGAAATGACGAATTCGTTTAAAAACGGAAAATGCCTGACATCGATAGAAAGAGGGCTCTTTGAATGTAAATATATCACATTCGTATATATTTTTCTACTGCAAAGCTAATGGAATTTTAGGTTTAATTATTCAATAATGTTTATATTTGCGGTTGTTTATACTCGGTAGCAATCAAGACCAGCTCAGGTATTTTACCGCTTCAGGCGAAATTTAATTTCTTATACAAACATCTCCTTTCCGGTTTGTACTTTTTAATACTTCGAGGCTACCCCGGAATATTTCTTTAGGGATATCACTTAAAAAAATATTACAATTATTTTTTTAATATAATGATACTGGGGAAGTCAGATTTGATTATTAAAAAAAGACACGGTTATATTGAAAAGTTACATACGTAATCAATTTATTTCACTGTGATAAGTAATACCTAAAATAACATAAAGGAATGACTCAGAGTGGGATTTACTGAAAGGAAAGTTCAGTTCTGTAGACGTATATTTCCTTGAACGATCGATTGCTTTAGCCGACATCGGTGCTACTGATCTTGGTCTTACTAAGGGTTTTCTTGGGAGGAACACATTTTATTTCAGGGCACGTATTTTTGTCTTATCATTGTATAATTCATCATTCATGTGATACAAATGGGCGCCTGAGGTGTCAAGTGGAGTTATATTATTTTGATTAGTGTAATGTTTCCTCTATTCAGTTAGATGGATAAAGGATATGCCTCATTGTAAGGACCTCAACTATAGAATACAAATGTAAGACGTATATTTCCATCGATCGTTGCCTAAGTTCCCTCCTTATTTTTGGACCGACGCTATCCAGAAACACTTTATTTGCTTATACCGTAACCTGTCTTTTTTTCCCTCGAAACCAACTTTAAAATAATATATCCGAAAAGACACGCTTCATGATCCCTCTCGGAACATATGCTTCCGTTTATCAATGTCTTATGTCCTAGAATTGTTTTTTTTTTATAAAATTACTCTCCTCTGAATTAACACATTCCCATACATAAAGGTATACTGACCTACACTGACATATTGCTTCATAAAATGAACTTTCTAGGTAAATGAGCATGAATTTGTCTTTCTGTTACTGTATAGTCTGTTTAGAAATGAAAGAGAGTAATAAAAGCTTATTATGTATGCAAATCGTAAATTAATGTAGTACTGGTGCTTATATTCAATATTTTTATATTATGTATTATCGGTATAGATGAGGTGTATTTTTAAAAAAACTTTGTGGGACCGAACCGTACTAAATTGTAGCAGGTAGCTAAAATTTAATCCCCGACAATCCGTCTTTGTCTATGCCGCTTCAATTTCTCGGTCCATTTCTCTTATAAGTAAACAATATAAAAACAGCATTTCAAAACATGAGGCTACTTTAAGCATCATAACCGGGTGAAGAGGGTTTTTAGTAATTCAAATAAAATTATTCAATATTATTATCAATATATTTATTTAAATTTAATGAATAGACTTTTATTCCACATAAAAATATATGTATTTTGAAAATTCAAATTATGGTGAGTAAATGTAGTGTGGTATAAATGTACAATAAAGAAAATAAAAAAGTAGGTATATTAAAATTCATTCTCTGAATATTCTGATGAATTATCTTCGTCTCCTAGATTGATAACGATACACAGTAACGTCAATTAAATTAACGAGGTCCCACATTTTCTCCTCTTCCTTTTGTACATGATGTATACATCTTTGTCAGTTATCTGCACTTACTCGTTCCAAGGAATTTTTTAACAAAATTTTCACGTCACTTAATTTAAACGTCGTATTATTTCGCGCTACATCTCCTTTTACCTGCTCCCAGACTAATTCGATTGGGTTAAGTTCACAATGATAAGGTGGTAACCGTAGTACCGTTATTTGGCGATTTGTTACCATTTCATCGATAACATATTTTTTCTGATCTTTATTAAGATTGACAAGTGTCAAAAGTTCCTTTTTCACCATATTTGTTTCAAAAGAAATGTTTTTTTCCGGATAACCATTGAATTATATCGGCTTCCAAGCAGTCGTAGGCATCCGCCCGGTCTACCGTGAATGGTAATTGGTGGCATTATCCATGACAATTACAGTCCCCGGAGGAATAAGATCCAACATCTGTGTAAAATACTCTTCGAAAACATTTGCGTTCATGTCTTCGTGATAGTCACTTGTATTTTTAGATTCAAATAAAAGTAAACCGCCTTCTACAAAACCACTGGCACTACCTATATGTGTCACTATTAATCTTCGCCCTTTACCTGAAGGTGCCTTGAACCCTGTTGAAAGTCCATCCAAAAATGCTTGTGGATAACTTTTTACATTTTTATCTTGCCATACTTTTGTTAAAGTATATCCCTCGTTGACCCAAGTTTCGTCTAGATAATAAATATTAATTCCTTTGTCACGGAATTTTCTAATTGATCTTAAGTAGGATATTCGCCAACAAATAATTTCATCTTTATCGATCAGAACTGACTTCCTGTTCTGCTTTTCCCAGCAAAAATTCAGCTCTCGTAAGACGGCCCATAATTAGCTGCTACTGATTTTTGGCAAATCGTTGTCTTCTGAAAGTTTAGTTAAAATTTTGTTTAGCGTTGGTATTTCTTGTTTAAAATAAAATGAGTGTACTTTTCTGCCAATGACATTTTTGAAGAAATTATCTATAACGACTTTTGACCTCACTGTAGATGATTTTGGGGGATTTACAGTACCTTGTTCATTTTTTTTTCCTTGAAAAGTCTGTAGATAGTCGATTTTCCAATCTCTGTCATTTTGGAACACGTTTCGACGATGTCATCAATACTGTTGGTAGGATTTTGGTGTTTCAATGCATTAAATACATTTAATATAATAATCTTCTCATTCTGAGACAGCGCACATCTTTTCACGCGTTTAGCAGGTACGTAATCTGATAAGCTCGACATTTTACCCAAACAATATTATATCCACTGGCACAATAGTCACTAAACACAAGTCGAATTTTACTCTACTGCACTAGCACGTCTTCGTATATTCAGCTCTAAGACTGCATTGATCTGTCACAATACACTGGCTCTTGCTCTATGATGTATCTAGTAAAATATACTAATGTACACCCATTACCTGTTAGCATTAGTGTTACCCGATAATTACCTGAAACGAAATATTACCACGCCCATGGCCGGTTCTTATCTCGGGGTTTTATTACTCTCTTTCATTTCCAAATAGAATCCTAAAGTGATTGTTTTCAGTCTACAAATCGTATATCTAATTTTACGTGTTCTTGGAAATATCATAAATATGCAACTATTACTTTTGTAAATTATAATTAACAATTCTACATTATAATTAATTTGTGTTAATTCAACTTCTTCGTTGGCCAAATACGAATGACAAATAAAAATCGTAACGTGAAGAGATGTTTTCATTTTACGAATTAAAACTTTACAAGTTGCAGCAAAATACTACCAAATGTAATTAATGCTACTGTTTTTGTACTGTGAATATACAACTTCCAAAGTAATAACCATATTTTTTCCAGCGGGATGTTTGTCCAACTTTTTATTTAATTAAAATTTACTTACCTTTCGAATATCAAAATTTAACATAGATAATTAATTTTAATAAATTTTTGTGATAGTCTGTAGGATTGTAATTAATTATAAGTTTTTCGGTTAAGACACTCGGTATTGTTTGAATTTTAGAAAATTAATGTCAGTAAGTACAATAGCATGTGCTGAATGGAATTGAAAGGATTGTCTCAGAAATTTAAATGAGTGAACTATCCAAACAAGCGCTTGATTCCATGGCCAGCTTAAAAATTCTCCCAGTTGGCCAGTTAGCAAACAAATTCATGGAATTTCGTATATCGTGAGCGGGATGCCGATTTTTATTAGTTATCATGAAATGCAGGAAGGCTACGTTCAGTTATTTTGATAGGAGATCAAAACATTTTTTGTTTTTTTATATCGTGTAAGAAAATCTGTAACGGAAAATATTTAATTGGGTTAATTCAACTTTTTCGTTGGCTAGATGCGAATGACAAATAGAACTCGTAACGTGAGATGTTTTCATTTTACGAATTAAAACTACAAGTTGCTGCCAAATACTACCAAATTTAATTACCTTTCGAATATCAAATTTCAACATAGAGAATTAATTTTAATAATTTTTTGTTAGTATGTAGGATTGTAATTAATTCCAAGATTTTCGGTGAAGGTACTCGGTATTATTTGAATTTTAGAAAATGGAAATTAGTAAGTACAATGGCATGTGCTGAATGGAATTTGGAAGGATTGTCCGAGGAATTTGAATGAGTGAACTATTCAAACAAGCGCTTGATTATATTGCCAGCTTAAAAATTCTCTCAGCTGGCCAGTTAGTAAACAAATTCATGGAATTTCGTACATCGGGAGCGGGATGCCGATTTTTATCAGTTTCGTGAAATGCAGGAAAGCTACGTACAGTTATTTTGACATATACAAGTCTCAGAATAACAGACTAGAAAACGTATTACAACAAATTGAACCTTGGATAACGTTCACTGTCTTGAAAAAAATTAAACGCTAAAACAATCTCTGGAAAAAGTTTCGCAGATCATCAAGACATACCGACTTCACCAATCATAAAAGCTTCTTCAGTAGACCATTCGTCGAAATAACTAATTTACGACGTTATTACGAAGCATCCTTGGACCAAAGTCGATCCCCAAAGACATTTTTCAAATACATTAGGTCATCTTTTAGCTCTAAAGTTACGACACCCTTGTTAAAGAAACCCGACGGTGAACTATGCAGAAATGAAGCTGAGTCGGTCGAAGTTTTATCTGAATTTTTCGCAAGTGTTTTCACAAATGAACCTACTTGTGCCAATCTACCAATTATATTAATCCAGCGTGTAACCGATTCTCTAATCACTATCGATTTTCCACTTTCTAAAATCGCCCAATGTATAAAATAACTAAAAAATGGCTGTTCTCCTGGGGTCGACAAAATCGAGGTAAAACTGCTCAAGGAATGTTGTACCTAAATTATTATGGATGCCTCACTTAAATACAACACTCTACCTACGATTTGGAAACGTGCCTCAGTAACTCCGATATTTAAAAAGGGTGACAAGTTGAGTAGTGGAAACTACTGCCCAATTAGCTTGGTGCCTATAGTAAGCAAAATTATGGAATCAATAATACGGCATGATTTTTGTTTCTCTTATCCAATATAGTAATTCCTGAGTCACAGCATGGTTTTGTTCCTGGACGCTCGGTAAGTACGAATCTGCTGCAGTGCACGAATGATTGGTGTTCCTCGACGCTAAGAAACCTATTGACGTTATATATTTGGACTTCGCCAAGGCGTTTGACCGGGTGCCCCACAAGGACTCCTTCACAAACTGAACCACTGTGGCATTCGTGGCGATCTTCTTCTGTGGCTTCGAGCTATCCTCAGTAACGGAACCTTTAGTGTGAGGGTTGGTGACTATCGGTCATCGGCACGTCCTGTCCTTAGTGGTGTACCCCAAGGATCTGTATTGGGACCTCTACTCTTCTTAGTATATACTTCCGACTCTCCGTATCACATACATTCCAAATCTGCATTTTTTGCGGACGATACTAAGTTCTATGCCAATCCCTTGACAGACCATAACATCCTGCAGCGTGATCTTATGAAGATTTCGAAATGGTTTTGAGGAAGCCGTTTACTGGAGCAAGTCTGGAAACTTTTGTGAGACTATATACGTATGATGTCAGACTGCTGCTTGAATTCGCTGGTCAAGTGTGGAGTGCTGATCTAGTAAGGGATCAGAAATTATTGGAAGCTGTGCAACGTCTTGTTACTCGTCTCGCTTATGGACGTATTCGACCATCCTATGAGGAGAGACTACGTCTTGCCCATCTGTCTTCTGTCTTGTCTATTTAACAACACTTCTGTTGCTTCCTCGCTATGGTATTCTCTTCCTCTTTCCGTAGTTACTGCACCCTCCATTAATGCTTCAAGAATCGCCTGGATGCTTGGAGGAGCACCTTATACGATCGATGAACATTCTGTTATTTTAACAGTCTATTATTTATCATTGTCTTTTTGCTGCTTTTTTTCATCTTTATTTTTTGTTTTTTACTTTAATTAACTGTATATTTGTCAGGGCTGTACAGGAATTTTCTTAGCCCGGAGCTTCATTTGTAATAATAATAATAAAATAATAATATTTGTTTTTTATATCCTGTAAGAAAATTGCAACGGAAAACATTTTGCCAATTTTAGAAGCAACTATAGATCCTACGTGAGCTGGTTATCAACAAAATTAGCAGAAACCAATTGGTATACGCTCATATTATTTTTATTTTTTTTATTTCTATTCTCTTTTATTGATTTTTTTGTTCAGTGATATGCAAGGGGATGGCGAATTTCCGTCTCATAATTTAGGAATAATGCAACCTTGATACCTAATATTCATCATGGGCTCTAATGGACACATTAGTCACATGATGTCAATTTTGAACTGAATTTAATTTGTCACAAACATCAATAGTGCCGCCACTAAATACAAATACAAGCATTCATCAGTTGTTATTCCAATCTCCTATCATCTGCGGTCTCATTTGGTCTCATTTAGTCACTCGTATAACGAGGCAAATATGATTTTAAAATCAATTAAGCGTGCCGGGGTAATGCCTTTTGAAGTTTGTTGTGGAATCGATAGTCATTAATTTCACTTGTATATTTTGTGATTTATTACCTTATACTATAACAAGGATACAACCGATATTAAAATTATAACTTGTTATTAAAAACACCTTCACCGACACATTAATTTTCAATTTTAAGAAATTCGTGTCAGTTAATTTTCACAAACATATTTTTTCGGCCAGAATGCAAAATTTAAATAAAAAATATGAAATTGTAATTTATGTAAAAAATATATAGCCTACAGGCTTCTCAGCGAAAATGATCACCCATTGTTTATTTTTAGCTTTATGAAGAATGTTAAGAGTTATACTATCCCTTGAAAGCTTCAAAATTCCATCTCCAAAAATAACTAAACATTACACATATAATTATTAGATATATTATATTTCAAAAATACACAGGGTGTCCAGACAGAAGTGGTCAAATATACAGAGAATGTGAGTTCTTCATATACGTCTATCTGGCTTCCTTATCGATATACAGGGCTTCCAAGTAAGAAATTAAATATTGAATTTCAGTCATAATTCGTAAACCATTACCTTGGCAACCTCGAAATTTGGATGGTAGTAGTAACGCAGAATACAACTTTCACTACTTGGAATTAGTCATGCTTCATTATACAGGTACGGTCAAAATTAAGTTCAGAATTTATATAATTTTGCCATATTTGACTACGAATACGCGATTAAAAAAATCTAAATGCATATTTACGCTGAAAAAAAATATTTTCAAATCAATATTTAAACCCCCTTTTCAGACTGCCACTGATCGCTCGCAGCCTTGATTGTTTACAGCTCACAGTTCAACTCGATGTCGACGTGATGCAATGTTGCCAAATTAAAATATTTTCCTAGTATCTACTTAGGTAGACATGACACATAAACGGCTGTACTATTTTAGAATCTCATATTTTCTCTTGCTCAGTTCAGCCAATAATAATTTAAAATGTTAATACCCAATGAAATCAAATTCTATTAAAGGTTGCAAGTAACGCAGTCTATTCAGCTTTTCCGGTAGAAAATACAGTCCAATCAAACGAAAATACAGTCCCCGTACACTCCTGCCCATACGTTGACAACAATCGCCTCTGAAAGCTAAGCAGACGAGTAGCGTGTGGATTTTCATCCGACCAAATGTGGTTGTTATGACTGCAAAAAAATTAGCTTAGTTATAGTTTTAAAAATATTTAATATTGAAATTACAAAACTCCAACGTATCTAATAATAATCCGAGTAATAAACCATTTAGGTACATTTCAACAAAAACCTATACCCAATGGGTAAATTATTAAGATAAGCTGAAAAGTGTTTCGTGTTTAAATACTAAATAATAAAAAAACCATCGTGTTGTCGACAAAAAACTGTTCAAGACCGAAACGGCGCGTCTCTGATCTGATGCTCATAAAAGTTATAGAGAGTGAATCTTGACCTACCGTATTATCAGGTCAATAACTTAGTTACCTAGTTTTTGTACTGTTATTTAACGACAAGGAGTAAAACTATTTTTTATAAATAAATGTTTTCGAATGTTAGGTTATTACAGTTTAATAATTTTGATATTACGTTTTCACTACGTTTTACAATTGAATATGAGTTTTTACTATTACTCGTACGTCCAATTAATTATTCAGGTTGTAGTTACGTACATCTAGCATAGAAATTTATTGTTTTTAAAGTAGTATGTTACTAACCTGTTTAAAATGCCAGTTAAAGTAAAGCAGCACTCATCCATCCAAAGCACGTTATTAATAAAATTAGGGTCAGCTGCAATTTGATTTTGATGCCAATTGCAAAATTCAAGACAGTTGGGGAAATCAGCAGGTTTAGCTTGAACTTTCTGAAAATGATACGGGTCCATTTCCGCATATTCGAAATTTGTAAAATTAGGCATTGTGAGTTTATGACCAATACACGAGACCGAAATAAACAAACTATTGCTTATAATCTCTCCATCCCCCCTCCAAATATGTGGTGTGATCTCCAAAGTTGGGGGGAAAGAAATGCGGGAAATGCAGAAAGTGCGACTAAATGGTGGTAAATTTCAATAACACGCTGAAGTGTTAGATGATATTATGTATGTAATACTGATGTGGCAACGATGTTTCCTTCGACATTCGATTGTCATATGACTGCGTCATCATAAAGTTTGTAGCATACCAGGAGTGTCGTGTTACCGATTTTTATAGGGTGATTTGTTTATTTTTTTAAAGGTCGAGTAAAATTTTTTTTTCGATTAATGACATTATGACTGACTCACCCTGTATACAGAAATCATGTCTCATGTCTCACGTTTGCTGCTATGTAAAGGCACAATATTTCATTTATTCGCAATAGCAATAGTTTTTTAAGTGAAAGCCTATTTGAGTTAATTTTAATGAATATTGTTGACTGTTAGTCAACGTGCATTGAAAGATTGAAGTTCGAATATCTCAAAAACGGGCGGTTTATCGAAATGAAAGAGGTATTTGCTTAAAAATGATTGAGAATTCATCTGTGTTATAAAGAAATGCAATAAACATACCCACAAAAAAGTTTAATCCGATTATAGGTATCGGCAAAACGCACTGTATATGGTTATTGAAAGTGAGTACGATATGATATGCCCTTCAAAAAAGCTCCTTATAACGAATTTCAAAGAAAAATCTCTAAAACTTTGAAGAAAAATTTCTATCCATATATTATTCACAAAATATAGGATGATTCAGGACTTATCTGAAAGAATTTGGGAATAGATGCGTCATGAAAATGGAGTCGATATCGTAAAAGTTTTTTTTATAAAATCCCTATAGTTTCCGAGTAAAACATTATTGAAGTTGTAGTATTTTCAACCTTTACATCGCTGGGCCTCTGTCAGGCGATTCCGAATATTAAAAACCGATTACTTTTTGTAGATACTAAGTTTATGTGACGCCAGTGTTTACATTAGTTTTTCAAGTCTCAAAAATGGCTTACCTGTATAGCAACAACTCGAGTTGATGGATATCCTTTTAATTTATTACGCTGTGAAAATGCTTTAGCAGAACGATTTACCGGTAAACATGTGCCAAATGAAGTTACTTCTGCAACGGTGTGCAGTGAGTGCAAGTGCAGTGCAGCGCGAGGGAAATTTGAAACCGAAGCGTGGAAGAGATGGAGTTCTAGGACTTCCACGGCCTATTTTAACAGTGTGACGGGCCCAAAACGTTGTAATATCAGGTATGTCAAACTATTTTATTAATTAAAACGACAAACTAAATCTATTAATAATTAATAACAATTGCAGATTGCCGGCTTGTCAGGTTCTACAGTGGACCAGTTTTCAGTAACGTGCAGAAGAATATTTTTAAATCATTTTCGAGCTGCTCTTTTTGATTTTTTCTTCATAAAATTGTATTTGTAAGAGTCCCCTGCACACTCACTCTGTATAGTGATTATTTATGATGTTCCCCGAAAAATAAAACGGATATTTTTGCCTTAGAGGTCACTTAACTTAGGTTCCACTTTTGAGGAGATTTACCGATAAATACAGTGTCACAGTTTTAAATGGAACATCCTGTACATAAAACATTTTCCCTTTGTTCATTCGATAATTGTTAACTATTATTTGTTGAATGAAAAATATTTTAGAATTGCAGATAATATGTATTGGATTATTATAATATAACGCATTCATCAAATATTCATTTATTTAATGGTTTAATGCATTTACAAACATAATGCAGTTGGCATGGACACAAGGCTGCGTATAAAACATATAGAATTACGTAGTTTAGAAAATATTTTAATGTATGGTAGGATTGAAATAAACAATAATAATAGTATAGTAGTAGAAAAAGGAAATGGGCCAATTTAAATTTACACAGATTACTGCCCTGGGACCATGCAAAACGTTATTTATGAGCTGCGGAAAATTTACATTATTATCTACTATAAATCCAAGGTTTTTTCATTCATCACTAAATGATAAGAAGGTGTTAGGAATAAATTTATATTCTAGCTTTTACGTTGATTAACAGAACCATTTATCACCGTATTAAGACCTAAAACAGCAGTGGTTTTATTTTACTTTCATAAAATCACAGAACACTAGCGTTATAGTCGGTCTACAGCTCATGGTTCAATTGAATCGTTAAATGTAAAGGAAACGCAACCTACATGATATTAATAATACACCGCTCGTCTCACGCACAAATCATTACTGTTGAATTTTACACTGAACAATAGTTAAAGCTATTAGATTTTTATAAATGGATGTCCTCTAAATACGAATTATGTGAGAGTTGCTCGAATAAAAAAATAGATAATAAAGAACATACTTCTTGTAAGTGGCTATATTTTGAAGGTGGGTTGAATTAAACCGGCATTATCCAAAGGCAGCACCTATTAATTGATCTAAACCATGCATCCATTGACAGTTCCTTGATAAAAGTATACTTAATACATGTTGCCAAAATTAATGGCTGTGCGAAATTATATAAATTAACATGTCACATAGGATGCTTTGTACAACGAAGTGGATTGAGGCAAACTTATCGTCTAGCTAATCCAGCTAATCGAGTGTACCTATGTGGAAATTATTGGACGATTAATCTTTGTTAAAAATATGTTTACATATTTAATACCGCTTTGGAGAGACATCCATCTATTTTTGTGATGATGGCATAGTCTAAAATCCTCGTTGCACCGTTTATTATCATCTTTTACAAAGAACTAAAAAAATAATTTTTATATTTTGTGAATAAAAGTTAAATATATAAGTATTTGGATTTGCCTTTAAAGTAGTCTTAAAGTCCGCAAAAGCATATTTTAAGAGTCCTAGTAGATAATATTCTCCGACATTCTCGACTGTAATCAGATCCGTTCATGCTTTGCTTTAAGGCAGAATGCAGTTAGTATTTCTTTTTAGATATTTCTCTTTTCGGAGCACAGTTGCAATGTCATTGTTATTTTCAGTTTTACTTTATATCCAATTTTGCGATGTCAAGTTATTGGAACAAATAGTGTTTGGAGTTTGGAGCATAAATCATTTACAGCGTTTTCCAAAAATCGTTTAAATAATTAGATACCTATATATTTTTAATTAAAAATATAATTTTTTTGGAATCCCATTTAATTTAACAGATGACGTAGACGTAGAATTGAATTTAATCGACTTGGTTTTGTTTAGTGTTTATTATGATTGTTATTGTTAGAGATGTATTATTTATAAGAACAATATCGGTTATCGGTCAGTGGTCGCGCGGTTTAAGGCGTTAGTACTTGAATCGAGGTGACTAGACGGAGTTGGTTCGAGCCCAGCTGCCGGTAGACCGTATATAAGCTATATTCGTGGAGAGGATTGGCACCCTCTCTGTGGGTATGGTAGGGTGGAATAATGTTAGCTTGGGTCAATGTGAGAGATTGATGCCGGTTGATATTTGACCACCCCCCTAATTAATGAGGTTTTCCTCATTCCTGCACTGAATAGTGGTTAGGGCCTACCAACGTAAGTCGTTCCTGGGCGCAATGCGGCCTGCTTAATAATAATATACCGCCCCCTCTTCCGCACAAGTCTCCGACTTCTGGGCTAATCCCTGTGATTAGAATGAGGGGTAGATATATTATTATTATTATTATTATTAATATAATGACAATTATCGTTATGTCAATGTTTCTATTTTTGGTCAGAACATTGTGATAGCTGAAAGTGACACAAGTTTTGACAGTAGTGAACTGGTTGCTAGTATATCATTCGGACATTGTAAGCCTTTTTGCCAACAAAATGCATTAGTTATTAACTTTTTAACTCCTATAGGGTAACCATTTCCAGAATGCACTATAAAAACGGAATCTAACAGTGTTAATGAAGTTTAAATTATTTTTATTAATTGTATCTTAAGTACATCACGTATTCCAAATAAAAATTGCAAATATGTATTTATAAACGTTACAAAATATAATTTGGTTATTTTAAATGTGATGGTGTCATTGAATATTGTTTTGTTAAATAAAATAATTCCTGGTTTTAAACTTTTTGTGATTTTCGTTTGCTGCTGAAAAATCCGGAATAAATGGGGAAGCTACTTCTGAAGTTCTTTTATCAGATAAAATTTGATTCATCCATAAAATTGAAAACAATCAGTTTACAATACTCCAACAGAATGTTGAAGTTTTGCTGCCAGATACAAGTAACGCTAGGCGCATACATAAAAGTTGGCATCGCGTTTGTTTATAAACTGTTGTGTGATCTGATTAAATGTAAGCTCTACAAATCTGATATAAAATCTTCCTTATGTACATATAACTTTTTCAGAATTTCCAAGTAAACCAACGAAATCCATGACCCTATTGTATTTTATGAACTTTCGTAAGATTTATACTCAATTTTATAAAATACCTGAAAATTCCGTACGTAAGAAGTGTGTTGAAAATCCACCGGGTTCAAATCAGGCGAAACAGCCACTTTCTACCCTTGACGAATTTTATTTGTATATTAAACAAGATACGTAATAAATGCCAGATTTTCAAATTTCTAATTGAAACCTTTTTCATTAACGATTTTTCAAAGATTTCGTAAAAGGCTTTTACCTGAATAACATATTTACTAGTGCGCTAGCTCGTGGTTAATGGCAAAAGGTGTTTATGTGAGTAATTCCACTGACACAGCTGTGTGCGGACTTAATTGTGTTCGAACCAAATCATGCATGTGTGCAGAAACCTGCACAAGATACGATTGATCCTGGTCGGCTATTGAAGTCATTTATCCCCTTTTACCAAGCAGTGATGCATATATTTTTCTAGCAAATATAAGGTACAGCACCAGGTTTTATGTCAATAAGATATACATTAATTACATGCATGCAAATAATTTTTTTTATCTACAAATATTTTTTTAATTAAAAAAATAATAAATATACCGAAGCTCAAAAAGGACAGTTCAAAAATGATTTAAAAAATACATTTAAGCACGGCACTGGGAATTGGTCCACTGTAAGGCAAAGCATACAATCGGCTACCGAGTGAAATATTGAAAGAAATTCCCAAGGAAAGAAATAAATTACATTTTTATTATTACACCTATTTTACACAGCAAATTCAACTGCTTATGTCGCTATTGTTATTAAATTTCTGAAAAGAAATTGAAATATTTTATGTAGCCTGAAATAGGGGCTGAAAACTTAAAGAGAGCATTTTCATTTTCCATTTATAAATTTTTTGGGTTTTTAGATTTGGTAGATGGAAAAAGTTGTATTTTAAAAATGCAGAAATAGGTCAGATCTCATCTATCGTGGTTGAGTTTTCGAGTTCCCACTGTTTCAAAAGTGAACACAGTTACAGTGTTTTCATTAAACCAGGTTAGTAAATTTAGCTAGATTATTTTTTTAGATAATTATTGAATAGAACTTTGTCTGTGGAATTGTTCATTAGCATACCTAGATGTTTGGTATCACGCAGCATACATATGACTTCATTAATAGGAATTGCAGGAGGTTTGTTTTATATTAGCTTAAAATACTTTTCTAATACAGTAAACATTGTTACAAAAGCTAATAATAATGAATATATGGGTAGATATTGTGGGTTCAAATATCCGATTACTTATCGTATTAACTTTTTGTGATTCAAGTATTTACAGTACTTTTTCAAATATAAAAAATGGCTTACAGTTATAGCAACTTGCAGTTGATGGATATCATTTTAAATTATGGTGAAATGGTAATGCTTTAGCAGAACGATTTCCCGATAAACATGTGCCAAATGCTGCTAATTTTACAACGGTGTGAGTGAGTGCAAGTGTAGTGCGAACGCTGGCGTGACACAGAAAATTTGCAACCGAATCGTGAAGAGATGAAGGTCCAGGGCGTCCACGGCATATTGGAGCAGTGTGTCGTATCATACACGAAGCTTAATTATATCCATTGGAGATTTGTTAACCTTTTTCTTACAAATGGTTGGATTTAGGACCCATGCCATACCATTTAATTTGTTTATTTTGATGTATGTTAAGTTTATGGCAGTCAAGCGTCTAACACCGTGTATAGTCTTAGTTATAATACTTTTACATTACATATAAAAACATTTTGAAGTGTACGAAACGGAAGAAAAGTCCATTATATGCCAAATACCACTGGATTTCCATCAATACACTTTTTATAGGTTGTTTGCTTATTCCAATTTTTCGAGTCTAAAAATATTTTACATAGTATACCTTAAAGTGTGACAGCAACATCAATAGAGGTATATTTATGTTTGCATTTTGAGAATATGTACATCTACTATTACTACAACTGCTTTATCGATTTGGATAAGAGTATAATGCATTTTATGTTGTTCATGTAATTTTCTAGATTTTATGAAGACGTATATAGTTATTGTTTGCAATATACAGGTACAGATTTTCCAGAAAGAAGTTTGTTTCTACACAAAGTATTTTTATTCAAATAGGAACTGCGGTTTACTTTTAATGAAGGAAAATAAATAACGATTCTATTATAAATAGATTTAGTTGCGCTATCGCTGGTTTTAAACTAGTTCAAACACGAATTATGTAAATTATTATGTAGTGGGCTGTGATATTGACTTCAAATTATTTATTACTCCATAAACAAGTAGGTATACGCTGTGTAAACTACGAATTTGTTTATTTGTTTCCAGATACGATGCTATATACAGGGTGTTTCGAAAACAGTTGCGGAAAATGAAACAGTAGATTCCTTAGCCGATTTTAGAGGGGGTGTTTTACGTAAAAAAATTTTTTAGCATTCTCTAAAAAGTTTTAAAAAGTGGGTATTGGAATCAAGTTTCCATGAGCTATTATTTTAAAACCGACTCAAATTAAACACTCCAATTATTGCATGGATGTAGTTGTGTTAAAATGTCACTTTCACAACTTATTCCACTCGTTCTCAGATCACAGTAGGGGAAAGAAATAATACACTCCTGAATTTTTCATACTTAAACATTTTGAAGAATAATATCCCTATTTAAAACAAAACTTTTTTGTCTTCCACAAGTTACAAAATAGCTTCTAGTTTTTGTACAAAATATTAAATAAAAACCAATATGTCAACCCTATGATTCTCCCAACTGTCATTTTAGTTGTCAGCCGTTATTATGAGTTTATTTAATTACTTTTTATGATAAGTTTGGCTGGTGTTTTGACACTTAAAAAACATAGAAACTTGAATTCAGTATTTACTTTTAAAGGGTTGTAACTTCTTAGGGGATGCTAAAATAATTTTTTTACATGAAACATTCCCTCTGAAATCGGTTAAAGAACTATTTTCGACCTCCTGTAGAATCAAGAATAGTATTTACTTCTATGGAAAGTTAAAGAAATGTTTTAGTTCATACTTGATGATAAAAATTTTACCTTACGTAACTTAAGTTTTGGTTAGGTCATACGGTGAAGTTATAGCTTTTATATGGACTGGATCTTGTGAGGAGTTTGTCGTTAAATCGCTGATTCTTCATTATTCCATTTGAGAAATATCCATGAACTATATTTCATTTTTATCTAGGATAGCACTAAAATCATTTTACCGGCGATGTGCCTGCAAATTGAATTTAAATTATTGCCTTTTATATTTAATAACTCAATGATCCCTTTTCTTCTCAGAATAATATAAGATCGATCTGAAGTTTAGTGGTAATAACTGCCTACAGATGTTGCACAGATTTTCCTTTCGTTTTTAGGAATATATTATAAAATGTAATATTCCCGGGAAGTTATTTCATAACCACACCAGAATTCATAAAACATGTAAAGTGCATACTTTCTGCTAAATTACTTCTTGCTTAAAAATTTGATAAATGGGGAACAAAAAAACATGATTTCGTAACGCAAATATGTTTTCGTCATTCATGATTCTATCATACGTAGTTTGATTAGGTTTTCTTTTATAATATGACTGAATAAATACCATTTTCAAAGTTCCAAACGTTTTAGGCGGCTTGCACATGAGCGCAAAACATTGTAACGCAACGTAGCGTAGCAGAAACATTGTACGTTTTCATTTTCTTGATGAAATGTAAATAAAATCTGGTAAAAACGTCGTGATTGTAAAGAAAACATACTTAGTTTAAAGATCTTCAAGTAGTTGTTTGGATTTTACTTTATAATGTGATCGTTGTTAAGTCTTTTATATAGCTTGCTCACTTGAGTACAAAGCAGAGTAATGCAACGTAACGCACCGAACATATTAGACCTTTAGACAAGTATACTTATCTTTAATCATACACATAGTTGGTTCGCAGATTACCCTTACACTGTTACTGACCAAATGTCATTTAGCATTTTAGACTGCATAGCAACAATTTGAGATAACACTTGAGTAGATATATTTATATTGGTTCATCGATTGTTTCGATAGTCAGCTGGATACACTAAGCAGCAAAAAAAATCTTAAAAAGAAACATGATGTGCCATAAGTGGCATTCTAATTTGTAGAGAGGAGGAGAGCCGACGTCAACTTATTTTTGATAATTTTGTGTGCTTTAACTCCTCTCAAGTGACACGCTTAGGTAATCATAACACACGTATCTTCCATACTCATATCTGTGTTGTGAATTAGTCACTCTCTATTATTTTCGACCTTGGGTAATTGATAATACAAGATAAAAACTTCAAATTATGAAATATTCTTATTATTTTTATTATCTAACGCCTCGAAATTGGTAAAAACTGTTATATCACTGTTTCTACTCTAAAAATAATGGATGTTATGTAATGCAATTATTTTTGTCATTTTTGTATATTTTTATACTGAGGTAAAATCAGAAGACTTGAAGGTTACTCAATTTTCTGTATGCCAGTTCAACTATGTTCAAATACTGCTGTGATTGCCACTAAAACAACAATTATCCCCCTCCTGCAGGACAAAATTGATTTGTCGAGCGATTTTTTCAAAAATTGCCAGTTTCCGAAATGTGCATGACTTGAGACACACTGTATGTAGGGAAAAACGTTACTTTGGAAAAGAAAATATAATTGTTGCAAAAATCGCAGTGAAAGTAGCCGATGATAAATTAGAAGAATAAAAGATTGTTTGTCGTGTGTGAATATGCGCAAAAAGAAACGGGAAAAGAGTTTTTTGCGCCCATATAAAACAGGTATATAGCGTTTTTACTCTAATTATTGTTCTTCCGTAATCCCTGTTCCAAAGCGTAATCTCGCTTTCATGGTATTCGCGATATTTAAATGAAAGTTATGGTTGTCAGGTAACGAGACATTAAAAAAGCCATTTAGTTGTCCTTTTTGTTTTACATGATATTATACCAGTAAAACGAAAACGGAGTATATTTAAGGTTTAGTTTTCAAACCTGAAACTTTTTTCATTATTATATTATAGAATCTTTTATTCCGTATAAGTAATGAGTTTCAAATTGGAGAGAATTTAAATATACATTACAAAGTTTTAAATTATATCATTTAGAATTCCCTACATTTCTTCCGCAAGGAAAAATTTCACCGGGAGTGAAAAATAAAGCAATTAATGATATCACAGTCAACTTGATGTTCAGACCTACAAGAAAATGCTGTTACAGGACTACCAATTATCCAATTACCATTGTCAAAGACTAGTCTCACTTTCTACTGCTACCCTAGCTAATATTTGTTTATTTTAGTTAATTAGGTACTTTATATAGAGTACAGGTCGGGAGTATGAGGAGGATGACAGATAACCACAAAGAGCAGACAAAGTTACCTTGTTTTATATAAAATAATTATTAATTATAAGGAGTTGCTGTTGGCAGGAAAGTACAAAGTTGAGTTGTTACTTTGGTATTTGAAAGATATTTTTAAATTCCGAGTGGTAAAGTAAAATACAAACTTTCCTTTGTGCATCTGGAAAAGTTACAGTAATTAATATCCAATAAATTAAAAGTTTTCTGAACATGGTTTAGGTGAGCAGGTAATTTATTGTAAAAAACCTTTTAAAAGATATTGTTCGCTTATCAAGGATTTTTCCAGTTGGAAAACTCGAGAAGTAAGAAGTTTTTGTTCTCTGAAAGGGAACTATATATCAGGAAATTTTACAGACTTGGTGTACTAGACGGGGCGAATTTTAGTTTAAGAAAACTCGGATATAGATATTGCTATAAATTATTACCTTGTAAATGTACAATTGTTCTTTTGCAATACATTTAAACAACGCAATTTTATTATCTTTGCTCAAACCTTACCTAACATATTCGTACAGGGTCACTCATAAGGAATGGGTAATATTTTAACTGGTGATCAAATATTATTACTTAT
Organism: Monochamus saltuarius; assembly: GCA_025584915.1. NCBI lineage: Eukaryota > Metazoa > Arthropoda > Insecta > Coleoptera > Cerambycidae > Monochamus > Monochamus saltuarius. Next base: position 16,888,982 of record CM046730.1, on the reverse strand, counting down.
TTACATACAGGGTGTGAAAGTTATAAAAAATAATTCAGTAAAGTTTATATATTTCATTTATTTTTTACCCGTAAACCTATAGGTCGATACAATTAGATTTTTGACGTGAGAAAATCATATTTTTTTATATATCGCATAGACGGCGCTATATACATGCAGGCCTTATATATTTTCCTACAAAATCGTGTGCCGCATATCTTTGAGAGCATACCCGATTACGCAGCTTCATTAATTTAATTATGATTGTACTTAATTTCATTAGCGATTTTGTGTTTTTAAGAATGGAGAATAATTCAAGCTCTACAGCGTATTCTCAAAATCGTCCTAATTTAACAAGTGAGGAATATCGGCTGAATGTATGAAGAGGATAGGGCGCGAGATCAAAATATGAGTGCAAGTGATGCTGAAATACATATTTCATTAACAAAAATGTACGTGAGTAGCATATATGTACAGTGCAAATAAAAAAGTGGTAAAGAAGTACAACTGCGAAACCGAAAATAATGGAAAGTCGTCAAGAATATATACAAGGGTTCTTTTGCGAATTATGCGTGACATATGAATTATAGCAGGTGAATTTCCGTATAAATCAAATAACGAAAAGAGTATACTGATAGAAAAAGGCGAAATAGTGATTTGGCGAAGAAACTATTTCAAATAAATATTAAAAGATCAGAATCTGGATCGAAAGATATATTAAATTTTGACGAAACAAAGATGCATGAAGGTTATACGGAAAGCGGTACGATATGTGTGGTGTTAATGTGTGACCGTTATAGTGACGGTGCTGGTAACCAATAGTGAATAGTGTGTATGTATTCTAAAGCCTTTTGTCCTTTTGAATGCGGAATTCGCAAATATTTGGTGGGAAAATCTTTACTTGTAACAAATATTGTCAACTATACAATTTTCTATAATTTTCATCATGAAACTGCCATGGTAGATTGTTTTTTGTTGCTCAAAACAAATTTATTAACACCACATAATAATGAAAGTATCTGCATCAGGTAGGTATAAGTGGGTAGTGGTTTTGAAGTGGCACGCTTGGGTACCCTCACCTTCCGTATTCATCCCAGTGTTGTGAATTAGCCACTCTCTATTATTTTTGACCTTGGGTAAATGATAATACAAGATAAAAACTTTAGAAATTCTTATCATTTTTATTAATTCTAACGCCTCGAAATTGGCAAAAACTGTCGATATCACTGTTTCTATTTAAAATAATGGATATTATGTAATCCAATTGTTTTTGTTATTTTTGTATATTGTTTATATCTGATCGTCTTCAAATTTAGTACGCCTATGAAATGTTGCTTTTCGCACGCTTCGGCCGTCGCGCTTGTCTACAAGCATTGAGTAATAAGTATAACTTATGCTACAATGCTACAAGCTAGCGACTACTCACTCTCTAGATTTTCGGCCGTTTGTGTAGAAGCTTGAAGATTTAAAGAGTATTTGTATTCAATATTCAATTAATATTTAAAACTAATTAACTGCATTTAAAAGTATAAATATACGACTATAGAACACAAGTGACAGTACCAGGGCTCTGGAACATCATCTCAATGCAAATTTTCATAATCGAAACATTTAATTTAAAATTTAGTTTGCAACGTTATCTAGATAAATATATAGATTATCCCTATGAAATGCATTATAAAGGAAATGTTAAAATTAAGAGAAAAAACAATTTGCAAATTTTCCATTTTGAAATATTTTTTTAGATAAGTTCTGTAATCACCGTGTATTTATTTCGAACAATCTACTGCTTAATTCTATATTATTTGCAAACATCGCGCGAAAGTAAACCCAATATAAAATATTGAACTCTGCAGATGTGTCGGTAATAATTAAATAATAATTTTGTCGATTAAAATTAAAGGGACAATTTTAGTAACTGCTGTAATTCATCCGGGCCATAATTTACAGCACACGCGTCAAACAAAATGTAATAGATAAAATATGGCGACCAAATAAAAAGTTTCGGCATTTTGAACAAAATTAATTTCCTACTGCAATAATTTAAAACCCGTCTGAAGTTTGTATATGCTAATCCATACGATTAAATCTACATTGTTCTCATTCTGTACAATTCGAAATGTCATGGGTCTTAACTGGATCTAAATAATTTAAATCACTGTCAAAAAGTAACTTGGAATTAAAACTATCCGTCCTAACAAAAGACATCATCATAACACGGTTTATATGTAGTTGTGGACAAGATTAATATGTTTGCATACTAACTCGTTTCGTCTTTTTTTATCTCATAAAATTCTCTATTTATGTCAACGTTTTTCTCTTTAAAATATCATGTCAGTGCCTCAAAACATGTAAAGATGTCTCTTGTAATGAATTTCACTTTATACTTCCAGCAGAACCATATAACCGAATGAATGTCGCCGCGAGCAGTACGCAACTGTATAAAAATAAAGGTCTACTAAGAATTTCGTTAAGCATAAAATTTAAACATCCTGTTGCTCGTACGCAATGCCCTTAAAAAATAATTGGTTTGAAAGGAAACCTACAGATCAAAGTGCGAAAAACAGTTTTTGAAATAAAGTAACCGGTCTATAGACTCGAATAAACAAAATCACCGTGAAAGTTTCTTAGAATGAATTTAAGCTTCTATTTCCTGCTGAAGTGCGTAAATTCATAAATTGAAAATAATTCATCTGAAATAATTACTCTCTCACAAACTTTCTGGGGGATTGTTCTCGTTGTAACTTCAGATTTTGTTTAAAAGTTAGGCAGATAATTTATGTTGGAACTTTATATTTTTGTTTCTGTTTTCAGTATAATCCGGAACCTTTATATAAATATTGTATTATTTATAAAAATCTGTTTGTCGGTTACTCCAAACACCAGTAAATAATTAATTCTTCAGAATTATAGGGTAAGCAGCTACAAGTTTATTTTTCATGAACAAAAATATAAAACAAGAGAGCTGTTGCACACCTATTCTTGTTTGCTATCTTTAAAAATAGATGCTATGAAAATATTCCAGCAACCAATTTTGCGACACCTTAAATTGGTTTGCCCAATAATTGGATGTAGTTAGGATGGATAAACCTAACGAGATCCAATTACGGGATCTTGTTATGCATTACTCCTGATGTTCTTCGTTTCCGTTTTGGAATTTTTTACTCTTATAATGGAAAACCTTGCGAGCGTGCTGCTAAAAAAATTGTCGAGAATATAATAACCAACAGAAAATGTATCACGACATACGGTGTAACATGTTAAGAACCCGAAAACATTTTAATACGCAGTTTAGGTCTTTTAACAAACATAATATCTAAGTTGAGTTGCAAGAAAGATATAATTGAAAATGTTTTTACAATATTCATTTTTGTGGTAACATTGGTGCAAACATCCTGTACAAGAAACATTCTTCTGTTGGTTCTGTACGTATCCAAATATCGATTAAGTACTTCTCAAAAGTTTTAAGCACCATTTAATACGAAATGATGAAGTAATAAATCATTATGTCGATAATCCTTTTACTCAGCTTTTAGCCGGAATATAAGAATAATTATGATCACAACGTAATTAAGATGTTATGTATTTTTACTGAGAGTGTTTTGGAAATGTAAATGTATCGTTTTGTTCATTCTACCGCCGTTTTCCGTCACGTTTTAGTAGTAATTTCCACTAATATAGAAATATTACTAAGGAAGTAGGTATATATGATGTAAAAAATAATACAAATTGTATGATCATTAGATGAGGATTAATCAATAAGGACTAAATAAATAAAAATCACATTTTGTGATACAGATTGATTTAACACACAAATTATATTAGTATACATATGCTACTACTCTGGTCTTCCATTCTATTGGGATTATAACCTGAACTATGTCTGCGATTACATATTCCTCCAAACTCTTTTCGCCAAATTAACGTTGGTCATTTATTTTTTGGTACACTTGGTCAATATCATGTCAATGTGACAGGATCTAGAAAGTTTCATCTCGCACGCTCATATCTTTCTGTCGGCTGACAGAGAACGAACAATCAGGGTTACTCGTCGGTCACCTATGGCATATTGATGAGAGTTAAAACTCTCCATGCATATTTCAAGATATGGTGTGCCGGATTTTTCCAGCTGGGTAAAGTTGCCACGCTAATATTCAAGGTGGGAAAATTTAAAAAATATCAACACTTTGAATACGCAATTATATTGAAAAAATCACTAGCTACAATTTGATTTTTTGCTTCCAAAGTTTGGTAATATCTTTTCGGGACATCCAACCAATCCGCATTATAAATAGTTTCAAAAGTACCCAATTTTCCGTTCGCCATTAGCTAGAACACGTCACTATTTCTAATGCAGAAATTATTGAACATGAACGTACGTCGAAAGTTCAACGCATCAAGGAATAAAACTCGTTCGTATTTCGCGAAGTAATCGCATTGGATCTACTTTGATGCCCAATGAAAAACCGACAAAACTCTGTTCGATTGCCGACCGTGACAATAGCTGGGTATACACGCAGAGACTAATCTACCGGTTTGAAACCCAGTGGTTCAAACTGTAGACATATTTCTGCAATAGGTGGTAATTAATATGCACATATATATTTGTTTGGCAGTTTTTCCACGATTTAAACTCTTGCAACCACTAACGGACAGCGTTCTCAGTATTATTTTATTTTCTATTACAGTCAAAGCGGCAGATAGCTAACTATTTATTCATCATGTCAGAAATAATGTTAAATTATTTTGTTAAAGGAGGATGGTTTAGTTCTTCCTTTCTGAGTATTTTAACATTATTTACCTACGACACTATAAGAACAGGAAAGGCTTCTTAAAACCGTGAATATAAAACTCGTTTTTCTATCTATCGGTGAATGTATCTGCAGTTTTCATCCACTAACGTGTTTCTCCTGTGACAGATCAACTGAAAGGATTACCACGGTTTGATCCATGACTTTTCAACCTGGCGGATTAATCTACCACGATTCAAACTAGCGAAACGATCTCTGCTTGTATGGTCAGCTATCGTTCATCAGTCGAGCGGCAGTTACTTATCCATTTCCCGCAGTAGCATACACGAACATGCTTCACGCGCCGCACGAAATGGATACACAGCTTAATAAGCATAGGCAGTAGGGAATAGACACAGTGCAATACATTTCAGCACAACAAATGCACAAATAAGACTCTTTTACTTTAACAAAATTGATTTTAAACAAGTACCTACTAACCATAATTGTTTGTAATAATTCAGGTTATCAATTTTCTACCATATTTTCCCAGTCTTTCCTTTATAAACATATATCTACACATCTATAGTCTATAGATGATACAACGATGTGTTAAATAAATATATAAGGTGATGCAGGACATTCTAATCATCGGATATCGAACATGTTGGGCATTCCTAGATCATCTATTGTACGAATAGTATCAAGAATTTGATACAGTGGAAAACAGACCACGTAGTGGACGTCCTCGAGTATCTATGGAAGGGAGGATCGGTATTTGGTGCAATATGTCCGTAGACACTGCACGTCTTCAGCCGTGTTATATCGAGACCTACTATTCGAAGACGACACCACACGGCAAATTTACGTACAAGAAGACCATTACAGGTCCCCACTCTACTTCCAAGGCATCGTGCTATTCGTATCCAGTGGGCGCGATAGCATAGGGGTTGGTTTTTACGCCAGTGGTGGTGGGTCTTATTTACAGACGAAACCAGACTTGGGCTGGTTACTGATGACAATCGACAAAGAGTCTGGAGAGAACCAGATTGTCAACAGCGACTTCATTTTCCCCGTGAAGTTGCTCCGTATGAAGGGAGTACCATAATGTTTTGGGGTGGAATATTGTTCAACCGCCGCACCCCATTAATTCGCATACCACAGAATATGACCAGTCAAATTTATATCGAACAAGTTATTACGCCCATTATCTACCCCTACGTAATGAATTAGGTAAAAATTTTGTGTTTATAGACGACAACGCTCCATCATGCACATAGCGCAAGAAAAGTTCAAGAGACACTCGCAGCAGGACATATTAATAGATTATATTGGCCAGCCAACTCTCCTGACATGAATCCTATTGAAGACATGTGGGATTTCGTTGCTAGAGCCATTCATAATCATATTTCTCCACCTCAGACTGCAGATGAGTTAGTCGTGACGGGAGATGAGGAATTGAATAATATTCCGCCAGAGATCGTTAACCGCTTGATTTTCTCAATGGACAGACGTGTCAATATGCTATTGGAACGTGATCATACCGACTATTAGTCTAGTAGAGAACTTCTAATTCATTTAATAAATTTTGTCAAAAATGTCACACATTTGCTGGTTTTTAATTTTCTTAGAACTCAGTTAATCGAACATATTCTTTTCATAAAAAAAATATTCAAAAAACAATATACTTTTGTAAATGTATTTGGTTTTTCTGGACAAAGAGGGTTCAAGACTTTTGACGTTGTGTGTATTTATGTACTCTTGCTTAAATACATTATACGCCTATAGTTTACACCACTGGATATAACCAACATAATGAACTAGCTCGTCTAATTATAACGTTATGTATTAAAATTATTACAATCAAATACAAATTATCAGTATAATTATATCTTATTCGATCCCATGACAACGTATATATCGACTTAATTAGGGATGTTAGCTTTACGTTAGTTAGAGTTTAATTAAAATTGAATACTCAATTTTTTATTGGCTTTGGTAGAGCGCTTTTAATTCATTGTTCGATCCCGAACCCCCTGATGTATTAACCAATTGCATAGCTAATGTGATTAATACCCGAAACAAAAAGGGATGGCCAGTAAATGATCTACTTATTAACGCTTTTTAAGTTTTGAAGCGTGCTGGCTGGACATGAATGAAGTTTTCTATTTGCTAATAGGGTCCTGCCCCACTTTTTATAATTTGCTGCTCGAGGTTTGCTAAAATATTTAACACCTATGGCATTTTATGCGAAAAATATATATCAAACATCCAGGTTTGAATTATATCATCGAACAATATGATTTGTGGTGATAATTGTTCTACTAACATAAAAAACAAACACTCTGGACAAAGAAAAATATGTAACTACATTACTTTATAACTTTTTGTTATACAGAATGATTCAGAAAAATTTTGAATGTACAGGGGACTCTTACAAACTGAATTTTGTAAAAGAAATCAAAAAGGGCAGTTCGAAAATGATTTGTATAATAAATAAATATCATTTTATAATACCTATTTTATACACCAAATTCAACTGTCGCTAAAGTAAAGTAAAAAACTAAGTATTTCGTAGAATCTCAAAGTGATAGGTGAAAACCTGAAGAAATTATAGTGAAAAAAACAATTTTAAGAGTTCAATTTGAATACCCTGTATATTTTCCGTAATGAGAAAAACATTTTTACTGTATACAGAGTTAACTATAACTAAGTATACAAATTTTAATCACATGTTCAGTTAGGCTTAAAAGGCAATGATAAAATTATTTCGGAATTTTAGCTCGTTGTTTAAAAAATGAGTCAATAACCCCTTTTCTCCGGATATTCCGCGCTTATGATAACCGTCATGCGAGATGATGTCGATCTGTATGGTTCGCTACGTTGATAATTATAAGAGAATTGAAAATAAACATAGCTATTATTAATAAAACCTAGCAGACCCTTGCAAACTGCCAAAATAACATTTTTCATTGTGATTTTTACTTATTATAGGCCCGTTAGTATTACCTACCAACAGCAGAACACCATCACGCAGTGTTCTGCTGTTCAATTCAAGCAGTTATTTCAAATTTTTAAGTAAACCAGTAATAAAAATAAATGTGGGTACATACCACAGAAAATATCTACTTGGAACAAATACTACAACATCGTTAAAGAAAATAATATCTAGATAGATATTAGATCATAAACATTAAATTAAGCTTATCACGGTTTGACAATTTTAAGAAAATCAAAAGTATTTCATTGCTGCAACTAGCAAGACATAGTTGTCTTGATGGTTCCATAACTAAGATAGCGAAATATAAATCCGTGGAGCGGTTATGAGCGTCGATAAAGAGGAGTTTAATTTACTTTAGAAAAAAAAACGTTCCTGCTTTATAAATAATTTTGAAAATTGTTTGAAGGACATTAATTCTTATTTTTCTCTATAAAATATTTGCACTTTGTCATAGTTAACCCTGTATATTATCATTGTATTAGATATTTATGATAATGCCCTCTTTAAAATTAGAAAGAAAGAATTTGAGAACAGGGAAGTTTTTATAGAAAACAAAGGGTATAGCGATGTATTTTTTATGCTCGTTATTTTTTAGCATTGTTTAATTTGCAGAAATGCTTTTGATTTATCGAAAAAGAAAGTTGTAAAAAAACAACAAAGGTTCATTGAATACAATAAAGGCAGCTGAATCAAGGCAAGACGAAAATTCAAGACGAATTCTAAATAATATAAGCAATAAGTATACAGGGTGTTCGAAATATGAGTGCCTTAATTTTGCCATATGATAAGTTGTACAAAACAAAACATATTTATGTAACAAAGGCAGTTTATTCTTGAACGATTTTTAAATTTACTGATTTTCTGATCACCCTGTACATGCAACATGAAAAGTCTCTATGTTAAAGGCATTTCAAATAGTGATGAATAAACAAAATTCTTCAATGTTCCCCAAACGTGTGCCCCATCATACATGATGATCATGCATAAACCAGCTCTAGTCTATGTTGCATCTTCAATTAAATCAGGGAGAGTATTTTGCAGAAATTCCAAATAACTGGTCCAGTCAAATAACGATCAATAATACCACCCCAAACATTTATCTTAAACTCGCGTTGAAAATATCTAGGAGTTATTGCATAGGGATTTACATCGGAATATTCATGAAAGTTGCGAACATTTGTAATCCCTTTATGAGTGAAACAAACCTCATTAGTAAAAATAATTTTCTTGTGAAAATTAATATCGTAATGCAACTCACAAAACGTCTCTCGTGAATCTAAATCTTGAACAATAGCTCTTCAACTTTTTTATTGTGATATGGATGTAGTAGATTACGTTTAAGAATTCGGTGTATTGAAGTTTGCAAAATATTTTCTTCATCTTGTTGTTACACTAGGCCGTTCTCGGGTATTTTCCTGTCTCTTGAGCCTGTCTCTCAACATTAGAAAATGTTTCTCTATGGGGAATTACTCGACTTGGAAATCTCCTACGATATTCTTCCACACTACTTCCACAGTTTTCTTAAAAGAAACCTAGCACAAGTGCAATGCCAACTTATTAGCTTAATGTAAATTTTCCATCCATTTTCAATAACAAACAATAGCAGAAATAAAATAGTTTAATTACTAACAGTCAAATTTTAAAGACAAAGCCTACTACTGACTTTTTAATTTCTTCTAATAAACACTATTAAAAGCTTGATTTAATTAATGCATTTCTTTCATATCTTTTTATGAATTTCTCTTAAAGAACGAATATGGATATCACAGGATGAACAGTAATTATCAAAATTATTGCAAGCACTAAGAACCGGTGACTTTTGCAGAATATTTGTTCTTGCCAAATGCAAAATATCCGTCTAGTATTCAAGCAATTGAACTGACATTCATTCAACAAAGTTAAATACTCTATATCCCTCTCTGGGTACCTGTCCTTTTAAACCCGACAAATTTTAAAAATTTTCTCTGGACACGTGATTAGCATAAATACGACACCAAATTAAAGCACCGTATTCCAAAACTGAGCGCACAAAAGCAATAAAAAGTGATGAAAGTACATCAATTCTCGTAAAAACTCTTTCATTCCTCATAATAAATCCCATCATTCTATTGGCAGAAGCAACAGTTTTTTTTAATGTGAGTAACAAAAGGAAGTTCCGAATCAAATACCACACCTAGATCTTTTATTTCATTACATCTGGTCAACTCAGAAGTATATATTGTATAAGAACATCTGATGACATCATGTTTTTTGAAAATGAATCCGAATTTAATTTCGAGCAATTTTCTGAACACCACTCTGAGATTCTCTTAAGGTCTTTCTGAAGTAGGGATGAATCATCTAAATTATAAATAATACGATATATCTTTAAGGCATCCGCGTAAAGCAGTTTAGAGCTTTGACCTACATGTGTTACATCATTAATAAAAAGAACAAACAATAACGGACCCAAGTTAGAACCTTGACGTACTCCAGAAGTGGGGGGAAAATAATTAGATCTAAAACCCTCATGCTCTACATTTATTGCTTACGATCTAAAAGATAAGACTTAAAGAGTGACAACAATTTTACAGAAAAGCCATAATCATCCAATTTCCTTATAAGAACGTATAAATCGATCTGATCAAAAGCCTTCAGGAAGTCTGTATACAGGGTGTTAAAAAAAGAGTGTAAAATATTTAAGGAGGTAATATTATGAATCAAAACCTGAAGACCCTCGTTTTCTTGCAAACACCGAGGACACTTTGAACATCTTCTGTAATTTTGTTTTTTGTTAGTTAAAAGCTTCCTTTGTCGATTTATTCCTAATAAAATAAAATGAAAAACGTATAGTGGTCCATATCTCCACAAACCGTTACTTTGCGGACCCATGTTTATTAAGACTTTTCTGATTATTTTGGTTCATACTATTACCTCCTGAAATATTTTACACTCTTTTTTAACACCCTGTATATAACGTCAATTTGCTTTCTCCTATCCATAGCTCCAGCTATATCTTGTGTAAAACAAGCAAGATTAGTAATATACGTAAGAATTCGAGTATAAAATAATTTAAAATTTGAAATGTTTGGAAAAACGAACATTTTTTTATGAAATAAAAATTGCGGCAAAATTTGAATGCCACAGTCTATCTATCCATTTTTTCTCATTGACCCCTACACGAGAATGTACTTTGTGTTGTGGAAGAAAGTCGAGGTATTAGAGTAAAAATAATTGGCAGATGAAATTTTTGCTGCACCGACTTAACCGTATAACAATAGCCAAATGGGGAGCAATATATCTGCGTTTGTTTGTAGGCAGATATTCGGAAATTCCCGCATAAATTTGTTACGGTTTCTGCACTTTCACAGCTCTCTGTCTCTTGCGTAAAATACGTTTTATCTTTTCCACACCACCTCGGTCTTTTTCGATATTTAAGCCCGTGTTTTCAAACCAAACGATGTATTTATACACTAAAGGCGTTATGCAACTAATTAAATTACTATGTAGGCAATCATTCGTGATGTTTAAAATAGGTCGTACATTGGTTTTAAATGGCAATTATTTTTGTGGTATTGTATGTGTTTGTACGTAACAAATGTTTGAAATACGTTCTATGATCAGTTCGGAGATAGGGGAAAAATTTGAAATAAAAATAAAATTTACGTACCTATAAATCCTTGGTTGCCAGATAGAAACATTTTTATCGTAGAAGAATATATGGAAATGTGTGAATATGATATAAATTTTTCAGTTGCGACAGTACAATTACTATGATTGTTCTTTTAGGGAACTGGAATAAATATTAAAATAAAAAAAATCACGCACGGAGCACAGCAGATACAGAAAATTCCATAAACCACTAAAATAATACATTTTTTTTGTTTTTCATTTGTTTTTTATTGAGAATTATTAATAGAATTACTTTGTGGTTTTAATTAATAAAATAGGTATCCCCACAAAAAAAATCAAGGAACAATAAATCCGGTGATCGTGGAGGCCACTCAATAATGCCTCTTCTCAATCCAATTTCCTGGAAAACATTAGTCCAAATACTGACGGACAATTAACACATAATGCGGAGGAGCATCGTCCTGTTAAACAATCAAGTGATCATCATACTCTGGAACATTTTCCATAATATCAATTAATGCAGGGTCAATAGCGTCTTCCAGTAATTGCAAATACATTTGGCCAGTCAAATTACCAGGTAGAAAAAAGGACCCACCAGCCGGTCACCGAAAATTCCAGCCCAAACCTCGTGAAAAACTCTTGGGTTTGAATTTGACCAATAGCGATAATTGTGACGATTTACCATCCCGTTCAAGAAAAATCTGCATTCATCAGAAAAACAGATGTTAAAAGGGAACTGTGGATCGTTCCCTGCTCGCTCAGTCATTATTTCGCAAAATTGCAAACGGCGGTCATAATCATCTTCATGAAGTTCCTGGAGTAAATGTATTTTGTATGGATGGAATTTATTTTTCTTTAAAATGGTTTGTATGCTAGTTCGATTGATCCCAGACACAGATACCAGCTGCCTCGTACTTAATGTAGGATCAAGATGAACTTGTCCCAAAACTGCAACTTCACTAGCTTTATTAACTAAAGGTTTTTCAATTTCTCGCTTTTATTGGCTACGATCCCTGTCTCTTGAGATATTTTTACTAACTCTAGAACATACTTCCTCCTGACATGTAGATCTTGATGTTGTGCATTAAATAGCTGAGCTGTTCTATTCGCACATTTATTGTTCATAAAGTAAAGCGATATGATATCGATCTGCTCTCTCCGCAGTGGAATAAACCATAGTGCTTAATTTTCAAGAACGCAATTAAATAAACTATCCAACCAACGCTTCCAAATAATACTAGAAAATAAATTTGGAATCCACTAATTTTACGTTCGTTGTGTGTGTATAGTATTCATTTCTGGTTTTTACAATTGTGTTTTTTCTACTAAAGTGATAACAAATCGCCAAAAACCAATGTAACGCAAGAAATACTAAATGTATACCATTGGCGTACTTAACTCGAATGAGTGACATTTTTACCGTTACTAATTGTTTGTACATAAGTTTCAACTTTAAAATCAAAATTCTTATTAAGTATTGGGCGGAATTATAAAATTTAAAGTCTGTTGTAAAGAGAATTGTAAGAGCTTTCAAAATAAATATTACTCAACCCCCAATGCCTTTAAATATTTTGGGGTGATGCTTACCCTTGCTTGTGAGTGAAAGTGGCGGAGTCAAAAATACCAGCAAAGAATGTCCCCCTTTAATCTAGAACCGACGGGCCTGAGCGTTTTTCTACAATCTTGACGCAGTTCCTGAAAATGGCTCTGTTTCGGTTTCATCTGGCCACCCTGTATATATATCTTAACGTGAGTGGAACCTTTAAGATGTGGTAGACTTCCTTTAGATAGCGTCGTTAAAAATTTGTTGTTGCTATTAACAGTAGGCGTAATCAAGAAAATAATCAATCAATTTCATGAATGGAACATTGTTTGGTACAAAGTTAACAAAGTCATAAAAATTTTCACAAGTAATAAATCTTGGTTGTCGAGCAAAAACGCTATAAAACGAGCATTTAAATATCTCCATAAAAAGTTTATTAATTAAGAATTCATTAAGAATAAATAACTCGCTTAACGTTGCATTATACTAGCTGTGATACGTAGGAAATATTGCCCTTGTGGAACAAGGTAGTAGTCAAGAAGACAATTACTTAGGAAGACAATGCCTAACCACATTAAAAGCGTTTTTGTGATTCTGAGCTAAGTTGTATGAGATGTATTCAGTTAGATAAATGTTTTGCGACTACTAGAGAGCAGGACAGGTTCCAATGAAGCATATACCTAAAAATACAATTTGTTCTATCTAAATTACACCTATATTGATTCAATCGACCATTCCACTAAATGTAAAAAAGCATAATTGAATGAAGCATACGATGAAATGTTTAGGACATATTTTTTCAAATTAAGCTGAAGAAAATTAGTTAACAGTCAGGTCGGTTAAGAGGTTTAAAATTGCAGCTGGCACTGTTTATTTGGGACGTAATTGAGAACTAGATATTTTACTAGCGTGTGCTGAAAATATTTTTAAAATAATTTATATCCTTTTGATATACAGGGTGTTTAAAAAAGAGTGTAAAATATTTCAGGAGGTAATAGTATGAACCAAAATAAGCAGAAAAGTCAAGCATGGGTCCGCAAAGTAACGGTTGCGGAGATATGGACCACTATTCGTTTTTCAAACATTTTATTTTATTAGGAGTAAACCGAACAAACAAAAAAAAAGTTACAGAATATGTTCAAAGTGCCCTCCGTCCATTTCCAAGCAAGCACGACATCTTCGTCTCAACGGTATTCGAACTATTTCGAAAACACCCTCCTTGGTTTGGATTTCTTGAAACTTTTGATTAATCCGTAGCTGTAGCTCTTCCAGGCTATTTACAGGAGTACCATACACTAATATCTTCAAATATCCCCAAGCAAAGAATTCTAGAGGGTTCAGATCAGGCGATCTTGGAGGCCAAAAAACAGGTCCGGCCCTTCCTACCCATCCATGTGGAAAAGTTTGGTGTAAATACTCTCTATCGGCCATGGAAAAATGAGCTGGACCACTATCATGCTGGAACCACACTTGTTGCTTCTGATTCAAAGGAATGTCTTCCAAAAACTCATACAGTATGTTCTGCAGAAACTTGAGATAAGCCTGTTAATCGATTTTGTATAACAACAGGACCTAGAAACCTGTCTCCTGCAATACCCATCCGAATGTTTAATGAAAAACGTGTCTGATGTTCAGATTCTATTAGAGCATGAGGATTTTCGTCGGCCCAAATATGCGTATTGTGAAAGTTAAACACTCCATTTCTTGTGAACCCGGCCTCATCAATAAAAAGAATGTTTGCAAGAAAACGAGGGACAGCAGAATGACGTAGAAACCAGCGACAAAAAATCAAACGTGCTTGATGATCATTTATTGGATTTAAGGCATGTACTCGTTGCACATGGTATGGATAAAGCAGTTGCTCGTGAAGGATTCTTCAAACAAGAGGACCACTTATTCCTACCTAGGCTGATATTCTCCGCACACTCGTACCTGGATTCTGCTCTACTAGTGCTAGAATTTCTTCTTCTGCTCTAGGAGTGGATACCGACCATGGTCTTCTGGATAAAAGGCACTGTTTGCTCAAGGAATCGGTATCACGCAATCTTTGGTGAATTCTTCCAAACATGCGTTGTGAAGGAATCTGGCGATTTGGATAAGCGTCAACATAAAGACGTCGCGCTTCGGTGGCGTTCCCATTAGCACGACCATACATGAAATTCATGTCTATTAATTCTGCGTTAGAGTAACCAGCCATAGCGAAAGAAAACTTGTGCACTGAGAACAACTGTCAATTACGTACTATTTATTTCACTAAACATCAACCAACTATTATAAG
This sequence comes from Monochamus saltuarius, assembly GCA_025584915.1. Classification (NCBI taxonomy): domain Eukaryota; kingdom Metazoa; phylum Arthropoda; class Insecta; order Coleoptera; family Cerambycidae; genus Monochamus; species Monochamus saltuarius. The sequence continues at coordinate 16,873,839 of CM046730.1, read as the reverse complement.
AAAATACACAACGTTTTTGCAAAATAAAAAAGGGGCTAAAAACATAAAACATTCCATATCTCCGCAACCGTTACTTTACGGACCCATGTTTATTGAGACTTTTCTGCTTATTTTGGTTCATACTATTACCTCCTTAAATATTTTACACTCTTTTTTTAACACCCTGTATAGATACAATATATAACAAAAATAATATAGTTCCAATATACTTCATATACTACATGACAACGACCATAAAAAACAAACTAACATTCGTCAGAGTTACTACTAACGTCAGTTGTATCCGATTCTTTATCGACAGTTATGATGAAACCACTTTTAATAGCCCAATCAATTGATGCAGCTTTATATAATCTCCCGCAATATTTATGACATGTTTAACGCATTTTTTCCACTTAGCTGATGTAATTTTATTCATCTCGCCTCTTATAACATTTTTAACTGTTTGTCAAATTTTGTCTCTTTTTAATTGGCTACATATTAATAAATGGAATTAAAAACACAGCAGTATAAATGCAACCGTAGAACGATATGTCCCTGAACCGTAGCTGTCTCATCAATAACGTACTTCTTTGCAAAATTATTGCTCTTGACTATATGCAGTAGCTCATGTTTTTTCAAACTAGCATCGTATGCAATTTTATGGATTTTGAGTTATTCTAGAATATTCTTTTCTTTGTGCCAGTATTGTAATCCTTTCTGAAAGTATTGAGTGGTATGGAACGTTGTCAAATACTATTATTAAATGTTTGATACAAGCCACTCTGGAGTCGTGAATCCCAAGGTTTTCATATTTCAATAAAACTTGATTGTGTTCAGGTGTCTAGACTCAGCTGTTTCGTTGAGAAAGAGAAATTCGAGTTTTCTCCAAAATTTTCTCTACCATGTAGATATCTTGCATTTAACTTGTAACTTTTTAAATGTGAAATAAAAGTTTAAAGTCAAATTTGTTAATTCAACCAATCTAAGTGCATATAGTATTGGTAAGAAAATCAATAGTGACTAAGTCATTTATTTGAAATAACATCAAATATTTGCTGGCATGCTATAGAACTAGTCATCTTAGGAAGAAACCTGACAACCTTAATATAAAATGTTGCTACTACAATAGGAAGTTGCGATTGCAGCAATAAATAAAACAATTTGAAGGAATACAGAAGTTAAAATTTAGAGAATAGGGAAATTTCCACGACAATTATCTAGTTACCTTTAGTAGAAGGAATTCTATAAACACTTATTCAACAAAAAAACAGTCACAGATTACTTTCCCTCAGTGTATCTTCGCCCTTAAAACTCATTTATATACTTTAACTGTGCATTTGCATTTGCCATTTTATCGATTTCAGTGTTCAAATATTGTGTATTTGAAACAGTTTTCATTAAATCAGTTATGGTTAGTGGCACTCAATAGAATTTGATTGAAAACAAATCCATTTTGTAGTAAAACAGAAATAATTGTATACACATACTAGATTTATTTGACACTAATGTTATAACTGTTATAATCGAAACACAGTTAAATGAAATAAATATGCTAATTCAAATTTAGCCTCGCTAGATGCCTTAGAAACGTTAAAAACATTACTTTTAATCCTGCGTGTCATAATTAATTATTTTTTAACTGTGTTCTTCTTGAGAATTGTAATAAAAGTGTACTTTCGCATTAATAAATTCATTATCTACAGCTAAATTCTGCTATCATAAACGAAAAGAATTTTGTTAAAGGAACCTATTATTGATAAAAAAAGTTTTTTATTTTTGATTTATTACAACAATCCACCTTCTTATTATAATAGCTGCTGCGTTTTACCGTACACTGAAAATTTATGTAAATTTACCATGATTATATTAGCAGTTTTATGCCCATAATTATTATGGTAATTTTACTTACACATTTGTACTCTACTCTATTTTAATGTAATTAAACAGATAATAGATGTCAAAACTATATATATTTTTACCATGGAAATGACGTAGGTTCCTACACATAATATGTAAATTTACTAATTATTTGTAAAATTAAAATGTAATTATTCATTTAATGTATGTAACAATTATGTATATTTTTACCATCGAAATGAAGTACCTACCTATATACAATGTTAGCAAGTTCTACTTAAAGCTTTAATGTACACTTAGTAAAAACTATACAGAGTATCCTTTAATTCAATGGCATTCTATTTAGGATCTTAATACACTTATAAATAAGGTGAAACATTTGTATAAACATTTGCTACCAAGATAAAGACATTCAAATTTCGAATTTCATAAATATTGAAAAGATTTTTTTTTAATTCTATGAAACATTGGAATATTATGTCATATGTAAAGTAATTGGACAATCACATATATTATGTAATATACGAGTATTCTAAAGAATGTATATTTCTACGTTGTTCCAGACTACACACTTGAAATCTATCAAGTAAAATGTTGTATGGAGTATCTATCAGAATAAATTACATCTTGACGAAATGATAACTTTAGAAATCGCCCATGGACATCTTCAATGTCAGATTGAAACACCTTATAACCAGGATTTCACACAATGCTAGCATACTCGATTTTAGATCTAATAAGAGCAATTAAGACTGTCATATATACTTATCCGAAAAGGACATTCTTCGACCGGACAAAAAATTGAAAGAAATTTCCAAGGAAAGAAATAAATTAAATTTAGCATATAACACTAATAAGAAAAATTCCAATCATAATACAGATTATTTTAGCAAAACTTTTTTATTTTATTGGTCGACTTTCTTCAGTGCGAGCACCCTGTAGATGGTGAGGTCTCTGGGGCGTGTGCAATAGCCAAATTACGTACTTTAAAGGTAAAAATCGATCAAATGAAGCAGTGAGTGAAAGAGTGCTGGGGGCTTTATTTCTGGCCTAGCGGAAATGCATGTAACGTGTATTTTATTCCAGTTCTTTGGATCTGTTCTCTCCCAGTCGTTAATAAATTGGTAATGGTAATGCACACGGCTTTTTAAATTTGGACTTGTCAGTGTCGTAATGGGAACCAATTTTCTGTCTGCGGTTTCCAGTTAGAACCAGAAAACATCGAAACAGATGAATAGCAGTTTCTTTACATTCTGCAAAGTGTGAAAACGCAAATATTTTCGGTTTAAGCAGAAATAATGTGGAATCACTTAAAAGTTCGGCAAATTTTTATAAAAAAAACAAGCCGCGTTCAAAGTCCCGTTGTTGTGTAAATCGCGGAGGGTCACAAATCCACGTTTATTAATTTATTTACCTTGATTAATCCTATTCGGTGTATCGCTGTTGTGGGGTTAGAATTTTTCAAGAGATTTGTGGTAGGCAATCAGTACGTACCGTCAAACGTAAAGTATCCTTTCGAAATTCATTACTTTGTCCCTGCTGTGCCAGTTGCTGGACCATTCATTCTAGTCGCACATAAATGCTATGTAGAACGTCCTTTGACCTCGACCAATTTATCCCGGAAATTTCCTTTGCACATCTACGGCGTCTCCGATTGATATCTCCAGTCCCTTACAATTTATTGAATAATTGTCTAATGAACTAATGGAACTACCTGAATTGTTATGGAATTCTCGATCATCCGTACCTGCCACACTGCTAACCCTAATACAGGGACGGCCTGACATTCTAATTGCCGATTTGGAAGTGTAGCGGAAATAAATCATTTCAAAAAGTAATATTTATACTTACACATCTCACAGTTTCTGATGCAAAATCTGTCTAATATAATGGTAGATCTAAGAGTGTCCCAACAAACGTTTAAAGTTAAAATTACGTTAATTTGACCTCTAAATTGATTAAAACAAAATATGACCTATTCCGGATAGGAAAGACCATAGATTCCTTAGGTGAAAATAAATTGAGTTAATTTAAAATTTTATTTTCGATATTTTTAGATAACTTCTTAAAGCATCCAAAAATTTACATACAATTTGTAAATCAGGGGTTTTTGCGGGTGATAAATTCAAATTTGTTTCTAATTTTGACGTCAGTAGTACAGGGCGCCACTTATGTCACATCATGTTTTTTTTAAGTGGCAGAATTTTTTGCTCCTTAGTGTATCCATCTGACTATTGAATCAATCGATTCTCCTACCTGTTATATCTGAAAAAGATATACCTTGTTGAAGTGGTTAGGCATAATAGTTTTCGAAATAATTCTATTTGAAATATTCAGTGCACCAATTGAAAACTGTTATCGTTTCAGGTAAAGTGGCTTTTCTACTGAAAATACAGTAAAATGTCACTTGAAAAAGTTGTTCAGAATAGTAAATTATGGAGACGTGCAAAATTTCAAAAAGATCGGTCTGGTTTGATAAAATCTTTGTGCTTTGTTGAAAAATGGCATCAAATCTGAAAAAAAATGAAAACCGTTTTTTTTTTCAATTTTTTAGAAGCCCTTATCTCGTAAAAGAGGGCTCAAATCGAAAAATGTTATAGAAACAACCTCCCCCCCTACAATGACCCAAGGAACACACCCTCCAAAGTAAGGCACATCATTATGGGACACCTTGTATAAGAACCTTCAGCAATTGAAATGGTCAATTATTCCTTAGAAGTTATCAACAAAGTTGAAAATAGGTTTATATTTAATAGGGAAAACTAACTAATAAAAATAAGGTAATAACACCATATTTTTAACTATTAGTTGAAGACAAAATAAGTTTTACAAGGCAAAATTAAGTTATAATTTCGTTTTACCCGTTATTGGAATGTTTGCATTTGAAAACATATATTACTCTTGCTTAAAAAATTTTTAACTAACTAATTTTGGTATTATAAGATTTTGCAACATTGAAGACTATTTTTATATCGGAAAATAGTAAATCTCGATCAATTTAGGTTTATTTTTCTTGTGTAGTAGTCTATTATGCTTAAATGTAGGGTAGTTCAAGTTTATTGCAAAATATTTTCAGATAACCAAAAAGGAACTTGAATAGATATTTTTTAATATATATCGTCAGCATCGCAATAATGTTTACAGCTTCAGGGGTACTTACTTGATATTGTTTCTTTTCATTTGTAGTTAGTATGACAAGAGGCAGCAAAATATCTTTTCCGTTCTTACCGTCCTGAATTAAACAGACATTTATTTGTAGCAGAAAATGCATGTCTTCAAAGCCGTAATGCTTTTGTGACTGTTTACATTTGCGATATTTTGTAATACCTGCTGCTACTGGAGCTCATACAACTAAAGCACAAATGAATACACATAAAAAATTATTCGAACGAAGACTTTTCAGATTGAAATTTGCATATCTCAAATAATCAAATCAGGCATTTAAACGTATTTGAACATTTGATAAGCATTTATATTAATATACGTAATGAAACATAGTTAGTATGTGTAGTTCGGTCTTATGGGATAATTTTAATAATGCAGGTGGCATCTAACGTGATCTAACCATTTAATACTAAAAATCGATGATTGTTTTCATTTAGAGACTCTTAAATAGAGTTTTCGTTTTAAGACGGCATAGACCTATCGGCACTGTACAAACGCCAAAATAATCAATCTATAAATGCAGGAAACAACTACTCCGCGGATCAATGCCCTGGCCTGCATTGAATTTCATTTTCATTTTGCATTTATAGATATAGGGAATGTTTTTTTAATCGCCCCGTACAATTGATACATTATGAAACGCCATAAATTTAGAAATTGAAGGCTCTAAGGTATAATCAGAAATAGTATTGTCTAATTTAGCTTAAACATGCAATGCTTGATTTAAAAATCATGCGACATCCTGTATGTAAGCCTACACGAGTGAATTATCGAAAAATACACGTCAATTCTTTAGATTTTATTAGAGAAACTTTTAATATACTACCGAGTTTGTGAACAATAGTATTGGCTTTGCTTTTTTTCTCGTCGCTGTGTGCTTCTATGCAGCTAATATAAATCAAATCAATAAAAATTAAATGCATCATTTTGTATTTACCCTGGCAATATACAGTGTTACGATGTCGTTCGTTATTCTTCCGAAGCATGCAATATTTGTGTACGTTAGATGTACGTAGTAGATTTGAACTGAAAGATTAAATATAAAACTATACCTATACATTGACGTGTTATTGTTGATCTTAAGAATTTTAAATACACTTAATACGACTAGTAAGCAATTTGATTGGTTTACAAGGAATGAACATTAGCAGTAATGCATATTTTCAATCTCTCAAATTGTTGTACAAATAAGATAATTTTAGTTCTATTTACTCTTATTTATGCCGTTATTGACTGAAATGGGTCAATATACATATTTTCTGTAGTTATTTAACACTTAGCAACAACAAAATTATAGCTCTTCTGATTTTGAGTATAACCCTCATTTATATAGTTTGACAACCAAACTTAGTAATGTTACTGAAGACAATTTATATAATCTTTACAAATGGGTGACAACGATTTTAAATTCCTAAGTTTGATTAGTTGTCTAACGCAATTATACAGGGTGTCCGCATTTTTTGTAGCAAGACTTTCACAACTTGTATTAAAAGTTTTTTAAAAAATAGGTCATATAAACATATACAGGGTGTCTACTTGTATTTGTGTACAAATCCGTAAAATCTTTATTTTTCAAGATCTAAAACCGCTTCCTCTGAGCCTACCACGGCATTTTAGATGGCGATCCAAGACCTGCTATGATTTTTTTATACCCCCGAAATTCAATAAAAACGTTTAACGATTTTTTTATTTAAAATCTGATAAGGTGGTGTTAATCAGGACCCCTCAAAACCCTTATGTGTGAAATTTGAACAAAAACTATACAGAATGTTTTCTTCTATACATTCTTAAAGTTTCTTGTATACAGAGTGGTTTGCTCTTCACGTTCTCAAAGTTTTATGTGTGTACAAATTCGTAAAACTTTTTCATTGTTTTAAATAGCATCGAAAACTGGTTGTTTTGATCCTACTATGGCGGTCCAAGGCCTGTTAATTTCTTATACCTCCGAAATTTAATATAAATATTTAGCGAATTTTATATATTTTCAGGTATTAACAATATTGTGTGAAACTAACTACTCTGCGGACTATAGCATACCTAGATGTTTGGTATCAGAGAGCATACATATGACTTCATTGATAGGAATTGTAGGAGATTTGATTTATATTAGCTTAAAATACCTTTCTAATACAGTAAAAAATTGAATTATGTGAGAAAATTAGTATTATTAATACAAACAAAACCAAGTTTCAACAAAGTCTAAAAAGGAGTTTTCGTTTTACGAATAAAAATTCAATTCTCATTTTGAACACTCTGTAAATCGAAAACGACCCATCTATAATACATATATGTTCATATGAATTTTTTTTAAGGACTTTTAGTACAAGTTGTGAAGTCCTGCTACAAAAAACGCGGACACCCTGTATATAAACAAGGGTATGACTATAACTATAGACATACATTTAGTCTATGCTATAACTAAATAAATTATTGAAGATTTTAAAATGTTTTATATTTTTCTGATGAGCGATCATTCATGCACATGTTTTCATGTGAAAAATAAAGCTAGAACTAAACCTGTTTTTGAACAACAACAAACAGATTTTAATAAACTGTCTTTGTGTACTTTGTTACATGCACAAAACATATATATATATATATAATACAGACAATTCAGTAATGGTCTCTGTGAAATTAAAATAGTATAAATGAATCAAATTATATGCGCATAGCATTTCCTTTGTTCGTATACATGTAGGCTGAGGCATTCGTAACAAATCGTTTTTAAACGTTATTGTGAATTTCAAATCACCTAATTTAGGATTTAGGAATTCTCTAAGAATACGTTGCCTTCATCCACACTCTATTGAATACAAAATCAACCCTCTGCCTAAGGGGCAAATAGCCTACTGCAATCAAGAGTGTATTGTAAGTAATGTGTTTGCATCACTACAAACTTTACTTCAGTTTCAGTGTATTCAATGATTGAGTTATAAAAACTGTAGCATTGTTATTCGACTGTAAAATATACAGGGTACTCGGAATTTATAGCATTAAACGTCTAGAGGTTTCTGACTGAAAAGTTAGAAGACTTGTTAGGAACTTGAGTTTTCCTTTAAAATACGAACTTTAAATGTATATAGGTACTTTGTCCTAATTCGTGAGTAGCTGACTAAGGAAAACACATTATGTGACGTGATGAATAACAAGCAGAAAACGCAAACTCTAATAGATACTTTCGAGTGCAGTATTTCGAAGACCAAGTCTTACTTGAGACGTCAAATTTTGTCCCGAACGAACTTAATTTTATTGAAATTTGCAACGTAATGTGCCTATAAGCATTCTAAATTTTAATTAGGAAATATTAACTATAAAAACATAATTAAAAGGGTCTTACGGTTTTACACTTAATTAAAAAACATTCTAATTAAGGCTACCGCTCTGAGCAAGGCTATGCCTTTGAAATAATTAGTACAGGGTGGATACTATATACCAAGAAAATAATCTTTAGTAGTTCTAGACTACTACAGAATCTTCTAGAAAACGTCAACATAAACGTAATGCAAAAACTATAATTTCAAAAGCAAACAGGAACATAATTATCAAACCAAAAAGGTAGGTGAGGTTCCGTATCAATATACAAGGGCGTCATTTGGGGGGGGGGGCAAGAGGGGGCAACTGTTCTCCCTTGCAAAAAAGCCTGTCCTATCAAAAAAATAAATTAACTAATTTTCAGACTTATAACGCCTCTAGACTCTAATACGTAATTGTAATACGCATTATGAGGTCAAAAAATGCTAAATACAAGCCTGCAGGTTGCAGGCATAAGCCTCATAACCTTGATTTTGTTATGTTTTTGAAGATATGATGCTGATCTATAAAAGTTTGCATTGTTGAGTACGATTTTTATTTTTACCAAATGTCTATTAGGTAAGTACTTACCATTTTCTTTGATCAAACCTCAATTTGAATTTAAATGTTGCCTATTTGAACACAGCGAAGAAGAGACAACTGAACACAACAACGCTACACGGCCAACATGGCTTATTGACGTGGTTGGGACAGCTGATATTCTGCAGTTGTGCTCAACCTGTCAGGAGTAGAGATATAGAACTCAGACATGTGTTAAGTTTACACAAAATGGCGTACTTTTAACACATCACTGGTAAATATTACACAAATTCAATTTATTTTTTATTTTATTATAACACTAGTAATTTTAACACACTTTGTATAAAATGTATAAAGTACAAAACTGTTAATATGGACATTTTACACATCCTAAATTACCTATTGGAAAATTTCACTTACACAGTAATTTTTTTACACTGTGACAACATATATTAATTCAACTATTCGAAAGATTAGCACAATTATAAACAAAGCTCATTTACAGAATTTTTTCGCGAAACAATTTTTGCCGGACATTATTTTACAGTCATTTGAGTAAAAAAAAACTCAAAAACGGCATCGGTTTATCCATATTTCGTTTGCGTTTTAGGATACAGATGAAAATAACCTCAGGAAATCCAATAATTCGCTCAAACCGAAATTCCATACCAAATCCGATAACATTTCGGAATCAACGCTCTTGAACTGATTTAGGAGAATTTAATTTACCAGCTATTGGAAAGATTAGTAAAACTTAAACAATGCCTATTTCCAGAAATGTTGAAATAGTCGTTTATTTCACAAAACAATATTTTCCTGACAATGCGTTATAGTAAGTTGCGTACTTCTCACTTTTTTAAGGGGTTGTAACTTACTTATAGGCAAACATTTCAAAGATTTTAATAATTCGTCCAAATCAAAATTTCACAGAGGAAATCCAATAACATATTCGGAATCAGCGCTTTCTAGGTCTAGGAGAATTTTTTCAGAATTTTTAGTGGCCTAATATAAAACTTTATTTTTTTAGTTATTCGAAAGATTAGTAAAAATTAATTAATTGGTCATACAGTGGATGCTATCAAGTAACATATAGTCGAGACCCAAAATAATACAGAGTGATTCATGTTATAAACCCGTTCACTATTTAAAGGAGTCAACACATACATACAACCCCATACGTTTACTATATCTTGCATATCTCGCACAGCCTATCCGATTACACAGCTTCTGTGCATCATGTGCGTGAGTGTGGGAAAATTCGGGTATATCTTTCCGCTAATTTAATTGTGTAATTAATTTATTAGTCATTTTGTGCGTATGTTTTTAAGGATGCCGTATTCTCATGCTACCTGCAAATATTCAAAGATACCGAAGTAAAACGAATAATTAACGGAAGAAAACGGACTAAACAATACATTTTTAGGTACACGTACACGTATTTTTTAAATTTAAGTATAGATGTAGATTTTGTTATCACATAAACTTAGTACTACATATAAGACTGTTCAATTTTGTTTATAAGTATGTGAATATTGTAGTTAAAATGTGGGGTTAAAATAGCAAGTTAAGGTGTGTCTTACAAACGCTTTTTAATAATTAATATTTTGTTCGAGGTAAATTTAAACAGTAACAATGAATAAACAAAACATCAAGAATTTTATTTTTGATATTACTTTTGGTCTATGTTTTATTTTTCAAGATTTCTGTACCTAAAAACACCGCAAATTTGATCATGTGAGGGATATCGGATAATAAAGAAGTTGTATGTAGGAATTAGGACTCGAGACTAATATACGATCTAAGACAAATAGAAGGAACACTGACAAAACATGGATAAATAAAGATGATGACAAAAGTGTGGCACTGTTTGCCACATATGGAACCTAGCACTGGTGGTTGTATGGATAATGCACCCTATAATAAATGTGTCGTAGTACACTAGAATCAGTTTCCAACTGTCATAAGCAGCGCACTATGGAATCTTGTCCCCTGCACCCTCACCGCTTGTCCTCATCTAAATGCTGTCTATTATTTTGGACCTCAGGATATACTTGCTTTTTTATTTATAATTAGGATCGTTACGTAAAATAAAGCCAATAAATACTTTTTCTATTTATAAAAGAGATATTTCTTTTTCCAGAATATGAGACTATTTTTAAGCATACAATAGGCGTCGTTTGGCATTGATAAAACTGTCAATTTCCAGGAGAAAACGTTTTAATTTCATGTAAGGATAATTAATTCACATTATCGAAAATTCTCCAGACGGGGCTAATAATATAATGACTCGTTTGTGACGAAATTCAGTAGAGAAGACGATGTAAAATTGGGACATTGCAGCTATTACGCTGACTGGAGAAAAATGTGCACGACATGAGACTGAATACACCCCGTCATATTGGATGATACTCGGGCAAGTTCGCTTCAATGCACGCCTTGCCTCACCCACTAGAGAATATAAGATTACGTTAGGTAATGAGGGTAGCTTGCACAATATGTAATACGAAAATTACAATAACTGCTACAGCTTTCCCAAAACCTGAATATATTTTTACACAAACCAGATATCGACGTTTTATTCTCTAAAAACAAATTACACCGTAAAACATTTTGAATAAAATTTCAGTCAAAGTCAACATAAATGGTTGTAAAACGAGGCCACACCTGATTGTGGTGGAATAATAACACAATTCATTGAGTAATGCTCACTCAGTTATTTGTTAGTTAAATGAATCTTTGAAGGGTAACCCTGAACAATTTTTGAGTTAGCTTATTCCAAACACAAAAATGAGTTATACATCTATTTCGTTATTTTTTCATAATATGTATACAATTTAAATCGGTAATGGATTTATATGGGTCGGTCAGTGGTCGCGCGGTTTAAGGCGTCAGTACTTGAATCGAGGTGACTAGATCGGAGTTGGTTCGCGCCCAGCTGCCGGTAGACCGTATATAAGCTATATTCGTGGAGAGGATTGGCACCCTCTTTGCGGGTATGGTAGGGTGGAATAATGTTAGCTTGGGTCAATGGGAGAGATTGATACCGGTTGATATTTGACTACCCCCCTAATTATTGAGGTTTTCCAGGTTTCCCTCATTCCTGCACTGAATAGTGGTTAGGGCCTACCAACGTAAGTCGTTCCTGGGCGCAAATGCGGCCTGTTTAATAATAATATGCCGCCCCCTCTCCCGCACAAGTCTCCGACTTCTGGGCTAATCCCTGTGATTAGAATGAGGGGTAGAGATATTATTATTATTATATAATTTTAGTGCTGTAATAAACTCAAAATAGTGATGATTTTTTATTATATGTAGGTACTTGTGTTGGTTCTTACACAGTTTTTACGAAAATTAAACTATTGTGCACTTTATCAATATTTATAATAATTATTATTATTAACACCAAATTAATTCACTCACAATTGAGTTTGAACTTACTCAATGTTATTTTTTACTGTGAATGTTTAAATACCTAAAAATTTTTCAGTAAATTACGGCAATGCTCAGAATGTTACAGGTACAAATTAATTATTTATAATAAGGGATTTAAATGGAAAGGCTCAAAATTTAAATTAGGGAATTGAATGGTATTTTCGAAGGTATGAGGGACTATGACGAATTCGAAAGGGAAGGTAATTACGGAATTCTGTATATAAAATAATTAGTGATTATAGAAACATATTTCCTGCGCGAGAATGTTGAAAACATTTATGAAATGTGGTATAGAACCACAAAAATAATTAAATGATAGATGTTTTGTTGCTCTTATGTTTCTGTAATTGTGCTTTATATGTCGATCATTGTTGTTTACGAATCCTACAGGCGTAAGAGATTAATAAAATAAATATCATGTTATGTCTCACAAATGTAAGTAAATAAACAAAAAATAAATCAATAACCGACATCACAATCGTATTTTGGCAACAGAAATAAAAATCTTATAGGTTAATTTTGTTTCTGTAATAAATGTAACAAGTTCGACATAAAAATATTTCTGCTTTTAAATGAGATTTACTAAATCTGCCACTATTGTATTAAACACGAATTGGCGATAAAATTCCTGAGGAAGTTTATGAAGATTTAGTGTAGATGGTGTGATTTTAAGAAATTCTTGAGCCGGCGATCTGTGTAATACTGAGTTTTTTATTTGAGGCTCTTTTAAACTTAAGCAATTTCGATCGAATTGCCCTTTATAGCATTTTCACGAAAGCCGGTTGACAACAAAAAATTTCAAACTTTAACTCGAATGGAGGAAATCGGATACTCTACTTTGTAGGTTGATGTAGGTGTGCCGTGCTAAGCAATATATAAAGGATCTTATTATGAGTGAAATTTTATTTTCAAGGAACAAAATATTTTTGTGCGTCAATGAGTTAGTAGGAAAAAATGTTGAATGTTCCAAGCCGTTTAGACAAAATTCACTTGAACATTTATATTCATAAAATAAACTGTCCTTTGAAATATATTTTTTGAAAGGCTACAAGGTAAATGTTGGCTTTAAATGAACTTAACTTCCAATTCTAAAGAAAAACAATGACGATGACGAGGTGATGTTCTTTCTAAACAAAAACACAGTTGGTGTTTATGTAAGGCGGGACTCTTTCGTCTCTTCGCACACTTCTATAAAGCCCTCTTCCTTACCCCAGCGAAAGTGGTTAGAACAATTATACTTCGGCTTGTTTTTCCTTTTCTCAGATTCACAAGAGTATAGGGAGTAGTCTTAGGACTCCTTAACGGTACAACAAAGCTTCCAGCGTTTCAGTCAATCGCACTCTTTACGGAGACTGCTCGTAAAACTCCTAAGCGCTTTACTGCTATAAGCTTTCCACGGTTTCCTATTTTCCCATATTCACTGTTTATGCATAGAGTTTACATAGAAGCATTTACGTTTATATATATACAAGGTGTTGTATATGTATACAAAAAAGGTAAACTTTTTGTTTTTTACATCAGTCTGGTAAGAATTTGCTCAATTTTTTTTTCTCAAAAACATAATATGAACATTTTAAGAAATAAGAATGTTTCGAAATAAATAAAGCTACTTTAGAATTATATTTCTATTGAGCAATGTAAAGGAATAAAAAAAATTAGAAAACAAACATGAAAAGGGTGGTTTCTTTCACCCCCTCCATTCACCAGTACTAAATCGACCCTGGGGATTCCAAAACTGGACTCGGTTTCTTTCTAGCTCTCGTAGTTTTCGAGATATTATTTTTTTCTCGAAAACGGAGCCTCCTACACAAAAACGGAATACACCAGCGTGTTCAGCTCCCCAAAATACGTGGGGAACCGTCCTTACTAACGAAACAATATATATTTTACATAGTAAGCATTAACTTTGTTCTTTTTTGAGAACATTGTTAAGTCTTCTAACGAATATCCAATAAGTGGGAAGCAAGTTATAAATTTTCCTTGCTACCATTGGCGCATTCGCCAAAAGTTAGGAAATTGTAGTAGTTTTTTAAAATATGTTTAATTACAAATATTAATCAGCTTCGAACAGTAAATATGCTGTCACACTCGGTTTAGTATGTAACTTAATAATTGTGCATATATTTTTATGAAAAAAAAAAAAACAGATGACATCTTCAGTAATAGTTTTCAACAAGTGCATCTAGAAGGCTAACACACAGAGTGTCTGTGAAAGCTTGGGAAATATCGGAACTGGATATACTGGTGACGAAAAAAGTCGAGTCAAATATGTCTTATCCGAATGTTGCTGGTTTCAAAAATACGGGGCGTTCAGTGCTAGAATTTTATTTTGAAATACCTCAATAACTTTGAAACCTGTCGGAGTATTAAAAAAAAATTGGCACAATTATGTTTTTTGGAATCCGATAATATCTTCGCAATCAACGTTCTCGAATTATTAACAAATTTTATTTTTTTGGATACTTTTTAAACCCCATTTGTATGTTTTCTCCGGGCATTGATTTATACAAGAAACTTGATATCGGCTTGTCAATATTTCGTTTATTTTTCAAAATACAGACGACTAATAATTCGTCCAATAATATTTTCGGAATCACGGCCCTCAAACTTATTTTAAAAACACCCTATATATTATTTAGTTTGAAAACGATTTATAGATAAAAATTGTTTCTTAAGTGTTATAGAAGCAGGGCATATTACTTACGATGTATGCTTATAACGTTTGATACATTTACTTTAGTCAACACGAAAGTGTTTGATGTTCTCCTAAAGCTGTAGTAAATGAATTACTGTTGACGTATCACCTTGCTAGCCATTAAATCTGCATTTTGGATGAGGGAAATCGATTTAAATCACATCGTTCCATTGATCCGCCTTTTTTCACAAATCACTTTAACATCACCTCTATAAATCATTATAAATTTTGTATTCCATCAGTGCTTTGCCGATTTAAATTAAGTTAGAGTGACATTTTATTGCTCTAACAGTATTTTCAAGGATGCAGTACAATTATTAAATAAGTAATAGTCTGCCATAACAATCGCAAATTTGAAGCTATATAAAACAGTTTGTTAAAATATAGAGTTCACAAATTTTATTGAAACTATTAATGCATCATAAAATATCTTTTGTAACGAGGACATAATAAATTTGTATGTGATGGTGGCTTACAATTTTAGCAATTAGTCGCAGCAGCTATTACATCATTATGTTGAACGTTTATATCTGATGGCTTGGTGACTGGTTGACGTTTGAAATGTCGTCATAGGACGAGATACGTTCGAGAAGACATCGTCGAATAAATATCACCCTCTTTGATTAAAAGCAATAAACGTCTGCTTCCAGGCTGTAAGATATACAAAGTATTCAGAAACCATATTTTTTCTTTTCACTATACACAATACGGCCACGTAATATAAAAGAAATGCGTTCCCTTTGGGATCCCTGATTTCAGAAAACGTTTAGTGGGTACACGTCTTTAATATACGCAGCCTACTATCATACGAAATGAAATTTTCAAAGTAGGCTGCCACGTATTTATGTAACATGAAATTTTATTATAATCCACAAATTTTATATATTTCAAAAGCTAATTTGATTATTATTTTTTGTTACACGATTGTAATAGTTATGCCAACTTTTTTTACATAGGTATTGGCCCGTACACATTAAAAAAAAATAACATCGAGTAAGTTCAAACTCAATTATGAGTTAATTATATGATGTTGAATTTTGAGTAAATTTGACGTTTAGCAAAGAAATGAGCTTATCTACACAATATTTGGTTAGAGAAACTAAAATATGTGTGAGTGAGACATATTGTGTAAAAATAACACCAACCGTTGTAGATATTACACATTTACACATAGTTTAGTAACTGGAAGGGGGAAAACAAAGTTGGCTAACAGCAGGTACCGATGCGCAGTTGTAGTTTTACTATGTATACTTCTACTATACACGGTTGGAAAACGGTGATGGTCCATCTGCCGTTACATGAGAGCGACAAAGTAAAGTACAGATATCCGTGCGATAGACAAGGATGACTATATTGACGACGTTTTAAAATCTAAATAGTCACCGCCCGTTTCGCCATTCAAAACAAATAAAAGGGGGCGTGACTGCTCAGATGTTATTCTAAATTATAAAACGTCTTCCAACTAGCACTGGCTGTACGCATCATTATGACTAATATTACTTTTAGGTTATTACCAGCCTGACACTACAACGTTACAGTACTGTGGGAATCCACTTAGTTAAATATTATTTTGTCATATCTGTACCGCTGAATGAATATCACCCTGTATAGAATATTATATACGCATTAGCTAGAGGGCGGGGCGGGATTCAACGGGTAGTTACTAGTTAGTTGGGTTTTAAGACTTCGGCAGGTTGGCTGGGCGACAGTGAATGGTGATAAGTAGTGCATCTGTTCTAATTTTACAGGTCAGTAACTTGTTTTTGTATATTGTATTTAAAGATTGAATGTCATTGTGTTCCTTTTATTATTTTATTGTCTGTTCGATATCTCATTACAGTTTCATTATATTTTATTATAATTTGTAGGTAAAACAGTACTTGTTGACTTATTGTTGAAATTATATGTATGACTTTAGTTTGAGTCGAAGTTATGCTGTTGTAAATGGTATTGTAAGTTATTATTAATCATCTACGACTACTACTTTATTACTTGAATTAGCGGTTTGCTTGTCAGATGTTTGTAAGAGCTTTGGTGATTCTATTAATATTTTCTCCCGTGACTGGACAAACATCCGTTAAAAACATATGAGGCATGTGATATGATTTGAGATGTTTGTTTAACCCCTCAACTACTAGCTGGGTAGCCTGCCGTATAGGACCTCAGTACCTTCTGACGCAAGTCGGCTAACTAACCAAAACACTCTTCAGTTTTGTATGTAGAATTATGATTATATTACCGTGTATTCATCATTATTATTACCATCGCAATAGCGACAGCGATTCTTTGAATGGTGATCGAGGTTTTCTCTGTCGTGCTCTTTTCCCCCGTGAATTCAAGGCTGAGTACGGCACTGATATGTGGTTAGGTAGGCTATTACACCATTGACAGAAAACTAATAAACGAGGTGTATTTAGTAATTTGTTTTGTTTTAGTTAAAACTACTCAAATCTCCCTAATTTCGTAAATATGTTGCACATTCGAGGTAAGTTAATAAATAATATAAATAAACACAACGTAGGTAAATCTTCTCGATTATTGGCCACATACTTCCTCTTTCAACAATGTTGAACGAACCGGGGTATGTTACACTACAGTACATTACAGTTTTAAAGAGTTGACTTCATTAATACTGATCCAAAATCAAATTATGATCAAATTACGTTACAGGCACTCTTACTTAACCTTAATTGTACCTCAGTTTGTAATTTTGTAACATAGTTTTGCATATTATTGCACTTATATTTTTATTTTTAAAATGTATTTGTAGACAAACTACCTATTCATTTTAGACATTTTTTTATCAGAGCTTTTAGTCAGATATATAAGCCCTTAAAATTACGGAGCTCATATTCCAGACACCCTGTATAACTCAATTTTGCGTTTGGAATAACACATAGTTTAGAAAGCTAACTCAAAAATTGTTCAGTGTTGCCCTTCAATAATTTATTTAACAAAAAAATAACTGAATGAACTGCTCAATGAATTGTGATATTATTTCAACACAATCGGGTGTGGACTCGTTTTGACAACCATTTGTGTTGACTTTGAGTGAAATTTTTCGTCGGATATTTTCGCTTTCAAATAGCAGTATTTATTTGTCTTTGATGAATATTACAAGCTTCAAATTTAAAGAACTGCAGGGGAAAAGTATATAATTTTATATTTAAGTGAATTAGTCCGTTCGTATTCAGTTGAGCTATAAAGAGGAGATAAAAAGAATTAGTAATACATCGGGACCAGCTGCAGAATCAATAAGTAGCCAATTAATTTTCAGTGCGAACATTTTCACACCCCTAGAAGAATATTTACGAAACTGAAATCTCTTGAACCTTGGTAACAGAGAGCAAATGAACATGACAAATTCGAAAGTGATGCAAAAATAGAGTTCTTATATTTTAAAACATACGAATAAATTTTAGTAGATGTAATTATAGTAAAAAAGACTGTGGTATAAATACCAAAATGTTGTTTGAAACTGCAAATTTTCGACGGTGTTTGCAGTAACTGTTTAAAGCATAATTTTCTCAAAGGCTAATGTAATTTTACATCGGAAAATAATTTATAAAGTACCCGGAAATTTAATTTTATAGACCCATTTTAAACTTCATTTTCTGCAACCCTTTTCAGTTATTGGGACTACCAATAGCAAGAGTTGCTATGTAAAAGAGAATATGAAATAAAACTGTTCCAATCAATTAACTGTTTGAAATGTCTGAATTTATACTGGTTAATTCTGAACAACCTATTTAGTTATATATTTTTGCCTGGTAAATTCCCATTCAAAATGTATACTCTTTAAATTTGTTCTAACCGAATGAATTGAACGAGAACGGTTGTTTTGACCATGTTTTCGGTGTCGGAAAGGTGAGTTTGTAGTTTTTGAACTTTTAATGTGATTCTATCTGGTTTTGAGTTTGGAGGATTAAAGAACGAAATGATAAATAAAATTTGAATATAAGATTAAAAATACGTAATTTATTCATAAACCACAAAAGTTTATAAAACTTGTTTACAGTTTTAATCATTATAGAGTTTATGAGTGAAAGAATGTCAAAGTGGTATAACGTGTAGGACGGCATTGATTATAATGAGGCTTAGTTCTAAAATACATAAAACAAGGCTTTACGCTAAAGTTTTAATATAATTTTCTGAAACATCTAAATGTCCCTTGTTCCAAGCCAACAAGATCTCGTTATATATTTGGCTACGATAAAGAAATTAAATTCTGTCAAATATCCCCTTCATCATGCAGAGAACTTTCAACCCCTATTAACCAATGTCAAATATCCTTTGCTCGAGAAATTGATATATTTTGTTAGTGGAATGAAGCTGATGTAGCTGTAGGATTTTAATTAAATATTTTTAGACAATTTTACAAATAGATGTAATTTTCGTTTTCAGCTACTGACAGTAAAAAAAGGGAAATAATTATAGTAAACATCAAAAGCTTGGGAAAGGAGTTATTAATTTGAATGTCCAAATACATGTAGCTGTAGCCATTGTACAATTCTTTTCGATCTTTTTACTCATTTCATCCCCTTTAGCTCTTAAATAAATCACTTGTAATTTTTCACGGGCAGAACTGAATATCAGTGAGCCAGTTTCACCCACTGCTATACGACTACAAGGGCTGAAAACTATAAAACTGTGCCAACATTTTCATTATAGCAGCGCGTTAGATTTTTGAGATCAAAAATATCGTAACTTAGAATGGAGTTGTTTCCGTAAGCAAAATTCTATACAGGGTGGTCGGTAAGTAATGGCTCATAGATTTTTCACTTAAAAATATTACGGTTTAAGGCAATATCCTTAGTAAAATGTTGATAGTAAAAAAATACAGGGTGTCAAAGTTGTAATCGGAATCGTGCAATATTTTAACGTAGTCCAAGTTATATTTTAACAATTGATAGACAAAATTTATGTTAAAATTAACAAGTATTTTCAAGTGTAAGGTATTTATCCAGTTTTGGTTAAAATCAGTTACTTTACAACATCTAAAAATTCTGAAACTTTTTGACACTTCAAAAACTAATGTTAAGACTGGCATCATAAAAACTTTAATATATACCTACAAAAAGTGATCGGTTTCGGTTTCACCCAGCGAGGTGAAGGTTGAAAATACTACAACTTCAATAATTCTTTACGAGGAAACTATAAGGATTTGACAAAAAAAATAAGATGTCGACTCCATTTTACATGACGTATCTATTCCCAAATTTGTTTAGGTAAGTTCTAAATCACCCTCTATATATTCATTTACATTTGTTTCCAATGGGACGGTTTTCAGTGTCAAATTTAACTATTTTAACTATTCAACGTCTATTCTATTGTTTAGATAACATAAAACAGAACACCTTGTACGTAGTTACGCTACATCAACGTTCATAGTTCCTTTCTTATGCATTGTAATCCACTGTTACATTCAGCGAGCGCTTTCATTCCATACATTAATTAGGACCAAGTGCAAATGACGAATTAGATTTTCTCCCTCGCACTTCAGAAACTCGGCAAAGATTTTATCATTTCCCAGGGATTTATTGTTTTTCAATTTCTTCACGCATCAAAGTGTTCCTTCCAGTGTTAGCCCCAGCTGGTTATCCATTACAGTTTTCATCCCATAGAAAATTTTATGCGGAAATAGATTAATATATCTATCTTAAATAAAACCTGTTTTTTTAAATGAGTGGGTATAAATCTGAATTTACTATATCAAATGCCAGAACAGGCTGTCTCAAACTCGATAGCAGAATAGAGAATACAAAAAAATAAATAAAATTTAGGACATGTGATGTTAAAGGGAATGCAGTTAGCGCCATTTTCAATCGAAAGTATTATCTTTGGGATTTGACAGAAACGACTAATGACGTCATCAATCATATTTTTTCCAGAAACATACCCATTCTTTTTCCTATTGAAAAGCTGTATTACCTCCCGTTTAAAAGTTATAAATAGCCTTCTCAAAGGTCTCAAAAAAAGAAATACCACCTAAAAATCACATTAGCGGTATAAAGATCAAGTAGTCGTTGGAAAATAATTGAATGTTCGTAGTTTAAAGTGCATAATTGTCACAATATACTTGTCATTACTCATGTTGAAGAGCTGTAGAGTTATACCGTGAAAGGCATCCAGAGCGTCTCATTCTTGATTATAAGTAGAACCGTTGGAGGTGACCTTGCGATGAGAAGAAATGCATGTTCTGTTCAGAAGAATCAAATAATTGACCGAAGGATAAGAAACAACGTTAATACAGCTATAGTGTTACAGTATTTCTAACAAAATCGACAAAATTCTATACCTCAGGCTAGCCGGAAATTGAATTTGGATAAATAAACCGCTCAATGAATATCATGACTACAAAATTCACAATTTATTTGCCTGAGCGTCACATTGAACAGACTTAATTTTATAGCTCAAATTGTGGCAAATATAGAAACTATTGATCAGAACCTTTTACGGCACGTTCTCTAGACGGTTTGTCAGTAATGGTTTGCCAAACAGGCGCAACGAATACTACTGGTCCTTTGATAATCCCCATACTATAAATCCAGTTCAAAGGCAAGACCATTTTGAAGTAAATGGTGCGGCATCATCGATGGGCATTTAATAGGGCCTTATAGTTTCTATAAAAAGAACTTCCTGCACTTTTGGAGAGTGTTCCGTGTTCCTTTGCATCTAAGGAGAAACCTATGGTTTCAGCACGACAAAGCTCCACTCCACAAAGCTAGGATTGTGCAGCAAGGTTTAGATAAATGAGCATATTCAGTGAGCTGGAAAGTCACCAGATCTAACACCCCTTGATTTTTGATATGGAGAGTTTTAAAAAATAATGTTTAAAAAATACCATCGCAAAATATTAACCATTTGAAAGAAAATAATAATAATAACACACATTTATTTACCAAAAAATAATAAAATCATGTTGTAGTACATAAGTACATATAATAATGTGAGTAAATACAATAATTGGTAAAAAGGAACCATAAATTCACCTAATTGTCCATTTCCTATGGACTCTTAACTAAGTAAAACTAAAAAAAGAACAATTTTGGGCAAAGATGGCTGCTAATATGTGAAAATACAGGCGGAAAATCACACATCCTAAGCAAGCGAAATCTGATTCTCTAAAAGTTGTTTTTACATGAACACTGAAAGTCTATCATTCTGTGCTCATTGAATGAAAAAGACTTTACAAAATATTATTTAATGTAATGAGGTTCACCGGTTTCAAAAACTTTGTATAGTAGATTATATGTATGAAGTAAGCGGCTATTTTTCATATTTAAAATGGAATGTTCATTTAGATGTGGTGTAATATGATGTCGGAATAGAATATTGTAGGAAAACCGCATACAGGCATTCTGCACTTTCTGAACCAGACGCGATTTTGAGTTGATGTAGTTGTTATATACCACGTCTCCATAAAATAAAATTGATAATACCAAACTTTGGCATAATTATATTTAGTATCGGGTGACATACAATGTTTATAACTGTATAAAACTTTGAGACGACCAAAAGCAATTTTTATTTTATTTGCTATATGAGCCTGAACATTGTATACATTTATACAATGGCCTGAATCAATCGCGACACCCAAATTTTTTACCTGGTTAACAATAGGAATTATTTCATCATTTATACTAATCGAAACATTTTGTAATTTGGACTTATTTTTTTTTCGTACCAACAAGGAGTAAAAGACTTTGAAGCATTAATTTTTAAACCGTGATCTAGAGAATAATTATATAAACTTTGTAAATATCACAAACGCTTGTAATGAGTTAAACAGCGAAATGTTAATAAAGGCAGCCCACAGAGAAGCGAGAATATGTGTCTTTTGATATGCGAAGAGGGATATAGAGAATAGATTGTTGTTTGCCTCATTTTTTAAGTTTAATTTTTGTCATCACCTTTTGTTCAATCCCTTTATTTGTTCTTAATGGCATTTATGCACTAAACAACGAACATTCAATTATTATTTATTTTCCAATGACTACTTGATCCTTGCACCACTAAGTAATTTTTAGGTAGTATTTCTTTTGAGTCCCTTTAGGACGATATTGTTTATAACCAAAAAAGAGAACTTTTAACAGGACAAAATTTGGGTGTTTCTGGAAAAAATATAATTCATGACGTCATTAGTCGTTTCTGTCAAATCCTAAATACTTTCTATTGAAAATGGAGCTTATCTCATCCCTTTTAATACCACTTGTCCCAAGTTATATTTATTTATTTTTTATCTCACAGTAAGCCCATATTATCGAGCTTGAGACACTCTGTACAGTCCAGGTAGGTACGTTAGTTAATAAAAGAGCAATTAATCAAAATTACTAGATTGATTTTTCATTAATACAGTACTGGTTTCTGAACAGTGTGCGACATAAAGCATTCGATAATAAAAATAATGTTCTATTTTTCCCTTTGTTTCCCGTGTGCCATTGTATCAATTACAGTAATAAAATGGCGTTAGTAATGATGATTGCCAATTAAAGCAACACAACGAATCTCTAAAAATCCTCCATTTTTCACAGTTACCAGCTTTAGCACTTAGCCATTTATAAAAACAATACACCGTATTATTGCGTACTTGATTAATTAAAAATATATACGGTACGGACCCTGTTAAATCCAAAATATTCTTAATTAATGTTCAGATTTCTTAGAATCAATCCATCGAAACAATATATTGTTACACACAGTGGCGTAGCCAGAAATTTGACATAGGGGGTTCCGTGACAAAGTTTAGTATTTCAAACTAGATGTTTTTAATAAAAAAAATAAATAATTTTTATAAATTAAAACAATTAAAAAAACCGAGGGGTAAACCACTGAGGTATATTACTGTACAAGCTGTAGGTAATTAAAGGTATTTTTTTGCAATTTTGGGTATTTATATGTATTTATAGGTATTTTTTAGGTACTTTGTGTATTTTTGGGTACTATCAAGGTAATAATGGGTATTTAATGGGTATTACGAAGATAATTAATGGGTATTTTAAGAGAAAACTAGTATTTTCCCGCCAATTTTTAAATACAATGGCGATCGCGCATGCCTTATTACGATGGCACAGTTTAAATATAAGTAAACAACTGACCGACGCAATGGCAAATATAAAAATAGTTAAAAATAGACACAAAAATATTTTCTGTAAAATTTTTCGGAGGCACTGTTAAACCACTATGTGGCCTTTTATTGTCTTTAGTTTAGAAAATAATATAGGGTGATTCGAATTAGATACATTCAATTGCAAAAATAATGACACCTCCTCAAATCAGTTTTTTGACTACTCTGTGGGTGAGTGGAACAACTAAGAACTAATCTTTAAAATTGGAAGTAGATTTCATTACGAATATGTCAACAGTTCGAAATAAATAGCCAAATTCAATTAAACAATGCCTTTATTATTGCAATAGATTGTGCAGTACAGGACCATATAAACAAGAATCATATGAAATCTTGGCGAATAGAGTAGTGATTGCAGGTTTGTAGTCATACGACGACAATGCCTATATATATATTTATTTTGCACTCACTGCACACCATTGTAAGCTGCATTTGGCACATGTTTATTGGAAAGTCGTTCTGCTATAGCATTTTCACTTCACCACAAATTAAAACAATATCCATCAACTGCGACCTGCTATAGACGTATGCCATTTTTGATATTTGAAAAGCTAATGTAAATACTTGCATCACAAAAAAGTTAATATGATAAGTAATCGGATATTTGAAATCGCCTGGCTAGAGACTACAGTAGCCCAGCGATTTAAAGGTGGAAACTACTAGAACTTCAATAATTTTTTCTCGGAAACTAAAGATTTTGCAAATATTTTTTAAGATATTGACTATTTTTCCCAAATTAGATAAGTTCTAAATCACCCTGTATATATTTACACAGAGTCTTAAGTTTGTTAAGACTTCCAATGAACATTTATTACGTTATTAAAGTCAGAGGAAAGTTATTTAGCATATACCCTTTTAACTTTTTCACTAATGTTTCGATATTTTCATAGCAATTTCTATCGTCTCGTACAATATATTTTTATATAGCGAGTATCAACTTTGTTTCTTCATTTGAGAACTTTGTTAAGTCTTCCAACGAACATTCAATATGTGATTAAAATGATAATAAAGATATATAGAACCTTTTCAAACTTTTTACTAATGATCAAATTCTTTGAACTAACGAAACAATATATATTTTACATAGTAAGCATTAAGTTTGTTCTTTTTTGAGAACTTTGTTAAGTCTTCTAACGAATATCAAGTATTGAGTATTTTAAAAAGTTGATTTACAAAATTTAATTTTCCTTGCTACCATTGGCGCCTTCGCCAAAAGTTAGAAAATTGTAGTAATTTTTTTAAAATATGTTTAATTAAAAATATTAATCAGCTTCGAGCAGTAAATATGCTGTCACACTCAGTTTAGTATGTAACTTAATAATTGTGCATATATTTTTATACAAAAAAAAAACATCTTCAGTAATAGTTTTCAATAAGTGCATCTAGAAGGCTAATACATAAGGTGTCTGTGAAAGGTTGGAAAATCTCGGAGCTGGAGATACTGGTGACCAAAAAAAGTCGATTGAGTCAAATATGCCTTATCCGAATGTTGCTGGTTTCAAAAATACAGGGCGTTCAATGCTAGAATTTTATTTTGAAATATCTCAATAAATTTGAAACCTGTCGGAGTATTAAAAAAAAAATTGGCACAATTATGTTTTTTGGAACGGCAAATAAGAATTTTTAACTAATTTTTACGTCACTAGTAGAGGCCGCCACTTATGGCACAGCATGTTTCCTTTAAATGGCAGAACTTTTTTGCTCTTTAGTGTATACATCTGTCTATTCTTCTATCTGTTATATCTGACAAAGGTATACCTTGTTGAAGTCGTTAGGAGTAACCATTTTTGAAATAATCGTATTGGAAATATTCAGTTTAAGGCTCTATAAAAAATATTCTTCGATGCAAATTGATAAAATTAGAGCCACAGAGGTTTTAAGTGATGCTGAAGAATGCCGTCTTACTAGATTTTTAATAAAAAATTCCTAAAGTAATTTTCAAAAAATTGATGGCAAAATAAAATCGTAGTAGACTACGAATTAACGGTTGGATCATCGTAATAGCTTCAACGAGTACATCTAGAGAGCTTATAAAAATATCATTAAAATCGCGCATCCTAAAAATTTTTTAGGGGAATGTCCTAGTCCTTAACATATATATTAAATGTTTAATAATCGCAATAATATATTATATTTCATGTACTTATAAACACAAGTAAGCAGCTTATAAAATGTTACAAACTGCGCAAAATAATCTTTTTCATTTTCTCTCGACACTTTACTTAATAGAGTATTATATTTTGTTCGAGTTTTATCCGTCTTGATTTATTTGATTTTATTTCCAATACCACCAGTGGTGTACCTTTTCATATGTGATTGAATGTTACACTCAAATAAAAACCAATAAAAGATGTATTATACAAATTTGAATATTTTTGACAGATATATAGTTCAAGATCTCCACGATACAGGGCGATACAATTTATCGCGTAAGTTTAATTTATACATTCCCGTCCTGTGAGGTTGCTTTTATTTCTTTACGCGATATTTGCCTGATATTTTTCACAAGTTATGAGCTGGTGGTAAACCTATAACACTCATAAGATTGTTTTGCTACATTTTGTTACGGTCGCTAGGGTTTTTGCGGTTCTAATGGACGGGCGGACCTTGCATGAAATATGGACTACATTAAACTTAAAAAACTCATATCTATCTGAGGACCATAAAAGTATTTTCGTAGGGCCTGATATAACCCAGGGCCGTGTTTTCATTAAAAAGTTGTGCATCTAGAAAAGAACGAATTATTCTTCATGAGCAATTGCAGTATGCTAAAAAATCTTTCTACTTCAATTTTTCTCCAAAGGCTGCGATAACAATATGAAATGTTCCTAACGTGAAACATCAAGAAGAACGGATTAAATTCGTTTTATGTTTGTCGAGGAATACAACATGTTTATGCAATACTGCCTAGTTTTGTATATATGAAACTGCCATTTTAAATTTAACTTCCCTTATCATCACACAAATTAAATAGAATCTGCATGGTGTTTGATATTGTCAACCACAATGTATCGTTAGCGAATTTAAAGCGAGAATTTAAAACTACTATGCGAAAGGAATAAATAAACATCGAAAAATGAGCGTGGTTTAAATTTAAATCAAGCTTTTGCAACCTTTTCAATAATAGTTCCGTTTCGTTCCACATTTTGGGGACAATTAGCATTCGACAATATTCTGAAATAGGTAATCCATATCAGCTACACATCGCAGTTTGTTCGAGAACGGTCAAAACATGGCTCATCATAGACATTTGTCTTCCTTCGTTAAATATTCATTACGTCGGCGGTGGATTTCTCTAGCACGAAGCTTTTAGTTGAGAAAAGCTGTCTAAAGGCGAATTCCATTCAGGCAACATTTTGGCAACACTCGCATAAAACATGTCAACAGCAAGCACGGTTAGTTGTTAGTTATTTGTATGTCGCTAAATTAACTAAATCTACCAGCGTACGTCGTAAATTATTCATAGTTTATTTTTAAGTTACCTCCTTAATGAAATTACTTTATAAAAACAACCACCACACCATATGAAAACTTGGTAGTGCGTTTCCTTTTACAGTTTTGTTTATTTTTCGTTTTTTATTCAAGCATATAAGATATTAAATACAAATAAAGAGCGGTAAGAGAAGTGCAGCTCGCGTCAACCTTTTTTTAATTGAATATCTGAAAACCAAGAAATATTGCTCATATTTCCCAACAGCTGTTACTAATAAATAATAAAACATATTGTCTGAAAGTATTTATTTTATGACACAATTCTTGATTTTCAATGGTATTTGCCACACTTCTGAAAAAGATTATTTGAATAAACCCTTGCGCCAAAAAGATCTGTTAAGAGTTATTTTTTGAAACTAAGTTTGTCTAACCAAAGAATCTCACACTGAAAAAGCAGATAAGTAAAAAATAACAAAAATCACATCACTATCGCGTACTTCCGTATTTTTGACGTTTCTGTTTTCGTCCTCAAAAATTGCAAATGCATTAAAAGTAAGTCAAGCTTGACATTTTAAAATTTGTTTATTTGCTTCGATTGATGTGTTAAATAGTTTTTATTTTATTGTTGCTTACTTATTCTTGATACAACTGTAGCCAACAGTGATCAATGTTTATCTCCATTCGACAAAATAATCGCGGTCTCATTAATTTTCTTTTTGTTGCATTATCCTCCTTCTCTAAAATTTTTGCCGAACCCCAGTCACCGTTTTCCTGAGCGTGTCTGCAAATTTTTAATTTTTGCAAATTCCCGTCTTTTTATATACTAAATTTATATATAAAGACAAAATAATTTCAACTAAACAATGATTTTATCAACAATTATCACCTATTTTAAGTAACATTATTATGGAATTTTTTGAAGAAAACTATATTCAAAATATAAATCAAAAAACTTACTGTCTGGGATGACATTTTTGCAGTTTAACTTTTACTATAGCGGAATTAAATGAATTTTAGAATGATATTAACAATAAAGAATCAACAACAAATTTCACTTTGGAAATGGAAATTAACAATATGCTATCATTTTAAGATGTTTTAATTAAAAACAGTCAAGTTCTGTGTAAACACAACCAGTGTTTATAGACAACAAACTCACACCAACAGATTTTTAAATTTTAGATCTAACTGTCACATTATGATAGAGCAAAATTAATTTCATCAAATATCGAAATTTTTAACAACGAAAAAAATGTATTAAAAATGTTTTAATAAATAATGAATACCCCAAATTTTGTTGATAGAACATTAAAAAATATTACGGATAAAACAGACACTTTAAGACAAATAAGAGAAACTAATCATACATTCCTATATTATCAGAAAGATTAAGAAGAATCGGTAACACTTTACGATCCTTTTTGTCAAAAACGCGTCCAAAAAATGATATACAAAAATCAAAAAATTGGAGAAACCTCTCGGCCTATGAATGTTAGAGTTGAGGAACATAAAAATTATATAAAAAAGCGGGACTGAAAAATCAAAAATTTGCGAATACGCTTGGGAAAACGGTCATTTGACTGAATGGGGTTCGGCAAAAATTTTAGGGAAGGAGGATAATGCAACAAAAACAAAAAATTACAGGAGACCCCGATTATTTTGTTGAACGAAGATAAGGGTGTGTCAAACTGTTCAAAAAACATAGATCATTGTTGGCTACAGTTGTATCAAGAAGAAGTAAGTAACAATAAAGTAAAAATCATTTAACATCTCTATGGAAGCAGACAAACAAATTTTAAAACGTCAAAATTGACTCACTTTCAACAAATTAGCAATTTTTGAGCACGAAAACAGAGTTTTCCAAAACGTCAAAAAATACGAAAGTGCGCGATACTGATTTTTGTTATTTATTACTTATCTGCTTGTTCAGTGTGAAATTTTTTAGTAAGCCAAACTTGGTTTCAAAAAATAACCCTCGACTGATCCTTTAGGTGCAAGGGTTTATTCAATTAATCTTAATTTCTTTCAGAAGTGTGGCAAAATTCCCATTTAAACTAAAGAAAAACAATAAAACGTAATATTATAATAACTTACCGACTATGAATGATATAATACTTTATTGCGCTGTAATGAGAATTTTGTGGCGACGCCCATGATAAGTCCGCTGTTCGCGAAGTAAAACTGACAATAAGAGGACGGCCAGGAGGATCAGGAACGTCTGAAAAAAATAAGCTTACAGAAACCTAATAATTTTTCATTTAATTACTTTTGAGAAGAATTAATCTTTTATATTTCATCAAGTTATCACGGTCTGTTTTCACGGCTGTAAATATTTAATTTATTTAATTCGTTTTTTTTAACGTCTATTCCACTGTGAAGCTAGAAGGCTTTTATTGTTGAAATCTGTAAACAACTGTATATTTTGGTACGTAATTTCATAATTGCAATAAAAAAATGAAGGAAAGACTTGCACGGTTTAAGCGAAATATTCAGAAAAAAAATAAATTGTTAATTTGCGAGTAACTGAAATGGAAACAAAATACATATTTCAGGATCCATTACAACTGTATTAAAAAATGCGTCTTCTTCGTGCCGTGCCTTGAACGATTTGTTAATTTAATATATTTCCTTTGTACCTTCTCTTTCCAACTCCATTTTGTCTTAATATAATAAAGAAAGGATAACGTCTTGTATTAGATTTGTGTTAAAAATAAATACAGGGTGATCCAAGAACCGACACAGACATACATGATTTAGGATAGGTATTCTTTGACTTTGAGTTCAAGTAAATAGAAATACTACAAGGTGTTCATTGAGGGTGAGTCACCCCTAAAATTTTACCAAACTTTATTTTTCATTGATCGGGTTTAAGAAATATCATAATATCCCGCACAGAATTTAATTTAAAACACTTCTTTACTCTTGTTAAATTTTAAAAAACTTTAAGGTTTTCAAGAAGAAATGCAATCATTAAAACAAGATTTTAATAGTGTTTATTAAAGAAATCAAAAGTCAGTAGTCGGTTTTGTCTTTAAAATTTGACAGTTAATAATAAAACTATTATATTTCTGCTAGTGTTTGAATTAAGTTTCCAATGAAATGGTTAAATTTTCGGTGAAGAATGAATTTATGTTTCAGAGAAAATGGTGCCCATTTTGAACGATTTCTTTAGTTTCCATATTTATTTTTTAATTCTTATTTTATTTTATAGTATTACTGTCAACACCTTGTATAATGTACAAAAAGATCTGTTATCTAAGTGAAGGCACTACAAATTGATACAGCAAGTTAATATTTATAGAGGGAATAGAATTACGAACAAATTGTGGGTCCGTATATGGTCGAAATGTCAACTTACCTAAGACTCTCAGTTGGACAACTCCATCCGGTTGTAGACGGTTGTTGATGAGGCAGATGTAATCCCCAGTGTCAGATGCTAGCACCGGATGGATAGTCATTCCGTAGTCCTTAGCTAATGATATACGGTGCTGTTCCGTGTACACGGTTAGAGAACTTTTCGAGTAATCTAAAATCACTTTGTTTTGCGACAAAGAAAACCATTCGAGGGCGTATACTAGCGATTGCTCGTTGGCACCTGGACAAGGGAGGGATTGGTTGTGGTAAGCTTTCACGAATATCTGCTCAGTCGGGGTGGCTGATACATCTGAAACAGAAACCAGTAATTCGCTAGGATCCTACTGGAAGCTTTTCTTGTATTTAAAATGTCAGATGTATATTGAGCGAGCCTAAAGTAAGGGAAAAATTCAGTACCTTTTTGGAAACAGGTTTGAAAAAGTAAACATTTTTGCATGAACGTTGATTTTAATCATTTGTTTTTGCGCAATATCAATTTTTTAAATGACAACCCTCTACTTTTTTCTCTTAACTTAGAGAGATCGCTTCACTTTCGAACAGACAGTATAAAAATATTGCCATTCTACATAGGAAAATTCTGCCAAATGTCAAATCAATATAAATTATCTTACGCATTATTTTTAATTTGCTACCTACACTATCACAAAATTAGACTAGTCAACTACAGCAATTTCTGTCAGAATATGGAAATAATTCGTGTTTACATTTAATCGTATAGATGTGTCAAAACATATTGCAGACACTTGAAACCTATAGCTCTGACAGAAATTATTCACTGTTTAGGTTACATACAATTTCTATCCAATATAAATACCGTGCAATTAATGTCAGGTGAAAACTTACTTTAAATATGTGTATATGGAAATTTATACTTTGTTAATTTTTAAAGCCGTGGTATACAAACAATGAAGACAAGCTGTCGCAGACCTCTTAAATTTTTATGTATTTCAGAAACATACGTTGCCAAACTCCATATCTTTTAAGCTGATGACTTTTCCAAATAATTGCTTTGGAAGTAGATGGGTAGATGAGGACCAATAGATTAGCCAGCAAGATCTTAAGATCTTACTCCTCCTGATTATTTCATTTTATGGGA
The DNA here is from genome assembly GCA_025584915.1 of Monochamus saltuarius. Classification (NCBI taxonomy): domain Eukaryota; kingdom Metazoa; phylum Arthropoda; class Insecta; order Coleoptera; family Cerambycidae; genus Monochamus; species Monochamus saltuarius. Next base: position 16,841,847 of record CM046730.1, on the reverse strand, counting down.
TTAGTTAAAGTCCAAGTTGACGTCAGCAGATCGTTAGCTAAAGTGCAAAATTGAATTAGAGATTAGTGTCGGTAATATTTTCTTGCTTTTTCTTAGTCTTGTATGGTCTTGCTCTCGCAAGACAAGAAGAGACCAAGACAAGACTTAATGTTCGAATTGCAATACAAGAAAATATGTGTCTTGGAAAATAAGACCAGAAATTTGCATGGCTCTTGCAAGACAATACAAGACATGATCTTGCAAGATCGAGCAAGAACAAGACTTTAAAGAACTTTGAAGAGTTGAAGAAGACTGTATTTTTTTTACAAAACCTAACTAGAGTTTTTCAAGTTTTGCAAGATTTCTTGTCTCAGCCAACACTATAAGAGATCAAATGGACAGAATTAACTCGGAAATGATTCATAATGTACGAGAAGAATTTCTGCATAAGTTTGCATATGCCAAGAAATTGATTGATAGCATTTCGAAATAATAATAATTGTAAAGGCTGTAATGTTCGCAATTTTACAAAGCCGTTTTTAGACGTCCACGCGCTTTCATATTTCTTCTCAATGGAAATTCGTATTAAGATGGAGCAAGTTTTAATCAACTAATAAAAGTCTATTTTACTAGACTGCAGAGCCAAATTTTCAAAAAAAAAATTAGATCTGAACAATATTTCGGTCGCAATATTGCCCACATTTAGGACTGCGGTGAGACGTTGTTAGGCACTATTATAAAAAAAGAAAGCTGTAGGCTAGTAAATCAAGTCTTCATATAACAGACAATTGCCTCAGATTTAAATTTTTTGCATTTATATTCATGAAATCTGTCCGCCAAGAAGACATGTTTTGCTAAATTTCTGCATACAATTGCCTAACTTACAGGGGCACAAAGTTAAATTGCCGTTGAAGGTGCTGATGGGCGGAGCCTGATAAAAGCTACACTGTTTGGCCGAACATTATACCCTTAACTTTACGTTTTATAACATTTAGTTCTCATTTGGTCGAACACTTTTCTATGTAAAATGCAACATTTTTATGCTATCAATTGGACAATGCGAATATCTCTCAAAATCAAGAAAAAGTAGAGAAAGTTCATGACGTCGATACTCAAAAACAAATAATGCTTGAAATACAAAAATATGTAAGTATTTTGTTTCAATTAAAAAAACACTTACTTTAGGCGCGCACAGTATATATAACAGATTTTGCATAATAGTAGATTCATAATATGCTGTCAAATAATATTAAATTGCGGGAGTTATTACGTTTTTGTCTCGTATATACTTTTGCAATCAAATTAGATTTTTCAAACTACGTCATCAGACGTGGTAATTCGAAGTGAAACATTTGTTTGCATAAATCTCATTGTAAAAACATGTAAAGAACTCTATTGCAAATAATACCGTTTACATTTGTTAAATCAGTGGCATTCTGTGAAGATATTTTGTTAAAATGGACGTGGAAAATAATTAATACTTACACGAACAATTGAAAAATATTAATTCATTTGTAATTAAATCCGTGTGTATACTGAAATACGAAATTAATTTATTCATCAACGTAAATTTTTCATAACTCGACGTAAAATATTTACAGAAATTTCTCATCTTCAATATTAAATTTCAGCCCGTGCTGTCCATAACATAAAATTTGCTCTTTAGATAGACCCGTACAAAAAGTAACAAGCCGTTTTTAGAAATCACGAACCTTTTTAACCGCATTCATTGCCTATTTGCGTCGTATGATTCGTTCCTGCTAAAGCCATGTAATTGGCCCAGGATCGGCTTCAAGATATTATACCAGCCCTGGTAAAACAAGAAAATTAAATATCCAGACGATATTATTGTATTCTACTACATTTAATTTTTTTGCAGAAATATGGGAAACTTATACGGCTTTAAGGTCTGTAATATGATAACCTGGAACGATAGGTAGCTACGTATATGTAATCCTTTATTATATATAAAGAGATATATGGGATTTATATTGTTTGCTATTGCCAGGCAGTTTTATTTGAAGGGGCGTTACCAACGAAGCCGTTTTCAACATCGAGATACCCTTCAAGCAAAAGCTGTGAAGTTTGGAACCCGCTACAGTAAGCTAAAAATTTGCTGTTACCTTTATTAGTCAGTAAATAAATGCAATGTTTTACATTTTTTAATATGACTGACATATACAGGGTGTCCGGAATATGAGTGTCCAAATAGTCATCTGACAATCAAGATTACCGACAAAAATAGTTTTCTACATATTATATTACCTACAGGGTGTCCTCGGATAGGTGAAACGACTTTTGTAAGAGACAACAAATTTTGGTGTTGAAAAATGACCTCCGTGTTTAAGAAACCAAATCTGTAACGATTTCAAATCCGTAAAATCCAGTAAGCTTTGGAAATTTGGAAAAAAACTATTTTATTAACCAAGTAAAGTACTGTTTCTGTAAAAAAAGTTGTCGAAATGAAAAACTGAGTATGTATGCAAAATTTGAATGTTCTAAGCCTACTTTGACTTTTTCCTCGATTCAGAATTTTCGCTAATAAAGTATCGTTTCTGCAAGCTCTGCTTGTTTAAGAAACAAAATCTTCCATGATTTCAAATCTGTAAAATCTAGTACCTAAGGCTTGGAAATTTCGAAAAAACTGATATCTTTTACTAGTAAAATGCTGTTTCTGTTTGAGATACGATAAAATGTTACTAAGAAAAGTTTGTCGGAATGAAGAATTGAGAACGTGTGCAAAATTGTAGTATCCTATGCCTACTTTGAAAAAAATCTGAAATCAAGCAAAAAATCAAAGTAGGCGCAGGATATCAAAATTTTTCATACATACTCAATTTTTGATTCTGAGAAACTTTTCTCAATAACTTTTGTCGTATCTCGTATAGAAATGGTACTTTACTAGGACAAAATCTGAAAATCTAGCAAAAAACCAAAGTAGGCCTAGGACATTGCACATATACTCAGTTTCTTATTCTGACAAACTTTTCTGAATAACATTTTCTCGTATCTCATACAGAAAGAGCATTTTACTAGTAAATGATATCAGTTTTTTCGAAATTTCCAAGGCTGACTAGATTTTACAGATTTGAAATCATGGAAGATTTTTTTTCTTAAACAAGCAGAGCTGAATCCCAGGTCATTTTTCAAAACCAATTTTTTTGTCTTATACAAGAGTCGTTTCACCTATCCAGGGACATCCTGTATATGGTTATGTCGTTACTTTTATCAGAAATTATATATGAAATATTGCGTCAGAAAAGATCAAAGATCTTAACCTTATTTCTTTGAAAAGAAGTTGATTAGTATATTTATCATCCAAATGTTAATAACATTTATATTTAAATAATATCGAATTTGTGAATTTCGTATAACAGAGGTTTCCACAAAAGAATGGTCGAATATATCACGGAACAGCTAAAACCAAAATTCAGTTTTAAATCTAAGCTTATGCAATTAACCAGATACATGTGACATACGTAATTAAATAACTGTTAGGCAAATGACCAAACATTAAATCTAATCCTTGTTTCCAATTTACTAAAATTTGGCGCCAATATACCACTGGAGTAACCAGATACGCGTTTCCAAATAAATATCATGGATTTTCAATTATCAATCAAATCCCTCATACGTAGATGAATGTTATTTTAATTTTATCCATTACGTTATACATTTTTTTGATGCCTTCTTCATCCTATTTTCTTTCCACTTGTTTCATCATTATTCTGATTTTCCATTCCTTGATCGGTATACAAAAGTGGTTTTGATTATTAGAGATAAGAGTAAGTAAGGTGATATTTCGATTACTATTAGTAGTGTCATTATTTATATTATTATATTATATATTGTTACACACAAGGCTGGTATAAATATTGGGCATCATTGTTTTGTTGTAGCAACATTAATATTGTTATTAGATAAAAGTAAAATAGAAGTAAGATAATTTTGACAAGGCCAGTATTAAGCGTATCTTGTCATTTGTTATTTCTTGGTGTAAAATATACCTACATTTAGAAACTTTCGAAAAAAATGTTACATGCTTCCGCTATATAACGTGTATAGTAAAAAGTTAAGTTTTCTCATTTTCTTATGTGAGATATAATATATAATTGGTAAATACACAAACTTTATCAAGAAATATATTTTTCTTGGCTATTACTTGAATGTTAAAAGTTCAGAGTGGAGCAACTTACCAAACACTCTTCTGGGAATATCATTGTGATTGATAGCAAATGGTAAACTAGTAGGAATGAGTATCAACCAATAAATTATTGTTCTCATTGTGCTGATAGCACCCGAGGACCACCGTAAAAATTACATTTTAAATTGTACACAACCGCGGATCACTGTAGAGACACAAACAATTAAATAAGAAACGTTCGTAAAACGCGTTTCCTAACCATCGATTCGCGTGTATATGAGGAACGAGTTTCACCACTAATGAAGAGTTCAAGTGCGAATCTCGCGTGGAAATGTTGCCAACTAAAATCTCATAGCCAGAGGCTTTTGCCGCCCCCAACATTGGTCACCCTTCTGCGGAGAAGCAAGCTTGCGCCTTGCCGAGAGTGCTTTGCGCATCTGTCGACCCCCGCACCCTGAAAAACTTTTGCTTTAACGAATCCATGTTTCGGCAACTAAGTTATATAGGTACACTGAATCGTTTATCGAAGAACCTCATAAGTAACATGTAGAGATGTGGCAGTTGGAGGTCCATTGTATCCAGCAAGGCCCCAATTTGTATGTTGAAGCATTTTGGGAAAATCGGTAACAAATTTTATTCACTATACCAGCTTGTATCAAAGGAAATCGTGTGAGGATGATTTATTTTAAAGGTTTTGATAATAACCCCCAACTTGCTCGTACAATGCAGCCAAAGGCGGTCCCAGAAAGAACGAAATAATGGAATTAATCCAAAATCTAAATTTTACCCATTTTTATCGCCCTATTATATTTCGGCTTAGCGTAACAGCGCTGAGATTCAAGATTCCATTTTGTGATAACCCAACCAAATATTTGACCGATTACGAAGAACGCGTAAAAGGTGACGTATGCCACATTTCAAACTGAAATTCGAAATTTAACGCGGAATTGTGCATTCGATCTTGGAATGAGCTTCAATTTAAAATTTCACGTTTGAACTTGGAATTTTACACCTACTGGCCAATGCTAATCTGTGCTCGAACGTGTTCTCTCTTGCTCGCGCGAGCTTGTGTATGTTTGTGTACTAATTAATACGCTGTTTAAAACTTATCTAAAAATCAAATTTGGAATGTACAGGGGACTCTTACAAATACAATTTTGTAAAAAAAGCAAAGAGGGTAGTTCGAAAATGATTTAAAAATGCATTTCTGAATGGCACTGTAAAACCTGATCAGGCGGCAAATCACGCAATCGGCGACCAGACAAAAAATGGAAAGAAATTCCTAAGGAAATAAATAAATAAAATTTTATATCATTTATTTTATACAGCAAATTCAACTGCTTTTGTTGCTATTGTTATTACAATTAATTTATGGTTTTAATTTTAATTTTGGGTTCTTCTTACCCAGTTTCTACAAACTGTCAACAATTTTTTCTGCTTCTTGTCCATTTGGAATTCTAAGTTATTGACAGCATCTATGATACGTTTGCGTAAATCATCAATAGTGTCCACTTCGGTGCAATATATTTCATTGTTTAAATATCCCCACAGTCCAAATGATTTAAAATAAAGAGGTTTGTCATGGTACCGGTCCTCCTAGTCCAATCTCTTGGTATTAATGCTTGGACATGCTGTACATATACGGATATAATTGAGCCTCCTGTATGATACGCCACACTCCACACTGCTGCAGTACGCCGTGAACGCCTTGAATCTTAACCTCTTCTACGATTCGCTTGCAAATTTCCCGTGTCACGCCAGTGTTTGCACTATACTGCACACCGTTGTAAAAGTAGCTGCATTTGGAACATATTTACCGGAAAATCGTCTGCTAAAGCATTTTCACCATAAATTACAACGATATCCTTCAACTACGAGTTGCCATAGACGTAAGCCATTTTTGATATTTGAAAAACTAATACTTGCATCGCAAAAAAGTTAATACGATAAGTAATTTTTTCTACGTTCATGCAAAAAACAAATCTTTATTGAACTATATTTAGTGGAAAAAGTGGTTCTTTATTGCACTAGTGCAATAAAATGTTTATTGCATTCATCTGTCATTCTAGTACAGCGTTTTGTCATCATGACAAACATAAACGTTCAAATCGACGTCACATTTTCTTAGACTTAGTGTCATCTAAACAACATTTTTTGGTTTTTGCATGAACGTAGAAAAAATATTGGATGCAACTCGTACAAAAAGTTCGTATTGCACGCGATGTGAAATTGTCCAACGAGGCCGTCAGGCCAAGTAGGACAACACGTCGAGTGCAATAAACACTTACTTTTTGTACTTGTTGCATAAATAACTATTACAACACCCTGTATAATTTTACTGTTTTTGATTCTAGAGACGATTTAAGGTGCGACTGTACTTGTTTGGGAAATGATTTAGACCACTTAATTTCCGAAGACCTATTTTTATTTCTGGATCTAGAATGCCGTGGTGTGCTAACACCAATTTCCTGATTAAATTTGATTGCACCATTGTCATGAACAGTATTATTTAAGTACTGGGTGTCTAAATAACGTTGCGCCTTTGAATTAAACCTGAAATGCCTATAGCAAATAGCCGCAATTAGTCGTCAGCGGTGCCACTAGTTATGTACTGGTTTCGAACCGGTTAGTTCTTCAGTATATCACAAAAGAAGCCAATAATTCGCAACCTCAGCTATTCACAATCTGCCATAATAGTTAACAGACATTGGTACGCAAGACGTAGCACGTGTGTACACATCTAGTACTCATTGGCTACTCAAAGCTGGGCCACTATACTGAGAGTATCTACTATTACAAGCTCCAACCATTGCCATATTTTTGTAAGCGGAATTTTAGGAAACAACTACTCTGTGGACTAATACCTTGAATATACACACAAACGACCACGGTTAGTCGTAAGTGGTGCCATCAGACATATATCAATTTCGAGCTTGTTAGCTCCCATCAGTATGCCACAGGTGAGGCCAACGACAAGCAACCCTCGCTGTTCATGTTCTGTTATTACCGACGGAATATATAAGTAGGCGTGGCGTAGCATGTAGTGTCTACATATTTGGTACTCACTGATTACTCAATGCTGAGCGAGTGGCGGCTCGTGGTAGCTGCTAGAGGTGAGGCCCAACCCATTTTCAAATAATAAATAGGAATAAATTTTCACGTCACGTCAGTAAAATTACAAACATAAATTAAAAAAATAAATGACATCAAAACTTAGAATTTTATTTACAATGTGTGCTTTCGAAAATACCATTTTAAATTCCTTGTATATTTTTACCGTTTTTCGAACTTCTAAATTACGAAATTGTTCGTCTCTGTACAAAATGTTCGTTTTTCAAGTTTTTGTCAAAAACGTTTGGATACATTTGTAGCAAACATGTAAACAATTTTTGCATATTCGTAAATTTTGAGGAATCTACTAAAGCGAGAAAATTTAAATTGTGTAAATTTCCAAAATGAGTACTTAGTTGAAGGGAAATGTAATCTATAACTTCGTAGCATAGCATTTTATAACTCGAAATGATTTCTAATTTGTCGCAACTTTTGCTCCTAATTCAGTAATATTTTTCGCATTATCAAAAATATTTTTAAATTTTTCTACGTCTCTTAATTCAGAAATTTGGATTAGCGTATATCTTGATCACATTAGATAAGTTTTGAATCACCCTGTGTAAATAAATGAAACTGGTACAATAATACCAATAATAATAAGTATAATAAATTATTTTATCGTATTGTCTCTACTACACACGTCCACCCTGTATATGGCGTGGTTACACAACCCTCTTTAAAGGTTTTGAGATTTCCTACCAAACTATAGAACTTACAGAAACACGAACATCAACGTTTTCGGCGAATCCAAATACATATGTACCTATATATTTTAGGCGCTTATATATTTTGAGAATTTTTGAAAATCTTCTGGATTTTACACTAAAGAATGTTTACAATAGGGTAGGTATAAATCTGAAAAAATAACTTAGCTTAATTCGACCCTCCTAAATTAATTTCTAAAATCTGTTTTAAACTACTAAAGTTTGAGGGTAAGGGGAAATGTGCCCTTATTTTACAATTTATCCTCCCGGCTCTAAAATTGTTCTAGAGGCAAACCAATGATAAATTCGAATTTCCCGCACCACGTTTACTGTTCGTCGATGTTCTTAGAATGCCGTTATGTTGTAGCTCAACTTATTTATACATATACAGGGTGTTTAAAAAAAGGTTACAATCCTTGGGACATGGTAAAGGAGGTTAAGAGATGAAAATATAAGACAGGAACTCCGTTTTGGCACAAGAGTCTTATAAGTGCAAAATTTTGTTTTCTGAAATTGGTTATGCATTCTTAAAAGATGTCGCAATGTTTAGTTATGGAAAAACTGGAAAAAAAACGAAGCAGGTTCATACAAGTAACGTTAACAAATTACTTTTGTTTTACAGACTTACGTCAATAAAACTTATCATTTGTCAAGTGAAGCTAGTAATGATCGGCTACAAGATTGACTCAAAATGACTACTTTGAAAAAATAATCTCAAGAACCATGAAATAAAAATTTATGTGAATAAAATCTGGAACTCTTTTTCGAATAAGTCTTTTAGTGAAAGCCAAAATGTTACAATTTTGTTCTATTAAGCTAACAGTGGTCCATTTTGGTGAGGAATGTATTGGTATATTAGAAACTGTAAGAGATAAATAGTTAAATGAGGAAAGTTTTAGACAGTTATGTTGCTAACTTAATGACGCTTGCAGACCGGTCCTAGCTCTTCAGGTTATACTGAAAATGATAATGATGTAAAAAATCGACTAAATTAAATGTTCAAATTGTGCACCGTTGGCTGCCTGACAGTAGCCTAGACGATTAATAAATTCTTTTTGGACATTATCAATAACTTCAGAAGGTATACGATTTATCTCGTGACGAATTCTTGCTTTTAAATCTTCTAAATTAATCGGCCTAGTAACATATACTTTGCTTTTTAAGTATCCCACAAGAAATAATCTAGGGGTGTCAAATCAGGCGATCTGGCTGACCACTCAATCGGCCCCCTTCTCGGGTGATACATTTCGGTGAAAATTAAATTTTAAAATCTTCAAACATAATTTTCTTGAAATTTTTGTTATGTAACAACATAATTTTTCATGATGTGTGTATGTAGAATGACACGCTCTTTCAAATGTCATGGTCAAAATTGGGAGTTGCCATTTAAAAATATTGTTGATGACGTCATATCTCGAACAACGATGACGTCACAAATATGGGTCGTATGTCAAAAAGTGCCTTTTTAAAAACAAAATCGACCTGCCAGGGGATTTTTTCGAAAACTTTCACTCAATTTCAAAAATAATGAATTTATTCGTTACTTTTCGAAAGCTCTGTATTATATTGATCAACATATTTAAGAAACTGCAACTGAGAATAATAAAACTATATACTACACTAAATGTTTGCACTAAATTACAAAAAAATATCGTTATTAACGCGACAAACTATCGAAAATTATGTTGACAATAAAAACAATTGCGTAACATCAGTGGTGACGTAAGTCGTCTGAATTCTTGCCGCAACTATAGCATTTTTTTGTGTTTCCTGTAATTGGGTGCTACATGCCTGTTGGAAATAAATGTCTTACTATTATTATTTCAACCAAGCTTTGCACTGGAAAAAAATGGTGTATTTTTACGGCGAAAAATAAGAGAGTTGTGAAGTTTTTTATTATTTTTTTAATTAATGTTGTTAAGAAACAAAGTTAGAGCAAAGTAGGCAGCTCCGAATTGTCCCTGAGAGGAATGTAACGAAAGAATAATTCCCGATCTCCTGACACTTAGTTACGCCAAAAATTATTGGGAATAATTATCGACGATGTCCGGGAAACCCCTGTGAATGGCTCCAGGGAGAAAAGAAATGAGAGAATAATTGCTGAAAAATTTATTTTTAAAAAATTCAATGTTTTTCGACTTTTAGATGCTTGAAGATTTCGACAAACTAAAATACACATCCGGGCTTTCCGTTGAAGCAAATAGCGGACTTCTACGTAAATAAGAAAGTTATGCCAATTTCTAGGTTTGTTTTTTTTTTCAAAAAATCATCCCCGATCTCCTAGGAATAGTTTCGCAACAAATTTTTGAGAAAACAAATTGTTGCTTAAAATTTAATTGTCCGATTGGTTGTAAGTCTTGAATGGTTGGATGGAGGTATCGAAAATGTAAAACACTAGTCAAATTATCATTTTGACTGAGCTTTCCGTTGAACAGCGTCGTTCTGCATCGAAATATAAGTTGTAGAGCATTTTAGTTAGATTTAGATCTAATCGGCTCTGAGTAGCCCCCGTGAATCACTCTAGATAGGAATGTAGCAGAATGTAGCGAGCGAATTATTCCCGATGTCCTGTAACCACTAGTTCCGTACAAAATTCCGGTCGAGCTATGCGTTGAACCAAACGGCGTCTTTCTACGTGGAAAATCAAGAAAGCTATGACAATTTAATTTTTTTTTAATATCGAAACCGCTAGAGATAGCAGAATGGTTCAAAATAGCTCATGCGAAATCCTTCTGAGGAAGAAATGTAAGGAGAAAATTATTCACGACTTCCTGGGACCACAAACAAAAAATTACAAAATGTAGATTTCTAAAAATTTGAATGTCTACTCTTGAACGGTTGAAGATTTTGAAAAACCAAACCCAAATTCTAAAATCTACGTCGAAAAATAAGAAAGTTATGACGACTTTTAGCATTTTTTGAAAAAAAAATGTATTTTTAAAAAGTAAATGTGTGTCGAGAGTTGGCTGTAATGGGGAAATCGCATAGTATTATTAAGCAGGCCGCATTTGCGCCCAGGAACGACTTACGTTGGTAGGCCCTAACCACTATTCAGTGCAGGAATGATGGGAATCTGGAAAACTTCATTAATTAGGGGGGTAGTCAAATATCAACCAGTATCGATCTCTCACATTGACCCAAGCTAACATTTTTCCACCCTACCATACCCATAGAGAGGATGCCAATCCTCTCTACGAATATAGCTTATATACGGTCTACCAGCAGCCGGGCGCGAACCCACACCGATCTAGTCACCTCGATTCAAGTACTGACGCCTTAAACCGCGCGACCACTGACCGACCAAATACAGCAGTGTATTACGTATTATTGTGTTAATTGGACATTGGTATTGAATTAAGTTGCAAAATAATAATAATATCTCTACCCTTCATTCTAATCACGAGGATCAGCCCAGAAGTCGAAGACTTGTGCGGGAGAGGAGGCGGCATATTATTATCTCTCCACGGATACAGCTTATATACGGTCTACCGGCTGGGAAGGTCGAACCCACACCGATCTAGTCACCTCGATTCAAGTACTGACGCCTTAAACCGCGCGACCACTGACCGATCTAAAAGCAAACGGCAGGCATATTGGACGTGCAGCAAGATTTTTGGAACAGGGTTTACCTGTTTTTGAATCACAACAAACAGGAGACTATAATGAGGCAATAGATAGCAAAACATTTGAAAAATGGTTTGAATTTATTTTGCCACATATGGAACATTACAATAATTATTAGTGGTCATGTGGTGAATATACGGTATTGTTAAACGTAGCTCATTTCTTTGTTTACAGTACATATAAATCCGCGCGTAATGACATTTAACATTTATTTTATTTTTTTTAAGTTAATTTATCGATTATCGATAGTTCCAAACCGTTATCGCCCACCCCTAGTAGTAAATAGCAATGAAAATATCTAATTCTTGCTCTATCTGATCAAGCAGAATTTTGAGTAAGTCTAAGTTTTTAGACACACTCCTTATGTTCGTTCATATGGATACTTTAAATTTAGATTCTGACTTTGTAGAGAATCACTTAACTGCTTCATACTACATGTTACAACAGGATCATGTATGTATATTTAAATTTAAATTATTAATATAAGGATTCATTACTATATTGGTATAATTCATAAACAAATTAAAAATAATAAATATTATATAACTCAGACATAAAATTAGTACCTACAAATATATAAGATTTATTTCTTGATTTCAATGTGAAGAATTTGATAGCAGACGAAGTTATCTTCCCTTATAGCTTATCTGCTTATTTTGAATGTTCTTATCCTTGGTTTCGGTAGTTCTGTTTTGTATTGTAATTTTATCGCTTGGTTCGGTTTGCTTCTTTTTATTTCCTATTATTTTTTATTTCTCCTACCTTCCTCCTACATATTTACATAGGTAAATGTAATCAAATGGAGAATCCAAAAATGTAATGTACACGGTATTTCATAAGTAAAACAAATATGTTAATATGAATATCTCTTTTTTTTAAAGTGAGATATATATCATTTATAGATCTCTTTTTTAATAAACAAATTGAAATCCTTGTGAAAAGTTACTCACAGAACGGAATGCACGTTTATTATTATTATTATTAACTTTTTCGCGTGATAACCCTGTACATTAATACCTACATACTGCCTACATATCTATACAAAATCCTAACAACTTTTAATGGCTTATAAAGTTTTTCAATAGATGAAGATAATTTTTCACTAGTTGCTAGTTATATTCATACCAAATCATTGCATTGATGTATTTAATTCATTCGGGTTGTTAAATATATCTGCTAAGCAGGCTAGTCGTTCGCATATTTTTCACAGGGGAGCAAGGCGGTAGTTTCAAACGAAAATTCTGGAATTTCTTTCACGCCTCTGAAAATACGTTTTCACACCCGCAGGGTTGCACGCACCCCAGTGTGCCTTCTAGTTATATGTTTCGCGTTGTGTTTGTTCCCTAATACCTGTTACGAGTATTTTGTATCATTCCTACCTGTTACCAGTGTTCATACAAACTATAATCAACCGCCTTTACCTTTAAAGAAAAATCACGCACATTATGCCTGCACGGACCTGTATAGCCTGTTCATGTACCGTACCCATGTTATTTAATGGAGCATCGCACTCTAGATCAGCACCGGCATGTACCGTCACTGCAGTCGTGTGGGTGGCCTGCAATTTCTATTCTTGACCCCGCTAATTCAACGTAGGTTCTGTGCCTACAAAAAACAGGGATTGATTTCAAACTGTTAGAAATATTCGATGTGAACCACTATTTTACTTTAAACAAACTGCAAGTCTTTTGTCAGATGATACTGCTCTACGAAATCTTGTGTTTTGGAGCTATAGATGAGGACGATCAAAGAGCTTAAACTTTTTTTTGTGACAACTGGAAATACTGAAAAACATTTTATTGATCTCTCTCCAGTTCAGGAAATAAATGAAGAAATTCACCATATAGTGTTCTCTTGTTGATATAGTGAACCCAAAATTTTCTCATTTTCATGGTTCCTCCTTTTAATGCAACTTTGTTAAAATAAATTTTCTTTCGAGCAAAAAGTAGCTGGTCCGTGCTGAATAAGTGTGAGAAGTCGTGCAGGTTTCGAAGTCTGCGTGATATTTTAGTTGTGGACCATGTCAGTTAAATGGCGAAAACCATAATGTATGTAAATTTAGACTGTCCTTGCACAAGCCAGTAAACGCTAGACTAGCGCATAGTTTTTATACAGATAGTTCTATCTTTTACAAACGTCTAAGTGTTGCTATAAAAAATACGTTTCTAGTAAAAATTATACTTACTACATATTTCATACTAAATTATGACATTTTTGCCACATATGTGCGTTAGTACCCACTGTATGAGTTTTTGGAAGACATTCCTTTGAATCAGAGGCAACAAATGTGGTTCCAGCATGATGGTGCTCCAGCTCAATTTTCCATGGCCGTTAGAGAGCATTTACACCAAACTTTTCCACATAGATGGGTAGGAAGGGCCGGACCTGTTTTATGGCCTCCAAGATCGCCTGATCTGCACCCTATAGATTTCTTTACTTTATATTTTACATATGTGCGATCAAGGTTGGAATATGCTTGATATGATATCCTTTTTACAATAACCAAAAGATATTTATAGAAGGTATTCAGAGAAAGTTCTTAAAATATTTAATGTTCAAAGATGGTGGTGTTTACCCCGAAAGAGGTATAGTTAGAGTTAGAGTTAGTTTATTTGGCACAGAATATACAGAGTGTCATAACAACTATCTGATATTATACAGCCCGTCAAAATTCGGAAATTTTCCTAATCTATAAAGTAAACATTAACAATATGTCACCATGTTATGAATACAGCAGTATATATATAAAACAAAGAATTGTATATGACATATATTACAGTTAAAATATAAAACAACAAAAATACACAAAAGTTAAAATGGCAGCCCTATACTGTTTAAAAAAATCATTTACTGAATAAAAACACCTTTCCAAAAGGAACAATTTTATCTTATTTTTAAAAACTTTTAAGTTATCACTTTCCTCAAAGCACTTGTGAACGCCAACTGCATGTGCATGGTTATACCAATTATGATGACTGGAATGCGCTAAAAGCTGCGCGAATGGATTATTTATGATCAGCGCCATATTTTGTTTTGTGCATCTAGCAATGGCGGAGCAGTAGGGGTTTAGCTGATTGTGAATTGAAATGAAATTTAATTCTGGATATGGAGAATTATTTCGTGCTATATGCTGGTTAATTTTACAGTCCCTTATAAAACATGACATTGTTATTATCTTCTGTGATGACACGTCAAAGAGCTTTCTATCGTGTTTCGTACGAATGAATAGTTGACCTTCTTTGCCATTTGTTCATATTCTCCCTGACGTATATTAAAATCGAGTAAATATACAGACAAGCAAACGTCAAAATTTTCTGAACAATTCACCGCAAGATGTCAAACGCGAAACTCGGGTCATACGTCTTAATGCTTTTTTTTTGTGCGATAAATATACGTTCTGCACCTGCAGCCAAGTCCTAGTATATAATCCCATACGAAATTACAGACTGAAATAATCCAAAGTATGCAAGCTTTAATACGTCAATTGAGACAGTATCTCTAATATCTTGAATCAAAAATGTACATGAGCTGAGTTTAGGCAGAATATAGTTAATGTGATGGTTCCAGGTAAGTTTATGATCTAAATATACCCCCAGAAATTTTGTTGCGTCTACGTTCTCGATAGAATGTCCTTCCATTCTAAGCAGTATGCTTGAATTTATATGCGTGTTTTTTGCAACAAACTGTAATGCAGCAGATTTCTGTCTGTTTAGTTGTATCCCATTAAATCGTGTCCAGTCTGTCACATAATCGATACAATGCTGCGTTTTTTGTAAATTGTTGGTGGGACTTTCATCAGATATATTATTATATTTGTGTCATCTGCGTACAGAACGAAATTAGCATTCTGTATATAGTCGTTTATATAACAGTTAAACAGAGTGGGAGAGATACAGGATCCCTGTGGGGTACCTTTTGATTTGACGCCGTCGACCACCACTTGCTGCGTCCTGTCGACGATAGACTATAGTCTTTTTAATGTTATTAGCTTAGAAGTACGAAGAATTTGTGCGTCATCAACATTCTTATATAAATTTTGTGCCTAGGCTAAATTCTAGAAACACTAACATTTCGATGTGATATTCCTAAGACTAATATTTTACTGAGATCAGTAGCCAGAAATTTGACATGGGGGGGGGTTCAGTGAACAAAGTTTAGTATTTCAAACTAGATTTTTTTAATAAAAAAAAATAAATGTTAATAAATTTAAAAAATAAAAAGTAAATAAAAAACGATCTTATCATAAACATGTAAATAATAGTAGTAGGTCTAGTTCACTGACCGCGTTGACAAATCTTGACGAATAGAGTGATTATAGGTTAGTGGGACATTACCTATATGACCCAACCAACCCAACCCATGGCAGGGGTTCTGACCACCAAAACCCCCCGGTTTTATTAATCAAGTCATTTTCCACTAGATCAAAGTTAACTATAGTTCTGTATATACCTATTAAGAATTGCTAAATCAGTCATTGTTGAGTGATTTGTTGATTGTATCCCAAAGATCTTTATGTGGCTCAATGATTAAAATGTATGTTCACGTATATATCGTGTCACGTTTGACAATTGCTTCCTTTTCCTCAAACTCATTAATATTTTGATACATGCCTCACTGCCCCTCCAATATCGGCGCCAATGTTCGCATCTGCTCACATATTTTTAAAATGTTTTGAAGATTCTGCATACCAATGGTGTAGCTAAACTTGAACTTTGAGGTGGATATGAAATGAAAAATAATAACTTGGTTCATTAATTATATCTCGGACTATTGCGTTTCTTAAATTAATTTTACACACTTGATCCTATAGCCATCTAGTCACTACAGACATTAACTTTTATATGTTTGTTCCTGCAGCAGTTAGAAATGCCTGTCCCACTACATACAACATTTTTACAATTTCAATCCATTTGTAAACTACTGCAGTAAAAAATCTTATATCTGTATAAACTATTTTTAGATACGGAGTACCTATACAAATATGCATTCATCAAATCTCTAGCAATTTTGAGACACATTTCTAGAAGTTTTGTACAAGCGACAGTAAAATTTCAAATTTACTTTCAGATGTTACAGATTGTGCAGAATTCATCCATTAAGTCTCTAAATTAGTTTTCTTATACTCATATCATTTTGACCTTTTAAGTTTCCACTTGATATTAAAATATGAATTAATATATATTTTTAATTAGGTTGGTCAGCGGTTTAAGGCATCAGTACTTGAATTGATGTGACCAGACCGCTGTGGGATTGAACCCCGCAGCCTGTAGATCAGCTGTATTTATGGAGAGGATTAGCATTCTCTCTGCGGATATGGTAGGGTGGATGTGTTGACTTGGGTCAATGTGAGAAATTGATACTGGTAGACATTTGACCAACCCCCTAACTAATGAGGTTTTCCAGGTTTCCCTCATTCCTGCACTGAATGGTGGTTAGGGTCTACCAACGTAAGTCGTTCCTGGGCGCAGATGCGGCCTGCTTAATAATATGCCGCCCCCTCTCCCACACAAGTCTCCAACCTCTGGGCTAATCCTCGTGATTAGGATAAGGACTATAGAATATTATTTATTATATTTATATTATCATGCAAATAGTTTATTAAATAAATAAGACATCCTCTCAAAAGTTTTATTAACGTTTTTCATTAAAATATAACAATATTTTATGCGCTGAAAGACAATATTTGATATATAAATAATTTATGTGGATATTACTTAAAATTTATATGTACATTGTCGTATCACGAAAAAACTGGATTCAGAGGAGGATCGCTTTTATCTGTTCTTGTCCATGTTTTTGAAAATACACGTTTCAGCTTCCCCGTCTTCTTACGGATAAATATGCAAACAAGGACTCATTAATTTAAACTTGTAAAGGCAACATTAATCTACGTACCTACAAGAGTAAGAATTTTTTTGGTGATTTTTTGACATGAGCAACTGACAGATATTTTATAAATATAGTTAAAAACACTTCATTATTTACAATATCGATATGTAATGTTGATTTATTAAAAATATAATTTGTACAATTGTGCTAAACTATTGTGATCATTTTAATAAGACTTGATTATGTGAATTGTTACAATAAATTATATTAAAATTCTCTATATGGAATGAATATATATATAAAACAGTTATGTTACAATAAAACTATAAATATATTCTTTCTAACAGAATATGGCAACACATCAACAATATTGAGTATTGAATGAAATATACTAAAACAAATTACACGAGTTATATACACGTAAAATTTTAAAGCAATTAAGTTTACACAAGTTGCTAAGACGGTTGTTCTATAAACATTGAAATAACACAGTTTTCTTTAACAACACAATTTTTATTGCTTATAATTGGGCGAGTTTGCAATTTCTTCATGGGGTGCAATTCACTCATACCCGTCCATAGTAAGTCCTTGTCTCTGACCTTAAAATTTAATATCAAAATTATTCACTATCAGTATAAACTGTTGATTTAATATCTTTTTCCATTTCACGTATGTTTTCAACAATATCTAAATGTGCATACTCTTGTCTGCCATTTTGAAATATTTGCCTTCGTTTAATACAAAGGTAAATCACAGAAGTAATCGTAACAATAATAACTAATACATAAGTCATAGTAAATATTCTGTAATACCATTTTTCAGAAAGAACTTCTGTCATTATATGTATAGGATAACAGTACGATTCACTAGATGAGGCATGCACAATTTTAGCGTCTGCGTAACACTCCATACAATGGTAATCCATAGATCCCCTGCAAGTTTTACAGGTGTAATGGCATGGTAAACAGGTTTGGTTTCCTGTTAGATCCATTTCCTCTTCATATTCAGAATAGTCTAAAATGCTGTTGTAATATTTTTCAGGACATTCCTGAAGACAGCTGCTTTGGTATAAGTAGTAATTTGAAAGGCATTCTGAAATATAATAGAGTATCAGTAAATTACAAAACATTAAATCTGTTGTAAGGGACTACCTTATGGAAAAGAAAAAATTAAAAAAATATTTAAATGTTTCAAAGAATGGAAATTGTACCTATTTAAATTAAAAAGTATTTAAATGGAGGAAGCGAGAGTAATTATGTAAATTGCATTTTGTACACTTTTTAAATCTTGCCAAAAATATCATTTATATTAAATTTTGATTTATGTGTGCCATATAATAAATAACTGAAAATGTTACAACAACATTTTATGTGCTATTTAACAAGTATTCATCACAAGTGCCAAATAAAATTATTTTGATTTTTAGTTATCTCATAAAACCGGTTGCATATTTTTAAATGAAAAGCGTATTAACATTACAAGCTTAAAATGCAGCCAATGTATATGTTGAATTTTATATTTTGCCAAGCAGTTTTATTTATTTGCAATATTTTATAGCATGACTAGTTAACAATTTGACTGTGACACTCATCAAGAGGCAAAATAAAAAATTCACTTAAAAGTAATTACTAATGAAAACTAAATAAAATGAGCATCAAAGAACCACAAATCTGACAACAATTTTAGCACAACCAAAAAAATCTAAAAACGTGCAAAGAGAAAAATATCTTCTTTTCTTGTAACTTACCTAGAGTTCATTAGCCTTCGTTACTTTTCAGTGCTTCTTTCCAATGCAAAGCTAGCTGCATAGAATCTTTATCTGCTTGCTACTATGCTATTAGTCATTATAACAAGCTAAGTGCAATTGCAGGTACAGAAAATTTAAAAGATGCCTTGTTTAGCCACAATTTATTTTGTATAGATTACAAACAGTTGTACATATATATAATAACAACATACTGTAGTTATTAGCAAATCCACTGAAAAGTGTAAAATTAAAAAGTGATTTGTAAAAATTTATAATTGTCAATAGACTTGCTAAATACTAGGCCATCAGATTGGAAATTTATTAAAAAACGGATCAGATTTAAATAAATATATGAGCAATAAATACACAAACACTTATTACATACACACTTATCCAAACACATTCACATTCACACGTTTGAGCCGTTACTAATATATTAGGAATATGCACTTTAAATAAAAAAAAGTATATTTTACATATAGTATTAATTTAATTACACTTTAAAGGAAAATAATAATTACTAAATATGTTTGTAAGGTAAAAGTAATGAATAAATATATTTAACTTCAATGGAAACTTATACCTGAAAAATAGTATTTTCATGTAAACTGCATAAACCTGAATGTAGTAGTTAAGGCATATGAATAAATCTACTTAAAATTACATGTCATCTCCCAGTTCTAATACTTCTTAAAATTAATGGTTAACATATTTTCAGGAACCACTTTTCAATAATCAATAACATAAAATAAGTCTTTTAAGTTATGTACAAAAAAACAATCACAGTAAAGCTGCATTATTAAAATTAAGAGAACCTAAACACGGTACAAAAGGTGGCATTTTTTTTGTCTAAGAGTATTGGTACATTGGGTAATTGCACTTATATTGTAACTCTAAAAATTACTGCCCTACCAAGATATTTCATTTCTCCTCTGGTAAAACTGTAATTTAACACCTTTAATAATTTGGCACAATTATTTTCATATTATAAAAATTGCTATCAATTCTTCAATGTAAATAAAAATCGTATATATATTTGTTTACCCAAATCAGCAGATAGCCAATCAAACTTAATAACAGAAACTCCCTACTGAAGCCTTTTTATATGGATATTTTTATCTGAAATAAAAACTAAGAAATATATGATAC
Organism: Monochamus saltuarius; assembly: GCA_025584915.1. Classification (NCBI taxonomy): domain Eukaryota; kingdom Metazoa; phylum Arthropoda; class Insecta; order Coleoptera; family Cerambycidae; genus Monochamus; species Monochamus saltuarius. The sequence continues at coordinate 16,821,560 of CM046730.1, read as the reverse complement.
ATTTTCGCTAGTTTCAACAAAAGGCACATTTCATTATTCGAACTATTTCATAACTTATGTTTTTATTGCTATTTAAAATAAAATGAAACAGACCCACGTATAATTGGAGTTACTAGTTATTAATATTGACCTAGCATGAGCATTTAATTATTGCAGTTTTCTCATTCATTTTTTATTATTTTTTTTACTTTTGAAATAACCACTAATATGCTATGTAGTTTTATAAAATATGATTTTAAGTAGATGGCAGTGAAGTATTTTATTATACTTCTGTCATTTAATACTATCCATAAAAACAATTAAGACAATATCAATAAAAAATAAAGTTCTGAATATTTAACAAAAACTGTGTTTTAAGTAACTATTATCAGGTACAGTAACGAAAATAAACTTTTGACAATTAAGTAAACAGCCTCGTTTTCAAATTTATTTATTATAATCAGAAAATAAAATTCAATGCGACAGCTGAAAACACTGACAAAGAATCACTGTAGAGTAATAAAATATGTCACAGCATAGGTAGACTAGCATTTCCATTGTCGGCACTTCAAACTGCTTTCAGTTTTCTGCGGTGACCTCGAATTGTGAGTGTGATAGCGCATTCGAAGGAATTTACTGGATCGGTGATCAAGACCGGAATAAGAATTTTTTATTTGCGCGTAAAAGTGTAGTCATTCATTCCACATGAAAATTTACGTTATATCTATCCAGTTATGAATAGGTAATTCAACATGTATTATATACCATCATTTTTACTGCTACTAACATACAGTGTAAAAATTCGATTTACTTCTTTACTCTTTTAAAAAAAAGTTTAAAATATATATATTGCACCACAAAACATTTTTATTTATTTATTTAGTTTTTTGTTATTTGTGATAATTACATTTTTTTGGGAATTTTTTAAATTTAAAATTTGACGTTTGTGGAAAAATAATTTATTATGATTTGTCTTAAATGGTCTACGTAAGCCAGAAGATAAGTATTTTTAAGAACATAAAATTATGTTTACTTAACTTGGAAAAATGTTAAATTGGAGATAAAAATGCAGTAAAATGTAAATTTGGAAAAAAATTAGTACCTAAATATTTATATTTTTTATTATTTTGTTTTGAGACTTACTCTCATTATAGTGACTACAAGAAATATGATCATCTACATAATTTGAAGATCAGCCGTCTTGTGCAAGAAACGTTGGAACGACCTCTGCGTAATCTATTGCGCGAATTGTTAGAAAAGATATTATTTTCAAAATGTATTGGACATAATTTGTATGAACTATTACTAATCCTGAGCAGCTTTTCTAATAAATCTTCTCTATTAGAAGCCACTGCACAGAACTTTGCTCTAAAATAAAAATTTGTATTTGTCAAAAATATAAATATGTATATTTACTTCACTTTCATGAGAAGTATTTATATTCCAATGTTATACTTAAGAAATAAGTTAATAGGTAAAGCAATATCAGTAAAATATCATTTACTTTAACTTAAATTACTATTAGATGATGTGTTTAAACATCTAACTGCTGCGCAGCGACTTGTTCCTCGATACAGACTCAAAATATTGCTTTAATACGGCTCTGTATAACCGATGGTACAACCACTTCCAGAGTTGGATGTAAACTGAGGTCTCTGCAGCCTGAAATGGATGCGCGAGCTGATATGCGCGACTTATTATTTTGGCCCGAGTGATTCTACTGGTCTCCTTACTGTGGCAGTATTCAACACTAAAAATACTGCGACAAAAACAACATGACTAAAGTAAAATCCTTAACTAATTAATCTTATTTATTATTTTCACTAAAAATTTGTTATTTTTTAGCATAGCGTCGTCGCAACCAACAATCGGGATAGTCAATTTTGAAATATGCACATTTTTTTAAATATGTTGAAAAGTGGACACTACAATTAAAATCATAATTAGATACGAAATTTACATTAAAAACTTATCAAATATTTAAAATAACATTCAGTATATTTTTTGCTATTGAACTATATGTTAAAATAATCACATTCTTAATTTCTTAATAGTTCTTAAAAATTATTTAATTGTTGATGAATAAGAGCGGTTCACAGCCAGGGGATCAATAAAAACGTTATTATTATTTCAAGCGGAAGACTAAAAAATGCATCATGCATTCATCAAATATAGATATTTTATACATACATCATTTCATTGCTTGTGCGCTTACTATATTTATCAGACATATTAAAAATTAAATTTGAAAACAAGGCTGTTTGAGTCAAACTTCCCAGTACTGTACATTTGTTGTAATAATAAAAAAATTAACTATAGAAACCTAAACAACAAATATTTAAATTCAACTTTAAATTAGACAATACATGTTTGTAAAAAATGGGAATTTAAAAAAATTAATATATCAAAAAATCTAACTACTTCGAGAAGCATATATTGAAATCTGTACAACCATTTATATATTTTATATAAGTTTGTTCTTAAAGAAACTGATAAATTTATTAATTGTACTATTACGAAAAATCTATTTTTATATGAAATATGTTGTATGTATTTTATATAACTGTGAAAATTGTTGTCAGAATTTTGTTGGTTTAATATTACTACTTTATAATTGTAATTTGCTTCCAATATTTTTCTGATTTCTGTGTATAATTTTATAAAATTAGTTGTGATATTTTGTTTCGAAGCATAAGTTATAATAAATAAAAATGAACTGTAAATGGGTATTAGTAATATAGACAAAACATCATGAATGCTGAAAAAATGAAAGTACAATATTGAAATAAAGCATAACAAACCTAAACATAAATTGCCATTTTTTTTCGCACAACCTGATGTACTTTTTTCTTTTTCTTCCACTTCTAGAGTGTCCTTTCGGTTCTGAAATATTGTGAAGATATTAATATCTTTTTAACATCTCAATTATTGATATGAATTAAATGTTATGTCATCTCTGGAAATTAATATCCTCCCACACAATCTTGACCACACCTGATTTATTATAAATTATTCAAAAACCATTAACAATACTTACCTCTGCCCCACCCTTCCAGTTTGCCGAAGAATCATCAATAGAATTGTGAGAAATTTCTTCGTTGTATATTTCTGAAAGTGTAGTAGTACGTCCACTTTGCTGGAGGTCATAAACGAGTGGCGTTGAAGTACCATATAAAGTTAATTGCCAAGCCTTTACTTCACCTATAAAAAATAAAATATAACATTTGCATATTTTTCCAGAACTATAGCCATTTCATTCTTCAGAAACGCATTAAGTATAAAGCAAATACTTTACTTCACCATCAAAACTTTCTTTAGCGTGTGGATTTTTTAAGTATAGTGATAAAAAGAAAATAATTTATTTTTCTGGTAAAGCAAAATACTTTGTTGAATGAAATGACAATATTTTTAGGCAGATAATTACTTTTAAAGCCAAGCCAACAGAAAATATGGTTGAAATTTATTAGACATAACGATTAAAGAATAGTTAAATCAGTTTTTTGGGGAACAATAATTATATTATTATATTAATAAAACAAACTATTGAAGAAAAAAGGCAAACGGAAATTCAAAACTAGGCATGCATTCAGTTACCAAGTTGTCCTTTCTGTAAAGTTGCAGTTTTTGTAGAAGTGGGTGATTCAGTAGACTTTGGAACGACAAGTTTCACATTACGATTAGAGTTAATATCACGACTTTTTTCTTTTAATTTTTGTGATTTTTTAATAGAGTTATAGTTTTTGATGACATCTCTAGAAGGAATCATTACCGGGTAGGTTATAGTAATATTTTTCACAAATTTTAAGTACTGCTTAACACTATCTTGATCTAACTTTAATTTGGAATTAGGGTTTGAATTAGACACGGCATAAAAGTATGGTGACACATCTGTAGTAGGATGTGCAATTTTTTTATTTTTTATTAGATTTGTACTGTTAGAATTATCTTTTGACATAAACTTTGTTTTTGATTTATTTTGTGATTTAGGAATTTTAGTTGGTACATACGTTTTCTGTACATTTTTATTTTTAGTTTTTTTGTTATTCTTCTTTTTTGTAACATTATATCTAGATTTACTAAATTTATTAGTATCACTATTGTTAGGCAAACTGGGAAGGAAATGCTTGGTTCCGTAGAGAACCAGTGCCCAATTTTGTAATGTAGCTCTCCCTAAAAAGCAGCAGTGTTAGTAATAGCTGTTTTGTTAGTAACAAGAAAAGAAATATACCACTACAAGTATACTCACCCAACAGACGACCATCATTATGTATCTCCAACTGCCAAGTTCCAAAAGGTGATTCCCCCCAAGAATGGACAGACATGAAAGGCCAAAAATTAAAGCCCAATCTAGAACTATCGTGTGCTCTATGAGCTAATAGAGTAACTCTTGTACCCATAGGTGATGTTAACTGAATATTTAAATCGCCTCGCCTTTGTGAAAATATTGTTAACTTGGCTTGAACATGTTCTAAAACCTCTACTCCGTCGCATTCATTTACTTGTAGCTGCAAAACTACTACACTTTTGGCAGGAATTGGTCTGTGGAAAACAAACACATTTATTTTAAAAAGAGTTAACTATTATTTATATTAAACGAACTTACTTGAGAACATGAGGGGCTGTTATTTCACATTTATGCTGTTCGGGAACAGTTACCCAATTTCTTGCAAGTTGGACCATGGCATAGGCATCCATTAGCCCATATCCAAAGCTATGTGAAACGTTTCTCCCTACTCCATTAGTTTGCCAATCTGCAGCAATTAAATTCTGCGGTCTAGCAGTACGTACAACAATATGTTGCATATCCCTCCAAGTTAAATTGGGGTTTGCTTCCAAAGCTAAAGCACATATTCCAGCCGCAAGAGGAGCCGATGCACTTGTACCCGTGTGGCTGCTCGTACAAGAATGTCTTAAGTCTGTTGTAACGACTTGCTTTTCACCGACAGAGCCACTACTGTAAGTGGAAGCCAATGTAGAGCTACACGCTTCACTATACCATGGTACCTGTCCGTGTTCTGTAGCGCTTGATATTGACAAGCTATAAATAGAATTTGTATAACCATCACAGTTACAATTATCATGATCTCTTCCGCCATTTCCCGATGCCCAGACAAATATTGAACCCTTTCCATTTCGACCCTACAATAATAATATATATGAATTACTTTTAATTTCGTTTATTAAATCGATGCTACCTTAGTAACTCCTTCTATAAAAGCCCTTGTTGCCAATTCTCCAGGTCCATCTACAGTTTTACCATCATCATCAGGACCCCACGAAGCACTATATATGTCTATGTGATGTGGATTCAGACTAAGAGATCGTGCTTCGACAGCATCCGTAACATCACCGTCTAACATTCTTACTCCCCCTACTTGGGCGCCATAGGCTACACCCAGAGCACATACAGAATTATTACTAGTTGCAGCTACTTCCCCCGCACATCTAGTGCCGTGTCTGTTTGAATCAATCATATCATATCGTGGACTGGGATCTGAATCTTGCCCATTAACATCATAGGATGCCATGGGATCCTTAAAAGAATATAGAACATGAAAAAATATTTAAACATAGGTATTAATAAAAATATATACTTACATAGTTTTGTAACAAATCAGGGTGATCCTTTTCCAGACCGTCGTCTAAAATAGTAACTACTGCTCCTTTGCCAGTGATACCCTCCATCCATGCTGGTATAACATTCATATCCAAACCATTGCCTCTATTCTAAAAGTAGTAGAAAACTTTACAAACATGCTACAAACAAACACAAATCTACTCACCAAATACCACATAGAGGGCCACTGGGGATCAGAATCCTGTAATTTTAAATCCCTTTTAACCCTTTTTTTCGCTTTCTGTTGCTGAGCCCATTTAACTCTAGTGTCAACAGCAAGTCTCGCCTTTTTTTCCGAATTAGGTTTTAAAGAACGTTTCGCTACACCACTATGAGAAAAATGATAATGATCTTCAAATATCTGTAACAAAAAATAATAGATAGATAGTTATTATAATTAAGTATATTTTTTTAATTTTTAGATAATCTTAAACATCGATAATCCAAATGTGCTATTTTACAAAATGATTTGGAATGATTATACTGTACAAGAAGTTCCAAATATGAAAATCAACACCCAAACTGATACAGTGAAACAAAAATAATTAAGTTCTAGCACAGTTGATGCTTCATCAAATGCTGTTTAAAAATTTAAGAAATTCCCAATGCTTAGGGAACTATTTGGAACGTTATATGTGATGAAATATTGCAAATCACATAGAATTAGATAAATAATAATCAACTTATGTTAGTTGATATAATAGTATCTTTTTACTTTTGCACGATTTGTTTTGATATGTAGCAGAAACTATGTTTTCAAACATAGAAACGCAGGATATGTTACGTATTTCTTTTAATTCAAATTGAAATGTCAGGAAAAAATAAAAATAAATTTTCAAAATTGCGTTTTTCTCCGGACATCTCCAGAAGTATTCGAAATGTTTTAAACGGCATTTGATTGCTTTAACTTAACCACAATTTAAGCGTTTTCCTATTTCTTATACTTAGTTTCGAGACCCCTGTATTTTTTATAAACCCTTCTATATTTTACATAAACCCTCCACAAAAAATACAACTACCGCCTATGTAGGAAGTTTCTCAAACTGGTTAAAATTTCACTAGATGGCACTATGGGTCGCTAATTCGCTAATTCGTATTGTATCGTCTCGTCTTCCCCTATACCCCTATTCTCATTTCTCATATTTCGTGTCAAAATATAGGATAACATCAATGCGAACAGAATCGCAATCTAATATTATTAAATCTCAAATATAATTAATGTACCGACATATAATCTAAATTTTATTTATTATTTTTATTTATAAATGAGATGTACCTAATGTATAATAAAGACGTAATCACTTGTCTCTCTACCTCACAAATCAATCCAAAGTTAATATAAATATTTTATTCTACTAAGAACATTTCTCGCTTTTAAGGTAGTCACGAACTGATGAACAACCGGATGCACTTGAACGCATAAAACAAATTTGAAATTAAAAGACATTGTTACTGCTATAGGAAATTTATCAAACCCGAATAATGTTGATTTGGCAATCGTAGTTTAAATTACCACGTGGCATGGCCGGAAAAATTTCAATTACTGGTACAATAAATAATTCAGATACATTAACAATACTAACACACTGTATATATGTATATTTCTAGATATAAACCGACATTAGTTTTAGAGCTCTAATGAAAGTAGTGATATAAAAACCATGATTCATTTCCAAAACGACACAGTTTTTTTTTTTAACTGTATAAGTTATGAACGGATTGTGCCTAGTACCTGTACTTGTTTCGCATTTTAATCAGCAGTGCAATTGAACAAATAATATACCTATACATATTGTACTTAATACTTTGCAGCAATGAACTCAAGGAAAAAAATGGTAATAATAGTAAATAAGTAATTTATCCTCAAGAACACACCGTTGTAAAAAAACAAGATTCATGAAACTCCAAATCTCGATTTTTTTTTAAACTAAAACAAATAGGTATACACATAAATCTACATATTCAAATTATACATTTAAATATTTTTGGTAAGTAAGATAAATTTAAATCTCAGAAATATTTAGATAAAAGTGAAGAAAAATGTATTTCTCAAAATATTCTTGAAAATGATTATTTTGATGAAGATTCACCCGTTTACAGACAACGAATACAACATAAGTGCGACCGCGTCTTATGAGTAAATTGTAGATTAAAACGTTGAATGACGATTAATAGGTACATGTAATTAAGTAAATTATATTTAAATTGAAATTACAATTATGAGGAATTACCGAAAATTGTGTAAAATATTAAAAATGCATTTTGGGGCAATTTACTGTATTAAGTTAAATTCTGAAAACGAAATTTTCCGGGAATCCGCTAAAACATCTATGAATCGATCGATTCTTTTATTCCCACTTACTATATCTAATAAATATTAAATAACAGAATGAAATACTATTTTTAATTTGCAGACATTTTGATTCCATTGAAAAATGTATTATACTTGTAAACTATTCATGTAACTTTTACAGGATCCTAATTATATCAAGTGTTTGCCTCCAGAATTCTAGTGAATTAAATGTTACGCACAGAATATTGTGTTCAATATTTTGTTAAAAGTAAGATAACTTATCACATATCATTTTTATACACTTTAAAGTTCATAAACTGCGCTGTATTTACTGTTATTATTTCTAAACGTGCCCGTTCTAATTCGCTTAGAAGTCACTGTTAATTTGTAAGTGCTAATTATAAACGTAAATCGTTTAAATTCAAGACGCAGAAGCACAAAAATTGTGTATACAAATGTTATTACCAAAGCAACGTAACTGATGAAACAATTAGACCAATTATTTAGAAACATTTAAAATTTACGGGTGATATTCATAAGAAATAAAAATATGAATGTATTTTAAACTACATTCTACATATAAGTGTTATTTTTAATATTATGTTGAGAGGGATAAAAAGCAACCAGCTACCCCTTGCGCATTTTGCGAATTGAAATGTATGTTTGCTCAAGCCATGCGACAAATTTTCATTTGTAAATAGCTAGGCAACCCCATTTGAAGTTACTGCTGTGTTGGCTATATTGCCAATAACGAGGGGAGAAATACAAATTCAAGTGACCGATGATGTATGACGTCTGCTATAATAATGATGCTTTAACTGTCACACACATTTAATATTTTAAATTAGGTAGTTTTGACATGTTCTCACATGTCAAAATCATTGTCCTTAATCAAAATAAATCTTATCTACATAAGATTTAGTTTTACTATCATTTGAAGTAAATGATTAGCAACAAGTACAATGATAATACATAACACAACGCAAGTGTCTTAACGCGGCATTTACATTTATTTGCGAGTGCTCGGACCCGAGTTACGTAGGACTTTGATGAAAACTGGGAAATGTAAATGTGTACTTTGGATACTCCCAGTGTTTCAAATTAAACGTTTACGTATATTTCCGAGTTCAATCAAAGTACGCAGCTCGGATCCGAGCACTCGTTGCTGAATGAAACAGCACTTCAATGCTTTTACTGTTTACTATATTCTCTAGAATGTAAATATTTTTATAATGACTACATCACTTTTAATTAAAATGTGATATTTTGTGCAATCAAAAAGCATTCATCTTGTTATTTCATGAAATAAACTACCAATTACTCATCATTCAAACAACTTTTTTGTATTTGTAATAGTACACGTTTCTTTAACATCATTTTAAAGAAAAATAAACAGAGGTACTTATAATCTGCATCATTGTCTATTTAAGTATAACTGGAACTTCTCCCATTTAAGAAATTTCCCAGATAAAATAATAAAATAAAATAACACGCTTCTGTGTGTAAATCACAATTTTTTCACCTCCCACTGCCCCGACAATTTTCCCTAGATTCTCACGTTTTTCCCCCAATTTTGTCAGACTTTCTAAAAAACGACACCTATATTTTAAAGACTGGAAGTGTTCACCGTATTCGTTCAAAATCAAGTTCATTAAAATATATAAAATTTCTTTAAAAACACTACCAACTTTCTCCTGCAAAAAAGGGGCTTGATTTGTTTTTAATAAAAATTATTAATTTAAGCCGCTTCCAAACGATTTTTGTTTATTAAAAGTTTTGTCGTTGAGAAGATAAACCGTATAAGTCGGCCAGAGGTAAATTTGCCGATCATTTATCTTATCTGAGGCAAGAAAACTTGTGGCGTTTAAACAAAATGACCCCGTAAAAGAAAATAGCACACCAGACGTACAGAAACGTGTATCCAATGAAATATTAAGGAAGTTTGAGAAATTAAAAGGTTATGTCGCATTTTTAATAATACAAAAATCAAGTTAGTCGTGAAAAATTACATATTACAGAAAATTGTTGGAATGAAGCGGTAAACAAGTAAAATTTCATGATGAAATTATGTAACAAATTCCTTTTGCTTCCCAATTACAAGAGGAATACTTTCCGACATTCCAGAATTCCCCAAATTGTTAAATATTAAATTTAGGAGATACTGTTCAAACAAGGTATCTGGAAAGGTTCATGAAGAGGCTGATATCTCTGGGATCACTAATATCACAGAATATACTAATATTAGAATCTAAAAGGCCAATTAATATTTTGAAAAATAAAACAGATGTTTTGTTTATTTCAGATATATTTTTCGTTTAGGCTAAACTAATCCAAGCCAAATATCCGTTATATTTTATTATTTATTATACAAGGTGATAGTACATCAAATAAACATAACCTCTTAAACGCACAGTTTTCCAGTTATAGGTCTTGAAAGGTGCAACTACAGAAGTAGTTTTTATAACGCAATTCTTTTTTGGAAAAAGGAAATAATGAAATTTGCAAGGACTAAGTCTGCTTTAGGAAGCCAATAAATAATAATGTGGATATGAATAAAAGAGTGGGATGTTATTTTATTAACGCCCTGTATACTATTTTCTGTTAAAAAAAAGTACCTATACTATTAATGTGCTCAGCAAACCTAGCTCAACATCAACTTACTATTGCGAATTTTATGTTTTTTAAACCCTTCTCAAGTGGTAAGTCTATGGAATCTGGTTCGCTGCAACCCTTACCTCTCTTACTCACTTAACTACTGTAAATTAGTCACTTTCTATTATTTTGGAAGTCTGGTATAATTATACTGAAGCACTTAACCCTCTGCTTTTTGTAAATTTACTAGAAAACTAAACATTTTACATAAAAAACACGAGGCAAAAAACTTTCTAAAATCAATAGCCTTTCTAAAAATCTTGTGAAATTTGCTGTATCTTTGTAAAAAAAAAATTAACGGATAATAGTATACAGGGTATTAAAAACGTCCTTCTTCTCCCAAATTTATTAGTTTTTAGTTATATTTACTACTATCACCACCCAAAGTTTCTAACATACTTTACGGGTCACCCTGTATATTGTTATTTATTTATTATTATACATAATAGAAAGAGAACTGAAAAAAAATCAAATTATTAAGAATACATTTCACAAATCAAGGTGCTATGCTTTAAATGTATGCTACTTTTTTAGATAAATTCTGAACCTGTAAAATGATTCGTGCACGATTTGTCCAAATTTTCTGCAAATAAGCTTTGTTTAATTTTTAGATATTGATCTTTTGAATAACTGAAAAAATAAAACTTTTTAAGTGGAATTAAGGATTAACTATTAAGGCAGAGCCGGTATACTGAAAATCAGCCCAAAAAACATTACAGGTGGGTAAGCATTATGTAAATTGTTTTAATGGAACTGAGTTGTCGTAGCATTTTATTACTAGTCCTTCGCGAATTTCCTGACTTATTTTTAAACGCACAAAACATTCGAACATGATTACACTGCACACAACGAAAATAAAGATCATATATTACAAAAGCAAGTACTTACCAGTCCATGGTTAATAAATCCGTGGTCTCTTGCAACTTCGTCGGCTATTTTAGATCCACCTTCTATTTGCACAGCCCATTGTTGCGTGTAATGCGCTTTTGTATAATGTGTACTATAAACAATTATACAAACACAAAATAAATATAATTTCATCATCATCTAACGTCAGAAGACGTTTTCCTTGCTTTTTAAACGTTTGAGCTTCTTCTATCCAATACGAGTATCAGTTTCAGAATTATTTGTAGTTACCGATGAGTATTTGAAGTAAAAACAAAATGTTTCACTCTGAAAAGAAAAAATAAGTTCAATAATTTTAAATATGTTGCTTCAATATGTAAAACTAACATTACATTTCACACCACACCATTCACGATGTTATTAGCACTCTTTAGTTTACACCATTTTGGTGATAATTTGAATTAATACAGCAAAGATTTCAATACCTACTAGAATTTTAATAAGAATTGCTTTTAAATTTCAGCTATATTCTACTAAGATAGATACTGCTGCTAATACTGGGATAACTCTTAATTCAAACAACGTTAAAAATGACTAATATATTTATTATTCTAGTAGCATTGCACAAGTTGGTTTTAAGTACACATTTTAATTAAAATTGTAATGAGTCATTAGTGCCTTTGAACTGATTCATCTGATATTCAAACCAACTGAATTTGTTAAAAATTTGTCAAGGCAAAAGACCGCTGCAACCTACCTTCAACCCAAGCCATTCTTGCGGAAGAACTAACAACATAATATAAGCAAAATTAATGGCATTATATATATAAACACATAAATTTAGTAGGGCAAATTAATTGTGTTGAATAATTATTTCTCAGCAAATAAATTGCAACCAGAAAGCAAACAGTAAATAAAGATAAATATGCAGTTTAACAATAGTGCAATACTATCATTATTTAAAAAGTCAAACTAGGGTCATTTAGGATAATGAACTATTGCAATGATCTGCACATGGATGACAATAAAACATAATTTAGATTAGATGGATGAGTCATCGGATTAAAATAAGAATTGTTTAATTCTACAATCTGATAATATATTTTAAGTGCTAATTTATCTGTGGTTTAACTAATACAGCAGAATCAACATTTATTATGTATATACAATTTCTATATCTTGTTTTTATCTAGTTTATACATCTCATATTTTTACTTTCTAGGGTGATCCATTAGCAACTTCTAATTTATGACAATAATTTTGAATTTACAGCTTGGATAATGCTTGTCTTCCCGGAATAGCAAATAACTATCTAACACAAATAGATTATCAGTCAATAACAATACAATACAATAAAAACCTGTCACTTTTAAAAATTAACCAAACACAAATATATCAAAAACTATTGCAAGTAGTATCTACTAGTACCTCTCTCAGCTATATCGAAATAATAGTGCAAAATACAAAAAACGTATTATATGAAAAATGTACCAAAAGTTTGTACTTCTTATTCTTCGTAAGGTGTACTTCAGATCACCTCAACTTAGGTTATTGAACTTTCTCAGCTGATTTTGCTTTCTTAAACTGAGTAGGTTATTAACTTGATTCAGGTCATTCATCTTTTTTCGGCTGATACTCGCAATTGCAATAGCAATCAGTCATTTAGGGTTAATTCAATACTGAATATTTTTTATACGTATAAGTTTACTCTATTCATAAAACCTTTGATTTTTTTAACAATAAAAATTGCTCGCTTTCATATGTGCGTTTTATGTGAATATTATAACACTCCGTATGTTACTTTGTTAGTCACTTCCTTTTATAATATTTGATATCTTTAAAATTAATCACTTTTCCACAGATATACTTTCGTTAGAAGTTTCAATGACGTACGCTAAATATGAATCACCAACACATTTTAAAATTTTTATAAAACCCAGTGAAATAATTAAATTCCCTAAATTATACATTTCACAGTTGATCAAAATCGCGTAGCAGCATTTACGAAATAAGTTTTAAGCATTTAACAAGTTGTAATTGTTGTAATTTCATTAAACTCAACGTAGCTTTTCAGCTTTGGTTTGGGGCGGCGATTTCAGGCTTATTATAAAAGGTGTCCTAACAAGTACTATTCGAAAATTGAAAATTTTATCATGTTAACAATTGTTATTTTATATTTCAATTAGCTGTGTATGTAAACATATATATCTAACAAAAGTATTGCTAAATTTACATAAAAATATTTTCATATCAAATGACAAAATATACATATATGTAAATTAATTGTATGTATTATGCATATTTCCTTTCCGCGATGTGCGCAATTAATTAGTATTTGTAAAATGAGATAAAATATATTAAAAGTAAACATTTGTCTACGTCAGAAAGAAATCATTTATTTCACTAGATTTGATTACCATGTTACAGATGTTGTTTTGCTGGAGCTTATCAATTAAACGATACAGAGCGGCATTGAGATGAGTCACGACAGCTAATCACAGATAATGTACAAGTATACTATCTTGGGTAAACATTTTTTTCATACAAAATTAATTTCCTAATCTTAGTTATTTCACGAAGAAGTATTTCACAAATATGTAGCTTATTGTGACCCCAAATTATTTTAACGTTTATAGAAACAGGCAACACGTCTTATCGATCATTGGATATGTTGAATACAACTTATCAGCTAAGTTCTATTCCGTGAAATAATGACAATATCTATTTCATAATAACTCACAGGCTATTACTGGCAACTGTGAACAAATGGTCCGTAGGAAAAGACGTACATACATACATACATGTTTGCGCGTGAGGAGAACAAGAGAACAAAGTATACAGTGCGGCGATAAAGTCTTGCACACCTCCCCCAACCCCCTTGAATCTGGTACACGGTTCTAAATAAGCTTCTTTTAAGTTATCAACATTAATGAGCTACCTAAACCTCCTGACAGTAATACAATCTGTTTTTGCTCTCGTTGTTAAATCATACGTATTGTTAAATATTTTATGCAGTCTAATGAGAGGTTTCTCTTCGTTTTTGAACGATTTGTCAAGGTTTGACAGGCATTGTGCGAATTAATTAATTAATTAATGTTCCATTTAAAATATTGTATATATTTTTGTCACCGGTTACTGATAACCACAGTAGGCGGTTGCTATGTTGATGTTTCTCTGTTGTTTTGTCAAACAAATCGCCATTAGATCTATAATTGACGGTTTTTTGGAAATGGCGAAAAAAAAATTTTGAGAGTTGAATATCTCAACAGGAAGGACCCAAATTGAAAATTTTCATATGAAGATTCCCCCCTCCCCTTCTTAAATGGCTTGTGGCATCCACTGGTAAAATATATGACCATCATTTTGTATATTTATCTTACCTGCATGATATACATGCCAAAGAAAGATCTTTATCGCGATTCGTAATGCGTGATGCATGGTTTGTAAGGAATTCGTGAATAGCGTGTAGGGTCTTGTTCGTTAAAAATCCATTCATAAAAAGCCTACACACTATGCACGAATTCCATATTACAAATCACGCATCGCGCATCACGAATCGCGAATTCACGTATAGTGTGTAACAAGCATAAGGACTTATTCATTTTTTAGGCTAATAGTCTTCCAAAATAATATCTTTAAAGTTACTAACTTTTATAGTAGATGGTGGAAAAAGATTTTTTTAACAATCTCGGAAACTATTATGTTCAAAAGTTCAGACATGGGGAAGCTCGATGAAGGCCTAACTAAAATAAACAGTGACACAATGAAATAAATATTATATGGTACTATTCAAAATGACAGCTACTTCCGGTATAACCGGACGTGTCATGACCTTGAAATTACTTTCATGAAAAAATTTGGAAGCAATAATCTACGTAACCAAAATTTAAGGAAGCAACGCTACATTTTACCCGATTTGACAAAGGTCAGTGCAGGGTCGTAATAGAGGATGCAAAAATAATAAATACATGATAATAAATATATACATTTCCATTATATTTTACTACATGTCGATGAGATCTGGTTACTTAGAATTATTGTTCATTATTTTTCACCATAGAAAAAGATAAAAAGAGTTTAGTCCATTCACTTTTTGGACAATCGACTGCTGGCAGCCATTGTTAGTCATGTTTCGGTGGTTTGTATACAAATAATTGTATGTAATGTGATTTTGTTTACAATTTGCTAACCTTTGTTTATATACCTTTATACCTATATTTAATAAAATATTTTAATTAGAGTTTTAGTAATACATTACATGTTATTTTCTAGTTATTAGACATTCCTTCACAAAAGTTTTTTTTCTAGGAGGAACCAAGTATATTCATTATTCAATTTAAAAAATTTGAAAGAGAAGAAATACCAAGCACTCTCGATACAACTAGTAGTTCAAGCTCCCCCATAAGACAAGAAAAAGGTTTAAGTACACAACATAACTTTTATATTTATTTATATTGAATTTTTTTTTAGAAAACTTGCATTTGTTCATTCACTGCCCAGGTATAAACCTTCTACTTCATTAAGCAGAACAGAACAAAAGAAACTAATATGTATTCGTACTTTACACACCTTTATCTTACTTGATAAAAAAGCTACAAGGGGGTATGTGACAGTTTAAAAAAAATCTTTCAATGTAAGGCTTGCTACAGACTATGCGTGAATTCGCGATTTGTTAAGCGCGATTCGTGATATGCGAGGAATTCGCGAATAGTATGTAGAGTCTCTTCACTAATGCAACAGTTAACTTTGGCATCCATTTATCTGTTAAAAATCGATTCAAACTTTTATGGATGTGCCACTGTATGATGGCAAAGGCCTAATGTCTTCAGCTGTAATTTTCTTTTTCAGTACTGTAGTGACACATAAATGTTTGACTTGGCATTTCAGGGGTCGTTTGGATATCCTGTCATATTCTGACGTCTATTTGACTGATTTTCTATTGTATTTTCTTGGTTCAGAAAAAAATGGTTGTCTGTACAAAGACAAGCACAATGAAAGCAGGTTGAAGAAGGTAAGTGCCAAAAACCTGTGCGCCCGTATTTATTAGTATGGAAATTTTGTTTATTTCTTCTTTTACATCTCAAATTGACTTTTTCTTAACTTAGTAACTAAAGAATCCAAAATAATCAGATCATTATCACATCTTTAAGGAAACCTGCTTCCATTGTGTTTGTACTCTTAGTCGATGACCACAACGGCCTAGCTTTGCTTTCAGCAGAAAATGGATGTATTTTTAAAAATTTTAATACTAAGCTTTATTTATTTATATATGCTATGGTCGATTCGAGGAGTGGTGCGTCGCAGACCTTGTCTTGCAACTTCAACATAACATGTGGACGCGATCTTATAACTTTAGAGCGAGCACGGGTGTTCGCATCAAACTCATCGAAGTTTGCAGCGTTCTTAACTTCTCAACACCTGTAGGTCTTTTCACGTCACATCGAAGCTGTTACTGTATTCCATTACGCAGTAAAGTGTAAACATGAGCAATTTTTCCTAACATGATTGATCGGACTGCACATAATTTTCCTGTCAACATGTTACGCTATCACGACCTACTTTGACCTTGTTTAATTGCAGTACAGAAAAACTGGTTTACTTATAGGTATTACATTAAGCAGCTTCCACATCTGTCGTAGAACCTAAGTATATGCGTAATTGCGTCTCGAACAAGGTAAAGTAGGTCATGATAGCGTCAACTGTGACAAGAAAAAAAAATTCCGTCTATAATCTACGTAACTGCATATCGACAAATGCTGGGACCGCTTCAAACCTCGATCTGACAAGACGGTCTTACAGGATTTTGTCCTCCCGGTTGTGTTGAAGTTACCCGACGAGGTTATGTTGTTACAAGTGTGATCGCAGCTTAAGGGCTGCGATGGTGATCACACAATGGTGGCGTTATTTTGATGTGCTATCTCGATCATGCTAATGGTTCTTGTGTGGCTATGATGAACGTCAACAATAAGTAAGATGACATCTGTTTGGGATTTTTTAAACCAAAATAAGAATTTTATTTCAAAAGATTTCCCAGCAGCGCTACTATTCAAAATAGGACACATCCAAAAAGAAGTAAGCTACTCTATTTTGTAATGAAGTAAACCAAATTGTCCGTAATTTGCCTTAACGTACTTTCGGTACATATATTTTTCTACAAATGTATATCTCGATGTACGTCACTTGGAACGTCTAATTTCAACAGGTACTAGAATATTGGCAACAAGAAACGTGTCTACAAGTTGATAGGAAAATAGTCTTTAGTAGAAGAATTTATAATTCGTTCACAAATACTACAACTGTTTTCAAACAACATTTCAAACAACCCTGTATATAATGAAGCGTAAATTGAAATGAAACTGTTAGTGTGAAAAATATTTGCACATTTGTTATTAAGAATGATGCTAGAAATATATAAGTAAATAAAAAAATGTTACTGAAAAACATTTAGACAGTAAAAGTTTACACGGGACTCAAAAGCAGACAAATGCCATTTCAAAAAAACGTTGACAGTAAATCTTGTCTTTAAAAACATAAGGCTTGCTATAGACTATGCGTGTATACGCGATTCGTTATGTGCGATTCGTGATATGCGAGGAATTCGCGAATAGTGTAGGGTCTTGTTCGTTAAAAATCCATTCATACACTATGCACGAATTCCTTATAAATCTCGCATCGCGCATTAAGAATCGCGAATTTACGCATAGTCTGTAGCAAGCATAAAACATGTTTCTAATCACATAATTTAAACTTCGAATAAGAAAAATCAAAAAAATATATCTGCATCAAGTCCAAGGGTACACTTAAAGCAATCGTTACAGGAAACTTCAAACAGACAACCAACACACGACTTTTAAATTTGTTTGTTTGGTTGAAGTGACTATGAATTAATTATATTTTTTGCGCTTGATTAAGTCATTGCCAACTGGTAACAGATATCTACTTATCTCAAAATTTGCAGGACTGAAAACAGTTCGTAAATATCGTCGATTTAATATTATTGTATAACTGTATTATTTAAACAACAATTTGGTTGAAAATACATAGATACTTAGGCAATGTTTATACATATACAAAAACAATGTTAAAAAACAAAAGCATTCATATTGTATGTACCATTTGTCAAGGTCACAATAAAAAATCAATAGTTTCGATTTCAAAAATTTATAATATTTTATAGGTGTGAAAAGATCTGCAATAAGTAGGACACCTTGTTACGTTATATTCTACAGAGTACATATATTTTTGGATATTTTGGCAAAAACAAGTAAGTATCTATATACCTAAGTACCTGGAGGTGGAAGTATATACATTATATAAAAATAAATTTTTGCAATTTTTTGACTTTACAATTGAAACGGTTATTCAATTAGTTTTGTATAAATTTGGTGCTGTCCTCCGACACGTTGAAATCATTCAACCTTGCGAGTATTAAAAAACATCAGTGTCTTCACTAGTCAGTAACAATTTTCATTAATATTTTTGTCGATTTAAGCGATCAGTGTATTGAAAAATTTCGGTTTTTTCAGTGAGTCGCCGTTAGAGTGAGAATTCACTTCACTTTAGTCTTGTTTATTTGCTTTGTGTAAAGAATTGTTTATAAAAATTAGACATTTCTGGAACAGTCGAACTGAATGATTAAAATGCAATTAAATGACTAAAAGCCGCTTTACAGTTTGCAATTTCTTCTGCAAGTTGCAACTCTTGCACCTAGGCATGCGCACTGAACAACAGCGTATTGCAAAAGGGGTCATATCTGAAATATACACAATTTAGTGATTTTTTTGGTTATATACCCTTGATTATCGTTGAGTTTGCAAAAAATATATACTAACTATAACCTTTATTTTATATGTTATGTTGATTGTTACTGTTACTTGTCCAATTTGGATAGACAGTTTAGTTTTTAGTTTGCATTCGTCATTCGTGTTGAAGTACCTATTAGTATCAGTTCTATTGTAATTGCGAATTGACTGTAAAAAAAACTGTAAGTCAGAACTTTGGGAAAGGTGCAAGGGCTTGCTGCAAACGTAAATAGTTACACATATTTATTTGCTATGTTTTCATAATTTCTTACAAAACTGTCTGGAAATATTAAACAGCTTATCTATAATAATTTTCAATTTCTCTCATAAAATATTTCCTTAACTTGTATGGCCATGACTCTCTTTGTTGTTCATTGTATAGTTTTTAACGCTAAACGGTAAAAAATAAATGAAACATGTAAGTATAATATTTTTCAAATGAAAATTTATCTTCAATGAACAACTATGTTTGAAAATGTCTTCGAAGAAAGTACCTACCTACTAAAATTAACTATTTTTAAGTCAATGCACGATGTAAATAAAATAAATCTTTACATGCACCTAAATGAGTTCTGCGTTATTATTATGGCAAACCCACTTGAACAATAATAGGACTTGTATCTTTGGCACTGGCAGCTAATATGTGCCGCCAAGTAAACAGAGCCGAAAAATATATTAAAATGTTCCCAATCCCAATGCATCAAGTATGTTTAGAATTTGACCTCACTATTAATAAAGTTTTTTAAAACTTTCGTTTTAATTGCCCTCATAAGTACTATTTGAAAAAAATATCAATCTTGATATCCCACAGAAAATTCAATCTCTTCAAATAAAATCGAATAATGTGGATGTCATTGGCTCACCCTATATAAACATCCTAAAGGAAGAGGAGCTCCATTTTATTCCATTTAAATTTGATTGACAAACATTATAAGTACAGAGTTAAGATTAGTTTAAAATAATTAATATACTGTTCCCATTTAAAACTATATAGGTAAAAAGCAAATCTAACGTTTGGATAACAACAGGTATTAAAATATCGAGCAAGAGAAAACGTGTTCTATATACGCAGCAACTACAAGGAATAATTACTTAAGATTTTTATAAAAAGTACTGTAGGATATTAAGAAATGTTATATGTGAAGCTAAGAAGATGTCAAATACTCATTTTATTAATTCGGCAAGAAATAAAGGTAAAGCAATGTGGGACTTAGTAAAAAAATTCACAAATTCTAAAAAAGACAGTAAAGATTCCATATTACAGCACATTAACGCTGAAGAAAAAAACAAGACAGTAGTATTGAATAATATAAATAGACATTTTATAAATCTGTGCCCGAAATTAGAACCAATTGTGCAATATAAATCTGTAACTGGTGTTGAGCCTAGCATATTTTTGGAACCTACTTGTCCAAATGAGGTGTATAATGTGGTGATGGGGTTAAAGAATACAAACTCTGTAGGTGATGATGAAATTCCTGTAAAACTTCTGGAATGTTGGTGCTGAGATTTCGTATCCTCTATCTCATATTATAAATTTGTCCTTGGTAAATGGTATTTTTCCGGAGAATTTAAAAGTATCGTACATAAAATCGATATACAAAAAAGGGTGTAGAGATGACATTTCCAACTACAGACCTATAGCATTACTTTCCAACATTAGTAAGATATTTGAAAAAATGATTTATATTAGATTAATACATTTCTTAGAAACACATTTTTTGTTAGCAGACACGCAAAATGGATTTAGAAAAAAGAAATCAACCATTAGAGCAGTTTATCAAGCCCTGTTAAAAATTATAGAAGGACTGAATAATAAACGTAAAACAGTAGCTGTTTCTTTGGATTTGTCTAAAGCGTTCGATTGTGTCGATCATGACATATTATTAACAAAAATTTCAGAATATGGCATAAGAGATGTTTCAAAAAATGTTATAGCGTCATATCTTCACGGTCGAATGCAATGTGTTACAGAGGTGGATATATCAGGAAAGTTGCTAAAATCAGAAAAAATGTTAATACAAAGAGGTGTACCTCAGGGATCCATATTGGGACCTTTGCTGTATATCATCTATACTAATGATTTGCCGCTACGAATCAATGAATATATAGTACAATATGCTGATGATAGCACACAATAATTTTTGACAAAATTGACCCAAACAGCATTCAAAATACTATTGATAGGTCTTTAGAAACATTGCATAATTATTTCGCATCACTAAACTTACAACTAAACGAAGATAAGACTCAGATAATGTCATTTTCAAGGACAAATACTAGTGAATTACCATCTATTAATATGCCAAATATGCCAACACCTGTAAATAATTTATTATTTCTTGGTATAAGAATTGACTCGCGCCTGGATTGGAGATCTCATATTGATTTCTTAGAGCTGAACATGTCTAGATATTGTTATGCTTTGAAAACATTGTCTCAAAATATTGGTTCCGATGCTGCTTTTACCGCATATTACGCATATATTCAATCTAAAATTAGGTACGGAATAATATTTTGGGGAATCTCTTCTGATGCAAAGCGAATTTTTGTTTTGTAGGAGAGATGTTTATACATATATGAAGCTGTAATGTTTGTGATTGAAAATAATTGTTTCTTTGAAAACTATAAGAAACAACATATATACCCTACAAGGAATAAAGCTGCGCTAACACCTGACTTATCTTTATGTGCATATATTCAGAGAAATATTTTCTATAATAAAAGTTTTTAATAAATTGCCTAATATTGTTAGAACCTTACCTCTCAAAATTCTCAAAATAAAATTAAAATCACTTTTGATAGAAAGGGCTTATTATACTGTGGATGAATATTTCGATGATGACTTAAACATAAATTATTTCTAAACTGTATTTATATCGCCAGAAACTAGTAACATAACATTTGTTGTGACGGTTATTTTTTTCTGTGTGATACGAATTATATTATTTGTATTCGCTTTTTTATAACATGTTATATGTATGAGAAATTGTTTTACTGTGCTTTTGTCTTTTTTTTTTGGCTTTTTTTCTATTTCATTTATCTACATAGTTTTAAATTAATTTTAATCTCACTTTTTTTAGCTTTTTACCATTGTCTAGTTCTTAGGTTTATTTGACTTGTTCAACGCTCGTTTTTGAGCATTTTGTATGTTATATGCATCTGAACTAAATATATTCTATCTATATATCTATCTATCTAATGTGTAATTCGATTTCATTTAATGTAAAAACAAATAAAATTAATATGAAATAGGTCAATTTATCTAAATGATAAAATCTTTTATCTGGCGAATTCAAAACCTTTAAGTTCTTATACATACTTCAAATAAACTTGGTGTTTATTGTGATTACTATATAGATAAATATATATGTATTGTACTTTGATATCTTAAGATAATGAAACAAAGATAAACTTATATATGATATATATATATATCAAAGACGTAAACGCATTAAATATGTATAAAATAACACATTAATTGAAAATAAAACAAAATTATCCAATTTGAAAATGCCTACCTCCTACTTAATTTATAATTTTTTAAATAGTGAATTTAGTATAAGTACCTCTCAGCACTGTGTTGTTCAGTTTTATCTTGTAGATATATGTATAATATTAGTAAAATTTAACATTCTTTCAGGAATACCGTGATATATTTGACGAATTTATCTTCAGTTGCACAAACAGGCCAAAATAAGGTGTAAATAATAATTTTAATTAAGTACCTACTCCTCGATGGGACAGTTTTTGGCAGTATTTTCCTTACTCTAGGAAGTAAACTTCTCAATGCATGTATCCCAAAAGAATATTCACGATTACATAGAATAATAAAAAAAATGTTTATAAAATTTCCCAGACATCCAGGGTAATAAAACTCAGCAAAAAAGCATTAAGTACATATATGTTTAAATGAAACATACACTGTAGGTAATTGAATGTTACAAGCAATTTATTTTATAGTAGGTTTGTATTAATTTTATTTAGATTTTCAAATTGTGTGTAACAAATGTAAATCTACATTTGTTAGAAAATTTGTAAATCTAGTGTCACAATTTATTTTTAATAACAGACGTTACTTAACAATATACTCGTACATGGGATTAGACTCGTTTTTTCGTAAATATCTATTTAATTGGTGTACCTATATTCACTAAATAATAATGGAAAGTTAATCAATTATCTATACAATATTATATAACAAAAAAATATACTAAGGTGACTGATATTGTTAATACTTGATTCTACATAATTTTCGAGGAATTAAATGGAACAAAACATGAGTAAACTCAGTTTACTTTTTAATGTCAGCAAGTAGGTACATACACACTGACACGTGGGACATAGTATTCTATCTAGGGTAACGTTCATAGATATGAGATGTACCTACCTAGATATTATAATGAATATAATGATAATGTAACATGAGTAACCTTAATCATATACAAAGTATTTAAGAAAAATTTTGTCTAAGAATGTGAAAGGTACATGACTTTAAGCAGGTAGGTGGGTAAGTCGGGTAGGCTAATTATTGTGCTTCTTACTAAATTGGGGTTATTATTTTTAGTTACTTTGTACCTACATAAGCATAAGTTAAGCAAGAAAAAAGTACAAATATGCTATATACTTATAAAAATACCTACTATCACGTAAAGTAAAAAGTTTCTTGAATTCATTTTCAATTTAAAGCCACTTTCGCAATCATTAAAAAATTTAATTTTTTAATTATCAAAAAATAATTTAAATAAAATAAAAACATTTGATACCGGAAAGTTATGCCAAATATGTTTAAATTTTATTTGTAAGTAATTACTAATAAAGTAGATAGATGTTGGGACAGTACACAATTTGTGATTGGGATTCATAGATAGCATCCCTGTACTTGGAACTGAGGAAACACTTCTGAATAGATAATTGTCATTTATATTTATCACTCACCGACTGATTATCGCATAAATCATGGTAGTATACGAGTTTACAAACTGAAATCACTAAACCTCAAATTCATCACATGTGCGAACCCACATCACTCAATCCAGAACGCTACACTCGCCACCTCTCATCTCAACACAAACTGAAAATACAGATTTACAGGCAAGTTCTAAATTACACTGAGTGTGCTCCTTAGGTCTTACTTTGCCGTCACTGCGCAATGATCAAAACCATAGAGTTACACCGTTACACACATAGACGTACGTTTATCAATAATACATTGATATTAATAAAAATTAAGAATATATTCACCAATTATATTTGAAATCAATTTAATGAAAAATCAACTAAATTCGTAATATTTCGTGTACTTAGTATTTCTTTCCATTGAATTGAAATGTACTTTTGGTATGATGACGTCATTACGATATTTAAATGGCGACACCTTCCATACGTGAAATCTCTTGCTCTCTAGTGCATTTGCGGCAAAGGTACCTATACAGGATCGGAAAGTTAATATTATATTTCCATTGCTTTTGCGTAAAAGGAACAATGGTTATAATGGCAAATATTGAATAACTAACATGTTTATTTCTTTGTCTGTTTTTTCCCTATTGTATACGAGAGGAAATGTTTGCTTTTGTCGAACTTGTATATACAGTAATAAAAACGTAGATCCGTTCAAGGTGAGTCTAACATTTATACCCTTACCTGTATTATATATTCTGTGCCCTTACCCTTACATTTTCAATATACCTACGTTTATCAACAAAATATAGACTATTCTGCGTTAAGAGCAATAAGTAATTGAGTTCATAGCAAATTTCTCTAATTCACATACCAAATTCGAGATTAAACCAAAATTGGCGACTTTCTATTTTGCGAATTCAAGGCGAACAGAAAGATTCTACCTTATTGTAAATAACCTTGGATCTGATACATACGGATAGGGCAGGCAACACAACATACACGTTAATATTTATTCCCCGATAACATTTTTAATTTTACCTTTTATAAGTTGCAAATTGCAACAAAACTGCATTCGACATATTTTGTATAATACAAGAAAACTTACCAGAATTTAAGTCTATCTCGTACAGTTGTCAGGCAAGAAATTAAAAGTTGCATACAAGATGTCTTAACATATATTTCTATTTACTTATTTTAAATATAAATACTTTCTTAAAGATTAACGAGATTATACAGAACAATAAAATATGAAAAACCTCTGTTGCCTACCAAACTACTGAAAATTATTAGCAATTATATAATTACGATTTATTTGCTTTGGCTGTATTACACATAACTTAAAAATATAGGAATCTATTGTTTTGTTACCTTATGTTTGTCTGACTTACCGTTTTGAAAAATATGTTTTCAAAATTACTTTTTAAGTCTTTTAACTTACTATGTATGTCACCAACATGCATGATAAATGAATTATATAAAATATACGATTAGCATCGTTAGGTCAAAATGTGACCATTGTAGAACCAGTATAGAACTATTTATTCTTGATCTGTAAAATCAGCTGCTAATTTAATGTTCATACTAGATAATTTACTAATACATACATCAATGGCAAAGATGACATTATTATAAATATACTGGCCAATATTGACCTTGACAAATGAAAAACTAGAAACCAATAAAACAGAAACCGATGTAACAGTTGCCTATGTAGGAAATAGTTTTTCTTTATGGAAAATTACAAAAAAAATATCTGGTACTATACGATTTCAGGCTTATCTACATCATAGTGGCTTTTACGGCCCTTGCTGTTATGTAATGGTTTTTTTGAGTTTTTTATGAAATGGCCTAGTTAAACAGGGATCTTCAGTCACAGCATTAATGTGTACTTCCCTAGACCATCTAAACTCCTACACATGCCCATATATTGATTGTAGTTGCTTTGTCGGTATTTTAGAATACTTAGCTATATAAAAAAAAATAGAGAGCAAACAATTTATATATATAAATTAGTTTCATTCAGACACCCCCATGCACACTAATAAACATACGAATATATTGCATGTACACACAAAAATCATATACAGAAAATTGGAAACATTAGTCAAAACCTCAAAACTTTCGTGAACATGCAAAAATAGTTTCTCTACAAAGTGCATATAGAGTACTACTAATTGTATTGTTTTCTATCTTCTTAAGCTTATAACTCAGGCTCTGTGTCTAAATACTTTACAAGAGATTTTTATGTAGTTTGGTGGGAGCAATTTATTAACCAGACCTTTAAAATAATGGAAGTGTATCACAGACACCGGATAAAGACATTATCTTTATTTTAAAATTTTCAGATAAACATCATTAATACAAATTAGGAACTTAATACAACATAGAAACAATTTCCTAGTTATTTCATATCATATAAAGATCTGGTTTTGATGTTTTAGCAGAAAGTTTTTCTTGAGTATATAATTAATAAACTTATGCCAATTAAAAAGTGATAAGAGTATATGCAACACTGTCCGCACACAAGTGATCTAACAAAATTGGAATTCAATAAAAATGAGTATATATAATTACAATTTTTTATAAAACAAAGGCACTAATAACTTACAGTAGGCTGGCTGCCAATATAACATTTATATAATGATACTATTATTTAATATTTAGCTGTTCACAACAGTAGCAATGAAACATAAAGTGCTTGATTTTAAATATCACTAAATAGCAAATTATTAAAGCATCTAATTATTTATTCTGGCAAGTTTACTGTGTGTTATAAATAGCAAAACCACATTTACTTTTCATTAAATCTCAGTCAAATAATTTAAGGCACAAACATTTAGACAACACACGTTAATTATGCCTTCATATTCAATAAAATCAATAAAAAAAAGTATATTTACAAATATTAGGAATAAAAAAAATATATACACATAATATAACACATACAAAACAACAAAAATTGAATCACATAATTTTATAAAAAATGATTCACAATAAAACACACTACACGATGTCAACTAAGAAAACAGATATCTTTCTGAAACTTTTGCGTTCTGTCTATTATAAAGTTACATACAACTCATTATACAATAAATATTCTAATAGGAAGAACCTGTCTTAAAATAAGTGTCCTGTTTTCCTAACTGAGCAATTTTGTGAAATTGGTAGTTTATGACAACTAACATTTACGTTACTAAATGATTAATTGATCAAATAAAATAAAATGCTTAAAAAGTAAAACAAACACTTGTCCATGTCTGATAAAATCAAAACTAAACCACCACAAAATGTGGATACTTCAATCCTCCTTTAAAGATTTACCTTCAAACTGTCTATGAGGAACATATCCCTTTGTGGTTTCTGTTAAAGATTTAGGGGGTGGTGCATCACCAACACTAACATAACCTGATTTAGGTAAAGCTAACTGAGGTGATGGTTGATGCCAAGGAAACTGTGGTTTCAAAGTAGGAATAGATTCGCTGGCCGTTACATAAAGAGGCTTTTCTTCATTAATTGCAGGTATTGGAGTATCACACTGCAGTAAATCAGAGGCTAACAAATCTTTAGTTAATCCCGCTACAACATAACCCATATTTTTATCTGTGGGTTCTGTTGTAGAATAGGGAACATAACCAGGACTGGGAGTCTTGACTAGATTTCCAGTCATGACATAGGGTGGCGGTGGTTGGTCACAAGAAAACGGTAATTTTGAACTTAAATCCGCTATCGGTACATAGGGAGGATCAGCTCTTGTTGTGTTAGAAGGATCGACTCCCAAAACACAGTAATTTCCTGCAGGAGTTGAAGGTTTTGGAACTAAATTTGCTGAAGGAAGTGTATCTGCAGTAACATAACCTGAAACATAAAATTTATTCATAAAAAATTAAATCTATGTATAGCTACGTCGTAACATTTTTAAGACATACCCATATTAATCGTTGGACGGGGAACAGCGGCAGCAGATACGTTCCTTAACCTAAGAGAATTTTTCCTATTTTCTTCATTTAACGACGGTGACCTAGGCTGTTCTGTACCCGAATCAGATGGAGAAATATGTGCTGCGGACTCCAAAGAAGTGATGCTTTCGTGACCTGAACTACAACCACTCGAATCACCACTTATAGGTGTTTCACTAATTTTCTGAAGTAGACGTTGTGCATCAGCAGGAGGTCTCGGTTCGATATCTTCAGTTTGTTTTTCGGAATTCCAAGTTTGAACCTCCAAAATATCCTCTAAACCTGGAGGAAGTTTTGGAATAAAGTTCTTGTCGGCTTTAATCCACTGAATTATCCTAAAATTTCATTATATACATATCTGGTGATACAGTTAAATGTATAAATATTACCTCTTCAAACCATACACCATTCCTATACCAAGAAAGATCACCAAAGAACAAACTACTATATATAACACAGACGTGTATGGGGTACACGACGATTCCAAGTCATAACTCCAGGGTCCTACTTTATGCTCACCATCAATTATATTTACAGCACGCACTGAAATGTAGAGATGTTTATATTTGCCAGAAGCACAACCTTCCAATGTATAGTTTGTTGTGGTTACATTTATACTTGGAGTATCATCCATGTCAGGTCGTTCTTTAATTTTTACTTGATAATAATTAATTTCACCTCTTGCAGGATTTGGTCTCTCCCATTTAACAGTTATGTAAGAATCATTTTGGAATGATATGGTTGGTGGTTTTATTTTACCAGGTATCCACATTTTGGTTGTTACAGTTTGAGCACCTGACCTGTTAGAACAGTTTATTGTACAGGCCTGAACGGATATTGTATAATTTGTATAACTCAACAAATTTTTTAATATAATCTCGTTTGTAGTAGAATTTTCCACTTTTTCATTATAATACACATAATAATTTTTTAAGTAGCCATTCATTTTTGATGGTGGTTGCCACTTAAGAGATATTGAAGAATTGGATATATTAACAACTTCTAAATGGAGAGGCGGAGTAGGTGCAGCTTCACGAGTAGTATTTCGAAGGGGCTGACTAGGCAGACTATAGGTGAAGTTATTGAGAATGTAACTAACTGTTAGTCTATAACTTGTGCGTGGTGTAAGACCTGTAACTGTACCAAATTGTAGATTGACATCCCCTTTGATAGTGACATTCTTCTCTGTCCCATTTTTGCAACTTATTTGAGTTGGAGTTTCCACTGGACAATAATGTATCGCAAACCCTTGAATAGTATTTACACGGTTTGAACAGTCTAAGCTCCATCCTACTTCTATAAAAGTAGAATCAACATGTTTTATCCAAACGTTTTCAATTTTTCCTTTACTCTTATTTGGAATGATTGTACATTCAGCCCAACACATCCCACTACTACTGTTCCAAGAGTTTGCAGATATGGCAAACTGGTAAATGTCGCTAAGTGGTAAACTTCTAGTATACCTCCTTGTATTTTTTGATACTACTTCCCAATTCAGGATTCCCTAAGAATTAAAGAAAAAATTATTGTAATGTAATGATTAAATACTATTTCTCTCCATCTTAAATGAATAAAAATATATCCTTACCGCACACTGATATGGCCTATCCCTTTCATTACGGCACCAAAATATTGTATAATTAGTCACTGCTGCTGCCGATTCTGGATCATGTGGTGCTTGCCAGCTGACTTCATATAAGTCTCCATTATGTTCTTTTATGAAATAGGATGGTTTGTCCAGTGCTACAATGTAATATGTAGAGTAATAATAAATCTACATTGAAAAAATTATACTCACTTTTAGCAGGTATAATCAATGTAGACTTTTCTGAAGAACGACCCATCTCATTTACAGACCAAATATTCACAGTATATTCTTCATTAAGATATAAATTCTCTAACATGGCATAAGCTTTGATCGATTTAACCGTACTTATTGACGGATGACTGATGACTTCTACTACATAAGTCAAATTTTGACCATTATACTGCTCTTCTTTAAGCTGCTGCCAATAAATATAAACATTGCGACTGTAACCATTACTAACGATTTGAAAGCTTCCAAAATTAATTTTAGGAGGACAGTCAGGTGGTTTACTTTGTGTTCTAACGGTTCTCGTTGCATTCTCCGACCACATAGATTCGTCACTTTCATCTGCCACCGAAGACCTCATGCTAACCCTAATATCATATAAAATATGAGCATATTTCAGGTTCTTTAATTCATAGGTCAAAGTTTTATTCTTAACCTTTCTTATAAAACCACCCAAATGCCATTCTTTTTCATATTCCGATTGATATAATATCCTATGATCAAGTCCTGGAATAAATGTAATCATGGAATTAGGAATTGTCCATGAAAGTTTTACGGAGTGAGGTGAAGTAGCCACAGCTGTTAAATTTTCTGGAGGATTAGGAAGAACATGTTTGAAGTGGTCTAAAGTAATATAGTTCATATTTACGCCAAAGTCATTACTCATACCAATCGCAAAATAATAGCACTCATGTGCTGGTCTATATTGTGGTGACGTTTGCAAATTCCAAAAACAGGTGTTTTTACGATTTTCAGTCATTATTCTTGGACAATTAAACGAAAACCTTAAAACAAAAAAGTATGTTATGATCACCACAGTAAATAAGTTATTACAAAGCAAGTTGTATATTAAAATAGTTGATAATCAATAACAAATACATATTTGAAAACACAAAGATTTAAATAAATAACAAATACAGTAAAATGATTAACATTTATTTATAACATATAATTGTGACAGCGCCATCACCTAAAGCTGAACAGATGACAAATTTAAACATTAATACATTAAAATCCCACAAAGCTATGGTATGTGGTGAACACGGTCATGGTCATCTATAGAATAATTCATTAAAAAATACAAACAAATGTAGGTACCCTTATTTAACAATATTGCGTAAAAAAGAATTTGTGTCAAAATATAACCAAATTTTAAACTCTTACAGACAATAATAATTTCTAGTTTTATTTTGTATGTATGTATATGGGTTGCCATATTGTTATGGAAAACTGTAAAGCCTATTCAAAGACCAGAATCATACAACTTTTCTTGTAATATTCAGAACTGCCTGATTTACTATAAAAAAATATTTTATGATCCAGGGACAAAGATTGACCTGTTTGTGGAAATATGTAATTGAGGAATATATAAATTAGAAAGACAACCACCTACCGAGAAAACTATATTTAGAAAAATTACAAATTGATAATTGTTTATTAGCCCGCCCACAAAATGAAATTACCAAGTTCTTTATATTTAGGCATTCATTTAATAGTTACATTAATTGTTAAATACAGCAATTAGTGCTTTAGTGCTTTTAAAACTCGATATGGTTTAATAATGAGCAAAAAAAATCTTTAATGTGGTTTAACTCAAAATTTACCAGATGCAGTTTTAATAGTTACAATATAAAATTCCAATAGTTTATTAATTAGGTTAATAGATTATGTTACAAAAACCATGTTATCCGTTAAATTTTAAAATATTTTGAATTGAAAAATAGTTATTTGCAAGATTGCATTTGATTTTTCAGTCTATTAAGAACTTGGCCTTCAGTAAATAAAGTTTTAGTTATCAAAATAAAAAAAATTTCAAATCCAAATGTCCTAATCCACTGCTAACTAAAGACAAACGAAAACACTTACTGTTTACTGTCACAACCCACATAAACAAAACTTACCAAAAATCATTGTCTTCAGGCATAGGTTCACAATTTGGTTTTGTCTTGTTTTTCCTGTAAAATTGTATATGATTCGGTCTAGAGATATTGTGAAAATAAATACTGCTAAGTCTAGAAACCGATTTTATTATATTAACAAAAATTCATCTGCGACTTATATAGTATCAGATTCTAAATCAAAGATACTGAAAAAATAATATCACTTCAATATTTTCCATATTTACACATATTTTTTAACAAGAAATGTTACATTTTCTTAGGTTGGCACCGTTTTGACGCATATTAAAAATTCAACATAAATAAACGTTTAAAATTACATTAATAGTAGTATAGGAATATCTGAATAATAAATTTTATTAGTAATTATTTACTACACAGTAAAACTCTCCAATCTTATCTAAAAAATTTGTACCCCTTTATTTTCGAGGGTGCTTATCACAAATCTGCACATATTTAGACAGTCGCATCGTCTTTGAAAAAAAAATTTCAAAATTGCAACCTATACGTATACATTACATTAGGTTGGAATTGCAATATAACATTCTGCATTCTTAATTTAATGACATCACACTGTTGTCAAAATAAATAGACATTATATTGCAACTTCAACCTCATGTAATGTATACAGAGATTAAAATTTTGATTTTTTTTTTCGAAAACTCCATGCGACCGCCGAGATCTAATTTCAGATTCGTGAACAGCACCCACTAAAACTAGAAGGGAGTAGGAATTTTCTAGTTAAGATTGGAGAGTTTTACGCTGTAGTAAATAATTACCATTTTAATTTTTAAAAGCAAGATAAAACAGTCACACATTTATACAACGTGTCCCGTAATGAATTGTACATAGAATAACAAGTGATTTGTGACATCCTAATAATGTGATCTTACTTTAGTTAAATCAAAATTTTATTTTCAATTTATTTAAATAACTTTTAAAGTAATTGATATAATTAATCCCAAGAATTTTTGCGATGAGAAATTCAAATTGTCTCATAATTTCGGCATATATTGTAGAGGGCACCACTTACGCCGTCACCTCTGAAATTTTACAGCTCACACTGCTATACACTGTATCTTATTTCTGACAGCGACGTCTCTTTTTCCACGAGTTTTGCATCATAAAAGTATTCCTTCTTAATCTCCCTAGAAATTACAATATTCAAGACATTTGCATTTAAAAAATTCAATATAACAAGAAAGTTAGAAGGTAACAAAACTGAACATAATGTAACATTTATTTTAACATAAAAAGCAAAATTGTAAACAAAAGCATAACTGAACAGTCCATTATAACCCTAGTGCTAAGTGTAATGAAACTTCGGTTATTTATCTTAAGTGAATAGTGAATATGACGGTACTTATTGTTTTCACTTTCTGTGGTGTTTGTAAATATATTTTACTATTTTCTGGTTTAAGTTTGTTTCTCAATATTATGCTTATCTTTTATTTAGTGAATGTTAGTGAACCCTGTTATCATGTAGGTGGTTCTGTAATGCAGAAATGGTATATATGGTTCCTATAAATTGGTACTTTCTCTCTTTTTTTTTTTTTTGAAGGAATAAACTTATTATTATTATGAAGAAATTCTGTAAAATCTAGTCTTACAGGAAGATCTCTAGGTAACAAATTTTGAACAAGTGATATGAGATGGTCGTAAATTGGAGTTTTCTGCATATGGAAGATTTACCTACTCCTGGATTTACTGATAAATCCAGGATCTTCACCAATACGAACTGAAATTTCTTTCTAATAAAGGTATGTGTGGATTGTAACGCACATTGGCGTTTATTGCAGCATTTTTATGTGATTTTTGTCTCCTGTTTCTTAATTTGAAATGATGGAAACATCCAAAATAATTCTTAAATATTGCATAGTGCCATAATGCAAAATTTCATCTATTAGAACACCTGGGAAAGTATATATTTAATTGCCCGTACGGTTGAATGCAAAATTACAAAAAATTAAATAATTCTAAGTGAGAAAGTAAATATACTATTAGTATAAAAAATATTATGTATACTTTTATTCATGTACTATCGTTTGCAATAATAATGACACTACCTCAATCAGTTTTTAAACAACTGGAAGTTCTGAGTAGAAGTTTCAGTGGTACTAATATTGAATGCTGTAAGTAGATTTCATTATCAATACGTCAGCAGTTCGAAATAAATAGACAAATTCGTTTTAAAGAGTGTAATTAATATTGAAAATGATTGTACCTAAATTATTTTATTTACTAACCTACCTTATACTTTTGCTCAAACCTTTAATGAAGTAATTTTGCTTCATCAAAAGATATGTTTTTATCATAGTGCAATGCTATCAAATAGTCTATGAAAAGAGCTTTAATTTGATATATGCGACGATAGGTTTTGTTACTGTAGTTTTGTTAAAAATGGTCAATTCATGTTTGGCTTTCAAAGTGCAAAGGCGTGCAAACAAAATACTAATCTTCTAATTAAAGATAAAAAATACATTGTTACATGGAAATTTTCAGTTTTATTTTAAAATTAGATATAAACAGCATGAAACATAACCCATTATTTTTAATGGTAAGTTCTCCGAAGTTTTCCCCATTATGCCCCCAATGCAATATTTTATTAATAATAATAATTCTGTATTTACATTTTCCAGAACATATCCACGAATAGCAGGACATCCTGCTCTTATTCAATTCTTCAAATCTTCAGCATCTCTTAGCTTTGGCTAAAAGAGCAGGATGTGCTACTATTGGCAGAAATGCTCTGGAAAATGTAGTAAATACAGATTTATTAATTAAAACGTTATAAATTTTACATTGGGGGCATAATGGTTAAAACTTCGAAGAGAACTTATGATTTAAAAAAAATGGGTTAGGGTACATCTAAATCTATAAATGATACTGCAGGAAACAACTAATGGCGCATCGCCCGGGGCGAGAGGTCTGCGGTTAAGTACCTACGATATTGTAGGTCGCTTTCTGCAAGTTGAGCCGCTTAGGCCGAGCAGAAAGTAGTAGACCCATTACATCACATCACATCTCACAGGGTACATGTTGTTT
This sequence comes from Monochamus saltuarius, assembly GCA_025584915.1. Classification (NCBI taxonomy): domain Eukaryota; kingdom Metazoa; phylum Arthropoda; class Insecta; order Coleoptera; family Cerambycidae; genus Monochamus; species Monochamus saltuarius. The sequence goes on along the minus strand of CM046730.1, from coordinate 16,786,757 downwards.
ATATCTATCTATTTTTAAAATAATACCGATAGTTTCCATATAACAATGTATTGTTTAACTTTAATTAGAAGACTCAGGAACTGTAAATATGTCACGATAGTGTTTTGTAAAGTAACAAAAGCTATCGCCCGTATATTGAATTAAAGCCCTTTCAATGGCCTATTCAATGACATAATAATTTTGCATAGAATGCATTAAAGAAAAAATCTGCCTGGAAAAATAAATATTTAAAAGCGGTCATTTTGTAAAAATATTTTGTTTTTTAAATTAAATGATTGTCTTAGAAGGTCTTGAACAGACCTACAAAATGATACTTTATTCGCTTAGGGATCTTTAAAAATAACGAAGATAAAATTATGAAGCTGCCACTAAATTTTTTATTTTTATCAGAAATGGAAAAAAGAATGCCTGTTAACAGTGCAAACTGTTGTGGGTATAGGTATTTTTAAACTATCACGACTAGACCTGCAAGGACGTTACAAAATAACGGGATTTTGTAACATTATTTTTCTGGTACATTTGTAACTTTACAAGTACGTAACCATTTCGCCCATCACTAGCCCCAACCAGCCAATGAATTACACCTAAAAAACCTATAGCAAACAATTATGATTAGTCATCAGACACATACCATTTTCAAGCTTGTTAGCTCTCATCAGTATGACATAGATGCCAAAAAACCCTGGTTGTTTGTCTGTCAGAGGGACATGAGTGCATAAGTGTCTACATCTTGTGGTTACTGGCTACTCAGTGGTGGGCTATGTCAGCTATGACAGACAGCAAACAGTCATTGTTTTTCGTCAGTGGCCACAGGTATGACATAGTATACTGATGAGAGCTAACAAGATTGAAACCGGTAATTCAATGCTGGTCAAGTATTAGTCCACAGAGCAGTTGTTTCCTGAAATTCCGCTTTTGCAAATATCGTAGGTCAGGACTTTCAATAGTAACAACAGTATAATGAATCACTCTCTGCTTGTAGTATACTTGAGTTCACTATTGACTAGCCAGTCACCGTAAAATGTAGACACTTATGCCTCATGTCCTGTCAGTTTTAACAAAACGCCAAGGTTGCTCGTCGGTGGTCTCACCTATGGCATACTGCTGATAGCTTGAAACCGGTATGTGTCTGGTGGCACTGCTGATGACTAACCATTGCTGCCTGATATAGGTCATTTAGGTGTGATTCAATGGTGGTCAGAGCATCCAAATTTGTAAACTACCTATATAAACATTCAAGAAGCGATGTAAGTAGTGCCCTCTATAATGTGTGTCAAAATTATGAGGAAATTTGAATGTCTCATGTCAAACACCCGGGACACCACAATTTGTTTAAATATATAAATTACTTAAAAGGATATTTAAAATAACATTTGAACTGTTGAACTAAGATAAGTTTGGCCAGATCATATCATTATTACGTCAGAAATTCTCTGTTACTATATCTACAATTCATTATGGTGCATTATACAATATGTGACAGTTAATATTCTTCCTATATATCTATTGTAAACCATTATTTTATTACTCACCTTGCTGACCGTGATTTCACATTGTAAGTTAAATTGTAATCAGTTCTGACATAATTTTCAGGAGAAGTCCAAGTGCATGTTAAGTTATCATAATTTCTACTTATACATGAAAAATCTGTGACATTTTGTGGAGCAACTGAAAAAATAAATATATTATTTGCACATATATATAAATAACAAAATGAATGTGTATAATGGACAGGTTTTGATAATCCTTTTCAAACTACAGAAACTCATTATGACATACAAAAATGATACAGGATTCACTTTAACGTTGTTTTAGGGATATGTAAATTTTAATGAAATTCTGTACTGCACTATATAAAATGGACGCACAATAAATATTTCACTACAGTGATACATTCTTATTTTTGACTGACCTGCAATACATTTTACATTTCTTCTATTTTGTATCACCGAGTTTTTATGTACTGATAGATTTTAGAAAATTAGTTGAATAGAAATATTTTTATATACTTACCACCAACATAAACAACATTCATACAAATCATTTGACTACCTTCAGTTGCATTGAAATAACAATAATAATTGTCTTCTACCGTTTTCGGATGTTCCGCAATGTATAAGTTAATACTAGTAGAATTTATGATTTTAATCTGCAACATAAAATATACCATAATTTAACGCTTTTCAAATTACCACAATACATATGAATTCTAAAAATGTGAACCAGACTGTTAATACACAGGGTGTAACTTTGAAGAGGGGTCCAGTTTATACAGAGGGTAAATATGACATTTACAAACACATATCATAAGTTCGTTTAATTAAATTCCGCCACAAAAACTGATATTATTGTTACCTTTTTTTTTTGGAATTTTCATACTCAGCCACTGGGCTAATCTAGAGATGTGACCCTTATCGATCATAGTCGGCATATACATTAATCTCTGCATTGTTGTCATATTTCAGTATTGAAGTGAAAGATGAGGGACTTTACTATTAGAAAGCAAATTTCCACACCACCGATGAGGTACTGTTCTTCGACGTGCTTATTGAATGGGTGTTTACTAGGAGCCCTATTATTCCATATAAACAAAAAATGTAGTCTTTTACATAAAATAAACTATATAACAATAACAAGTCATCTAATATGAAACTCAGTAAAAACAATAATAAATAAATACATAATCCTTTTTACTTATGTGACTAGAGTCCTCTTCTAAGGCATTTAAAATGTTTGGTTCTAAGTTTCTTACTCTCTCTCGTTCAACAGTAGCTTATTGGTATTCAAAACTCCCAAATCTCTTAAATATTCAACCAATCTTACAAATATTTTCTTATTCGGTAAGTCACTCGAAATAATCCACCTGGTATAGTCTTTTTGCAGCCGTCGTTGATAAAAATTAGGTTCTAACCATCTCACCTCTTTCTTGATTCCTATATGTTTTTTTCACAATATCACATACACCTGGCAATGAAGACACCTTTACAAGGTTATACACTTACACTGCACAAGACACTTCACACCATTTTAAATTGCTACGAAACACAATGCACTGAACAAATTCTAATTTGATTTAACTAGTCACACAGAAAACCCCGTACTTGGCCCCAAATTGTTAGAAATCAGACTGCCTGTATCAAATTATTTTATATGTAATTTTATGCTTTGTCGGTTGACATAAAAAAGTATGGTGAGTTGCAATGTCATACAAAAACAATCTGTATTTAAAAATTATTTTTCATTGCAGTTTTTTTAACTTTGTAGCTTAATTACTTGAATATGGTTAATTTGAAGTGGTAAGAATTGGTAACACCGTAAAGCAGTGAAACTCAAAAGCTATTCAGAGGTGGTGTGAATAGAATTTTGAGTGCAGTTTAAAAAACTAATTTCAGATTAGTAGTCTAGAAAACACGTAGTATTATCCTTAAAATGCAAACCCCCACATAAAGTTATACTCTGTATATATATTATTTCAAAAATAAAATAAATTTACCATTTCAGGTGGAATAGACTCATTGTCCCTAGTAAAATACAATCGAGAACTTGCATTTACACCATATTTATCAACAGCTTCTTTGCACAAGTTACAAGTAATATTTAAAGCTTCCCCATAACGAAGCGTTATGTCCCCCTGTGGTATAGTATCTGAAAATCAAACATTAAATTTTCCGTGAAAAACAAACAAATTAAAATTACTTACATCCGTTTGTGACTAAGCTGCTCATACATTTTTGACCTGTAGTTGCTACAAATGTTATAAATATAATAATAGATCTCATGTATTTCTTACTGAATCCCATGTTCATTGAATGAAGAAACCTCCTGCAATGATAAGATTTATATGAGTAACGTCAATTAATAAATCTGAGATTTTATTTTTTTCATCACTGTGACCCTAACTGATAAACTTACACACAAATAAGATGATACATTAGTTTTTCAAAGAGTTGTTGACATTTTGTAAGGTCCAAATTAATTAAGATATTAATTAACATTTGGTATTCTAAAAATCACTATTCGACAGTTAACAATACCAATATGTAAATAAATACAATATATCAAATCATTTTTTTTATATATTCTTAAGTATTAACAATATTGTGTGAAACTAACTACTCTGTGGACTAAAGCCCCAACCAGTGTTGAATTACATCCACAATATCTATCCATATGACTTCATTGATTGGAATTGTAGGAGATTTGATATATATATTAGCTTAAAATATCTTTCTAATACAGTAAAAAATATCAAATCATGTTTTTGGAAACTGTAATCACAAATTAAAAAAATCCAAATATGTATTTACCAAAATTCTAAAAGGGTATTTTACGGGACAATACAATGTACTTAGTATTCTTGGGCAGTACAATATTATTTTAAATTCAAATGACCTCTGCAGAAAATGTTTTTAAATTTACAGTTTTGTTGGTTCTACATACTTGCATAATGTATGATACATGTATAATTCAATACTAACAGTAATGTGGAATCAAAGTATTAGAAACATTTTAAAAAGTTAGTATTTCTGAATCATCCATCACTAAAAATAATAATAAAAATGAAACTTTTGAAATGGTAAATTTGTTAATTTGTTGTAATCCACAAACACAGGAAATTATTTGAAAATACAAACAAATCGATATGTCGACTATTTATAGAAGTGTTTAAATTTTAACATACAGTATCATATTCACTGAAATACATTTCACAATTTATAAAACAGTTCTTTGAAATCGTAAACGATTTATAGTTTTCTTCGAAATTTCAGTCAAATGATATGATAATGTAAAACAGTATCTCAGGTTAAATGCAGGTAGGGTTGCCATATATAAAATTAGAAAAACCGGATGTCACTGTCAACCGGATATTTTGCCCAAAAAGTTAATAATTGGAACAGAAAGTCACGAAAATTATACAATAATATAACTTAGGTGTGTGTAAATTGAACAATAATTAGCATATCAATTTATGTGCAATCTATTGCTATAATAATGGCACTCCTTCAAATCAGTTTTTGAACTAGTTTCCCTCATAAAAGGTCACTTTGGGCCTACGGCTCAGAGTGGATAACAATTCGGGCGGTTACAAAGATGTTATATTAATATACATCCCCGAACTTGTTCCTGTAATATAAAACTAAATAAGTACATATGTACAGCGTACTTTAATGTAATATGTCTAAGGAAACTTAGGCTGGAAGAACTTTTTTGTTAGAAAAAAACATAACACATGTTACTTTAGGCTACTGTATGAAAATAATTGCAGTACCTACATATTACTAAGCGGACTATTAAAAATATAACAATTTGCACTAGCGGCATGGTCATTATGCTTTCAAACTCATGACAGATAGTTAACGCAGAGCCCGAATAAGATTGAGTAAAAATTTCATTAGATCTCCATTGGTGAGTGGAAGAACCGACAAAGAACTAATGTTGAAAGTAGATTTCATTATCAATACATCAGCAGTTGAAAATAAATAGCCAGATTCGTTCTTAAGAGTGCCATTATTATTACAATAAATTGTGATTGCTCTTCAATGAAGAATGTCCTTACTTGAGAATAAGTTGGTAACCCTAGGTAGGAGGTAAGTATAATAATAAAATAAAGTGAGAAATCAAAAACTCGATATTTCAAGTTTTGTTTTGTTGTGACTATCGCTACGTATTTTATGTTCGACAATAAGCCAGGCAGGTCAATTTTTTGCAGGACAAAATTCCAAAAGACCAAACATATCCTGCTAAAGCCAGATGTCTGGCAACTCGAGATGCAGGAAAAATGTATGTTAATATTAGGTATTTGAAGTTAAAAACACATTTACTGATCACATTAATATTAAATATTAATTTTAGGGATGTTCCTCAACTCAAAATGTATCAATACACTGTATCTATACGTATCAAATGATCTAGTATTGATACCCTATATATCGATGTGGTACCTGCCATATATTGAAATTCTTTATAGGTATATGAGGCTGACCAAGAAAAAGTCAATTTCAAATATAAAATTAACATTATTTTATACACATGTACTAATTCATAAATTGAAACTATCCAATTTAAGTATGTATATAATTTATTATATATCAAATAATAGAAATAGAGTTAAAAAAACAAATAACAATAATAAAAATAAAACAGATGTGTCACCACTGAAAATGAAAACAAAAAATGTTTAAAAGCACTTTAAAAATGCCAGTTATCTATGTATACAATACAATACTATATGCAGATGATGTTATCTTTACAGCAGCGGCAAATAATTATGAAGAGTTGTAAGATCGATTAAACACATTGTAGAATTTGCGAACTGGTGCCATAAAAACGCCTTAATATTAAACGCAGATAAAACTGTTTGTCTGCAGTTTTCCTCTCGCAGGAAAATCGCTCTGCCCTTACACATAATGGTAGATAAAGCGACAATCGAAGCCTCACAGTTCTGCTAATTTTTAGGAATTTACATAAATTGTGATATGACCTGGACTAGCTAAATCGATTACGTTTGTAGAAAAATAAATTATGGCTACTACACCCTTTTGCAACTTAAAACAATGTTTTGATATTAAACATATATTCTTCTTGACATATATTACTCTATAATTAATTCACACTTGTCCTATAATGTTATAATTTGGGGTAACGTATGTAACAGCAGCATTAATAGAATTTTGATTGCGCAGCAAAGAATAATCCGTCTCATTTTCAGTATTTCCCGAAATGATTCTTGTAGACCATACTTTATTAATAACATTATATTAACATTATATATACAAATGTATAATACAAGTTGCCAAAAATAAGACTCATTATGAACGTAACTCTGATAGTCACAACTACTCTACCAGACATTTTTACGTATTCCCAACCATACCACAAGTTTGTTTGAAAAAACGCCTTACTATATGGGCATTAAGTTAATGAACATCTTACCAGTAATTTTAACTTGTTCAAAGCTAAAGCAAAAAAATATTTAGTAAGCAAATGTTTTTATAATTTATCAGAAATGATAGATTGCTAGTTTTACTTGTTTGTCATTCTGTTTCTGTTTGCTTTATTTAATTTATACTTATGTATATTTTTATTATGTTATTATGAAAAATATGAAGTATTCGAATGAACTAAATAAATTATTATTATTATACTTTCAAAATCTCTGATTTTTTCAGCATTTTTGTAAATGTTTAAAAAATCGTATTTCCAACTTCTATGAAATGAATACAAAAATACATAACATAACCCTAATAATAAACTATAAACCAACCAATCATGCTATACTGTAGTTTCTTAAATTTTACCAATCAGCTGCTCAGATCTCAAATCATCATCTACAAGTAAAAGAAAACTGCAAAAATAACCAAGAGGCACTGTCAATAGCACAATGACAATCACTGTTTAATACAAGAGTAAATTTGGGCAAATCGTTGTTGACTCAACAATTAACAGGTATAAATTTTAATTCGTTCTTTTCTATATCAAAACGTTTGATATTCAAGATTTTTTCGAGGTATCAATAATTTTCATCGATACAACAATGCAATACAAAATATCGAATATCGTAATTGTATCGATATTCTGAATATCGATAAAATTTTGGTTTCCAAAGCACCATGCCATACAAAAAATACTCTTCTTTTAAGTTAAACCAACCAATCACTGATCACAATTATCGTGAAGATACATATTTACTACCATTACAGTTAATCAAAGAAGAGAGGATTATATTATGCAACGAAGCCATCTTCCCCAAAGTAATGAATGATGTAAACTGTTTCCTAATTATTATTGTGTTTCATATTTATGTATTGTATAAATAATTATATCATGATACAATTCTTTGTATCATATAGGTAACGCTATAGGTATATTTTTATTCATTTGGTTTTATTTTACCACTGCAACATTATCTGTTGATTAAAGCATCTGTGAATTGAAGTTTTATACATGCTAAATTATCTAGTGTCTGAATAATAAATTTCAAGTGGTAGGTATGTTACGAAAGTAGTAGATATAGAATTATTGAAACACCAATCATGTTTCTAGTTTATATTTTTCTACGATAATATAACGAAAATTGAGATCGATTCGTAACCACTGTTCGCAAAAACTGATAAAAATTTGACAGCACCATTTGCAACACCTAAGGTAAACAATCACTCAAAACTATAATTTATAAAATAAAATAATAGTAATCCAGACATTATTTGTTTATTTAATTTTATTTGGAAAAAACAAGTTAAAATTATCGACTTGACGCACATCTCGTAATTAAATACCCAGAATGAAAACATAAATGAAATTTATTCAACATACAAATAAACAAGTACCTATTATATCTCGCATATTGCTCTAATTGATATTTTCCGATTAAATGTTACATTAAAAGTCACCATAGGTCACCATAAATAGTAATAAATATACAAAAATAACATACTTGTTGTTCAATGATGCACCATTCTTAAAACACCCAATACTCGGAATTGACAATACCTATACGTAGACAACCAACTTGGGTTGCAATCAGATATAAAAATGTCTCATTTTATTAGAAGATTCGCAGCTTTGCTACAGAATAGATTCCCATACAATTCACACATGATCATCACTTTGTAACACACAATTTTCTTAATAGAACACCGTTGTTTGTAATTATTTTTCACAACATAAGCTGCTTAGGATTCTACGAACAGCGCCGCTTACACAACTTTCAACAATCTACGGAAAGTCACGCTTCCATGGTTTCCCCCCAAACAATGCAGCCAATATTCATACAAGCGCCACCTGGTAGTCCTGGTACCGACTTAACAAATAGTCGAATGAATTTTCAAATTCAAACACGGTGGTATCACCGTCTGTCTCAAATATATTTTTTTAAATATTCCGTTTTTAAATTATTTGATTCCTTGTAAATTGTTGTGCGTAAAGTATATTTACAAAATTCTGATTTGCATGATTGATGACTATTTGATTGATAACAATAATGTAAATTTTAATTACGCTATAGGTAGTTCTGCCAGAAACCAATGTATTTTTTTAAATATCGGTCGAAACTATTCTAAATCCATCGGCGCACTCAGATTAGAATTTTTTTTAAGCACAAAAATCCAAAAAAATACTTTTTTGACCACGCTTTGTTTGCTGATAAGAAATAATTTGAAATTAAAATGGATATTCCGATTAAAATTTGTCGTGAAATTTAATTTTCCATAACTAGCTCATCACAATGTCTCAAATTGCCATCAACATTCACAAATGATATTGTGTTCTTAAAAATTGTTAAATCTCAAATGAATTTATTTCCCGGACACTTAAATTTAGATGATTTATCAATAACTAAGCCAACACTTTTACTTCTAACATCAAACTAGGATAGAGAAACTGATTGAATTACTCTAGTATACAATAAATGTTTTCATAAATTTTGTAAGTTTCTTCATGTAGTTTTAGGAAGAGAACAAAACAATGTAAAATAAAAGTATACAATTTATTAGGAAACCATGTGTTTATTTATTAAGTTGAAAACATCAAATGATCTTAAGATTAAAAAAACTATTTCTTCTTTTGAGCTTTTTCGGCAGCCTTTGTCACCTTTCCGGAAGTGGCATCTTTGAAGTTAACACTTTTGATGACGCCTACAGCAACGGTCTGCCTCATGTCACGGACAGCGAAACGTCCTAGTGGTGGGAACTCTTGGAATGATTCTACACACATAGGTTTAGTTGGTACCAAGTTAACAATGGCAGCATCGCCAGATTTGATAGCTTTAGGGTTTTCTTCTGTGGCTTTTCCCGAACGACGGTCAACTTTTTGCTTAATTTCGGCGAATTTGCAGGCAATGTGAGCTGTGTGGCAATCGAGTACAGGAGTGTAACCATTTGAAATTTGACCGGGATGGTTGAGGACAATGACCTGAGCAGTGAAATCAGCAGCTCCTTTAGGTGGGTTACTTTTAGAGTCACCAGCTACATAACCTCTACGCAATTCTTTAACAGATACATTTTTCACGTTGAATCCTACATTGTCTCCAGGTACGGCTTCTTGAAGAGCTTCGTGGTGCATTTCTACAGACTTTACTTCAGTAGTGATATTTGCGGGGGCAAATACTACCACCATTCCAGGTTTCAAAACACCAGTTTCAACACGACCTACTGGTACTGTGCCAATACCACCAATTTTGTAGACATCCTGGAACAAACAATTAATCATAAAATATTGTTAAGGTTATCAACAACTTTCAAAATAATGTGAAAAATATCAGCAAAGATTAAGCCAAATTAATAATCATGATATCATTTCTAATTCCTCATCACGTTAAAATATATATATATATAAAAAATATAAATATATACAAATATGCTTACTTGTAATGGAAGACGAAGTGGTTTGTCAGTTGGACGGGATGGTGGAAGAATAGCATCCAAAGCTTCAATCAGAGTCTTGCCGTCAGCCTTTCCTTCTTTACGTTCGACGTTCCATCCCTTGAACCATGGCATGTTATTGGATGGCTCCAACATATTATCTCCATGCCAACCAGAAATTGGAACGAAAGCAACAGCAGCCGGATTATAACCAATTTTCTTGATGTATGATGAGACTTCTTTTTTGATTTCTTCATAACGAGCTTCACTGTATGGTGGTTCAGTAGAGTCCATTTTGTTGACACCAACGATAAGTTGTTTTACTCCCAGGGTGAAAGCGAGAAGAGCATGTTCACGTGTCTGTCCATTCTTAGAAATACCAGCTTCAAATTCACCAGTTCCAGCAGCTACAATGAGTACAGCGCAATCAGCCTGAGAAGTACCAGTGATCATGTTCTTGATAAAATCTCTGTGTCCAGGGGCATCGATAATAGTTACGTAGTACTTGGCGGTTTCGAATTTCCATAGAGCGATATCAATGGTGATACCACGTTCACGTTCTGCTTTAAGCTTGTCAAGTACCCAGGCATATTTGAAGGAACCCTTTCCCATTTCCTGAGCTTCCTTCTCGAATTTCTCGATGGTACGTTTGTCGATACCGCCACATTTGTAGATCAAATGGCCTGTAGTTGTAGATTTACCAGAATCTACGTGCCCAATGACTACAATGTTAATATGAATCTTTTCTTTACCCATTTTGATTTATCTGTAATGAAAATAGAAGTTATACCACACAGTCTAAACACGGTCATATATATGTAATTATACACCTAAAAGAACATTTTAAGATACATAAAACTGGTAATTAAACAACGTAGTCAAGATACAACAGGTGGAATCCGATGCGGCATGCATTTCCGATTAGTCATTATCGGTCTCTTAAAAACAAGTTAAAACTATGTACAAATAACTTTTAAGTTATTAAAATTATGATAATAATACTAAAAACTTTAGAAAAACTAATTATGGAACAAGATTTACAGTTAAATACACGTATTATCATAATTTAACTTTGTTTCAACATATGGCGGCCATTGCTAAAAGTTGTCTGTACACGTGAATTTAACTTTTCATATATTAAAAAAATATACGTTAATTAAGCACGGGGGGAAATAAATATACATAAATACTTACCGTTTGGAATAAATTAAATGCAACAGTTGAAAAAAACCTTAAAATACAAGGAACACTTTAAATCTAACTTAACGAGACGGCAACCGCACCGGGCGACGAGCCAGTTAAAAAGGAAGATACTCTGAAGCTGCGCTCTTTTCATTTCCCCCATTCCGAGTTGAAGTGACGTCACTTCCTTCTTCAGTAGCGCCATCTGGTATACACATTTTGAGCGGCTATTTTAAATAAATGTAGTCAAATAAAAAAATGTCAACTTTTCAGATGTTTAAAATGTCAAAAATTGAATTTTCCACTTTCATAAATTCATCTTAAAAGTGTTAGACGTTTAAAAATTTGTACATTCATTACGTGCCTATAAAGTGTTTTAAAACTTCATCAGGTGGTGTAATGTTATTTTATTACCTCCTGGCTCCTACTCAGTTTTATCTTATCCTTTTTTATCAGAATGGATTGGATTGCATCAGTTGCACTCACTTCATGTAAACCAGTACAATTATAACAATTTAAAATCTAAATATTTTGAAAGAATATTGTATATGTATTGAGATATACAGGGTAGTAGAATAATCTACATATAAATGGTATTATTAACTTATTTATATCATCTAATATAGTAGGATTTGTAAAATGGCCCATTTCAAAAATAGTTATTAGAAAAATATTTTGATAATAAATTTATAAAAGCATCTTTCTCAAAATTAAAATTATTGAGAGGATATAATAAATTTATTAATTTTGATCTTGATAAAGATTAATTTCATTTAAAACCGGTTATAAAACACCGAATAAAAAATATAAATGTAGCCACATTTATATTCAGTATTTGTTATGTAAGGGAACTATGTATATAGACCAACAGAGATCTAATGAAATTTCTGCTAGAACTTCCAGTAAGTAGTTCAAAAACTGATTTGAGGTAGTGCCATGATTACTGCAATATTGCAATAATCATGGCACTCCCTCAAATTAATTTAGAGTGGTGGCTAAATTTTTGACAAACTTTTTGTTAGAATTCTATAGATGAGTCAAACAACTAAGACCTAATGCTAAAATTTGAAAGTATAGATTTCATTATGAATACCTACGTCAGCATTTCAAAATAAGACCAAATTCATTTTAATGAGTCATTATTATTGTAATAGATAGTACATTACTGTAATTGGTTTGTTGTTAATTTGTAATTTTTCAGTAGCATACGTTCTGTTAGGCTTTCATAATTTTCTAGATGGTTATATGGA